>JAANYP010001426.1:178856-854050 GCA_020465985.1 Centrapalus pauciflorus | reverse complement strand
TTCTTCACACATCTTTCTGTCCTTAGAAGCTTCCTTTTATACTCACTCAGAGGATCTAAGAGAAACATCTTCATTGGACGGAATGAAAAAGGAGAAGTCTTGTTGAAAAGACAACATAACCTTTTCTGCACTTTTCTGAAAAGCAGACTTGTCTTCACATGTGCAGAACTTTTGTCTTTTTACTTTGTCTATTGTTGCATTGCCTTTAACTAATTTAGGAATGTCAACTTTGCGTCTTTCTTCCTTGTAAAGGCCTATTTTGATATAAGAAAAAGGTCTGTCACCCTTTTTCAAATAACCTTTTGTCTTCATGTTACAGAACAGCTTGGGCAGGCTGAGCAGTTCTGTTTTCCACTTTGTCTTTGACTATGTAAACTGATCTTGTAGTCAAAAACAATACATGATGACTTGGAAACATATTCCATAAAGTGTTTAGCCTGTTCACTAAGAACAGGTTCTGTTCACAAAGAACAGAACACTTTAAAATTGCCCAAGCTGCTCAACAGTGTAGAGCAGCGTAGACAGTTTATGTCCAGCCTGTTCAGCAGACAGAGCAGCTTGGACAAACTGTCTTAGTTGCAACACATGCAACATATAGAACAACTTTAGACTGATATTGCAAATCATTTTCAGGTTTCAATAAGGGATATAACAGGCCTTAAATTCAACCTTCAAATGCATCAACAGGTTTGATTATAAATCTCCCCCTCAGATGTAGAACAGGTTTGACTGAGGCCTTTTTGTGCCTAACATCTGCTTTATCAGAATGTGCAGAAAAGTTGTTTTTTTTCTTTTTGGAAAGACATCCCACTATCTCATCGTCCAATGAAGAAGCTTCACTGAGATTCTCAGTGAGAGTATAAAAGAAAGCTTCTAAGGATTGTGAGATAACTAAGAGTGAGAAAATTAGATCGTGCATTGAAGTGTGTTTTTCGATGCATGCAAGTCTGCTTGAATAAAACGGTAACGTGTGTCCAAGATGTTCTTATTCAAGCTGTCCATTTGTGTCTTGTAAAATCAGTGAGTTCATCTAAGTGAGTGCATTCATTGTATCTAGTCTGAGTGTGTCTTAGATTATTTGAACTTCTGTTGTATCTGTCATCTCAGCTTGAACCTTTCCGCAGTAAAGCTTGATTGTAATTAACACTTGTTAATAGTATACACAAACATTGAGAAAAGAGTGTTGAGTTTTAAATTGCTGTATTCACCCCCCCCCCCCCTCTACAGCTTAGAACAATTCACTAGGGAAACCCTTTGGGACCTACACTCTTCTTATTGAATTTACTAACAAGCATGGCAATCATTTGCTCATCATCAAATTCAGTAAGATCTTCACAGTCTCCTTCCTCAGACAATTCTTACATTTCATCATCAGCCTGTTGATCAGCTTGTGTGAACAAATCACACACCTGACCAGCAGGTTGTCTCACGCTGGCCAGTAAGGCAGCACCTCTTTTGGACATCTCCAAGGCATTTCTTTTCTGTTTCCTTGATTGTTCATCATTTAGTAAGGACCCATACAGATGTACAAGATCTATACCTTTGATGGTGCCTGAGTTTCTTAGGATAGTAGAAAAATAATTCCATTCCTCAGGCAGCTTTGAGATCATTGATTAGAGCAGTGAATTTGTTATAAGTTTCAGTGAGAGACTCCTTTGGCTTTGCAAAGAAGAGTTCATACTGTCTAATAGTGGGACCATCATAGACGGTACACAAAGTATCCCATATCTCCTTTGCAGTCTTCATTTTCTCAACCGGTTTGAACACATCATCAGGAAGAGAAATAACGAGGTTGTTCCTGGCCTTTTCATCAAGAGCAACCAGCCTTTTGTCATCATCAGACCATTGAGGGTTTGCCTTTTCAAAGGTCCTAATTTCAGGAACAGCTCCTTCAGCAGCAAGAGGGATAGTTGTAACTGAAGTTTGCACATAGGGACCTTATATTACTATCTCTGGTAGTTCTACATCCAGATTCTCCAAATAAAGCATCATTCTGCACTTCCAACCAGTGAAGTTATGATGATTGAACTTGGGGGGTTTTGCCATTGAACCATTATGATAGTAAGAGGATGAACTGGCAGCACTGTTGTCTAAGGGGAAATAGGGAGAATGAGATGTAAGGTCTTGAACTAACAGATCTACCTAGACGCGACACACACCAACGAGTGTGGAATCCTCGTTAGTGGCTTGACGGATATAACACTCACACGAAACACGGAGACTACCACAATGTTGTACGGTCGATTACGAACGAACCTACGCGATGATTCTCTCCGAACGAAAACAATATCAGCTGATAAACTCGAGATCGCCTTTTGCTAATTGCTCACACGAATTCTGCAAAAAGTGCCTTAATCATTTGAGTTAATCCCTAATTATAGAGACCCATTCGAGTTTGTCATGGTCCAAACTCGAATCAGGCCCAAGGCCCATTAGAATTTTTCCCCTTGACAAATTCGAAACTGCCTTATTCGAATTTATACCAAATTCGAATCTGGCTTATGTGTAAATTCGAATATGCTCTAAATTCGAATTTCACAAGTCAAACTTCTATTTGAACATATGTTTTAACTTATGATTGAATTAATCTTTGGACTTTATGTTTGAACTTCTTGTAATACATTACATCAAGTTAAAACATACAATCAATAAATATCAACCACATATAAGCACATATATCAAACACTAGTTAATATTCAATACTTTGCAATATTACTTAGACAAAATGCTAACACACATAGACTGCTATCGTCACACAGGGTGTACCAACAGACTCCTCCTTGACGATGGCTTCTAACTATTTACATTTTGATTAAGTACTAGGTTTATTTAAACTGCTGCCAGCATACAATCCTTGCTCAACACATACTTTAACTACATTCTGATACTTTCTAGCCTCATATTCCATACGTGCATCACTTGAGATTTGATGAGTGTAAAGCACTTGTAGGTCATCCTTGGAAAGATTCACTAGGTGCAGCGGATCGTACACTCTAAGAATTACTTTTTCTTCAAAGTCCTCCATCACGGCTTCACTTGTTTCACTTTCCACGTACCACCAATTGAGACTTTTCAAAAGGTTCTGTGGCATTGGCTTGAGAGGAACTTTATTCAGACATCTAACTGGTTTATATTTAATTTTCATCCACGGTCTACCAGTTAGAGGATCAATTCGAGTATTGTCCATCACTCGTTTACCAACTCTTGGATTGAGCCTTTCAAATTTTCTCGACCTCCCTTCTTTTCTGATGATCTTAGCTATGACTTCAGCATAAGGGTCGTCGCCGATATTTATGAGCTCCTTCCATGCTAACACCTTTATCTCAACCTTTGGCAAGGAGTTGAAATCTTTCAGTCTACTTCTGAGATACTGGAGGCCATCCTTTCGCTTGGTAATGAATAGTTGCAGTTCTGGATCAAAGAACCAGCTTAAAATATTTCCTGATAGCTCTCCAGTACGCGCATCTTTTTCTTCAGCTCTAAATCCTTTTTCTCTTCCCTGAACCACAGCTTCCTTTTTTCTTCATTTGTAAGCTCTCTGGCAGGCTCTTCAATTGATGATTCAGCATTTAAAGCAGCTTTGACTACTTCTATGTCAATCATATTATTTCCTTCCGACACATATGTATCTGTGATAGGGTTTTGTTGAACGATGATCTCATTCGCCTCATCTTCTTCATCAACATAGACCTCATCATCAGATTTCCAGTCTGCTATGTCTTCAGGCACAAACTCCCCCTCTTCAAGGTCTTCAATTTCATCCTCAAAATCAAAACCAAAGTCTAGTGGCTCTTCCTCAATATCCATTAACGCTTCAATCATTTCATGTATTTCACCCTCTGTGACCTTTGAGGAGCTTGCTTCTCCTCCTTCTGCTCTACCTTGACTAGGCTCCCCCTGAGTTTCAGCATATAGAGTAGCAGGAAAATCTACTGGCTCATTCTCTTTCTGTGCATTGGGATCATCGCCTTCATCATCTCCCCCTTGCTGCTCCTCCGGATCTCTACAACACGTCTCCCACTGAGCCTTTAGATTTTTCAATAACTGCTCGATAAGGGACCTCATTGATCGGATTTCGGCAGCTGGTTCTGCCACAAAGGATTTTAGCTCAAGATTTTCTTCCTCCATCTTTCCAACAGCTTTCTTTAACTCAGCATTTTCTTTGTCAATATTGGCGTTATGAGTCTGTATCTCACCAACAGCAATTGTCAATTGAAAGATTTGGACTTGCTGGAAGTCAACCTTGCTCCTCAGCTCAGAAAACCTTTGATTGTCCATGAAGGTTGATGATGTGGATGGTATGGATTGGATGGGAGTGGGGATGATTGGTGGAGGAACAGATGTTTGAACAGGTGGTGGTTGTGGAATGGGTTCTGATGGTTGGGCGGTAGGTGTTTCTGGCTCAGGAGCAGAGGCTGATGAAGCTCCCTGCATGAAGCGATGTCTCTTTGGTCTCTGCCTTGGTATCAAATGAGCTACTTCTTCTTCCTCAAAATCTGAGTCATCTGACTCCCTTGCAGCTCTTCTCCTTCTAACTCCTTCCTCAACCACAACTAATCTTGATCCATATGTCCCTGTGTGAATGAACGGATCTGCGGTCACTGTGTTTGGGCCCTCAACTTCTATTTCTTCAGCTTCTTCTGATTCGGAGGCTGATTCACTCTCTTGTTCAACATGCACATATTCATCTATCTGCCTAAACAAGTCTTCTTCCCCTTCTGGTGGTTCTAGAAGTTCTCCAACAAGCTCAGCAGTAATTTGCTAATTTGCATTCGGACCAGATGCCCATATCTCTTCTAATGTTTCCGCCCTTTGATCAGTTCCGCGAGCTACATCTGAAGTACTAGCTTCAACACCTGACGGACCAGCTTCAACTATCTCTCGAACTCTACTCGTAGAAGGCCTAGCAGCCTGAGTTTGTCTCGCAGACGGTCTTTGCCTCCTCCTCTGTTGCTGAGGCCTCGGTTGTGGCGGTTGCTGTTGTTGCGGTTGTTGTGGAACTTGCATATCCCCTGCCCAGTTGGCACCTTCCCCGACTTGCAAATCTGGATTGACTACTGCCCCAAACAGTGGTGCCTCCACTGGCCTCGCTAATCTTCCTCGATGAGCTTGACAATCTACAAAGATGTGTTTATCAATCACCGCAACACTTTGAATTTCATTTAGCTGTGGAAGGTTCGGTAGAAAATGTCAGATCAGCATCATTACGAATCTTGGATAAAGCAGAAATCTTTCTCTGTCCGGAGCTGTTATTTGTTGAACAAACTCTGAAAAGAACATCTCTGAGAAGCTAAATCGTTGATTGTAAACCACTGCTATCATCCCTGACTGAATCTTTGACACAATATAATCAAATCCTGCAATCTTGGCGGCAAAACAGACCATAAAAACGTGTGCTAGATATCGCCACTGTCCTATCAGCCCACTCTTCATGAAAGAGGACTTAGCCACGTCCAGGTTATATCCCATTCTGATAAAAGCCGCCTGCCTGATTGATAACGGGAAGTCAATCGGCCCATTCTCTCGTTCTTGAGATCCTAGCTGCAACACTTGACGTAACATGTCCGCTGAAAACACTAGAGGGTGTCCAGTGACCCTCGTCCTTAATACTGTTGGAGTAACAGTACAGTCAACTTGTAAATGATCCCAGAACAGACGAACATATGGGATGACAATTTGAATATTATGGGACAGCGCATATGAAATCCTTGATCCCACCAAAAAACCCACCATCTGGCGGTAGGCTTGAGCCTCTGGAATCGGATAGTCCGGAGAGATGACCATATTATGCTTAGGAACGAAAATTCTATCTGCCATGTCTTCACAATATAGCATATTATTAAATAGACATAAACTTGTTTAAATTCAAATTTGTTTTATTTTGAACTTGTATAAGTACAAAATCCAACACCCATGAATTTCTACAAGTTTAATTTAAATTTTAAGCCAATAATTCGAATATAATAGTAAACTCGAATGACAAGTTCGAAAAAACCGTAGTTTCGAATTTAGTGAATGCTTCGAGTTTAATGACAAACTCGAAGCCAAATTCGAAGTTATGATCAAATTCGAAATAATGAACAAACTCGAATGTGTCGGTTTGAATAACAACAAAAATCCAAGATTTTAACCAATTTAGACTTACAAAATTACATCCATTAGGCCTAATAGGTACTAATCAAAGATATTTGTTATCAATCTGACTTTTCACCGGTTCAAAGTTTGTTATTTTGAGTTCCAAAGCTCACACCATAAAAACTTCAAAATTAGTTGATTTTCCCTCAAATTAAGCCTAAAACCACCTAAATCTTGTATAATACAGTTGATTATACCTATATTTGTTTGTAGTCTCGAACACAAATGGACAAAAGTCGACAAATAGTATGAAACTCGAAAGTCGGCAAAATCGAAGGAACAAAGTCGAAATCGCTCTTAATAAACTCGAAGGGTCAAAGTCGAAGGTAGGTGATTTATGACTATCACTGTTGACCTTTTTATACCAACCTCCTTCGAGTTTGTGACCTTTCTCGAGTTTACTGCCAAACTCGAGGCCCTGCCAAATTGAAATGTATATTCAAATTTTGCTTAGACTCGTATTTAATCTGAAAATTTTTAAAATTTCGAAAATCTTTGAAATAAATTCAACTTTTTCAACTTTTTCGAGTAACGGAATAAACTATGCCAAATCTTTTACCCTAAGCACAAGATTTTCACACAATATTTATTTTATTCAACTAGGAATGCACCCTCAGTAATTTTGACCTTTTTCCTAAGTAAAAAAAATTAAAAAAATAAAAATAAAATTTAAAAATAAAATAAACTAAAATAAAATAAATTAAAGTAAAAATTGTTAATAAAAATTAAACTTAGACTAAACTACATTATTTAAAGTTTACAACCTATACTAAACACTTAACAGAGTATTTTTGACGAGTATAGTCAAAGAAAGGTTCAATCAGATAGCGGTGTCAAATACGCACTTTCAGTATTTAAACTTTCACACTTAGGAATTTTTTATTCCTCTGATTGTTTGTTGTGACATACATTTCTAGCCGATTGTTGGTATTTTTTTCCTTTTAAACATGTTACATTTCGGAATATCCCTTGGCCTTTTTATTTATCATGAAATTATCTTACGTGACTCATACATAGACATACTTTTATGATCAAGGCATACATACAATGATTATAACTTTTTGGTATTTGCAAACTTTCTTTAAAAGGCAAACATCGGACACAGGTCTGTATTTAGATACAACAAAGTGTCTTAGTTTGTCTTAAGGTTTATTTTTAAAGCTAGCAAGACAGCGGGGACAGGTCTGTACCGACGTACAACAAAATGACTTATCTTGCTAACTCGAATCAAAACAGAGGCAACAGGTCTGTACTTACGTACAACAGAGTTACTTGTTTTGACTCTCAACTCAGTATGATTTTTCTATTCTTACCATTTTTAAGATGTATCTGGTGTTGCTATACATCCCCAGAAAGTTTGCATACCTCATTTAGAATCAAAGTTTGTATGTCTCTAACATAAAAATTAAGACCAATTGGTCATACATCTAAGTTAGTGACACGTTTGACTTTTTCTTGAGTATTTTATTAGCCTTGAGACTCCATGTATGTATTATGCCTACCAACATATCTAGCTAGATAATGTATAACACTTAGAATTTTAGGTACATTATGTGTGAAAGCTAAACACTTAGAGCTTGTATTAACTGTGCTAATTATCGTCACTTTGAACCTATGCATCTAAGACTTAACTCTTTTTCTGATATTCTCTTTTTTTTTTGAATTTTTTATGGTTTTCTCTCTTGTTTCTTTTGTTTTTCATAAATAAAGGTAAGAAAATATAATATCCTACTAACTTACTATAAATGGAAACTATCCTAATTTACTAAACTTACTATAAAAAGAAAGAAAGACTACTGCTATAAAAAGAAACAAAACTCTACTAAGGTCAACTCACTCTGGATTACGCATTAAAAGAAAGAAAGATTAAGTGACTTATGAAAAGCTTTGGTAAATAAATCAGCATTATTATCATCCGTTGCCACTTTTACCAGCTTGATTAAGTTCTTTTCAGCACAATCTCGTATAATAGATGTCTTATGTCTATGAGCTTTGTTTTATTATGTTTAACTGGATTATTAGTTATGGCAATTGTTGACTAGTTATCTATCCTAATAGGAGTATGAGTGTAAGTCAAACCGTAATCCCGCAATTGTTGTTGTATCCACAGAATCTGTGAACAGCAACTACCAGCAGCAACGTATTCGGCCTCACACGTTGACACGGCTACCGAAGTCTGTTTCTTGCATTGCCAGGAAACGAGTCTCCCTCCTAGGAACTGACAACCTCCAGTTGTTGACTTGCGCGTCAAGCTGCATCCTCCGTAGTCTGAATCCGTGAACGCCTCCAATTCCAAATCGCCCTCCGCGTGATACCAAAGTCCCAGCTTCGGTTTCGACTTGAGGTATCGTAGAATCCGCTTCACAGCTTTCATGTGCATCTCTTTCGGATTAGCTTGAAACCTAGCACAAATACAAACAGCAAACATAATATCAGGTCTTGAAGCAGTTAAATACATAAGTGACCCAATCATGGCCCGATATAACGTCGGATCCACATCGGTATCACATTCCGTACCCGGTCCGAGATTGTGATTCACTTGAATCGGCGTACTGAAATGAGCTGTCAATTTTGTCCATTCCATCCCGAAGCGCTCTAATATGTCGTAGACATACTTCGTCTGATGGATAAACATTCCCTCCTTCTTTTGGTCAACTTGAAAACCCAGAAAGAAATTCAACTCACCCATTGCACTCATCTCGAATTTTGACTTCATTACCTTTTCAAAATCCTTGCACATTTGCTCGTCTGATGATCCAAAGATGATATCATCGACGTACACTTGTACCAAGAAGAAGTGTTCTCCTTTTCGCTTCACGAACAGCGTACTGTCTATCCTTCCTCTTTCAAACCCATTTTCTAACAGATGGTTGGACAGAGTCTCGTACCACGCCCTTGGTGCTTGATGCAATCCATACAGAGCCTTATCTAATCGATATACTCTGTCTGGAGATTTCGGATCTGTAAACCCGGGCGGCTGTTCCACATACATCAGTTCCTTCACTTTCCCATAGAGCAAAGCACTCTTAACGTCTAGCTGATAAACATTTAAGCCCTTGAACGAAGCAAAAGCCAGAAACAAACGAATTGCTTCCAACCTTGCTACTGGCACGAACACCTCATTGTAATCGATTCCTTCCTCTTGGTTGAAACCCTGTACAACTAATCTTGCTTTGTTGCGAGTGACTATACCCCGATCGTCTCTTTTGCACTTTAAAACCCATTTGGTTCCTGTTGCTGTTTCCCCTCGAGGTAATAGAACTAACTCCCACACTTCTAGTTTCCTAAATTGTGACAGTTCTTCCTGCATCGCTTCAACCCAAGAGTTATCTTTTAGTGTCATTTGCACGTTTTTCGACTCTACTTGCGAGATGAAACAAGAATAGAGGCAGGTATGAAAGGCTTCAGAGTCATTTATCATGGACAACAACACAGTGTTGTTATTTAAACTACTCCTAGTCCTGACACCCGCATTAAGATTTCCTATGATGCTTTCTGATAGGATGGTTCTTGTTGATGCTAGATGTCTCTATCTCGTCAACTCTCAGATTATCTCCTAAATTTGATCATATTTCACCTAACGGGGGAATGACCTCAGACTCCACATTTTCTTCCTCGTGGACAGATTCCTCAGAGTTGGAACTTGTCGTCTGATTTTCGTTTGTAGGTGCTTCAGAATCAGTGACTTCTGGAGATCGATCTTCAGTTGAAGTAGGCTCAGAAGTTGATTGAAAAGTAGTCCTCGGAAAGCTATGACCCTCGTCATTCAGATTCAACGACGCCATGTCCTTTTCGATAGTAGCTGCATTTTCATCCAAAGGAATGTTAAATGACTCAAACAGTTTGTCATAGTAAAAAATCCATTCCGGACCTGTTTGGGGTTCATGTGTATAACTTGTGACTTCAATGTTATACATAATCTCTACAGTACCATTAGATTTGTTAAAAACCCGTTTGTTTGGTGAGTTCGGCACATAACCTAGGAAGTATCCTTCGTCAGCCTTTTCACCAAACTTAGGTTGATGTTTTGTTCTCAATAAAGTACATGGTGCCCCAAAAGGTTCGAAGCCAGTTAAATTAGGTGGCCGTTTATTCAAAACTTCATAACAGGTTTTGTTCAAAGATTTGACAGTAAGGACCCGGTTTAAAATATGCCATGCGGTATTCACTGCCTCCCCCCAAAACATGGTAGGAAGCTTTGAATCCGATAACATTGTCCTTGCTGCCTCAATCAATGTCCTGTTCTTTCGTTCGGCCACCCCATTTTGTTGTGGCTCATAAGGTGCACTAAATTGATGCACTATGCCCTTTGATAGGCAATATACACCAATTGCTGTGTTTTTAAACTCTGTTCGGTTATCACTACGAAGTCGTTTAACCCTTGTTCCATATGAATTCTCCACTTGGTCTAAGAACCCGATGAGCTTGGAAGCCGTCTCGTCCTTTGTACCTGGAAAGAAAACCCAAGAAAAACGTGAGTAATCGTCAGTAATAACTAAACAGTACCAACTACCACCAATACTCCTTTTGTTGATTGGTCCGAAGAGGTCCATATGCAACAAATCGAATGTGGCAGCGATAGAGTTCTGAGTCTTGGACTTGTATGCCTTTTTGTGTTGTTTGCCCTTTTTTGCATGGTAGACACTTATCCTCGAACTGAAAAGTCTTCATAGGCACACCTTGCACCAGTCCATTTTTCGTAATGTAGTTCATCTTTCTCAGGTGCAAGTGTGTCATGCGTCTGTGCCATAAAACCGACTCTGTCTCTGAAGCTTTAGATAGCAAAAAAATTGGTCCCATTGAAGATTCCGGCTTGTTCATGTCGAGCATGTACAAGTCATTCATCCTTGGAGCCCTCATCAGTATCCACTCTTCAGGTATCTTGAACCCCGGTTTTAGCACCAACGCCTCAGTATTAGTGAACATCACTGAATTCTTTTTATCACAAATTTGAGATACACTAATGAGATTGTGAACCAGGTTATCAACATGATAAACTTGATCCAACTTGATCGTCCCATTAGTGACCACTCCAGTACCAGTGATGTTTCCTCCTTTATTTCCAGCGAATGATACAAAGCCCCGATTTCCTCCCCTGAAGTCTGTAAGTAGACTTATTTCCCCTGTCATGTGCCTGGAGCACACACTGTCGACAAACCATTTGTTGTGTAGACCTGTGGTTATCTCCTGCACATGAAAGAAAATAGGTTAGTTATCATGGGGAACCCAAGCCATAACTGACTTGGTAATATCATTCTCGTCCACATACTTAAACTTTTTCAAATACCTATCTCTCCTTTCAGGTGACTTGGGTTTTTGAACTGGAGTTTGTTGTGGTGCCGAGTGATTTAAGTTCACTCTTTGCCTTTGTGTAGGCATTTTCTGTGGAGCTCTTGAATAATTACGATTATAATTCATTTCAGACTGATATCCTTGAGCTCTACCCGGTGTGTGATGTCTAACAAGAGTGTGTGACCTAACCGGAGTGTAGGCTCTGCTAGGTGTAGTACTCCTATATTGTTGTTGCGATCCACACCTAGATTGATTAACGACTCGATTTGGTGAATTAGTCCTAATCACTTCTTTTGGTCCAACATTCACCGGTGTTTGTTTCACAACCGATTTTGGTGTAGCTTGCACAGTTTTCTCGGTACTCTGAGAACTACTAGTGCTTGCAACACTTGTAGAAGGCTTAACTTGGTTTGGCTTCCCTGTCTTAGGTGTATTGTCTACTTTCCTATCCGGACAGCTAGAAGCAACGTGCCCCCTTTCGTAACATCTAAAGCAAGACATTTTGTCAATTGACTTCTTGTGTGTGTCATTTGACTTAGGTGTCTCACTAGTGTCTGGCTCTTTTGGTGCATCTATAGTGACTGGTTCATCATCCTGATCATTAAAGTCAATTTTGTGTTTTCCTACAGGTTTATCACTAGAGGATGGCACAAAGTGCTGCCAGTTCCTTCTCCTACTATGATAATGGTTCAATGGCCAAACCCCCCAAGTTCAATCATCAGAACTTCTCTGGTTGGAAGTGCAGAATGATGCTCTACTTAGAGAATCTGGATGTACAACTGTCAGAGATAGTAATGGAAGGTCCCTACGTGCCAACCTCTGTTACTACTATCACTCCTGCTGCTGAAGGAGCTGCCCCTGAGATCAGAACCTTTGAAAAGGCAAAAGCTCAATTGTCTGATGAAGATAAAAGGTTGGTTGCTCTTGATGCAAAGGCCAGGTAAAACCTGGTTATTTCTCTTCCTAATGATGTGTTCAAATAGGTTGAGAAAATGATTACTGCAAAGGAGATGTGGGATACTTTGTGTACCGTCTATGATGGTCCCGCTATCACACTGAGTAACTGGATCAACAATCTTGTTAGACAGAATGAACTATTCTTTGCAAAGACAAAGGAGTCTCTCACTGAAACCTATACCAGATTCACTACTTTAATCAATGATCTCAAAGCTATTAGGATCACCAAGGACAACTTAACTCTGGTAAACAAGTTCTTGGACATTCTGCCTGAAGAATGGAATTATTTTTCTACTATCTTAAGAAACTCAGGCACCATCAAAGGTATGGATCTTGTAAATCTGTATGGATCCTTACTAAATGATGAGTGACGGGCCATCGTTGTGACCCGCAGACTTAATCCTTAAATCCACTATTTAGCTAGAGAAGTAAGGGGTCGAATCCATAGGGAGTGTGGTCGTAATTAGGATTGAGTTATTAGCCTTACAAGTTTATTGAAAGCATTTAAATTGTGAATTTAGGGATTTGAATGATCTGTTTAGAGTAATGATTTGCTATTGTTTGTAACCAAAATTAAGGACGAAGTAACTAACGAAGAAGATAAACAATCAAGAGACGAATACCCATTCATGAGTTGCTATTGCTTTGTAACTAAAATTAAGGACGAAGTAACTAACGAATAAGATAAACAATCAAGAGACGAATAACCATTCACGGGATCACCACGGCATAAGTATTACTCACTATAATTTCATGCAACGATCACATAGACATAATCAATTGCGCGACTAAATCAATCAAACGTGTTTTAACCAATAACTCTCGGCAAAGCGTATGCAACGTTAATACTCATCTTAATCCCTAAACTAATGGACTCGACACGAATAATAACACCACGATAAACTATCTTGCTTTTACCAATCGCAACACATATTCATAATCATAGCCAAATGTTTATCATTTGCATACACATAATAGATCTCGCTTAATATGAATACATCAAAACATAATAAATTAAAGATGAGTAAACTTAGTCGTAGATCCTCCGCAAATGGCTAATGGGATTAGTCGCTCATCGTATGCTCGTCAAAATCATAGATTTGAGCCATTGGGTAGCATGCGAATCACCGTCTTCATTCTTGTATAGTATATCCACTCCAGCAGGGCTTCGGCACACTTTCGTACACGTCAGGACTCTATCCAAAGCTGCCCCTTGCCTTGTATTTATACGGAGGTCGAGATTAGGGTTCCACAGGCTGTAAAACGCGTTTTTGAGCCGCACTAGCGCAGGCCAGGCGCAGGCCTGCGCCCCCCTGCGCCCAGATGCGGTTAGGGTTTAGCTGGCATGTACTGGAACGTATCTGGATAGTTTGGACGCGATGAGGAGCGCAGGGTGGCGCAGGCCTGCGCCCCCCCTCAGCCCGATTCGCTCTGAATTCTCTCGGATCGCTTCTTTTTAACATCTTGGCCCTGAAATGCAAACTTGGAGTAATAATACGGACTTTATGAAGTATCGGTGCTTAAAATGACCATAATATGACTCAGAAACCATATAAATTATAGACTTATCAAATCTCCCCAACTTAACTCTTGGTCGTCCCCGAACAAGCTTTTGGAATCAGAACTAACTAAGTAACGAGCATGTATTCGCAGCGAGTCTAGGAATTTTATGTCAAGCTAGCCTTCGTAATAATGCATTAAAATTCTTAACAAGTAAATTGAAGACATTTTCAGTAAATTGAAGACATTTTTTAGAACTTATATAATGTATCTCACTTTGAAAATACCCTTTTAGCTCAAGGTTACGATACTTAAAACATGTTGGTCTTCTGACCATCTTTTTCCTCTTTGCATGTTTACGACAAATTTTCTTTTCTTTTTAACACCATGCTTCAGCTAGATGGTCCATGTAACGAGATTTCGGTCAACCGCTCCCAAACCAAATGGTTTTAGGGGATTAGGCATGAGTGGTTCCCTTACGGACTTAGTTACTTGAACCATCTAAGCTACAATTATCTTCCTTTTGAGGCTAAATCATGATTAAGTTCTCCCCATTATTGCATGAGTTTCAAAAATCATTTGACACATTACTTATATTTAAAAGCCAAAATAAATTTTAACCTACTTGAATTCATTTTACATGGCAAAGGTTTTAATTATTACTACGACTCTTTTCTTAATTATAAAATATTCTGTCACCACTAGAATTCACTCGCATATTTATTTTCTAAGTATCATCATGTTCCACGGCCTGATCGGAAAACAAGACTCAAGTGGGGAAGAAGTGACAGACTATATAAACATTAAAAACTCTAAATAGGACTCGGCTAAAAAAACAAAAATAAATGAAAATTACGATAAAGAAATTAAATGCATAACAAACTAAAATAAAATAAAATAAAAGACAGAAAAGTAAAGAATAAGGAAGGATAGTACCCGGTCATTCAAATGGAGGAGGCGGCGGAGGAGGACCGAAGACGCTCTTGAAGAAGTCGGTATATGGCATCTGGCCATGGGTGAACTGTGCAGTCGGTGTAACCAAGTGAGGAGGCATCGGGTCAGGTAGGTCCTGCCTGCCATGCGCCGGATAGCACTGATAAGTATCTATGACAGGGTTATTGGCCTGGTAGACGGGCATCGTGTAATCCTCATAATACGGATATGGAATATCGGCTACGGAGTCCTCGTAATGGCGGACTCCCTCCCAATATGCCGAGTCATGGTGCTGGTAGTAGGCATTTTGGTATGCCAGGGCTCTCTGCCCATCCTGTAACTGATCTACCCGACCCACTAAGTGATCGACCCTATCATAAATATGGGTCTTACGCCCATTCATCTCATCTAGCCTCTATGTCACATCCTCTCGAAACTCACCCTGACCCACTGCTATATCCTCTATCCGCCTCATCATGCGGTCAAAATAAAAGCTGACATTACCTCGACAGTGCGAGGTAGACGCACCTAAGTTCGGCTCAGCATGCCGAACTCCCGCCTCATTTGCGGCCTTCTCCTCTCTCTCTCTCTCTCCTTTCATCCTCAGTATAGTCCTCGATACACGACTCATTTGTCTCATTGTCGAATATCTCGAACCCTTCGTTAACTACCCTAAAAATCAGGGTACAGAACATGGCAGCCGTAATGAACGTTGTCGAAATGGGGGATAGCAGGGAATCAGGCGAAAGTGAGCCCGTCCTCTCAAGGAACTAGGAGATCAACCAAGCATGGGGGATGATTGTCCTCTCTCTCGTGTCGTACATAACCCATAAATCATTCATAATTGTCCATGCAAATGACAGTGTGGGCTTACCGTTAAGAAGGGCGTGAAGGACTGTGATATCCCTATGCGTGACTTTGGTCAGGTCGCTATCACGAGGTAAGATATTGTTCACAAGAATTTTGTGAAGCACCTTACACCTCGGAGATAAAGCCTTTCGGCTGTAGGAAGTGGAGGACTCGGACAACAAAATGGATTGGATAAAAACTTTATTAACCTGCTCTGTCCACTCCCCTGACCAAGTCATATAAGTGAAGGCCAATTGGGCCTCATTCCTATACTCATACTCCTGTTGGTTAGACCGTTCGTAGCCTACCCCAGTATTCAAATTAAATAATTGGTGAAGGATTTGTGCATCCATCGCCATGTCCCTACCATGGACGGTACCTATCAACCTAAAGTCGTTCGTTGAACGACCCGTCTCCCTTTTTAGGGTAGACATCCACTCGACTACATCGGCCTGATAAATATCGTGGCCGCCCAACTCAAGCACACCTTCCCACCCTAAATAGTCAAAAAGGTACGGGATCCCGTAGTCCTCAAAATCACTCCTCTTAACTCTGTTTTCAGTCAACACTTTATTTGAATATTTCTTATACAAAAATAAGTGTGTTCTAATGTGTTCGGGGTGTTGGGATAATAGGAGGATTAACATTTTGAGTTCGTTGCCTCGTTCTCCTCGACATCTACAATTTGTGCCAACCAACCACAGTATGTATGAGATAAATTAAGTAATGTAACCTATAATTGAAATTTGCACAATTACGCTTACTTAAAAGATGCAACTACATGTATATACATTCTTTAACACTCACATTTTGCATCCTATATATATAGTCTATAACTTGCCATTATTTTAAGCACTAAACATTTATCATATTTTAATAAAAACCAATTAGCATATAAAATTAATTTTTAAGCAGGTCACCCAAGTTTTATGGTTTTACTAATATATGCACATTTAGGCAACCAACTTTTTAAATTCAAATTAATTTCTAGAAATTAATAATGGCGAATTAACAAACTTAACTAATAATCACATATCTCATAAAACATACATCAAGGATAACTTGGTACAAATCTAGCTTTTTTTTCACCACTTTCCTTACCCAAAAATCATCAAAATGAATGAAACTACCCACAAAGAGGTGATTTGTAGCCTAGATCTTTGATAGTTATGAAAATGTAGGTGATTTGAAGCTTAAATTTGCAAATGTTCTAGGGTTTAAAGAAATGAAAAGTGATGCTCAAATTGGGTTTTACGGTCGACGGGACGTAGGGCTAGCGCAGGCCTGCGCCCCCCGCCCCCCTCGCGCCCAACTCAGCTAAAATTTCATTTTTTCACTGTTTTGGTATACGGGGCTGTAAATCTTTCTAATTTTTGATATGGAACGTAGTCTAAAAATTTTTGTGAGGGCTACATTAATTAATTAATTTTATCGTTATAACCTACTCTCCCCAACTTAGAGTTTTGTGACGTCCTCGTCACATCAAAATTAATTTAACGGTTAAGATTATAGAAAGATAGATTGATACATATTCCTTACTAATAATAATTGAAATTAAACAAACAAATAATTAATAAACAAAATTCAACTTTTATAATTCAACTTAAATAAACATCACACTTTTAAAATTATTAATAAGAATAAAATACTATTACAATCCAAATAAACGTAAATAATCAAACCAAACAAAATAAACCACCACATCTGAAATAATCTAAACCATACTTAATGTTTAGCACGTGTAATTAAAATTCAAATAATTATAAAATCATCATTCGGCCGGAGGTGTGACAATCTCTTCCAACTCTCCATAGTGATCTGATGATTAGTGAGCCAGTCTGAGTGACTTTGAAACAGCTTCGCGTGTTTGTTTTGCTCCTCTTGCAACTTTTCAATATTCTTCACCAATTCTTTGTTTGCATTTAGTATGCTACCCATGACGTCCTTTAGAATATTGATTTGAGATCTCATCAAGTCTTCGATTGTTACTTTTTCCCATGATCTTTCATCCTCTTTGTCGTTTTGTCCTTCATGGTTGTCGGGTACAATGAATGGGATTTGGGTCACTTTAGAGGTTTTTGGACAACGAATTCCATAGCCTAAATGGTTTTTCTCAAAGACTAACCCTAACATTGTGACTCTGCTGAACCAAATCTCGTTTGGGAAAAGGTATTTAATTGGCAATTGTTCCGACAATGCTTTCTTAATAATGAATAGCTCAGTTAGCATACGACAGTGTGGATAATTCATCCTTTGCCCGGGGAAAGTACTCTCCCATAGATTTTCCATTATTGTGTATCCTAAAGATATCGTCGGGTATCCAGTCATTAACGCATGCACCAACAGTATCTCTTGGGATCTAACGACGGTGGTGTCTTGACTCCTTGGAAGCAAGTTGAGGGTTACAAACTTCCATAACTCTTTAGCTAGCGGACATAAATCCCCCTTATTATAATGGACATAGTCTCTCGCCTCCTCTATTGACATTCCAAATACCGAGGCTAGCATCCCATCCCATTTCTTAGACCATCCACCAATTTGTCTCGCTCTAACCTGTTAGATATTAAATTTCGATCGTGTGGATCTATTTTGTAATAATTATTTAGATAATATTTAGTATTGTAATTTATTTCTTAGTTAGTTTAATTTGTATGAAAAGTTCAAGGGCCAAAAGTGTCAAACCTTGAAACTTAATTAAAGGAGCCTATGTATAGGCTCCTAGGGTTTTTAAATATTACACGGTTGACATTTATCAAAGAAAAAGTATATTCATCATAGCCGCCATTCTCATATTCTCTCAAACATTCCTTTTGTTCTTTCATCATTACACAATTATTGAGTGTGAATTCTTCTTGTGAGTGATTATTGAACATTTGTGTGCTGATAAATACTGGGAATCATATACAACAAGTGTTGATTAATCCATGTTTGTCTGTATCTTTAAGGCAAAATAGGTTCAAGGAATTAATCTGAAAAAGAAAAGAAGCGAATAGGTTTTTTATTTGAGGGGGAGTAGAGTTAGGATGTTAGTTTTTATAATTTTTGTTATTTTTATTTTTATTATTTCTCTTAGTTAAAATTTTTAAATTTTAAACTTTAATTTAATCGGTTAGAAAATCACAAAAAGATTTTATTTGTTTAAATTTTTCAAAAAGCCAAAAATATTTTATCTTTTTCTATTTAATTTCTTTTTGTCTTAACTTAATTGTTAAAAAAAAATCTCAAAAATATTTTGTTTTCATTTACTTATTTTTAAGTTTCAATGAAAAATTTGTAACATCCCTAATTTTAAGTTCATGTAATTTACAAATTTTAAGAATTTAATTATTGTATTAATGGATTATTATGTCAATTTAAGCAAATTTCGATCACAAATTTAAAAATGAGAAAAGATGAGGATGAATCCTCATTGTAGTTTTTTTTTTTGAGCAAGCAAACCATAAGAAACGACATTGGTTAAAATACCATCAACGGTCAAAATAATTTTAAAAATAGCAATGATAATGAGAAATTATCATTGTCGTCTTTTGAGCGAGCATAACAATGAGAAACCAATCCGGACAATTAAAAACGGTTTAAATAAGAAAATACAAAGTTGAGGGGTATAATGTGCAAATAGGTAAAAGTGACAAATAAAAGAAAGGAAATTTATTTCATTTTCAATATCTCACTCTCTCTCTACTCCCCCGATTCTCTCTTCTCTCTCTCTCTAAAAGAAACCCACGGTTTCTTTTAAATTGGAAATCAAAGACATTAAAAGTCATTAAATTGAAGGTTGAAAAGTTGGAATCAAGTGACATTTAAGGGACTATAACTACTACAAGCTTCAAATCAAGGTAAAAATCATCCAATATTATGAATTTGAGGTTTTTGTGTTAGGTTTTTAAAGGAACCGAATCATAGAATTTGGGTTCTAAATGTTGTTGCATGTTAGAAATTGTTGTTGATATGTTAAAATCGAGTGACGATAATGTAGTATACCAAATTTCATATTCAGATTTGAAGTCTAAGTATGATTTTTGAAGTTAGTGTGTGTTTTAGTGTGTGTGTTCATCGATACATTATAAAAAAAAGGAACACAAATGGGTTATTTTGGTACATAAGTGTTATGTTATAAATTAAAAAGTGTATGTTAAGTGTATATTTGCAATTATACATACTGAAACATGCAAAAATGGTCAGAAAGTGTTTTCTGGAAATTATTTAAGTATGAACTGGACCGATGAACTCGGTTCGGACCATCCAGGTTCGGACCAACATCCGAGTTCCGACCAAAGACCCAATCCGGACCTCCAGCCATTTCGGACCAGTATCCTAATTCGGACTACAACCTAATTCGGTCAATACCCCATTTCGGACCAGACTCCATTTCGGATCACCCTACTTCGGTCCATCCGGATTTCGCACCATCCGAATTCGGATGTGGTCCGAATACAGTACAATTACACTTAGTTTTCAGAATTTAAGTTTTAAGCAATTACTGACATTAAATCATTATTATACTGACTTGACAGATCATTGTGGTGTTATCAAACACACATTGATTCAGAGACAAATCACACTGTACAAACCATTGTGAGTAATAGATTATCACTCTAACATTTATTGTCTTTGCATTCACACTTTTACAATTCAATGGCATGTTGACATTGTTCATATACATCAATTGGCACTCATGAATGGCTTGTTGTTATGATGCACACTTGTACTTGACATGTAACACGCATGTAGCTAGCATTCGTTTGAAAGTGCATCTATTTACATCATGCTTGCACTGCATGATCATTACTTCACAATCTGATGCGACCTGGACTGGGGCTGACAGCAGGCCACTGTCGGGGACTGATCATCCCACTCGTTATCCAGGTCAGGTTCGCCACATCCCCGATCAGCATTTGAATTGCCAACCCCATGCTTGCACTGCATGGTTTTCACATTCATCGGGGCTTACACTGCCCGTATTCACACTATGCTTGTAAAGAAATATTTGTTGAATGTATAATCTGTTATCTCACTAAGAATATTAGCTTTTGGTTGACTCACAATGTTTTCAGGAAAAGGCAAAGGTGTTGCTGGACCTTCTTCTTAGGCAATTCATTTCACATCTCGGTGTCCTAGAGGCTACTTTGGTACATGAAGGATATAGCTTTGGGGCTGGGATTTGTTACTTTTAAAACACTATATGATGTTGTAATAGTTAGACTTTATCACTGTAGATACTTATATTTATTTCTTTAGTGTGGAACTGCTTAAATCTGAATTAAGCACCAATTTTTAATTATCATGATATTCATTGGGTTGTGTGTTGATCCTGGTGATTCCAATTACACTATCAAAACATGAGGACATCACAGTTTGGTATCAGAGAATTAGTTTGAGGTTCAAAGTGTCTACGAGGGCTTGGACTCAAAATTAGGTTATGATATTAGAATGGACTCCTGCGAAATGATCCAAACTAAGATAGGATTGACATGCACACGGGGAGTGCAAGACTCAGGATATGTATTGCTTTTGTTGTGGGCAGAAGGGTCATCACTGGGAGCATTGTCCTCGAAAAGAAGATGCATGCTACAACTACCACAGACTTGGCCACTTTGCAAGGGACTGCCCAAAACCCCCACGATATCAGAGTGTACAACAATCAACAACAAGATCTTCTGCGGCTTCCACTGCTTGCAGGGATCATTCTCAAAGGGCTCCAAAAAGGGCATTCCAGATCACAGCTGAAGAAGCAAAAGATGACCCGTAGCTGGTCACTTGTACGTGTGAAGACCTCCCCTTACGGGGCAGTCCTCAGAGTCTAGGTCCCGCATCATGCAACACGATATCAATCATAACTAAGATAGAGTAATTAAGTTGCGGAATTTAAAATTACAAGCACAAACATATTAGGATTAAGTTTAATAGAGTTTACAGTTTTCAAATTAAACTTATAAAGGGCACAAGTCTAATATAATTCTTGTCATCATATAATCAAGATAAATCTACCCAAACCACCACATTATCATCTTCCAATCAGTACCAAAAGGGTTTGATGAGTAGAGGTCAATGAAAACTTCTGTCTTAATCTTGTTAGACCTAAGAACTAGGTCCAGCAGGTGATTTTCCTTTATCTTTTCCTGTAAAAAGTTTATATAGTAACAGTAAGCAAAGCTTAGTGAGAATATAGATTTTCAGATTACATGCATTATCAAGCGGATCATAGGTCTAGCGTGATATATCTTGACTGCCGCTACAGCCCTCATGATTGAGACATAGTAGTCATAGTGTCGGATGATGTTAAAGCCACGCTCACGCTTAAATTGTGGGGATCAGACACATACTGGGCTAGCTACCAGTAAATCAACATGGCGGAACATCGGAGTATCATACCAAGTTCAATAGAACTGGTGAAATAGCATGGTCTAGAACAATAGACCGTCAAGGCTAATCATCTTAAGCTGAATCGATATGTCAAATGATGTGAGTAATAGTGAAAGCATAGTAATCAAGGTCATGATAGCAATATCTGAAATAAGCTGTAAATTCAATGTCATGCGAGATGATAAATCAAATAGCAATCATGATCCACTGGGCATCACCGAACCATGGTGTGCACAGGTCACAATCCAGCTGATCATATATGAATGTCAAATTAATCTATCATCAACAAAATGTCTCAACCGGAAATCTCGCATGTAAAGATGAATATCTATAACTCACTGATTTAGGGTCTTTATCAAGCAGATATAAAATCCACCACCTGAGTTATCCCATGATTTTATCTTTAATCTTGGTCTATCTGATCTCTGTCAATTCTTTTCAAATCAAAGACCCTCTTTCAATCTCTTAAATCTTTATATCTTTGTTCAGAATTTAATTGAACCTGTCCAGAATCATATCATATCATATCATTAGCTTTTCAGCTTAAAATGTTTATTTTATCTGATTCTGATAACTGATAATTCATTAATCATTTTGCAGTGTCTTTGACTCTTTGTAATCTTAATGAAATATAAATATTAATATATCTGATATTGCTTTAATCAATCTTCCATCATAAATTCGGACCATCCGGATTGGTCATCCGAATTCGGACCTATCCGAAATGGGCCATCCAGACTAGGCTTATCCGAGTTCGGACCACACTTATTCGAAACATAGGAATCGAATTTGAAGCACCCGAAATTGGGACAATCCAAATTCGAAGTAGGTCCGAATTAGCACAATCATCCGAATTGGGACCAAAATGAATCCAAATTTGGCTAAACCTTTATTCGAATTTTTAGGATCCGAGATGGGATCCGAATTGAGTACTATCCGAATTCGGTCCTACCTGAATTCGGATCCTTATACTTATAATTTTTCCCAGAAATGTTCTTGGTGTTCTTATTGTGTTCACACGGATTTTTATCAAAATTCACTAAACTCGTTTTCTGTAACATGCAATGTAACACTTTGTTATATTATCATTTTTATAGTGTTTTTATACACTTTTCCCTATCAAAAACACTATAGATTTATCAAGATTGTCCAAAAACTCATATTTTTGTCAAGAACGCAAATAATAACAAATATTCCGATTTTTACTTAATTTAGACAATCTGACCATTAATTTTCATTTCTATTACTTCAAACTACTTAATTTCATCATTATCTATTAAAATCTTAAACATGCAACCAAAATTTTCAAATCATTAATTCGGTTTTTATGAAACCGAACATAAACTCAAAAATATTAAAATTTATGTAATTATTACCTTCAATTCTTGTCAATTGATGATCCTTGATGATGCTTGTAACCTTTTCCTTGCATTAACTCTACAATTAATGCAAGTTTATGGAATTCTTGGATGAATGTGTTGAAGAAACCGTAGGGTAGAGAGAGATTAGAGAGAGAGTGTGTGTGACTTTTCTTAATTGTTGTTAAATAACCATTTAATTTGAGTTTATATATCTCATTTTATCATTATGTGAAATTAACCCACTTCCATTTTTGTATTTTACATTTCATTTAAAATTTGACCATTTAAATACTTTATAACATTTATATAATTTAATAAAATATTTTCATTACTTAATTAAATTACAATTCAAATAATGTAATAAAATTACATTATTGGCTCAAATACTGAAATTATGGCTGGACCAAAAGTTAGGTTGTTACAGAATGGGATCCATCACGCACAAACTTCGTCCTCGAAGTTAGCTATGTTCGAACAGACTTGGATATGTAGCTTTCATGACATCTTTAGATTCCCAAGACTGATGCGAACCTTTGTGGTGTTTCCACTGAACGAGCACCATATGTATCTCTTTGTTGCGAAGCTTTTTGGTCTTCGAGTCCAGAATACATTCCGGCTCTTCAACCACTCGAAGCTTCTCATCAATTTATAGATTTATACATTCCGGCTCTTCAACCACTCGAAGCTTCTCATCAATTTACAGATTTACATGTGGTATCTGCACTACTCTTTCGTAGATGACTAACATGGAATACAGGATGTATTCCAGCTAAGTCAGTTGGCAGTTCAAGACGATATTTCTTCTAACAAGTTAAATCTTCTCAAGAGTCAACTATAGAAGGCCAGGACCCGCTAATGGCGATTCACCTGTTTCGCGCCAACAGGTGGGAGTTCTGCACTTTCGTCCGTATAAAGCTTCAAAAGGAGCCATCTTGATCGTTGATTGATAACTGTTGTTGTATGAGAATTCGATCAAAGGCAAATGGTCATCCCAATTACCACCTAGATCAAGAACGCAGGCACGGAGCATATCTTCAAGAGTAAGGATAGTGCGTTCACTTTGGCCATCTACATTAGGGTGATAAGCAGTACTCATTGAGATTCGAGTACCCATCCCGTCTTGCAGCGCTTTCCAGAATCTTGAAGTGAAATGACTATCACGATCAGAAACGATAGACTTTGGCACACCATGACGAGAAATAATTTCAGTGTTGTACATCTGTGCCAATCTATCAAGAGAGTATGTCTCTTTCATCTGTATGAAATGAGATGACTTCGTTAATCGATCCACGACTACCCAAAGGGAGTCGTGCTGTCTCTTGGTCTTAGGCAACTTGGTGATAAAATCCATGGTTATATGCTGCCACTTCCGTTCAGGAACGGGTAGTGGTTGCATATCCCCGAAAGGTTTCTTATGTTCTGCCTTAACCATTTGACATACTCTGCAGCTTTCAACATATTGACCGATGTCCTTTTTCATTCCTGGCCACCAGTAGTCAGCTTTCAGATCGAAGTACATCTTTGAGCTGCCAGGATGAATGGATAACTTGGACTTATGAGCTTCAGATAGAAGAGTGTTGCGAATAGAACTATATTTAGGAATCCAGATTCGGTTTCCCTTGAGACATTGAAGTCCCAAATGGTTCAGAGATAAGAATTATAATTGCCCCTTGAGATTTTCAGAACAGAGATTCTCTTCTTTCAATGCTTCGGCTTGAGCATATTTAATGTCTTCGATTAGATCGGAAGAGAATACAATAGGAGTCAGGGCATAGCAACACTTTTCTGGATATGTCTTTCTACTCAAAGCATCCGCGACCACATTAGCTTTGCCGGGATGATATAGGATCTCGCAATCATAGTCCTTGATAAGCTCCAAGGACCGACGCTGTTTCATGTTCAGATCCTTTTGAGTAAATAGATGCTTGAGATTTTTATGGTGAGTGTATAACTGACACTTAGTCCCATAAAGATAGTGTCGCCAGATTTTCAATGCAAAGGTAACGGCAGCCAACTCAAGATCTTGAGTTGGTGCGCTTTTCTCGTAGTCTTTCAATTGCCTTGAAGCGTAGGCAATGACTTTTCCCCTTTGCATGAGGACAAAACCTAAACATGTACCAGATGCATCGCTGTAAATAACAAAGTCATCATTGCCTTCTGGTAAGGCTAGGATTGGCGCTTGAATAAGTTTCTGCTTCAGAGTTTCAAATACCTCTTGCTGTTTATCAGCCCATACGAAAGGTGTATTCTTTCGTGTTAGCATCGTAAGCGGCACAGCAATCTTCGAGAAATCCTTAATGAATCGCCGATAGCAACCGGCCAGTCCAATGAAACTTCTGATTTCGGAGGCATTGCGAGGTGTTTGCCATTTCTGAACAACCTCGACTTTAGAAGGATGTTAGTACACCCTGTGTGACGATAGCAGTCTAAAGTGTGTTAGCATTTTGTATTAGTCATGTTACAAGGTTTTGAATATTAACTAGTGTTTGATATATGTGATTTTATGTGTTTGATATTTATTGTTTGTATGTTTGAACTTGGTGTAACGTATTACAAGAAGTTCAAACATAAAGTCCAAAGATTAATTCAAACATAAGTTAAAACATATAATCGAATAGAAGTTGTCATGTGAAATTCGAATTTAGCATAGATTCGAATTTAATATAGAAGGTAAATTCGAATTTGTCATGAGGACAAATTGGAATGGGCCTTGGGCCTGGATTCGAGTTTGTCCCATGACAAACTCGAATGGGTAACTATAATTAGAGATTAACTCGAATGATTAGAAGACTTTTGCAGAATTCGTGTGAGCAATTAGCAAAAGGCGATTTCGAGTTTATCAGCTGATATTGTGTTTGTTCGGAGAGAATCATCGTGTAGGTTCGTTCGTCGTCGATCGTACTACGTTGTGGTAGTCTCCGTGTTTCGTGTGAGTGTTATATCCGTCAAGCCGCTAACGAGGATGCCGCACTCGTTGGTGTGTGTCGCGTCTAGATAGATCTGTTAGTTCAAGACCTTACAAGTGGTATCAGAGCCTACGGGGTGTTCTTGGTGTTCGTCGTGTTCCTAAAGATACATCCTAGGTTTCTTGACGCTTTTGGACGGTTAATCTCACGTATTTTTAAGTTTTTCGAGCTTATCAAATTGGATTCCGGGAAATACTTTGTTGTAGTTCGTGTTTTTTTTATCAAAATCAATATTTTTACTTGTAAAAATATTGATTTAATCTGAAAAACGTGAAAAACTCGAGGTATTAGCCGTTTTTCGAATTTGCGGCGCTCGACTTTGTTAAGGAGAAATTAGGGTTTTGCTCACTTTCGAGTTTGACCAAAAATACGCTCCTTTCGAATTTCCTAAAAGTGGTTTCGAATTTGGCCATTTCGACTTTACTTTGGATTTCGACTTTGCACTAAAGTCAAATAGGGGACATTCGAGTTTAATTGGGTTTCGAATTTGAGGAGGTTTCGAATTTAAGTGAACTTTCGACTTTAAAGACCTTCGAATTTGTCATTAATTTCGATTTTAATTGGATTTAATAACTTAACTCGAATTTAATCCCAAATAGGTTTAAATTTAATTGGATTCGAATTTACCTAAATTCGAAAGAATTAATTTAAATTAATTTCGAATTAAATTAATTAAGTTTAAATTCAATTATCTTTGAAACAATGACAAGACTACAACGGTTTTTGGAGATGGATCACGAGGTCGGAAAAGCAAATACTCCGCCAAAGTTGAAGAAACTTGAAGATTATTACTGGTGGAAGGATCGGTTTGCCGACTTCGCACGATTCAATGATATGTGGATTTGTATCGACGAGGGATACATTCCACCTACAGCTGAGGTCGAAGGACGACAAAAGGTTGTTCCTTATTCTAAAATGAAGGATGACGATAAAAAGCTGTTTGAAGCAGAAAACCATGCATACGCTATCATTCAAATGGCGTTACCTCAGGACATTCTACACACCTTCCGTAACCAGAAGACAGTGAAATAGCTGTGGGAGGCATTGGAAAAACGGTGTGAGAGTAACCCGAGGGTTAAAAGGAAACGAATGGAAATGCTCAAGCAACAGTTTGCTATCTTCAAAGCATTGAAGGATGAAAAGCTGGATGACACTATCAGGCGTTTTCATCATCTACTTACTGAGTTAGACAGTCATGACATTGAGTATAGTGACACTGAGAAGAATAATAAGCTTCTGGATGCTTTACCAGCCAAATGGGCGATATATGTGGCCTTAATTAAGCATGATGAGGACAAATACTATACTCTGACTCTAGAGAATGTGGTGGGAACGCTGAGGGCGTATAATTTTGAAAAATTGAAGCAAGCAACGGATTATGATCAAGTTCAAGATCCAGCAATGTATTTCGGAAAATCAAAACCTTCAGTGGCAGCTGAAATGAACACAGCTACAGCGTTCTTCTCGGGAGAAACGTCGTCACCAGCTGAGCCAGAAGACTCACAGAGTAAGGCTTTCTTAGAGTTTACTAGACCAGAAGAACAGCAGCATCAGGCTACACCGGCATCTACATCTCAGCGATACTCTAAGATGCCTATGAGCACAAAATCGGCTGAAGACCATCTGAATCTGTTGGCTTCATTCGTGGCCGCTTACGGCAATTGCGTTCAGGGCAAAATCAACGATCCTGCACTTTGGGATGAGGATTACGATCAGGTAGACCCTGATGATCTTGAAGAGATGGATCTACAATGGCAACTGGCCATGGTAACTCAGAGAGTTAAGAGGTTCATCAAAAGGACGGGAAGAAATCTGAACATGAGTAACAATAGGATTGGATTCGATAAGTCCAATGTTAAATGTTACAACTATCAAGGGCTAGGACACTTCGCTAGAGAGTGTCATAGACCGAAGGTAGAAAATTACCAGGGACAGCATCAGATTCAACAGGGACAGTATCAGAATCCATCGCAAGGGCGATATCTTCCGAGTACTTCATCCGGTCAGGCGAATATAGCTGGGTTGTTATCTAATGTCACATCAGACAGACAGCTAGACGGCACTTATGACTGGAGTACACATCCAGAATCGGACGCTAGAGCCTTTATGGCTGAAGTGACTGAGACTAGAGGTGAAGGGGCAGAGGAAATCACAAGGGACAGCAGTAAGAATGAAAGCAGTCCGATGTGGGTAGAGAAGTCATATGACCAGACAACCTGGAGTTTGCCGCTCAGATGGCCAACGTGGAATCAGATCATACCAAGGTAAGTCTGAACTTTTCTCTTTTCCATGAGTTGTGTGTTTTATGTGCTACATCTAACGATAGGTTAAATTTAGTACTAGAATCACATCAAACCATCTCTGCTCAGAATGAAACGTTAAAATCACATAATGCTAACCTAATAGATATAAAGCAAGATCTTAGGGATAAGCTTAAGGCTGATGCACAAGATGCTATAGTTCTAAAGGACAAACTGAGCGAACAGTGTGTTAGGTTAGAACTCATGTATGAACATGTTGAGGCATTAACCAAGGAGCTGAAAACCAAAGACATAGAGCTAGCTGAGTCTAAGGTAAAGGTAGCTGAGGCAAATATCATGAGAGTCCTCCACCTTTCAATCACAACGATGTACCTCAACCTCAAGAGAAAACTGAGAAATCAGTAGACTTAGAGGAAATACCGGAACCAGTGTCTGAACCTGTAAAGGAAAATGCAACTAAGGTGACTGATACTAATCTCAAGATTAAGAAAGTTAAATTTGTGTCATCCTCTAGTGATAAACCTGTAGGAAACACAAAATTGACTTTAATGATCAGGATGATGAACCAGTCTCTAGAGATGAATCAAAAGAGCCAGACACTAGTGAGACACCTAAATCAAAGGGCACACACAAAAAGTCAATTGATAAAATGTCTTGCTTTAGATGTCACGAAAGGGGGCACGTTGCTTCTAACTGTCCGCAAAGGAAAGTAGACAATACACCTAAGACAGGGAAGCTAGAACAAGTTAAGCCTTCTACAAGTGTTGCAAGCACTAGTAGTTCTCAGAATACCGAGAAAAATGTGCAAGCTACACCAAAATCTACTGTGAAACCAACACCGGTGAAAGTTGGACCAAAAGAAGTGATTAGGACTAAATCATCAAATCGAGTCGTTAATCAATCTAGGTCTGGACCGCAACAACAATATAGGAGTACTACACCTAGCAGAGCTTACACTCCGGTTAGGTCACACACTCCTGTTAGACATCAAACACCGGGTAGAGCTCAGGGATATCAGTCTGAAATAAATTATAATCGTAATTATTCAAGAGCTCCGCACCAAATTCCTACACAAAGGCAAAGAGTGAACTTAAATCACTCGGCACCACAACAGACTCCAGTTCAAAGACCCAAGTCACCTAAAAGGAGAGATGGGTATTTGAAAGAGTTCAAGTATGTGGACGAGAATGGTATTACCAAGTCAGTTATGGCTTGGGTTCCCTGCGATAACTAACCTATTTCCTTTCATGTGCAGGAGATAACCACAGGTCTAAACAACAAATGGTTCATCGACAGTGGGTGCTCCAGGCACATGACAGGGGAAAGAAGTCTACTTAAAGACTTCAAGGGAGGAAATCGGGGCTTTGTATCATTCGCTGGAAATAAAGGAGGAAACATCACTGGTACTAGAGTCGTCAGTAATGGGACGATCAAGTTGGATCAAGTTTATCATGTTGATAAACCGGTTCACAATCTCATTAGTGTATCTCAAATCTGTGATAAAAAGAATTCAGTGCTGTTCACTGATACTGAGGCGTTGGTGCTAAAATCGGGGTTCAAGATACCTGAAGAGTGGATACTGATGAGGGCTCCAAGGAAGAATGACTTGTACATGCTCGACATGAACAAGCCTGAATCTTCGATGGGACCAATCTGTTTGTTATCTAAAGCTTCAGAGACCGAGTCGGTCTTGTGGCACAGACGCATGGCACACTTGCACCTGAGAAAAATGAATTATATAACGAAAAATGGATTGGTGCAAGGTGTTCCTATGAAGAGTTTTCAGTTCGAAGATAAGTGTCTACCGTGCAAGAAAGGAAAACAACACAAGAAGGCACACAAGTCCAAGACTCAGAACTCCATCACTGCCACATTCGACTTGTTGCATATGGACCTCTTCGGACCAATCAACAAAAGGAGTATAGGTGGTAGTAGGTACTGTTTAGTTATTACGGACGATTACTCACGTTTTTCTTGGGTTTTCTTTCTAGGTACAAACGACGAGACGACTTCCAAGCTCATCGGGTTCTTAGACCAAGTGGAGAATTCATATGGAACAAGGGTTAAACGACTTCGTAGTGATAACCGAACAGAGTTTAAAAACCCAGTAATTGGTGTATATTGCCTATCAAAGGGCATAGTGCATCAATTTAGTGCACCTTAGGAGCCACAACAAAATGGGGTGGCCGAATGGAAAAACTGGACATTGATTGAGGCAGCAAGGACCATGTTATCGGATTCAAAGCTTCCTACCTTGTTTTGGGGGGAGGCAGTGAATACCACATGCCATATTTTAAACCGGGTCCTTAATGTCAAATCTTTGAACAAAACCTGTTATGAAGTTTTGAATAAACGGCCACCTAATTTAACTGGCTTCGAACCTTTTGGGGGTACCATGTACTTTATTGAGAACAAAACATCAACCTAACTTTGGTGAAAAGGCTGACGAAGGATACTTCCTAGGTTATGTGCCGACACTAGTACAAAATATGTCATTCGTCTTGCTAAAAAACCGTGGCCATAGACCTTTGGCCACAGTTTTATTTTTCATTCAAATCGTGACCAAAGGTCGCATCACTTTTGGTACCTTATGGCTACATTTAGTTTTCGTGACTAAATCGTATGTAAAACCGTGGCCATAGCCTAAAACTGTGGCTATATGGTAACAATTTCTATATAGTTGTGGTCTATATTTTTTAATAACTGTGACCATAAAATATTTTTAGTCACAATCTCTTTTAACACCATGACAGTTGCATACATTTAGACACCCATAAACAATTAAACTGTGGCGTTAACATTCTTACAGACACGCATAAACAAATAAACTGTGGCCACCTGGTATATTTAAAGACACACAAATATTTAATCGTGACCATTGGATAAATTTATACACACATAATCAGCTAAACCGTAACTATTTGAGACATTTAATCACACCCCATGAATGAAACCGTAACAATTGGTTATATTTTGACGCACATAAACTATTAAATGTGGCCATTGGTACATTTTTAAACAATTAAATCGTGACCGTCGGTACATTTAGACACTCATAATTAATTAAAATGTGACCACTAGTTGCAATTGGACATACATAAAGTATTAAACCGTGACAATTGGTACATTTTAACACACAAAAATAATTACATCGTGACCATACCATTATTTTAGTCACAGAATAATTCGTTGATTCATGACAATTGCTTACTTTTAGACACATATAATAAACAAAACCGTGACCATAAAGTATTTATAGTTACTTATTTCTTCCTAATCGTGACAATTGGTAACTTTTAGACACATACAATAATACAATCTGTGACCATTAAATACTTATTGTCACATTATATTTCTTTTAAAATCACTATTGTTCCTTTTAGACATGTGTAAAAAATTAAACCGCAACAATAAGTTACTTACAGCCACATGTGTTTTCTTTTATCGTGATTGTTGTTTACTTTTAGACACACATAATATTTATAATAGTGACGGTAAAATATTTATAGTGTCATGTTGTTTCGTAAACGGTGATCGTTGATCCCTTTTAGTCATACAAAATAAAAATTAAGTGTGCCCATAAAATACATATAGTCACATTCTTTTCCTTTAATTACTACAATTAATTACTTTTAGCCACATATATTAAAATAAGATGTGACCATAAACTAATTGTAGTCACGGTATTTTTTCTTTTATCATGAGTAATGTTGAGTTTTTGACACACATAACTTAATTACCACAAAATAGTTATATTAACAAGTATTTTTTTTTAACTGTGACAATTGATAATCTTTAACCACACAAAACAAAATAAAATGTGACTATAAAATACTTATAGTTACAGTTTTGTTCTTTTATCATGGTTAATGTTTAGTGTGAGACACAATAATATATTAAACCGTGACCATAAAATACTTATAATCACATGCTTTTTTTTTAAATTATGACCATTATTTATTTTTTGTTACACAAAATAAAATAAACCGTTACCTTTAAGTAGTTATGGTGACAATTTTTTTTTTCATGACTAATTGTTACTTTTAGCCATGGGTAATTAAATAACAAATACTAAGCTACTATTAATATAAAATATATATCAAAAATGAAAATATACGATAAAATGTAATAAAAAGGGAAATACTATTAATAGGAATGTAAAATCCATACACCATTCAAAAAAGATGCAAAATTAATAGAAATGTTGTTAATAGTAATATAAAATCCATACACTGCTCAAAAAATGTAAAATCCATAGTTACCGAAAAACCAAACTTCTATATTTTATCTTTAAGAGCATTGCTTCTTGTTTGCTTTTTTAATCCCTCTACCGTTGTGTATTGTTTTTTCCTTTTCTTCGACTTTTGCATTTCTTTCTCTTGAGCTGCAGTTAGTGGTTCCTGTAACAACAAAATTAGTTAAACATCAAAACAAATATGAATAATGTTATTTAATAGAACTTTTCAGAATGGCCAACTAAAGTTCCATAGCGCTATTTTTGACCGCTATTAATTGAAGTATTAGCTAACTACCACCACCCTCATTTTCTCACTGCCTGGCTCGGGTTTTTCATCTATCTTTGCACCAGTTTGTACATTGGCCTCAGAATAAGCCACAAGACCCCCACCACTACAAAGTTATATTATATGAATAACTGAAAGTTGATAAAAGCCACACGAATGCCATAAATCCATAAGAAAGCTATGAACATTAGTAGTTCTGCATACTATAAAATTGATATGGAACATCGAGCAGATCCAACCACAATTTTCTCCATAATAATAAAGCAAAGATAAGCAAACAATATCCAAAGGGATGTTTTTGCTAAAATTTTGTAACTTATGTAGCAAGAAGACAATTAATGCAATCATATAGCAAAGTACAGAGGTCAAAGATTGAAGACGCATTTACCATCCGTGGCTATGGTTTGTATATTTTTGTTCACTTCAAAGAATACAAGGCTTAACACACTGTTTTTAGGTATTCGTAACACGGGTGTAATAGCTATGGAGAAACATTGATTATTTTTTGAATTTCTCGTATGAAGGGAAGCTCATCCTAGGCCGCTTCCCGATATAACTTGTTGGGGGGAATACGAGATCGAACACTATCAATTTTCGGCTCAATTTGAAAGCAATGCCCTGAGAATCATGTATGTTCTCTAATTTAAAAATGAAACCAATAATATGTCTTTGTAACAAAAATTTGACATTAATTACCATAGTTAAACGGGTCTTAAAATTGGTAATAAAAGAGTCACATACATTGCTAAATCAGATAAGGTTATACGAGTTTGCACTCGCACCTGACACCTCCTAACCTTGTGAGTCGCTAATCCACAGATCTCATTGGTCTCTTGATAAAACCAATGACACTAAAATACATGGTGATACAAAAGTCGCCAACAATGGTAGCAACATATCTATAATCATACTAAATTAAAGTTATTAAATGGCCAACTAAGGTTCCATAGCGCTATTTTGACCGCTATTACCGCTATTTTATCCAAATTGCGTTCATATAACGGTAAATAGCACTGCTAATAGCGGGACCGCTAATTCTCATCGCTATTTGTCACCGCTATTTTGTGAAAGTCCGCTAACTGCTATAGCACTGCTATTAACTGCCTGGAACAAAACCCAAAACAGAGGCTAACATGTGGTCTGGTAATTCAATCAGCACACACACCTCTACTTAACTGATATATATATATATATATATATATATATATATATATATATATATATATATATATATATATATATGTGTGTGTGTGTGTGTGTGTGTGTGTGTGTGTGTGTGTGTGTGTGTGTGTGTGTGTGTTAACTATGGTGCTGCTGTGATTCATATGACACACATGCACATAACTTGCTGCTGCTGTTTGACTTTTATTGAACCACTCCAATCGGGGTCCAAGCTACTGCACATATATGTATTTACAAGAACTATATATTGATGTTGTCTTTGCAGGAAAACGTCAAAAGAGATAACATAGTACATGTGCCAAACATTGCCATAGTATGCAATTTCAGCATATTAAATTGCTATTTTATGCAGATTCTGCACAAATCAAAGAATTTTTGAAATTTTAACAATTCCAACATTTCATATGTGTATATTTGGAAGTTTAAGGTATAAGGCACTTAAAAAATTAAAGCCAAAGTTAATTGCTATTGTTAGCATACAATTATAATATTTAGAAGACATTTTAGGGTGATTAAACTCTCATAATTTTCCCAAGACTTCTCCAAACTCACGTTTCATCATCAACCTCATCACCTTCATCAATTCTTCCCAACTAATCTCCAATAAAATAAGGAATTTTGATTATGAGCTTATTAAGCAACAATATAAAATCATTAAGGTTGACTAAAATTGTATTATTGTTGTTTGTTGGCATATACCATCCAGTACTTTTAATTTTTCTTGGTTTGTTATGACATTAATGTTATTAATAATCATACATACCCTCTGGAAAACCCAACAGCTCCAAAACAAGAAAACATAGGTAGGAGTAGTTGGAAAGGGGAAAGGCTGAGTTCACTATTGAGTTAAGGTTTTTTGATTACGACAGGATGAAAATAGTTACAGTGCATTTTGAATCTCTTCAAAGTTTAACCCTTGTCATATTTTGAGAAATCAAATTACCATAATCAAATTACTGTCATAATAATTAGAAACAGAGGAATAAAAGTGGCCTATGTTGGGTATAACAACAATTATTATCCCATACCAGTAAAAAATGTAGCACTTCAAAATAAGGATTATAAATACCTTGTTGAGGAGATTGATCAGTTTCTTGCCTTTGTTCACTAGATATATGAACTTCAATTGGTTCTTGCACTTGATTGGGTGGTTGCACTTGAATACTCGGTTGTTGTACTTCACTAGTAGATACTGAGCCTGTTGTTGCACTTTAGTGATACAAATAGTCTGCAACTTTCTTTTACGCATCTTATGTACATCAGTAAAGAAATTTTAACATATTAGCAATAGAATAATGTACAAGAAATCTTAACATCTTACCAACAAATTACAGATCTCCATATGTACTATGTATATATACATATATGTGTGAGTGTGTGTGTATGATGAAATCAATAAAAGAGAAAGACTGAGAGCTAGCTAGAGGTTAATTAATTAAACACGAAACACATGAATCATTAATTTGCATATCAATAGTGTTAATTGAGTGTCATGTTTCAGGATCATATATGGGTGCAGTGTGTTAATTAAAAAAGTAGTTAGATTAATGTTGAAGCTAGGGTGATACATAATTAGGAAATAAAAGTGAATGTGGGATCAATGTTGATAAATTACAAATTACAAATTACAAATTATGTAAGTTTTGTAATTTGTCAAAAGTTATTATTCAAAAGAATTGTGAGTTATGAAAGAGGAGCTGAGGAGAGTGATTTTTGCAGTCTAAAGGAGGAACCTGGCAATCCTAGATTTTTGATTAATTGATAGGACCAACATATATGCCACACAAACACACCCCAAAAAAGCCTCATCTTACCCAACCAACCCACAGTGATGTACTCACTCTCCAACCCCTAATTTTTAGCCATGCCAGTAAGACACAGAAACCCCAATCACTTCCCATTAAACGCAGAATTGCACATAGAATTGCATTCAACAACTATCAAAGTAAACTAAATACTACATTCTAGAGCAACAACAATATACACCAAAATAAGTGCTCATCTTAGAAACAAACTTCAATATTTGCATCAGAAATACACCTCGACACACAAAAAGGATACTAGAATGCAGAGCCAGAAATAGGATATGATCGACTTAAAATTCTCACTATCTATTTTACAACATCTATTTTGTCAAAAATTAAAGCAGATTGGAAACTTCAATATTTGTAGACTTCAATATTTGCAAACTTAAAATTCTCACAACAGATGCGATCGACATAGAATTTTACAAAGTTCAATATTTGCAGAGCCAGAAAGAATTTCTCACTATCATGATTGGAAATTAGGATGCTAGAATGCAGAAGGAGAATGAAATTTTACCTGCAATCGACTTTAAATTCCAGCAACAACAAATCCAAATACGAAAGTGATCGAAGATATGGAGCCTTAGCCAGAGGCGGCAGCACAGTCGGAGGAGGCGGCACCGTCTGAGGCAGGGGCGAAGGCGGAGGAGGTGGAGGTGGAGGTGGAGGTGGAGGCGGGGGCGATCGCGCAGAGGGGGGGGGGATCAATGGCTGAACACGTGAATGTGAAATGCTAGGGCAAAAAACGGTACATATGTGGGATCATATATTGAGATCAATATTGATAACTTTTGATATTTTTGCACCATTTCTTTTGAATAAATAAAAACTTTTGGTTTTTATTTATTACTAGTATATTACTCGTATAATATACGGATCTGTTTTGAATAATAACTTTTTTAATAAATTACAAATTTTAAACTCAATAAACGGTACAAACTATGAATATTATAAATGAAACATGACTAAATATTTATTTAAACATTATAGATTATAGAATGAAAAAAATTATTAAAATAATTTAAGAAACCTCCAAATAATGAATGAAAAAAATCATAGTAAGATCTTTAGTGTTATTTATAATTAACGACAATACATAACTGAGATACAATAAACCTTAGCTTTATTAATAATTAATGTCAACCCTTAGAAATTAAAATTTTCATTTTGTAAGTCTCGTATATCAACCATTGAAAAAATGACTCTATAAAACCAAGGTTGTTAATAAAATTTCTTAAACATGGTAACTATAAATGACTTGTAACAAATTATTTATACTATTAAAAATTATAAATACAAGTGTCAAATACAAGCTTTGCCAAGTGGCAGCGTAGTTAAGTGCCAAGTGGCACTCTAGTTACTCTTATAATAGAATAGATAGATTATTATTTTTAAGTAGATTCAGCTACTTTATATTTAAGTCAGAGTAGCTTTTTGGAACATTTGGTGACTAAACTAAATTCAGTCACTAAAACTCTCAGTCACTAAATGACATTTTTGTAGTAGTGATTATATTATATTACGATATTAAATGTTGCATTTAATTTTGATAATTCTTTTGATTGAAATTTGTATTTTTCGAACAATATGAAATATTAATGTTATTTTGTTGTTATTTATCGTTTTTAATATGTTTAAAAATATTTTAATAAATTATTACTAAATTCTTTGTCTTTATGTGTATTTATTTATTATTTGTTTTTCTCTTTTTAATTTAAAAACATACTAGTTTATTATCCCGTGTATTACATGAGCTATAAAAATTCATTTTCTTAAAACATGAATACAAACTTAAATTTTTATTATAATTATAAAAAATATCTTAAAACACTATTGATAAACTACTGTAAATGAGTTCTTAAAATAGTATGAAATAATAAAGTATATAATTCTCTGTCCAAAAAACTCAGTAAAATATAACTTAGTAAAATAAATAAATAATTATGGGAAAAAAAGTAGGAAATCAAAAAGTGAGTGAATGAGGAAAAGACATGTGACATAAATTATCTTTTCGATTAGTATTAACTAGTTTATTACCCGCGTATTACGCGGATGTTTTAATATATAGTTGTTTATGCTAAATACATACAAGCTAAAAATTAAAACATAAAAATATTAATTTTATTACAAAAAATACAAGAATTACATTATTATTATTTGACATAAACTTTAATTTTTCTAGACTTCTAAATACATATAAAAGATAATAAGTTTTTTTTTGTTATCTTTAAACTTTCTATTATATTGTAGTTATCAATTATTAAAATATGAAAATTTTATTTGAATTGATTTTAAATCTTATTATCAATGTAAATTTAGAAAGATATGATTAAGATATTATTTGTTTTTCTAAAATATGATCTGCCACGCGTAAATTGTTGGGTGATAACATATGGCATCACGAGAAATAAGTAAAATTATTTAATTATTATTATTTTTAAATTATAAACTATAATTAGGATTAAAACACGTAACATTTAATTTAAAGTTTAAAATTTTAAAAAAAATTTGTTTTATCAATCAATTATATAATTATAGATAAAACATTTTAGGTAAGTTAGAGGTTAATTTAGGAAGCATTTAAATCCTTTAATTATATTTGCAATCTTTTAATTCTTAATGTCGAGAGTTTATCTTCCATGAAATTCAAGATTGTGGTTAATTTTTGATTTGACATATTATTTAAAAAAAATGTAATTATATCATATGAGTTCAAAATGCAAGTTAAGTCAAAGAATGACCTAATAGGTCACACATGTCCATGAAATGTACATAAAAGCTCATAAATATAGTAAAATCATGTCGAACTAAGCTTTAATTGTGGTTAATTGTGGTTAAACAGATAAATAATTGAGATGGTGTAAAAGTAAATGAGTTATGTCTGTTTTTTTTTTAAATAGTATAAACACTTTATAATCTTTTACATAAAAACTATTAATTGTTATAAATGTATATTTTTAAATTTATTAGTTTGATGACAAATAGTAAAAATTGATAAATAAAATATATCAAACATTATTAAATTATTAACTTTAAGATAAATGTAACAAATTACAAATCACTTTAAGATAAATATAACAAATTACAAATTACTTATAAATACTAATTTTCACATGTTTATTTTTCTTATATCGTGACAAAAAAAAAATACATATAGTGATATACTTTTTTAAACTCTAAACAATAAATTACTTTTAGCTACACAAAACAAATTATAACTTGACCATATGATGGTTATAGTTACATTTTTTTTCTTTGTGTTGAATGTTGTTAACTTTTAAACATTCGTAATATTTTAGTCATAATGTTTTTATTTTACCATGACTATTGTTTACTTTTAAAGATTTTAAAAAATTAATTTGTAACTATTGGATACTAGTAGTCATGTTCGATTTTTTAAACCGTGACAACAAAACTACTTATAGTGACATGCTATTTTAAAATTGTGACCATTTATTACGTTTAACCACACATAACAAATTAAGTCGTAGGCATAAAATACTTATTGTCACATATTCTTATTTTACCATGACTATTGTTACCTTTAGACACATATAATAAATCTAGTCGTCATGTTTAATTGTTTAACTATTAATAGTTACTTGTTTGCTTTTTAAAAACCGTGACAAAAAAAACTTATAGGGACATTTTTTTCACTTAAACCATGACCACTGATTACTTTTAGTCACACAAACCAATTCTTCGTGTGACCATAAAATACTTATAGTCACTGTTTTTTTCTTTTATTATGAAAACTGTTACTTTTACACACTAATAAGAAATTAACTAAACCATGATCATTAAAAAAATATAGTCACAACATTTTTTTTACCATGACTATTGTTTACTTTTAGTTACTTACATAAAAACAATAAATTGTCACCTTTAAATATCAATAGTCACAAATTTGTTTAATCCGTGACAAAAAAAACTCCTTATATTGAAATATTTTTAATGTGTGAGATTGATAGCTTTTAGTCACAAAACAAATTAAATCGTGACTTGAATATACTTATAATCATATCTTTTTCATTTTACTATTACTATTGTTTACATTTAGACACACATAAAAACTTAATCTGTCACCTTTAAATATTAATAGTCACATGCTTGTGTGTCTTAAACTATGACAAAAACATAATTATGGTGATATGTTGTTTTCTTAAACCGTGATTATTAATTACTTTTATATACTTAAAAGAAATTAAATCGTGACAAAAAAAATACTTAGTCACATTTTTCTCTTTTATCATGAATATTGTATACTTTTACACACACATAAGAAACTAAACCGTGACTGTAAAATACTTATAGTCACAATAATTTTCTTATTTCATGACAATTGTTTACTTTTGGACACACTTAATCAACTAAATCATGACCATTAAACACTTATAGTCACAATGTTTTTCTTTTACTATACATGGCTAATGAACTCCACCCTTTGGTCACACAAAAGCGATTTCGTGACCATATAAGTTAGCCTTCTGTCACAGTTTATTCATGTGACTAATTCCACCATATAATTTAGACTTATACACTTAGACTTCAGGGTGTCCCTTTGGTCACCGAAAGAGATTTCCGTGACCATATACATATTTATCGTCACAGTTAATAACCATCACAAGATTATTATAGACATCAAACAAATAACTGTGACAAACGATGACATTTGGTATCAATGTGGCAACCGTGACAAGTCTTTGTCATGATCCTTACGTTTAACCGTGGCTTAAGGTTTGAATGTGATTTGCAATGGTCACAGTTATTGAGATAAACTGTGGCTATCATAATAATACAAGTTCATATATGACCCTTTAGTCACGTCAATAACAAAAACTGTGGCTAGGTAGTTTGGACAAAACCGTGACCATAGGTCCTTTTTGTACTAGTGAATATAGACAATGTATGGAACACAAGATTTCATTAAGTTTGTAAACATAAGTGAATATGTTTGTACATCCTGTGTGACGACAGCAGTCTAGTTTTGTTATTGATAGTGTATTACAATAGATAGGGTCTTGTTAATGCGATGGCTTGATAAGTTCATTATTGCATGATAAGAAATTATGGCGATAAGTTCATGAAGCTATGAACTTATGGGAATAAGTTCATGAGGCTCAATTTCTTATGAAAATAAGTTCTTAAGGAGGTCACGAACTTAAGGAGCCTAAGTTCTTATGAGAATAAGTTCTTAAGGGTCACGAACTTAGGGAGGCTATGTTCTTATGAGAATAAGTTCTTAAGGAGGTCACGAACTTATGGAGCCTATGTTCTTACGAGAATAAGTTCTTAAGGAGGTCACGAACTTAAGGAGGCTAAGTTCATGGAGGAGCGTCATGCACAAAATTAAGGGTCATATACTGAACTTATCATTGTGAATTCAACATCTTGGAAGGCTCAGAAATTCTTTCGATATTAGATCAAACAGAGCATCCGAAGCTCAGAGAATCTGACTGCAGACGATTTTGAGAGCTGAGGTGAAGGACTTTCACAGAAATACATTTTCAGAGTTTGTATCAGTGCACCTACGAGCTAGAAACAATTTCAGAGACTTTTTGGAGCAATACATCGTGTGGGGTCGGTATCCTATTGGCTAGCGTTGTGTTCGGCTCCGTGTTCCGCGTGTGATCGATACGTTAAGAGTCTAACGAGGATTCCGCACTCGTTGGACGACGTCGCGCCTAGAACAGATCCGTAGACGTGGTGACCTTACAAGGGGTATAAGAGCCAATCATGAATGTTCTTCGTGTTCGTCACGTTTGGTTGAACATTCATTGGGTTTCTTGGCGTTCTTCAGATAAATCACGTGTTTTTCGAGGTTTTCAGTGTTTTTCGAGCAATTTCCTTGGCAAATATTCATCTTAGTTCCATTTTTCAACAAAAATCATTGTTTTTAACCTTAATAACATTGATTTAATCTGAAGTTGTTAAAAAGTCAAATTTTTGGCTGTTTCATGAAATTGCGGCGCTCGAACTTAAGGGGTGTTTTTAGGTTCCTCGAACTTGTTAGACGCTCCTCCACAAACTTGTCAGACATTCGATGTTGTCAGAATTGTCGAACTTGTATGATTAGGGTTCCACAGACATAATTATTTTCGTACTTGTCCACCTCGAACTTAAGCTGCCGCAAATTTGATTGACCTCAAACTTGTCTGATTCGAACTTGTCAGACAAATTAGGGCTTCACGAATTTGTGTTCCTTCGAACTTAGTGCTCTCGAACTTATCATTAAAAAAAAAGTTAATTCAGTAAAACGAATTTAAAATTAAAAACTCCTGCGAGCTTAACCTAAGTCCGTACAAATTTATTTTAAAATTTATTTTAAAATATAAATAAGTTAATTTCGTGTACTAAAAGTTTTTAAAGAATATCAAGTTTGCATAAGTTCTTGGAAATGGATCATGAAGTAGGCAAATCCAATTCACCACCCAAGCTAATGAAAATAGAAGACTATTACTGGTGGAGAGATAGATTTGCTGACTTAGCTCGTTTTAACGATATGTGTATGTGGATATGCATAGATGAAGGTTATGTTCCCCCAACACAAGAGCTCGAGGGCAGACTGAAGGTTCTATCCTATCAACATATGAAAGATGATGAGAAGAAGGTTTATGAGGCTGAGAATCGAGCATTGTCTTCGATTAGGATGGCATTATTATCGGATATTCTGCACACCTTTAAACATCACCGAACCTCTAAAGAACAGTGGGAGGCGTTGGAGAAAAGGTATGAGGGAAATACTAGGTTTAGGGAGGGGAGAACTGAATTATTGAAGCAACAGTTTGCTATCTTCAAAGGGCTGAAGAATGAGACGTTGGATGACATAATCACAAGGTTCTACCACCTTCTGACAGAGCTTGATAATTACAGGGTTGAGTATCTAGAGTCAGAAAAGATTGAAAAGCTTCTTGATGCATTACCAGCGAAGTGGGAGATGTACACTACGTTGATAAAGCATGATGAAGAAAAGTTGGAAACTCTTACTCTAGAAGAAGCAATTGGAACATTGAGGGCCTATAACTTTAAGTTACAAAAGAAGGAGAGGGAATTTGATCAAGTACAGGATCCTGAAATGTACTTCGGGAAATCTAAATCATCAACTTCTAGTGAACTAAAGTCGGAGGCTACTACGTTCTTTTCTGGATAAGAGGAAGGTATACCAGTTGAAGCTGAAGAATCTAGTGGTAGGGCATTCTTTGGGTTCTCAAAACCGAAAGATAAACCAGATCATTCAGGATCAACTTCTCAAGGCGATACCAAAATGTCTATGAGTGCTAAACCTTCTAGCTTCATTTGTAGCATCATATGGTAACTACATTCAAGGTAAGATCAATGATCTAGCTTTGTGGGAGGAGGATTATGATCAGGTAGATCCAGACGACTTAGAGCAAATGGACCTGAGTGTGAGTAATAATGTTCGGTTTCATAAGTCATAGGTGAAATGTTACAATTATCAGGGGTTGGGACAATTTTCTAGAGAATGTCAAAGGCCAAAGGTTGAGAATTATCAGAATCAGGGGAGACAAAATTCTGGTAGTTCTGGGAATCAAGCTTCAATAGCTGGGTTACTTACGGATGTATTTTCTAAGAAGCAGTTAGACGGTACGTATGACTTGAGTTTGCATCCAGAGTCTAATGCCAGAGATTTTATGGCTGAGGTAACTGAGATTGATAGCAGAGCTGAAGTAGAAAAGGAGGACACCCAGCAGTCCGATACAAATTCTTTGGTATTGGAAAAATCTAAGGAGCAGACCATTCTGGAGTTTGCAGATCAAATGACCAACGTGGAATCTGATCGGAATAAGGTATCTCTTAACTTTTCTACGGATCATGATTTATGTGTTTTATGTTTTACGTTAAAGGATAAATTGAACCTATTTCTAGAATCACATGCATCCATGACAACTCAATTCCAATCCTTAAAATCTGATAATGCTAGTCTGCTAGATATTAAGGAAGATCTTATGGCTAGAATGAAAGCTGACGCTCAAGATGCATTAGCTGTGAAAGACAAACTGAGTGAAAAGTGTGTTAGGAATGAGCTAATTTATGAGCATATAGAGTCATTGACCAAAGAGATATCATTGAAAGATAAAGAATTAGCTGAGGCTAGGGTTAAGGTTGAAGAGGCTGATAGTAAACATGAAAAGTTTGGGAACTCATCCCTGAACCTAGGCAAAATCTTAGAGTAGCAGAGACAGTCTAAGAAACCAGTGGGCCTAGGATATCAGGATGTCCCTCCACCGTTCAATAGTAACTACGTGTCTCTCCCTCAAAATAAGACCAACGAAGAGGTTGAATCAGAGGAAGTAATAGTAACCGAGACTGATAAGGCATCAACCACTAAGGTGTCAACAACAATTCTTAAGGTTAAGAAAACTGTTAAGTTTGTGTAGTCTTATAATGAAGTAAAACTTGAAGAGGCAAAAACTATGAGTGATAATAACCAAGAGGTGTTGAACACAGTAGTTGAAACAAAGGCACCGGACATTAGCGAGATTCCTAAGTTAAAGAGTGCCTATAAGAAGCCTTTTGACAAAATGTCTTTTATTTGATGTCATGAAAAAGGTCACGTTGCTTCTAGTTGTCTTTATAAGAAGCCAGAGTCTACACCTACTGTAGGGAAGCAAGAAGCACAAGCCTTAAAATCAGTGCCTAGTATTGCAACTTCAAGTAGTTCTAAAAATTCAGAGAAGAACTCGAATGGAACAACACGAGTAGGTGCTAAGAAAATATCAGTGTCAATCAGACATAATGAAGGGCTTTGGAAAAATTCACCGAATAGAGTCCCTAGTCAATCAAGGTCTGGACCACAACCTGTCATAAGGAATATTACCCCTAAGAGGAGTTATACTTCAGTTAGGTCAGATACTCCTTACAGACATCTGACACCAGGTAGAGCCCAGGGTTATCACAATTAAATGCACTATAACCAAAATTACTCTAGGGCTCCGTAGAAAATGACAACCCAAAGGCCAAGAGTGAATCTTATTCACTCAGCTCCACAACAAGTTCTTAATCAAAAACCCAAGTCACCTGAAAAGAGAGATGGGTATTTGAAAGAGTTCAAGTATGTGGACGAGAATGATATTACCAAGTTAGTTATGGCTTGGGTTCCCCGTGATAACTAATTTGTTTTCTATCATGTGCAGGAGTTAACTACAGGTCTTCACAACAAATGGTTCGTAGATAGTGGTTGCTCTCATCACATGACTGGAGAAAGAAGTCTACCGACGGACTTCAAAAGTGGGAACAAGGGGTTTGTATCATTTGCTGGGAATAAAGGAGGAAATATCACTAGAACAGGAGTAGTCACTAATGGGATGATCACTCTTGATCAGTCTACTATGTAAATAAGCTTGATCACAATCTCATTAGTGTCTCTCAGATCTGTGATAAACAAAATTCAGTCCTCTTTACCGGTAAGGAAGCGTTAGTGCTAAACCCGGGATTCAAGATACCTGAAGAGTGGATTATGATGAAAGCTCCAAGGGTGAATGATCTGTACATGATAGACATGTCGGTAGCAGATTCATCGATGTGTTCTATTTGTCTACTATCAAAAGCTTCAGAGTCCGAATCTTTGTTGTGGCACAGACGTATAGCACACTTGCACTTAAGTAATATGAATTTCATCATGAAAAATGGCCTTGTGCAAGGTGTTCCATTGAAGAGTTTTTAGTTTGAAGATAAGTGTGTACCGTGCAAAAAGGGAAAACATCATAAGAAGTCACACAAATCGAATACTCAGAACTCAATCGCTTCCACCTTCGATTTGCTGCCTATGGATCTCTTCGTTCCAATCAACAAAAGGAGGATAGGTGGTAGTTGGTACTGTTTAGTTATTACTGATGATTACTCACGATTTTCTTGGGTTTTCTTTTTAGGTACAAAGGACAAGACTGCAGGCACGTTGATTGGGTTCGTAGACCAAGTAGAGAACTCATATGGGAAAAGGGTAAAACGTATAGGAAGTGATAACGGAGCGGAGTTTAAAAATGCCGTAATTGGTGTATATTGTCTAACTAAAGGCATAGTGCATCAATTTAGTGCAGATTATGATCCACAACAAAAAGGGGTGGCAGAACGTAAAAACAGGACTTTGATTGAAGCAACAATGACTATGCTCTCGAATTCAAAGCTTCTCACCATGTATTGGGGGGAGGCAGTGAATACTGCTTGTCATGAATTAAACAGAGTCCTTACTGTTGAATCATTGAACAAAACCTGTTATGAAGTTCTGAATAAAAGACCACCGAATTTAACTGGCTTTGAACCGTTTGGGGTACCATGTACTTTGATAAAAACGAAATATCAACCTATGTTTGGTGAAAAGCCTGACGAAGGATACTTCCTAGGTTATGTCCCAAATTCACCAAACAAGAGGGTTTACAATAAAACTACTTGTACAGTGGAAATTGTGTTTAACATTGATGTAACAAGTTATTCACATGAACCCCAAATTTGTCCAGAATGGTTATTTGATTATGACTCAGTGTTCGAATCATTTAACATTCCGTTTAGTGGGAATGCAGGACCTGTGGAAAATGACTTCTCATCCTTATATCTCAACGATGAGGGTAGAGTTTCAAATTCGAGCATTCGCATGACATCTGAGACTACATAGATAGAAGACTGGTCCCCAACAAATCAAGAGCCTTTGTTGCCTACGGATGAGAATCAAACAAACAATTCAGTCTCAGAAGACAGCGATCACGAGGAGTATGTTCCCTCTGAAGTCACACCCTCATTAGGTGAAATAGGATCTTATTTGGGAGATAATTTTCAGGTCGATGCAATTGAAACATCGAGGTTAAATAAGGATCATCCGATTGTAGACATCATATGGAATTCAAATGCCGGTGTGAGAACTAGGAGTAGTGTGAATAGTAACACAGTGCTGTTGATGATCAACGACTCCAAGGCATTTCAAATTTGTTTATACTCGTTTTCCATTTCACAAGTTGAGCCAAAGAATGTACAAATGGCTCTGAAGGATAATTCTTGGGTTGAAGCTATGCAAGAGGAACTCTCATTGTTCCATTAAGCTAGAAGTCTGGGAGTTAATGCCTTTGCCTCGTGGAGAAGTTGCTGTAGGGACCAAATGGGTCTTTAAGTGCAAAAGGGACGATCGGGGCATAGTTACTCGTAGCAAGGCAAGACTCGTAGTCAAAGGGTTCAACCAAGAAGAAGGGATTGATTATAATGAAGTGTTTGCACCAATAGGAAGGCTTGAGGCTATTCGATAGCATTCGCGTCCTCAAAGGCTTGAAAGTATATCAGCTAGACGTCAAGAGTGCCTTCTTGTAAGGAAAAGTGAAGGAGTTGGTGTATGTCGAGCAACCGCCAGGGTTTATTGATCCCAAGTATCCAGACAGAGTATATAGATTGGATAAGGGTCTGTATGGGTTACATTAGGCACCTAGGGCGTGGTACGAGACACTGTCTACTCACCTCTTAGACAATGGGGTTGAGAGAGGGAGAATAGATAGTTAACTGTTCGTTAAGTGGAAATGTGACAACTTTATACTGGTACAAGTGTATGTGGACGACATCATCTTTGGGTCGTCTAATGAACAAATGTGCAAGGATTTCGAGAAGGTTATGAAGACAAAGTTTTAGATGTGTGCGATGGTAGAGCTGAACTTCTTTCTCGGTGTACAAGTTCAACAACGAAAGGCGGGGATGCTCATTCATCAAACGAAGTATGTCTACGATATTTTAAAGCGCTTCGGGATGGAAGGAACAAAGCTTACGGCACACTTCAGTACTACTATACAAGTCAATCATAATCTCGGACCCGGTATAGATAGTAATACTAATGTGGATCTGACTTTGTATCGGGCCATGATCGGTTCAGTCATGTATTTAACTGGTTTAAGACCCGATATAATGTTTGCGTTTTGTATTTTTGCAAGGTTTCAAGCTAATCCAAAGGAGATGCACATGAAAGCTGTGAAGTGGATTCTGAGACACATGAAGTCGAAACCGAAGCTGGGACTTTGGTATCATGTTGATGGAGATCTAGAATTGGAAACTTACACGGATTCAGACTATGGAGGGTGTAGCTTGAACAGAAAGTCAACAATGGGTGGTTGTCAGTTCCTTGGAGGGAGACTGGTGTCCTGACAATGCAAGAAACAGACTTCGTTAGCCGTATCAACGTGTGAAGCCGAGTATGTAGTTGTTGGTAGTTGCTGTTCATAGGTTTTGTAGATTCAACAACTATTGCAGGATTACGGGTTGACTTATACTCATACTCCCATTAGGAAAGACAATCAGTCCACAATTTCCATCACAAATAATCCGGTAAAGCACAATAAGACTAAGCACATAGACATAAGACATCATTTTATTCGTGACTGTGCTGAGAAAAACCTGATTAAATTGGTAAAAGTTCCAACGAAAGACAACAATGTGGATCTCTTCCCAAAAGCATTTGATAGATCATGCTTTGAGTTGTTAGTCCAACTTAATGGAATGCGTAATCCGGAGTAACCTGACCTCAGTAGATTTTCTTTCTTTTTTATTATTTAAGTTATTAGTTTATCTTATTAGTTACGGTACCTAAAAAAGAAAAACAATAGAAAAAAGAGAGAAACCCATAAAAACTTTCAAAAAAGAGAATATTGAAAACTCAGAGAAGTCAAAGTGACAATATTTAGCACAGTCTAACAAACTCTAAGTGTTAAACTTTCACACATAATGCACTAAAATTTCTAAGTGATATACATGTTCATGTTCTGATATGTTGGTAGGCATAAAACATGAAGGTTTTTCCTAAAAGCTAATAAATCAATCAAGAAAATGTCATATGTGTAACTAAGTTAGATGTATGACCAAAAGGTCTTAATTTCTATGTTAGAGGCCCACATACAATAATTATGAATGAGGTATGTAAAGTAATCTGGGGGATGTATGACTTCATCAAAAAACATCTTAAAAAGGAGAAAATATGAAAGGTAAAGAGAGTCAAGACATGTCGCTTTGTTGTACGTAAGTACAGACCTGTCAGTGCTGTTTTGACTCAATATAGCAAGATATGTCGCTTTGTTGTACGTGAGTACAGACCTGTCACCGCTGACTTGCTAAAATAAAAGAAGGATGCTCTACCGTAAGACAAACTAAGAAACTCTGTTTTGTGTAAATACAGAATTGTGTCTGATGTTTGCCTTTTAAAGATGATTTGCAAATACCGAAAAGTCGTAATCATTGTATGTCTGTCTTAATCATAGAAGTATGTCTAAGCGTGGGACACGTAAGGTAGTTTCTTGATAAATAAAAAGGACAAAGGAAACTCCTAACTGTTGAGTGCTTAAGTGGACAAACATACCGACAATCGACTTGGTGTGTATGTTACGACAAACAATCAAAGGAATAAAAAATTCCAAAGTGTGAAAGTGCAACACGGAAAGTGTGTTGATAAAGCTATCTGATTGAACCTTCATTGACACTCTCGCCAAAAGATTTAGTTAGTGTGTTTTTATCTTTAAAGTTTTTCAATTTTATTTTATTTATTTTCTTTTGCTTTAATTTATTTTTAAATAAATAGGATCGAGGTCGAATACTAGGATGCATTCTAGTTGGAATAACAAAAATTGCGTGATAATCAATTGCTCAAAGTGAAGGGTTCCTTCTAAAGTTTTATGGTTTTGTGAATGTTTAACGAAGATAATGACTGTTTCTTTCGAACTTAATTCTAGTGTTTGGTTTACCTTCTAAACCATCAAAGAATGTTAGTAAGGAGAGTTTCATTGCAATTTTTATCGTTGAATAGTCGATTTTGATGTTCGGATAACATATTGGGACTTGTTTCATGTGATTGATTAAGTCTAAACAATGTTAGATTTGGAGTTTCAGCTTATAATTGCAGACGACCAACAAGAGGCTGATCAGCAGCAGCAGATTGCAAATCTGGAGGCTATACTTGTAACATCCCTACTTTCAATTACTTGTAAATTACGATTAAAGACTCAATTGATTGTATTAATGGATTGTCATTCCGGTTTAAGCAAATTTCGTTCACAATTTTAAATATGAAAAATGATGAGGAAAAATCCTCATCGTTGTTTTTTGAGCAAGCAAACAACAAGGAACCGTCATCGGTAGAATAAATAACAATTATCGGTCATAATATTTTAAAAATAACAATAATGAGGAGACATCCTCATGGTAGTTTTCTGAGCAAGCATAATGATGAGATACCGACTTAAATAGGTTTAAGTCATAAAAATATAAAGTTGAGAGGTGTAAAATTCAATTGTGGCAAAATAACAGTAAAAAGGGAAATAACAATTCATTTTAATACTTCACACACTCTCTCTCTCCTCTCAACTGTCTCCCTCACTCTCTCACTAAAGAGCCTACGGTTCTTCAGAATCTCAAATCAAGATCATCAAAAGCTTGGAAATTAAAGCTGAAAATCTGGATACAAGTTCCAAATAAGGAATTATAACTACTGCAAACAACAAATCAAGGTAAATTTTGCTCAAATTTACGAATTTTGGAGTTTCGGGTTTGGTTTTTACAAGAACCGAATCAAAGATTTCAGTTTAGGAAGTTAATGCATGTTCTATGTTCTTGTGGATATATTTAAATTGAGTGTTAGTGATGTTGTATACAAAATTTCAGGTTCTAGTTCACACTTTAAGTATGATTTTGAAATCAAGTGTGTGTTTTAGTGTGTGTGTTCATCGATAAGTGATGAAACCTGAACAAAAAGAGACTAATTTGGTATATTTAAGTTGTATTTCATGTTGAAAAGTGTTAAAAGAGTACAATTAAGTTATATCAATAGTTTTCAGTCACAAACAAGCATAGATTACAAAAAGTCAATTCTGGAAAATGTTAGAAATAATATAAGTATGAACACATCTCGGATGATCCGAAATTCGGATCATATGAATTTCGGATCATGCAAATTTCGGACCATAGACAACTCGGATGGAAACTTCAAAAATTTCACAAGTCATAGACACGAATTTAGGATGAGGATACATCCGAATTTTGGACCAAGGTGTCATCTGAATTTCAGATGGATTACTGCTCAAAATATTACCAAGTGTTGGGTTTCAGACCACCCGAATTTCTGGGCATCCAAATTCGGTTGCGATCCGAAATTCGAATCATTTCAACTTAAGTTTCAAAATTTAGATTTTAAGAAGAAACTAAGAATGATACATTATTGCACTGACATAACAGGATCTTTGTGGTGTTGTTTAACACACACTCATTCAGAGGCAAATAACACTGTACAAACCACTATGAGTAATAGATTATTATTCAAAAATTTATTTCTTTGCATTCATTTACTTTTCAATGGCATGTTCACATTGTTCAATATACATCAATTGGCACTCAAATAAGATTCATTGTTATGATCCACAAATGTACTTGACATGTGACATACATGTAGCCAGCGTTCAATTGAAAGTGCATCTCATATAACATGCTTGCACTGCATGATTATTACTTCACAATCTAATGCGACCTGGACTGGGGACAGCAGGCCACTGTCGGGGACTGATCATCCCATTCACTTAGCTGGTCAGGTTCGACACATCCCCGATCAGCATTTTAGAACTGCCAACCCCATGCTTGCACTACATGGTTTCACATACTTTGAGGCTTACACTGCCTGTTTTCACACTAGTTTGTAAAGAAATATTTGTTGAATATATAATCAGTTATCTCACTAAGGATTAGCTTACCCGTTGATTTTCAATATTTTCAGGCAAAGGCAAAGATGTAGCTGGACCTTCCTCCTAGGAATATCATTTCATATCTCGGTGACCTTAGAAGCTAATTGGTACATGGACAATAGAGCTTTGGCCTGGGATTTAGTGATTTGAAAACAATTCAAGATGATGTAATAGTTAGACTATATCACTGTAGACACATATATTTCTTGCTTTAGTGTGGAACTGCTTAAATCTGTGTTAAGTTATCAATTTTAACTTTCATGATTGATCACTGGGTTGTGTATTGATCCTGATGTTACCAATTATATCTATAATACATGAGGATGTTTCAGTTTGGTATAAGAGCATTAGTTTGAGGTTTCAAGTGTCCGCGAGGACTTGGACTCAAACATAGGTTATGATATTAGAATTGACTCCTTCGAAATGATCTGAACTAAGATAGGATTGACATGCACACGGGGACAAATAAAGGGTAACTGTATACACTTAGGACTCAGAAGTAAATATTTTAAATATTATTTGCTATATTTCAAAACATGTCAGGAGACGATATGACTCCTTAGCAGATGTTCCAGATGATGTAAACTCTCATGGAATAGAATAATGAATTGCAAGCCAAAAGAATGGCTGAGTAGGCTCAGTCATTCGCCGATCAATTAAGGGCCAGAGATGAGGCTAAAGCCAAGAGAAATGCTGATAAAAGAAAGAACAAGGAACAACAGCAACAAGGCGAGCAAGAGGAAAGACAAGAAGACACCGTTTCTTCTAATAAGGCAAAAGGGTGTAGGTTTATGGACTTTAAAACTACGAGGCAGTATCTTTTGATGGGACTGGAGATGCCGTGACGGAACTGAAGTGGATCACCACCACCAAAAGAACTTTTAGAATCAGCGACTGCGCGGAAAAGGACATGGTCCGGTTTGCAACCGCAATGTTTGCAAGGGACACAGTCATGTGGTGGGATGCTATGATTAATGTGTTGACGATGGAGGTAGTGTCACACATGACGTGGAGAGAGTTCAAGGAAGTATTCTCCCAACAGAACTGTCCTGCAGATGAGAAGCGCCGTCTCGAGGCAAATATTTAATTCTGACTCAGGGAACAAAGACAGTTACATAATACGCTGTCGAGTTCACTCGTTTAAGTTTGTTCGCACCCCATCAAGTTGACACAGAGGAAAGGAAAATATGTCGGTTCGAGGCCGGTTTGGATTACGAAATTCGCCAAATGATGAGCAGCGTTCGGTAAAGAACCTTTGCTAGTAGGTTGCAGGCAGCTCAGAATGTAGAGCAGATTGTGTTGGTATCTAGGTACGTTATGGGGTCGACTATTGCAGTACTGACTCAACCGTCGCCGCCAAAAAGGCAACGGGAGTGTAGATCATCCCGATCCTTTCCTCAATCCAATCAACCATCTTCTTCGCCAAAGAAGGGAAAGACCTTTTCAGCCAATACTGAGATGAGAGACTGCAGGTGGTGCAGGAAAGCGCACTCTGGGGAGTGCAAAACTCAAGATATGTAGTGATTCCGCTGTGGGCAGAAAGGCCATCACTTGGAGCATTGTCCTCGAAAAGGCGATGCGTGCTACAACTGCCACATACTTGGCCACTTTGCCAAAAACTGCCCAAGACCCCCAAGAGATCAGAGTGCTCGGCAATCAACAACAAGATCTTCTAGAGTTTCCACTGCTCGCAGGGATCAATCTCAAAGGGCTCCAACAAGGGCTTTCCAGATCACAGCTGTGGAAGCAAAAGATGACCTGGAGGTGGTCACTAGTACGTTCTTAGTTTATTCAATTCCTACACGCATTCTGTTAGATTCTGGAGACAACCGTTCGTTTGTCTCCACATCATTTGCTCGTCAACTTAATATTCCTACTTCAAATTGCAATTTGTGCTTGATATTAAGACTGCTAGCAATATGTTAGTTAAGGCCGGCAAAGTATATAGGAATTGCATTTAATTCCCAAGGAGTTAGGGGAGTTTGATGTTATAGTGGGTACGGACTGGCTTGTCCGTAATAAGGCTCAAATTGTATGCAAAAAGAGAATGATCAAGAATACCACTCCTGAGGGTTGCGACATTTGAATTTACGGTGACAAACACAAAGGCGACTTATGCATTATTTCAATTGCTAAATCCAGAAAGCAAGTCGCTAAGGGTTGTTTGGCTTATTTAGCCTGCACTGTCGATGCAAAGGCTGAACTTCAATCTCTCTCTAACGTTCCAGTTGTTTCTGAATTTCCAGATGTCTTTCCAGAAGATATCTTGGGATTGCCACCTGATCGTCAAGTGGAATTCCGCATTGATCTTGTTCCCGGAGCTGCTCCAGTAGCAAAGGCTCCCTATCGTCTGGCCCCTGCAGAAATGTAGGAAATGAGGAAACAGTTACAGGAGTTACTCGACAAAGGCTATATTCGCCCATGTACATCTCCTTGGGGTGCCCCTGTATTGTTTGTTAAAAAGAAGGATGGCACACTGCATATGTGCATCGATTACCATGAACTCAACAAAGTGACAATAAAAAAAAAGTACCCATTGCCCCGAATTGATGATCTCTTTGACCAGTTACTAGGCGCAAGTTACTTCTCGAAGATTGATCTTCGATCGGGATATCACCAGCTCAAAGTTCACAATGACGACATTCCTAAAACGGCTTTCAGAACTCATTACGGACAATACGAGTTTCTGGTGATGCCGTTCAGTCTTACGAATGCGCCAGCTGCTTTCATGGATCTCATGAATAGAGTCTGCCGGCCAATGCTCGACAAATTTTTCATCATGTTCATGGATGACATTCTGATATATTCAAAGACCAAAGAGGATCATGTAACACATTTGACAGAACTGCTAGAGTTGCTGCGCAAAGAGCGACTTTATACCAAATTCTCAAAATGTGAATTCCTGTTAAGGCATGTACGCCTCAAACATTCCAAACAATTTCATGATTCCTATACTCACTTGCAAACACTTTGTTAACTTGCTTATTCTAAACATTCAATTCAGATTCAATTCTTGGGGTACGTGATATGTGGTGCTGGTATTGCTGTTGATCCTGCAAAGATCGAGGCTATCCAGAACTGGCAACGCCTTTGAAATCCGCAGTTTCTTGGATTGGTTGGTTACTACCACCAATCCATCAAAGCTTTCTCCAAGATAGCCATTCCATTTACCAAGCTAACTCGTAAAAATGCAACTTTCATCTGGGAAGTGGAACAACAAACGACTTTTGACAAATTGAAAAAGTTACTAAGTGAAGAACCGATTTTGGCCCTGCCTGAAGGGAACGAGGACTTCGTAGTCTACACCGATGCATCAGGAATGGGTTTGGGAGCAGTGCTGATGCAAAGAGAAAATGTCATAGCATATACTTCTAGACAGCTCAAATCACATGAGAAAGATTACTCTACTCATGATTTTGAGCTAACCGTGGTGACTTTCACTCTCAAACTTTGGAGGCACTACTTATATGGAACCAAGTGTCAGCTCTATACTGACCAAAAAAGATTGAAGTATATGTTCTGTCAGAAGGACTTGATTATGAGGCAGAGAAGGTCTATGGAGCTGTTCAAAGACTACAATTGTGATGTTCTCTACTATCCCGGAAAGACAAATATAGTTGTAGATGCCTTGAGTAGGAAAGCTTACTGCAAGGCGTACTGCTATGCCTTAACTTTACAATTCTAACATCAACTATTCTTGATAATGTAAGGGCTGCTCAATTGCAGGCCTTAAAGGAAGAATATATCAAAAATGAAGACGTCAGGATTCAATTACCAATAATGCAGGATGATGGAACCGGACTCAAAGGTGTATATGGCAGAGTATGGGTTCCTAAGTTTGGAAATTTGCGAGATGTAATTCTAGAAGAAGCTCACCAATCTAAGTTCTCAATTCATCCTGGTAGCAAAAAAATGTACAATGATTTGAAAGCCGAATTCTGGTGGCTAGGACTGAAAAGTGACGTTGGGCAATTTGTGGAGAAGTGCAGAACCTGTAAATTGGTCAAAGTAGAGCACCAACAACCCTATGGTAGTATGCAACCTCTTTCTATCCCAGAATGGAAGTGGGACCATATTACTATGGACTTTATAACAAAGCTACCCAAGACACGTCATCAACATGATTCTGTTTGGGTCATCGTTGACCGTCTAACCAAATCCGCTCACTTCATACCTATCAGAGAAACCTATTCCTTGGATCATCTTGCCCAAATCTACATGAAAGAAATCATCACAAGGCACGATGTCCCCTAATCTATTGTCTCTGACCGAGAGAGTAGATTCACTTCAAATTTCTAGGCTGCTCTGCAAAACGGTCTTGGTACTCGTATCACCATGAGTACCGCCTATAGACCCCAATCCAATGGGCAAAGAGAAAGGACGATCTTAACCTTGGAAGACATGCTAAGAGCCTGTGTCATGGATTTGGGTGGTAACTGGGTCGATCACCTTCCATTGGATGAATTCGCCTAAAACAACAGTTACCATTTAACAATCAAGTTGTCACTATTCGAGTTTCTATATGGAAGAAAAGTAGGTTTCCAACTTGTTGGAGGGAAATAGGAGAAACGCCTATCGCCGGGCCAGCTCTTCTACAAGACACAAATGAAAAGATTCAACTGGTCCGTCAATACATAAAAACAGCGCAAGATCGACAAAAGAACTACCATGATCGCCGCCCCAAAGCTATAGAGTTTCAAACAAATGATTGGGTGTAGTTGAAGGTATCCCCAATGAAAGTTGACTTGTAACGACGTTCGAAAGGACATAACCGAGTCCCAAATGGTATGAGAGACTTAATAAGGCCTCTAAATGATAATATGCTTGCATGATGGTTTTTAACTTTAATCACCCAATATAACAAGTCCATTAAACCTTTTTAAAAGTTCAAGTTCTATTTATAGGAATTTCCAGGATTTATCATGGTTTTCATCCCACTTTGGGGTTGTGTTTAACATAGCTATAAACCGATTTAGAATTTGATAATTTTATTCAGGAAACCACTACGTTTTAAGAATTTTTCAAGCTTAAAACGATAATTTTTCGAGGTGTTTAGGTTAGGGAAATAGTCCGTTAATACTCATATGTAAGCAACAAATGAGTTGTTAAACTTTTCGGTTTGCAAACAGTATTTGGGGGTTCAAACCTCCAAAAGTTAAGTGTTACAACTGCCAAGGGTTAGGACATTTCGGTAGAGAGTGTCAAAGACCAAAGGTCGAGAACTACCAGAACCAGTATCAAAATCAATCTCAAGGGAGATATTAACAGGGTAGTTCAAGCAATCAGGCAAACATAGCTGGTCTGTTAACCAATGTCACATTTGACAGATAGCTCGATGGAACATACGACTAGAGTACACATCCAGAGTCCAACGCTAGAGCCTTTATGGCTGTAGTAACAGAGATTGGAAGTGTCGGAGCAGAAGAAACAAGGGACATCAATCAGAATGATATCAGTCGTATGTTTGTAAAAAAGTCAGAAGATCAGACGATTCTGGAGTTCGCCGCACAGATGGCCAATGTGGAATCAGATCACTCCAAGGTAATTCTGAGCTTCTCTATATTCCGTGATTTATGTGCTTTATGTGCTACGTCTAATGATAGATTAAACTTAGTGCTAGAATCACATCAAAATATAACTGCTCAAAACGAATCCTTAAAATCAGACAACGCTAGCCTCATAGATATTAAGGAAGACCTTAGACATAAGCTTCAGGCAGATGCACAAGATGTCATAGTTCTGAAAGACAAGCTGAGTGAGCAGTGTGTTAGAATAGAACTGATGTATGAACATGTTGAGGCATTGACCAAAGAGCTTAAGATCAAAGAGGTAGAGCAAGCTGAATCTAAGGTTAAGGTAGCCGAGGTGAATAGTAAACTAGAAAAGTTTAGGAACTCATCATTGAACCTAGGGATGATCTTAGATGCACAACGTCAGTCTAAGAAACATGTAGGTTTAGGCTATAATGAGAGTCCTCCACCTTGCAATGATAACTATGTACCTCAGCCTCAGGATAAGACTGATAAACCAGTTGATTCAGAGAAAGCACCTGAACCTGTGTCAGAACCAGTTAAGGATAAAGAAGCTAAGGTGACTAGTAATAATGTCAAGATTAACAAAGTCAAATTTGTGCCATCTTCTAGTGATAAACCTGTAGGAGAAGCAAAAATTTACTTTAATAATCAAGAGGAGGACACAGTCACTATAGTTGAGACGAAAGAACTAGACACTAGTGAGACACCTAAGTCAAAGGGCACGCATAAGAAGTCGATTGACAAAACGTCTTGCTTTAGATGTCATGAAAAGGGACATGTTGCTTCTAGTTGTCCACATAGGAAGGTAGATTCTACACCTAAAACTGGAAAGCCGGAACAACATAAACCTTCTACAAGTGTAGCAAGCACAAGTGGTTCTCAACATACCGAGAAAATTGTACAAGCCACACCAAAATCTGCTGTGAAACAAACACCTGTGTCAGGTCGAACAAATGATGTGATTAGGACTAAATTACCAAATAGAGTCCCTAATCAAACTAGGTCAGGACCTTAACAAAATAATAGGAGTACTACACCTAAAAGAGCTTACACTCCGGTAAGGTCACATACTCCTGTAAGACATCAAACACCAGGTAGAGCTCAGGGATATCAATCGGAAATGCCTTATAATCGAAATTATTCAAGAGCTCCACAGCAAATGCCTACACAAAGGCCGAGAGTGAACTTAAATCACTCTGCACCACAACAGGCTCTAAATCAAAAACCCAAGTCACCTGAAAGGAGAGATGGGTATTTGAAAGAGTTCACGTATGTGGACGAGAATGGTATTACCAAGTCAGTCATTGCTTGGGTTCCCCGTGATAACTAACATCTTTTCCTTCATGTGCAGGAGATAACTACAGGTCCAAACAACAAATGGTTCGTCGATAATGGTTGCTCGGGGCACATGACTGGGGAAAGAAGTCTACTCGCAGACTTCAAGGGAGGGAATAGGGGATTTGTACCATTCGCTGGTAATAAAGGAGGAAATATCAACGGTACTGGAGTGGTCACTAATGGGACTATCAAATAGGATCAAGTTTATCACGGTGATAAACTCGTCCACAATCTCATTAGTGTACCTCAAATCTGTGATAAGAAGAACTCAGTACTTTTCACTGATACTGAGGCGTTAGTGCTGAAACCAGGATTCACGGTACCTGAAGAGTGGATACTGATGAGGGCTCCAAGGAAGAATGACTTGTACATGCTAGACATGAACAAACCGGAATCTTCGATGGGACCAATATGTCTACTATCTAAAGCTTCAGAGACAGAATCAGTATTAAGACACAGACGTATCGCACACTTGCACCTGAGAAAAATGAACTACATTACTAAAAATGGACTGGTGCAAGGTGTTCCAATGAAGAGTTTTCAGTTTGAAGACAAGTGTCTACCGTGCAAGAAAGGAAAACAACACAAGAAGGCACACAAGTCCAAGACTCAAAACACTATAGCTGCCACCTTCGATTTGTTGCATATGGACGCGTTCGGACCAATCAACAAAAGGAGTATATTTGGTAGTTGGTATTGTTTAGTTATTACTGATGATTACTCAGAATTTTCATGGGTTTTCTTTTTAGGTACAAAGGACGAGACAGCTGCCAAGCTAATTGGGTTCTTAGACCAAGTAGAAAACTCTTACGGAACGCGGATAAAACGTATCAGGAGTGATAACGAAACAAAATTTAAAAACATGGTTATTGGTGTATATTGCCTATCAATGGGCATAGTGCATCAATTTAGTGCACCATATGAGCCTCAACAAAATGGGGTGGCAGAATGGAAAAACAGGACTTTGATTGAGGTAGCAAGGACCATGCTATCGGATTCAAAGCTTCCTACCATGTTTTGGGGGGAGGTAGTGAATACCGCGTGTCATGTTATAAACCGGGTCCTTACTGTCAAATCATTGAACAAAACCTGTTATGATGTTTTGAATAAAAGGCCACCAAATTTAACTGGCTTTGAAGCATTTGGGATACCATGAACGTTAATGAAAACAAAACGTCAACCTAAATTTGGTGAAAAGGGTGACGAAGGTTATTTCCTAGGTTATGTGCCGAACTCACCAAATAAAAGGGTTTTTAACAAATCAAATGGTATAGTAGAGATTGTGTATAACATTTATGTAACAAGTTATACACATGAACCCCAAACTGGTCCGGAATGGATTTTTGATTATGACAATACGTTTGAATCATTTAGCATTCCTTCGGATGGAAATGCGAATACAATCGAATAGGACTTGTCGTCATTAAATCTAAATGACGAGGGTCAAAGTTTTCCGAGAACGACTTTTCCATCAACTTCCGAGCCTACAACAACAGAAGATAGATCTCCAGCAAAGAATGATTCTGAAATGCCTACAAACATAAATCAGACAACAAGTTCTAACTCTGAAGATAGTGGTCATGAGGAAGAAAATGTAGAGTCTGAAGTCGTTCCCCCGTTAGGTGATATAGGATCAAACTTAGAAGATAATCTTAGGGTTGATGAGATAGAAACATCAAGGATTAATAAGGATCATCCAGTTGAAAGCATCATAATAAATCCAAATGCTAGTGTGAGGACTAGGAGTAGTTTGAATAACAACACAGTGTTGTTGTCGATGATCAATGACTCTGAGGCCTTTCACACTTGCCTCTATTCGTGTTTCATCTCGCAAGTAGAGCCGAAGAATGTGCAAATAGCACTGAAAGATAATTCTTTGGTTGCAGCGATGCAGGAAGAACTGTCACAATTCAGGAAACTTGAAGTGTGGGAGTTAGTTCCATTACCTCAAGGAGAAGTTGCAATAGGAACCAAGTGGGTTTTTAAGTGCAAGAGGGATGATCGGGGTATAGTGACTCGCAATAAGGCAAGACTTGTGGTAAAGGGTTTCAACCAAGAGGAAGGAATCGATTACAATGAAATATTTGCGCCAGTGGCAAGACTTGAAGTAATCCGTTTGTTTCTGGCCTTTTCGTCCTTCAAAGGTTTTAAAGTTTATCAACTTGACGTAAAGTGTGCTTTTCTTTATGGGAAAGTGAAGGAACTGGTGTATGTGGAACATCCGCCCGGATTACAGATCCAAAGTATCCAGACAGAGTATATCGTTTAGATAAGGCTTTGTATGGACTACATCAAGCACCAAGGGCGTGGTACGAGACGCTATCTATTCATCTTTTAGACGACGGGTTTGAAAGAGGGATGTTGGTACACCCTGTGTGACGATAGCAGTCTAAGTGATCCAACATTGTGGTTTAGCAAGTATTAGATATATATGTTTATATATGGTTGTTAATTATTATTGTTTGTGTGTTTGAACTTAATGTAACATATTACAAGAAGTTCAAACATAAAGATCAAAGATAAAATCAATCATAATGTAAAAACATACGTTTCAATACTTAGTTAAATATGTGAAAAGGTAAATTCGAAATGTTTAAGGACTAGGATTCGAATCTGGTTAGATTCGAATGAGTCTCTTGAACAGATTCGAATGTGACCATTTAGGCAGATTCGAGAATGTCAGATGGAACAAACTCGAATGGGCTTTGAGCCGGATTCGAGTTTAGCCCATGACAGACTCGAACTAGCCTCTATAATTAGGGATAGACTTGAAATATTATCAGACTTTTTGCAGAATTCGAGAGTGATTAAGCATTAAGCGATTTCGAGTTTATCATCAGTGTTAGTTTCGTTTCGGAGAGAATCAGTTCGTAGGTGCGTTCGTGTGTCGTTCGTGCAGCTTCTGATAGTCTCCGTGTTTCTGGTGAGAGTTGTTTCCGTCTACCCGTTAACGAGGATTCCGCACTCGTTGACGGTTCCGCGTCTAGATAGATCTCGTAGTGGTAGACCTTACAAGTGGTATCAGAGCCTACGGGGTGTTCTTAGTGTTCTTCGTGTTCATCTAGATACATCCTAGGTTTCTTGACGCTATTGGACAGTTTTTCTCTCATATTAGTGTTTTTCGAGCTTAGCAAATTCTTATGCGGGAAATACTTCGTGTTTTTCACGTTTTTGATCGAAATCAATATTTTTCGTTGTAAAAATATTGATTTAATCTGCAAAACGTAAAGAAATCGAAGTGTTAGCCGTTTTTCGAGTTTGCAGCGCTCGAATCTGTTAGGAGTAATTAGGGTTATTCTTAGTCTCGAGTCTAACCAAAATCCGCTCCTCTCGAGTTTGATAAAGTTTGTTTTCGAGTTTGATTCGAGTCTGTGCTAGTTTCGAATAGGATCTCGAGTCTACTTGCATTCGAGTTTGCTTCGAGTTTAGTCTAGTTTCGAATAGTGCTTCAAATCTACTGAAGTGTTCGAGATTGCCTTAACCTTCGACTTTAGGGACTTTTCGAATCTGTCATAATTTCGAATTTAATTGAATTTCAACACTTAATCGAATTTAATCCCAAAAAGATTTAACCAAAATGATATTCGAATCTACCTAGATTCGAAAGAGTTAGCTTAAGTCAGTTTCGAATTAAATTAATTAAGTTCCAATTCAATTCCTTTTGAAACGATGTCAAACCTTCAAAAGTTTCTGGAAATGGACCACGAGGTCGGGAAGGCAAACACTCCGCCTAAGCTGATGAAACTCGAGGATTATTACTGGTGGAAAGATCGGTTTTCCGATTTTGTGCGCTTCAATGACATGCGCATGTGGGTGTGTATTGACGAAGGATACATTCCACCAATTTCTGAAGTTGAAGGCCGTTAGAGAGTTCTATCATATCAGATGATGAAGGAAGATGATAAGAAACTCTATGAAGCTGAAAACAGAGCTTTCTCAATAATTCGAATGGCGTTGCCTCAGGATATTCTGCACACATTTCGGACTCAAAAGACTTCTAAAGAACTTTTGGAGTCACTGGAGAAAAGGTGTGAGGGTAATCCAAGGGTACGAAGGAAGCGCATGGAATTATTGAAACAACAGTTTGCGATTTTCAAGGCGTTAAAGAATGAACAGCAGATGATACCATCACCCGGTTCTATCATCTGTTGACGGAACTTGAAAGGCACGGGATTGAGTATACTGACACCGACAATAACAATAAGCTTTTTGATGCCTTACCAGCCAAATGGGCTATGTATGTGGCAATGATAAAACTTAATGAGGATAAGTATTATACCCAATCTCTGGAGGATATTGTGGGAACGTTGCGAGCTTATCATTTCGAGCTACTGAAGGCCGAAACTGATTACGAACAAGTCCAGAATCCAGCGATGTATTTTGGAAAATCAACAAAACCTTCAGCGACCGCCGATCTGAAGACTGCTACAGCGTTTTTCACCGGAGAAACGTCGTCACCAGCAGAGTCTGACGACACACTGAACAGAGCGTTCTTAGGGTTGGGAAGATCAGAAGAACAGCAACCTCAAGCAGCACAGGCGACGACATCTCAGAGCTATTCTAAGATGCCCATGAGCGCTAAATCAGCGGAAGAACATCTGAACTTGCTTGCTTCATTTGTGGCCGCATACGGGAACTGCGTTCAGGGGAAGATAAACGATCCTGCTCTCTGGGATGAAGACTATGATCAGGTCGACCCTGACGATCTTGAGGAGATGGACCTTAAATGGCAACTGGCCATGGTAACCCAACGGGTTAAAAGATTCATCTAACAAACTGGGAGGAATTTGACAATGAACAACAAGGGGATTGGATTTGTTAAGTCCAAGGTAAAGTGCTACAACTGTCAAGTTCTGGGACACTTCGCCAGAGAATGTCAGAGACCGAAGGTAGATACGTACCAAGGGTAGAGTCAGCATCAGGGACAGTTTCAGAATCAGTCTCAACAACGATACCTTCCGAGTTCATCTGCCGGTCAAGCCAATCTAGCTGGTCTACTATCAAATGTCACATCAGACAGACAGCTGGATGGTACCTACGACTGGAGTTCACATCCGGAATCAAATGCTCGGGCTTTTATGGCTGAAGTCATGAATTATGCTTGTTATGTGTTACTTCTAATGATAGGTTGAATCTAGTCTTAGAATCACATAAAACCAAAACTTCTCAAAATGAGTCTTTAAAGGCTGATAATGCTAGCCTAAACAACATTAAGCAAGATCTTAAGGAAAAACTTAAGGCGGATGCTCAAGATGTGATAGTTCTGAAAGACAAACTGAGTGAGCAGTGTGTTAGGTTAGAGCTTATGTATGAGCATGTAGAGGCCTTGAATAAAAATCTTAAGGACAAAGACATAGAGCTAGCTGAAACAAAGGTAAAGGTAGCAGAGGCGAATAGTAAGCTAGAGAAGTTTAGGAATTCAAGTCTGAACCTAGGGAAAGTTTTAGATGCTCAAAGACAATCTAAAAAGCCCGTAGGTCTAGGATTTCATGAAATTCCTCCACCTTTTAATGCAAACTACGTGCCTCAACCTCAGGAGAAAACTGACAAATCAGTAGACTTGGAGGACATACCTGCACCTATATCTGAGCCTGTAGTAGACAATACACCTAAGGTGGCTGACACAACTGTCAAGGTTAAGAAAGTCAAATTTGTGTCTTCCTCCAGTGAAACACCTGCGGGAAAACATAAAATTGATTTTAATGATCAGGACGATGAGCCAGTCGCAATAGATGTACAAAAGGACCAAGACACTAGTGAGACACCTAAGTCTAAGGGCACACACAAGAAGTCCATTGATAAGATGTCCTGCTTCAGATGTCATGAAAAGGGGCATGTTGCTTCTCACTGTCCGCTTAGGAAAGCCAAAGTTACACCTAAGACAGTGAACCCAACACCTGTTAAGCCCTCAACAAATGTGGCGAGCACTAGTAGTCCTCGGAGTACCGAGAAAACTGTGCAGGCCACACCAAAACAAGTTGTGAAACAAACACCGGTAAAGGTTGGACCAAAGGAAGTGGTTAGGACAAATTCACCGAATCGTGTCATTAATCAATCTAGGTTAGCACCTCAACAAGTCTATAGGAGCACAACACCTAGCAGGGCACACACTCCAGTTAGGTCTCATACTCCTGTTAGACATTACACACCGGTTAGAGCTCAGGGATCACAATCTGAAATGCAATATAATCGGAATTATTCTAGAGCTCCACAACAAATGCCTACTCAAAGGCAAAGAGTGAATTTACATCACTCGGCACCACAACAAACTCCTATTCAACGACCCAAGTCACCTGAAAGGCGAGATGGGTATTTGAAAGAGTTTAAGTATGTGGACGAGAATGGTATAACCAAGTCAGTTATGGCTTGGGTTCCCCGTGATAACTAACCTATTTTCTTTCATGTGCAGGAGATTACCACAGGTCCAAACAACAAGTAGTTCGTCGACAGTGGATGCTCCAGGCACATGACAGGGGAAAGAAGTCTCCTTACAGACTTCAAGGGTGGGAATCGGGGATTTGTATCATTCGCGGGTAACAAAGGAGGAAACATCACGGGTACCGGAGTGGTCACTAATGGGACGATCAAGTTGGACCAAGTTTATCACGTTGATAAACTGGTTCACAATCTCATTAGTGTATCTCAAATCTGTGACAAGAAGAATTCAGTGTTGTTCACTGACACTGAAGCGTTAGTGCTAAAACCGGGATTCAAGATTCCAGAAGAATGGGTATTGATGCGGGCACCAAGGAAGAATGACTTGTACATGCTTGATATGAACAAGCCGGAGACTTCGATGGGGCCAATCTGTCTGTTATCCAAAGTTTCAGAGACGGAATCGGTATTGTGGCACAGACGCATGGCTCACTTGCACCTAAAAAAGATGAACTACATAACGAAAAATGGATTGGTGCAAGGTGTGCCTATGAAAAGCTTTCAGTTCGAGGACAAGTGTCTACCATGCAAGAAGGGCAAACAACATAAGAAGACACACAAGTCCAAGACGCAGAACTCCATAACCTCAACATTCGATTTGTTGCACATGGATCTTTTCGGACCAATCAACAAAAGGAGTATAGGAGGTAGTTGGTACTGTTTAGTTATCACTGACGATTACTCACGATTTTCTTGGGTTTACTTTCTAGGTACAAAGGACGAGACGGCTTCCAAGCTCATCGGGTTCTTAGACCAAGTGGAGAATTCCTACGGAACAAGGGTTAAAAGGATACCTAGTGATAATGGAACTGAGTTCAAAAACACTGTAATTGGTGTATATTGCCTATCAAAGGGCATAGTGCATCAATTCAGTGCACCATATGAGCCTCAACAAAATGGGGTGGCCGAACGTAAAAACAGGTCACTGATTGAGGTAGCTAGGACTATGTTGTCGGATTCAAAGCTTCCTACCTTGTTTTGGGGGGAGGCAGTGAATACCGCATGTCACATAAAAAACCGAGTCCTAACTGTCAAATCTTTGAACAAAACCTGTTATGAAATTTTGAATATGCGGCCACCTAATTTAACTGGCTTCGAACCGTTTGGGGTACCATGCACTCTTTTGCGTACAAAACATCAACCGAAGTTTGGTGAAAAGGCTGACGAAGGATACTTCCTAGGTTATGTGCCGAACTCACCAAACAAACGGGTTTTCAATAAAACAAATGGTACGGTAGAGATTGTGTATAACATTGAAGTCACAAGTTATACACATGAACCCCAAACAGGTCCGGAATGGATATTTGACTATGATAAATTATTTGAGTCATTTAACATTCCTTTGGATGAAAATGCAGGTACAATCGAAAAGGACATGGCGACGTTGCATCTGAATGACGAAGGTCATACCTTTCCGAGGACTACATTTCAATCCACATCCGAGCCTACTGCGACTGAAGATGGATCTCCAGAAGTTGCGGATCCAGAAGCACCTACCACTGAGAATCAGACTCAGGCAACAAGTTCCAACTCTGAGGAAAATGTCCATGAGGAGGAAAATGTAGAAACTGAGGCTGTTCCCCCATTAGGTGAAGTAGGATCTAACTTAGGAGATAATCTGAGAGTTGAAGAAATAGAGACTTCTAACAAGAACCATCCTATAGAAAGCATCATAGGAAATCCTAACGAGGGTGTGAAGACTAGGATTAATGTGAATAACAACACTGTGTTGTTGTCGATGATAAACGACTCCGAGGCATATCATACCTGTCTCTATTCGTGTTTCATATCGCAAGTAGAGCCTAAGAATGTGCAAATGGCACTTAAGGATAACTCCTGGGTTGAAGCGATGCAGGAAGAACTTTCGCAGTTTAGGAAACTAGAAGTGTGGGAGTTAGTTCCATTACCTCGAGGGGAAGTTGCCATAGGAACCAAATGGGTTTTTAAGTGCAAAAAAGACGATCGGGGTATAGTCACTCGCAACAAGGCTAGGCTAGTTGTAAAGGGTTTCAACCAAGAGGAGGGAATCGATTACAATGAGGTGTTTGCACCAGTAGCAAGGCTGGAAGCCATTAGGTTGTTTCTAGCTTTTGCCTCCTTCAAGGGCTTTAAGGTATATCAATTAGATGTTAAGAGTGCTTTCCTATATGGGAAAGTGAAGGAGTTGGTGTATGTAGAACAACCGCCCGGATTTACAGATCCAAAATATCCTGATAGAGTATATCGCTTAGATAAGGCTCTATATGGATTGCATCAAGCACCAAGGGCGTGGTATGAGACTCTATCCAACCATTTATTAGAGAACGAGGTTGAAAGGGGTAGGATAGATAGTACTCTGTTTGTTAAGAGGAAGGAAGAGCATTTCATCTTGGTACAAGTGTACGTCGATGATATCATTTTTGGATCATCAGACGAACAAATGTGCAAAGATTTCGAGAAGGTGATGAAGTCGAAATTCGAGATGAGTGCAATGGGAGAGTTAACTTTCTTTTTGGGGTTACAAGTTGACCAGAAGAAGGAAGGGATGTTTAACCATCAGACGAAGTATGTCTATGACATATTGGAACGCTTCGGGATGGAAGGAACAAAATTGACTGCCCATTTCAGCACGCCGATTCAAGTGAATCACAATCTCGGACCGGGTACTGAAAGTGATACCGACATGGATCCGACGTTATATCGGGTCATGATTGGATCACTTATGTATTTAACTACTTCAAGACCTGACATTATGTTTGCTGTGTGTATTTTTGCTAGGTTTCAAGCTAATCCGAAGGAGATGCACATGAAAGCTGTGAAGCGGATTCTACGATACCTTAAGTCGAAACCGAAGCTGGGACTTTGGTATCACGCGGAGGGATATCTAGAGTTGGAGGCATTCACGGATTCTGACTACGGAGGATGCAGCTTGACGCGCAAATCAACAACTGGAGGTTGTCAGTTCCTAGGAGGGAGATTGGTATCCTGGCAATGCAAGAAACAGACGTCGGTAGCCGTGTCAACGTGCGAGGCCGAGTATGTTGCTGCTGGTAGTTGCTGCTCACAGGTTCTGTGGATACAACAACAATTGCGGGATTACGGTTTGGCTTACACTCAAACTCCAATTAGGATAGACAATCAATCTACAATTGCTATAACTAACAATCCAGTTAAACACAGTAAAACAAAGCACATAGACATTAGGCATCATTTTATTCGTGATTGTGCTGAAAAGAACTTAATCAAATTGGTAAAAGTGGCAACGGATGATAATAATGCTGATTTATTTACCAAAGCATTTGATAAGTCACGGTTTGAATATTTAATTCAACTAAATGGAATGCGTAACCCAGAGTAATTTGACCTTAGTGGTAGTTTATTTCCTTTTATAGCTGTAGTATTTCTTTCTTTTTATAGTTAGTCTGCTAATTTAGGATAGTTTCTATTTTTAGTAAGTTTCTATTTTTAGTACGTTAGTAGGTTATCTTAGTTTACTGCTATTTCTTATGAAAAACAAAAGAAAAAAGAGAGAAAATCATAAAAATACAAAAAAAGAGAATATCAGAAAAGGAGTTAAGTCTTAGATGCATAGGTTCAAAGTGACGAAAATTAGCACAGTCGTTACAAACTCTAAGTGTTTAGGCTTTCACACATAATGCAACTAAAATTCTAAGTGTTATACTTTATTTTAGTTTGATGTGTTGGTAGGCATAATACATATAGGGAGTCTCAAGGCAAATAAAAGATACAAGAGAAAGTCAAATGTGTCACTAACTTAGATTTACGACTAATCGGTCTTAATTTTTATGTACAAGACATACAAACTTTGAGTCTAAATGAGGTATGCAAACTTTCTGGGGATGTATAGCAACATCAAATACATCTTAAAATGGAAAGAATAGAAAAATCATATAAAATTAAGAGTCGATAACATGTAACTTTGTTGTACGTAAGTACAGACCTGTTGCCTCTGTTTAGATTCGGGTTAGCAAGATACGTTGCTTTGTTGTACGTCGGTACAGACCTGTCACCGCTGTCTTGCTAGCTTTAAGAATAAACATTAAGTCAAACTAAGACACTTTGTTGTATGAAAATACAGACCTGTGTCCGATGTTTGTCTTTTAAAGAAAGTTTGCAAATACCAACAACTTAGAGTCTTTGTCTGTATGCCTTGATCATAAAAGTATGTCTATGTCTGAGTCACGTAAGATAATTTCATGATAAATAAAAATGCCAAGGGATATTCCGAAATGTAGAATGTTTAAAGGGGTAAATACCAACAATCGGCTAAATGGGTATTTCACAACAAACAATCAAAGGAATCAAAAATTCCTAAGTGTGAAAGTTTAAGTACTGAAAGTGAGTATCTGACATCGCTATCTGATTGAACCTTTCCTTGACTATACTCATCAAAAATATTTTGTTTAGCGTTTACCTTAGGTTGTGAATTTTAATAAGTATAACTTAAGTCTAAGTTAAATTTTTGGTCAAAATTTTAAAATTTTATTTTTATTTTTATTTTTTACTTAGTTTTTATTTTATTTTATTTTACCTTAGTTTATTTTATTTTTTACTTAGGTAAAAGGTCAAAAAAAAAAAATTACTGAGGGTGCATTCACAGTTGAATAAAAGGATTTGGCATAGTTTATTCCGTTACACAATACCGTTGAAAAGGTTGAAAAAGTTGAAGTTATTTCAAAATTTTCGAAATTTTTCTAAGTGTTAGGTGAAATTCGAGTTTAGGACAGACTCGAAATTGGGTGGTTCGAATCTGTCAGTAGATTCGACTTTGGCCATAGATTCGAAGGTTGGTATTATAAATAGGTTAACAGTAATCGTCATTACTCTTACCTGTTTTCGACTCTACTCCTTCGAATCTATCCGGCGACCTCGAATCTACTTCCTCGAATCTACCGATTTCTACAAAAACGACAATTTGTCGAGTTTCTTGCGAAAGTGTTCGATTCTACTAATACTTCTAGGTACAAACAACTGGGTTGTACAAGATTCATGTAGTCTTATACACCATTTAAGTCAAAATCATCAATTTTTGAAGGATTAATGGTCGAAGTCGGATTTTTCAAAATTAACCAAGTTTGGAACGATAAAAGGTCAAATTAAAGGCAAATATCAGTGATTAGAACCTAGTTGGACTAATGTATGTGATTTTCTAAGTTCAAAATGGTTAAAATCATGGGTTTTGATGAAGAATTGGGCCGACGACTGTTCGAATCTGATCATGAACATTCTCGAGTTTGTCAGTAAACTCGAGAAGAACATTACATTCGAATCTGTCATCAAATTCGAAATAGGGTGTTTTCGAATCTGTCAATTCGAATCTGTTATTTTATTTCAATTATTTAATTTAAATTTTTTTAAAATTGTAGAAATTCTTTTGTGTTGGATTTTGTACTTAATCAAGTTCAAAATAATACAAATTTGAATTTAGGCAAGTTTATTGATTTTTATTAATTCTAATAGTTTATCTATTGTGCAGATATGGCTGTTCGAGTATTTGTGCCGAAGCACAATATGGTCATTCCCCCCGACCATCATATCCCTGAGGCGCAGGGCTTTCGTCAAATGATGGATTTCCTTGTAGAATCTAGGATTGCTTTTGCATTGTCTCACAATATTCAGATTGTTATTCCCTATGTTCGCCAGTTCTATGATCATCTTTAGGTGGACTGCTCTGTCACCCCGACAGTGCTGAGAACAAGGATCGCAGGGCAACCGTTGGTGTTTTTTGCCGATATGCTGCGTCAAGTTTTGCAGCTAGGATCTCAGGAAGAGGAGTCTGGGCCTATTGACTTTCCCCTAAGGCAAGCGGCTTTTCAGAGAATGGGTTACAGTTTTGATGTTACGAAGACTTCTTACATGAAGAGCGGTCTTATTGGCCAATGGAGATTTTTGGCTCATGTGTTTATGGTTTGTTTCGCAGCCAAGAAAGCCGGTTTTGACTATATTGTCTCGAAGATCCAATCTGGGATGATCGCCTTAGTATATAATCGGCCTTTCAGCTTTTCGGAAATGTTTTTCTCGGAGTTCGTTCATCAAATCACGGCTCCAGAGCATCAACAATTTCTCTTATATCCTCGGTTCATAATGATGCTAATCAGGCATTTCTTTTCGAATTTGCCTCACCTAAATGAAATCCAAAGTGTCGCGGTGATGGATAAAAGAATTTTTGCTGATTGCTCCTCGCACAGAGGAAGGTTGGCGGTTCCGGTCGAGCGACCGTTGTTTGGAGCAGTTCTAGATAGGAATTTTGAAGCCCCAGATACTCCCAACTGGGCAGGAGAAGTGGAAGTTCAAGCTAGACAGCCACCGCAACAACAACAACAACAACCACGTGCACAGCCACAAAGGAGACGACAAAGAGCTACTGCGAGTCAGACTCAGGCATCTAGGCCTTTCACAAGTCAACAACCAGAGATACAAGAGGCGGGCCCTTCGAATATTCCAAGTGAATCTGATCAGTTGTGTCAGAAGTTACATGAAATTTGGGAAGCAGGTCCTCATGCCAATGAAGAAATATCTGCAGCGTTGGTGAGAGAACTGCTTGAGCCTCCAGAGGGAGAAGAAGATGTGCTTAGGGATGTTGAAGAATATGAACCAGAGCAGACTGGTAATGATGAGTCATCATCTGCCACTGAGTCAGAAGAAATGGATGAGATAGAGGTTGAAGCTCTGGAGTCCGTATCTACAGAACCTCCTCTTCAAATGGGAACGTATGGATCAAGGTTAATAGTATCGGAAGAAGCTTCAAGGAGGCGAGCAACAAGAGAGTCTGATGACTCCGATTTTGAAGAAGAAGAGGTTGCACCGTTAGTGACAAGGCAATGGGCCAAGCGTCACAGATTTATGCAAGGATCATCTTCAGCTTCAGCAGAACAACCAGAAATTCCTCAAACTCAAACTCCTCAACCTCAGGAACCTCAAACCACCATTCCACCATCACCACCTCATGATGAACCATACATCCCATCGCCGATCATTCCAACTCCAATTCAGTCCATCCCATCAACCTCATCCACATACGCCGACAATCAAAGGTTTCTGCAGCTTAAAGCTCGAGTTGACTTCCAAAATGTCAAAATCTTAGGCCTAACAAAGGCAATCGGCGAGATTCAGATTCATAATGAAAATCTTGATAAGGAGAATGCCGATCTGAAGAAGATTGTGGAAAAGGTTCAGGAAGAGAACTTAGAGTTAAAAACATTTGTAGCTGATCAAGCAGCTGAGTTGAGGTCGATGCGCTCCCTAGTTGAGCAATTAATGAAAAATTTACAGGCTCAGGGGGAGACATCGTGCCGAGATCAAGAAGTGGGCAGGAAGGATGATGATAATGAAGATAACCAAGGCAATGATCCCAACTCTCAAAGACAGATGGAGCCAGTAGATTTTTCTGCTGCTCAAGCTGCTCAATCTCAGGGGGAGCCAAGTCAAGCAGGAGGTGAAGTAGGAGAGGCCAGCTCGTCTAAACCTACGGATTTTGAGATAAGTGAGATGATTGATGCTCTCTTGGATCTCGATGACGACCCAATGGACTTGGGATTTGACTTTGAAGAGGATATGGAAGAACTAGAAGAGGGAGAATTTGTCCCTGAAGAGATTGTTGATTGGAGATCAGATGATGTGGTGTGTGCTGACGAAGACGATGAAGCTGATGAAATCATCGTTCAGCAAAATCCTATCACTGATACATATGTGATAGAAGGAAATGACGTTGTGAACATAGAATTGGTGAATGCTGCTTTAAATGTTGAGTCATCAACAGAAGAACCTGTCAGAGAGTTAACGAATGAAGAGAAAAGAAAGTTGTGGTTCAGGGCTGAGCAGAAGGAATTAGAGCTGAAAGAGAAGATGAGGGTGCCGGGGACTGGAAAACTATCAGGAAGCATTTTAAGCTGGTTCTTTGATCGAGAACTGCAGCTATTCATAATCAAGAGAAAAGATGGGCTCAAGTACCTCAGGCGATCTCTGAAAGTATTCAATTCACTGCCGAAGATTGAGATCAAGGCGTTAGCATGGAAAGAATTGATCAATATCGGCAATGATCCCTACGCAGATATAATTTCCAGAATCATAAGGAAAGAGGGAAGATCAAGGAAGTTTGAACGCCTAAATCCAAGGATAGGAAAAAGAGTAGAGGATCCTTCTCGTATTGATCCTCTAACTGGGCGTCCTTGGATGAAGATTCAATACAAACCCGTAAGATGTCTAAGAAAGGTGCCGCTCAAGCCTATGCCACAGAATGTCATGAAAAATCTGAATTGGTGGTATGTTGAGAGTAAAACTGGAGAAGCGGTGATGGAAGATTTTGAAGAAAAGGTGCTTCTTAGAATCTATGATCCTCTTCACCCGGTAAACCTTTCTCGAGATGACCTTCAAATTTTGCATGCTCATAAGATTTCAAGTGATACTCATATGGATGGTGAAGCTAGAAAGTATGAGAATGTAGTTCGAGTGTGTATTAAAAAAGGCTTGTATGCTGGAAGCAGTTTGAATAAATAATGAACAAAGTTCTTAATCAAATGTGTGAATTATTAGAAGCTATCGTCAACGGGGAGTCTGTTGGTACACCCTGTGTGACGATAGCAGTCTAAGTGATCCAACATTGTGGTTTAGCAAGTATTAGATATATATGTTTATATATGGTTGTTAATTATTATTGTTTGTGTGTTTGAACTTAATGTAACATATTACAAGAAGTTCAAACATAAAGATCAAAGATAAAATCAATCATAATGTAAAAACATACGTTTCAATACTTAGTTAAATATGTGAAAAGGTAAATTCGAAATGTTTAAGGACTAGGATTCGAATCTGGTTAGATTCGAATGAGTCTCTTGAACAGATTCGAATGTGACCATTTAGGCAGATTCGAGAATGTCAGATGGAACAAACTCGAATGGGCTTTGGGCCGGATTCGAGTTTAGCCCATGACAGACTCGAACTAGCCTCTATAATTAGGGATAGACTCGAAATATTATCAGACTTTTTGCAGAATTCGAGAGTGATTAAGCATTAAGCGATTTCGAGTTTATCATCAGTGTTAGTGTCGTTTCGGAGAGAATCACTTCGTAGGTGCGTTCGTGTGTCGTTCGTGCAGCTTCTGATAGTCTCCGTGTTTCTGGTGTGAGTTGTTTCCGTCTACCCGTTAACGAGGATTCCGCACTCGTTGACGGTTCCGCGTCTAGATAGATCTCGTAGTGGTAGACCTTACAAGGGAGGATTGATAGTACGCTGTTTGTGAAGAGGAAAGGTGAACATTTAATCTTGGTACAAGTGTACGTCGATGATATTATTTTTGGGTCATCAGACGAGCAGATGTGCAAAGCCTTTGAAAAGGTGATGAAGTCTGAATTTGAGATGAGTGCTATGGGTGAGTTATACTTCTTTCTTGGTTTGCAAGTTGAGCAAAGGAAGGAGGGTATGTTTATCCATCAGAAGAAGTATGTCTACGACATTCTAGAGCGCTTCGGGATGGAAGGGACAAAGCTGACTGCTCACTTTAGCATGCCGATTCAAGTGAATCATAATCTCGGACCAGGTACAGAAAGTGATACCGATGTGGATCCGACGTTATATCGGGCCATGATTAGATCACTTATGTATTTAACTGCTTCTAGACCTTACATAATGTTTGCTGTGTGTATTTGTGCTAGGTTTCAAGCTAATTCGAAACAGATGCACATGAAAGTTGTGAAGCGGATTTTGAGATACCTCAAGTCGAAACCGAAGCTGGGACTTTTGTATCACGCGGATGGTGATCTGGAATTGGAAACATTCACGGACTCAGACTATGGAGGATGCAGCTTGAATCGCAAGTCAACAACTAGAGGTTGTCAGTTCGTTGGAGGGAGACTCTTTCCTGGCAATGCAAGAAACGAGTAGTTGCTGCTGGTAGTTGCTGTTCACAGGTTTTGTGGATACAACAACAATTGCGGGATTACGGTTTGACTTATACTCATACTCCTATTAGGATAGATAACCAGTCAACTATTTCTATAACCAATAATCTAGTTAAACACAGTAAAACAATGCACATAAACATAAGACACCATTTTATACGTGATTGTGCTGAAAAGAATTTAATTAAGCTGGTAAAAGTGGCAACAGAAAATAATAATGCTGATTTATTCAACAAAACTTTTGATAAGTCACGTTTTGAGTCGTTAGTTCAACTGAATGACATGCGTAATCCAGAGTAGCTTGACCTTAGTAGAATTTATTTCTTTTTATAGCAGTAATTTCTCCTTCTTTTTATAGTATGTTTAGTAGCTTAGTAGAATTTCTTTCCTTTATAGTAAGTTAGTAGGTTAATTTATTTTCTTACTCTTATTGGTGAAAAACAAAAGAAAAAAAAGAGAAAATCATAAAAAGTTCAAAAAAAAAAGAGAATATCAGAAAATGAGTTAAGTCGTAGATACGTAGGTTCAAAGTGACGAAAATTAGCACAGTCGATACAACCTCTAATTGTTAAGCTTTCACACATAATGCACCTAAAACTCTAAGTGATATACTTTTTCTAGTTTGATGAGTTGGTAGAGATAATACACAAAGGGAATCTCATGGCTAATAAAATATTCAAGAAAAAGTCTGACGTGTCACTAACTTAGATGTATGATCAAATGGTCTTAATTTTTATGTTAGAGACATACAGACATTGATTCTAAATGAAGTATGCAAATTTTCTGGGGGATGTATAGCGACATCAAATACATCTTATAGAAAAGAAAAGAATAGAAAAATCATGACAGTTAATTGAGAGTCAAAACATGTAACTCTGTTGTACGTAAGTACAAACCTGTTGCCTCTGGTTTTACTCGAGTTAGCAAGATAAGTCGCTTTGTTGTATGTCGGTACAGACCTGTCACCGCTGTCTTGCTAGCTTTAAAATAAACTTTATGACAAACTAAGACACTCTGTTGTATGTAAATACAGAACTGTGTCCGATGTTTGACTTTTAAAGAAAATTTGCAATATCGAAAAGTTATAATCATTGTGTGTATGCCTTGATCATAAAAGTATGTCTAAGTATGAGACACGCAAGGTAATTTCTTGATAAATAAAAAGACCAAGGGATATTCCAAAGTGTAACATGTTTAAAGGAAAATAATACCAACAATCTTCTAGAAATGTGTGTCACGACAAACAATCAAGGAATCAAAAATTCTTAAGTGTGAAAGTATAATACTAAAAGTGTGATTCTGACACCGCTATTTGATTGAACCTTTCTCTGACTTTCTCGCCAAAAATATTCTGTTAGTTTTAGTATAGCTTGTAACTTTTAAAAGTACTTTTGAGTAGTTTAAGTTTAAATATTATTCAATATTTTACTTTTTTTTTATTTTATCTTATTTAGGAAAAAAGTCAAAGTTACTAAGGTTGCATTTTTAGTTGAGTAAACAAACATTGCATGAAAATCTATTGCTTAGTGTAAATAAATTTTGGCACAGTTTGTTCCGTTATACTAAAAAGTTAAAAATTTTGGAAAAGTTGAATAAGTTGAATATTATTCGAAAATTATCAAAATTTTCAATCTTGTTCGAATTTAAGACAAACTCGAATAAATTTTCGATTATGTCAGTAAATTCGAATTTAATGCAAGTTCGAAGCTAGTTAGTATATAAAGGTCAACAGTGTCTTATTAATGTCACTTAATTTCGATTTTGTTGATTCGAACTTGCACACCTGCGATTTCGAACTTGTTCTCGACTTTGTCGTCTTCAAAGATTCCACTATTTCTCGAAGTTTTGTTGTTGTGTGTTCGACTTTACTAGCAAATCTAGGTATAATCATAAGTATTATACAAGATTTAGGTAGCCTAGGACTCCGTTATAGCAAAAATCGACCAATTTTTGAAGTTTTTGGGTTTTAGACATTGTGATTCAAGATCACAAGTTTTAACCGGTGAAACTTTAAATAAAGGACATATATCTTCAATTAGGACCTAATAGGACTAGATAATACCAATTTCTAAGTCAAATGGGGTTGAAATCATGGAGTTGTGTTCGAAAGTGACCGAATTCGAACATGTTCATCATGTTAGAATTTGTCAGAAAATTCGAAACTGCCAACAAACTCGAATTCAGTCAATTTCGAACACGTCCTTTGAATTTATTATTAAAGTCAATTTATTTGCATAATTTTCAATTCAAACTCGTAGAATTTCAAATGCGTTGGATGTTGAACTTACAAAAGTTCAAACTAAAACAAATTTGAAATTAAACAAGTTTCTTTTTTATTTTTTTTCTTTCACTTCTAATATATGTTATTGTTTTAATGTCCAGATATGGGTGAAAGAGCTTTTTTCCAGAAGCATAATATGGTTATCTCGCCAGATAGGGAGCTTCCTGAAGCTCAGGCATTTAGACAAATGGTGGAGTTTTTGGCACACTATAGAGTTTCATATGCACTATCGCACAATGTGCAAATCATCCTGCCATATGTTAGACAATTCTGGGATCATTTGCAAGTGGATTGTACCGTGACGCCAACAGTGTTAAGGACAAGAGTTGGTGGGCAGCCTATTGTGTTTTCTGCTGATATGCTACGTAGAGTTTTACAGCTCGGGACGGTAGAGCAAGAGGCAGGGCCGATCGATTTCACATTACACATAAGGAAAGAGGCCTTTTTGCGAATGGGTTATGGATTAGATATTGCTAAAGCTGCCTACATGAAGAGCGGGTTGATAGGCCAATGGAGGTATCTAGCACACGTGTTTATGGTGTTCTTTGCACCTAAAAAGGCGGGTTTTGATTATATCGTATCCAAGTTGCAATCGGCTATGATTGCCTTGGTATATAATAAAAGATTCAGCTCCTCGGAGATGTTCTTTGCGGAGTTCGTGCACCAGATAACGGCTCCAGCGCAGGAGAGATTTCTGATGTATCCTTGTTTTGTAATGATGTTGATCCGTCACTTTTTGCCAAACCTGCCACAACTTCCGGATATTCAAAGTGTGGCAGTGATAGATAAGCGCATTTTTGCTAATGGCCAATCACATAACGCTCGTAGGGCAGAGTAGATTAGACCATTGGATGCACCTCTCTTTGGTGCAGTGGTAGATCCAGAGTTTGTAGCCTCAGAGGGAGAGAACTGGGCTGGAGAAGGGCCTGAGCCTCAGCTGCAGCAAGTACAACAACAGCCACAACAACAACAACGTCCTCCACCGCAACAGAGAAGGAGGCAAAGAGCTACAGAAAGACCGATTCAGGCATCAAGGCCAAGCTCAAGCAGAGTTCAGGAGCCATCGGCAGCAGGTCCATCATCGGACGCTGCGGGCCCTTCAGGCATGGCACCAGAAATTGATCCTAGAGCTGAGACCCTCGAGGAAATTTGGGCTCATGGGAATCAGGCCCAGGAGGATATTACTGCTAAACTTATTGATTCTATCTTGGAACCTCCAGCTGATTACGATGATGTTATGCTAGATATACATGAATATCAGCATAAGGAAGAAGGTTAAGCAGTGACCACCTCAGAATCGGTATCTGAAGAAGTCGAAGAGGTAGAGGTCCAGGAAGTATAGGAAGAGAATGTTGACTCATCTGTACGTATTGGGCAATATGGTTCAAGAATAGTAGTCAGTCTAAGAGGAGAGGAAGGAAAAAGAGTGTCTAGAGATTCAGATGACGATGATTTTGATTTTGAGGCAGTAGATCCTACTCATCTATTGCCAAGACAAAGGGCAAAAAGGCACAGATTCATGCAGGGAGCTTCATCTGCTTCTACTTCAGAGCCTGAGATTCCTGCTTTTCAGCCATCCGTTCAACCATCCATCACACCATCTCCAATCACATCCATTCCATCTATTCCATCCGCTTTGACCACATTCACTGAAAACCAGTGATTCTCAGAGCTAAGGAGCAAAGTAGACTTCCAGACAGTCCAAATCTTCCAACTTACAAAAGCAGTCAACGAGCTTCAAGCGCATAACGCAAGAATTGATCAGGAAAATATTGAACTGAAAACATTGGTTGCTGATCAAGCTGCTGAGATCATGACCATGAAGTCCCTCCTCGAGCAGCTAATGAAAAACCTTCAGACTCAGGGGGAGACAAGCTGCAGAGAAGCTGAAGCGAAAAGGAGAGAAGATGACGATGGCAATGATCCCGAGGCCAGAAAAGAAAGTGAGCTAGAAGATTTTCCATCTGCTCAGCATACGATAGTTCAGGGGGAGCCTAGTCAGTCTGGAGTTGAACGAGGTGAAGCTAGTTCTTCTAAGATTGTAGAGAGCGAAATGATAGATGTTCTCATGGATATAGAAGAAGAAGAAATGATTTTTGACTTTGAAGATGAGGTAAAAGAGTTGGAAGAAGGGGAGTTTGTGCAAGAAGACATAGTAGATTGGAGATCTGATGATGAGATCATTGAAGATTTTGATGATTATGTTGATGAAGTGATCATTCACTCACAACCAATCACAGAGCTATATGTGAAGAATGAGCAAAATGTGATTGATATTGATGAGATTAAGCTGGCATCTGTAGAAGACTCAGAGCTGGAAGAAGCTGAGAAAGAACCAACAAGAGCTGAATTGCTAAATCTATGGTTCAGTGTATGGTCTTGACTCTACGGATCTATCTTGACGTGACACCGTCCTACGAGTGCAGAATCCTCGTTAGCGGCTTGACGGTAAGATCACACTCACAGGAACACGAAGACTACCACGGTGTTATACGAACGACTACGAACGCACCTACACGAGGATTCTCTCCGTAAACAACTCTCTGAATATCAGTAAACTCGAGATCGCCTTTGCTTAATCACTCTCTGAAATTCTGCAAAGTCCAATAATTAATCGAATTAACCCTTAATTATACTAACTGATACGAGTTTGTCTAGGACAAAGTCGAATCTAGCCCAAGGCCCATTCGAATTTGTCCTCAATGACAACTTCGAATTTACCCTAAATTCGAACCAAATCATTCAAACTTATGTTCGAACCTGTTCCTTGAACTTATTCTAGAACTTATTCTAGATCTTAATATCATCGTCTAAGCTTATCATGCAAATGTAAACCTCATACACAATCATGGTATCAATAACAAAACTAGACTGCTGTCGTCACATCGGATGTACCAACAGACTTCCCCTTGACGATAACTTCTAGTTGTTGTTCATTGATCGCAATAGACTATCAGAATCAGAGACTATGAATATCGAAACTAGACAGCTATTGTCATATCGGGTGAATCAACAGAGTCCCCCTTGACGATAGCTTCTAGTACATATTCATTGATCTATGAATACCGAAATCACCTTTTCTTCTTTGATATCCATGACTGTCTCTTTAGATTCACTGTCCTCACCGGTTTGTAGACTAACTTAGTCCATTTCCTACCAGTCAGAGGATATATTCTTACCACCTTCATCGAGTGACTTCCAATCAGGTATATCTTTAGGAATAAACGCTCAATCCTCAAGATCCTCCTGTTCTAAGTCATCTTCGAAGACGAACCTCATTTCATCTTCATTTAACTCTGACAATGCTCTGATCAGGTCTTGTCTTCAGTTACTTTAGTTGCCTCTGAATCCTTGCCTTTTCCCTTGTCAGCTTCTATGAACACCGACTCCCCCTAAGGATCAGCAAGCTGAGCAAATTGTTGTCTTGAAAGATCTGCCAGTTCACTATTCAGGCCATCTTCTTTGACTTGCCAGCTCACTATTCATGCCATCTTCTTCGACTTCTCTACAATTTCTCCTCCTGAGATGCACGATCTTTCAACAAGTCCTCCAGTATAGCCTCCAGATTTGCAATCTGCTGCTGCTGATCAGTCTCTGTTTGATCCAACTGGGCTTTAAGATGTTGAAGTTCACGAATCGCCTTTCTCAGTTGAAGAATCTGTAATTCTGTAAAAAAAACTCCTATTCTAACACGGTATAGACTTAATCAACACATGAAACAAGTCATAATATGTCAGTAGGACATTAAAAACCATTATTCAACAATAAAAATTCAATGAAACTCTCCTTACTTACATTCTTTGAAGGTTTAGAACGTAAACCAAACACTAGAATTAAGTTCGAGAGAAACAGTCGTTATCTTCGTTAAACACTCACAACGTCGTAAGTTTTGAAAAAAAACTTGAACAATTTTCAACTTTTTCAACTTATCTTAAGTTTTGAAAAACTTTGAACAATATTCAACCTTTTCAACTCATCACGGAACTCTTCACTTTTAGCAACCGATTATCACACAAATTTTTTTTCCAACTAGAATGCATCCTAGTACCTTTGACCTTTATCCTACTTAAAATAAAACAAAATAAAATAAACGAAGATAAAAAAAATAAAAATAAAAATAAAGTTAAAACTACTCAAAAGTACTTTGAAAATTACGACCTATACTAATAGAATATTTTTGCGAGAAAGTCAAAGAAGGTTCAATCAGATAGCGGTGTCAAACGCACTTTCAGTATTTCACTTTCACACTTAGGAATTTTTTGATTCCTTTGATTGTTTGACGTGATATACATTCCAAGTCGATTGTCGGTATGATTTTCCCTTTAAACATTTAACACTTTGGAATTTCCCTTGGCCTTTTTATTTATCAAGAAACTACCTTACGCGTCCCATACTTAGATATACTTCTATGATAAAGGCAGACACACAATGACTATAACTTTTCAGTATTGCAAATTTTCTTTAAAAGGCAAACGTCGGACACAGTTCTGTAGTTACATACAACAGAGTGTCTTAGTTTGTCTTAAAGTTTATTTAAAGCCAGCAAGACAGCGGTGACAGGCTTGTACTGACGTACAACAAAGTGACTTATCTTCCTAACTCGAGTCAAACCAGAGGCACAGGTCTGTACTTACGTACAACAGAGTGACTTGTTTTCACTCTATCCTTACTACCAAGATTTTCTTTTCTTTTCTTTTCTTTTCTTTTCTTTTCTTTAAGATGTATCTGATGTGACTATACATCCCTCAGAAAACTTGCATACCTCATTTAGAATCCTTGTCTGTATGTCTCTAACATAAAAATTAAGACCATTTGGTCATACATCTAAGTTAGTTACACATATCACTTTTTCTTGAATATTTTATTAGCTCTTGAGATTCCCTTTGTGTATTATGCCTACCAACACATCGAACTAGAAAATGTATATCACTTAGAGTTTAAGGTGCATTATGTGTGAAAGCTTAACACTTAGAGATTGTATCGACTGAGCTAATTTTCGTCACTTTGAACCTATGCATCTAAGACTTAACTCTCTTTTCTAATATTCTCTCTTTTTTTTTTGAGCTTTTTATGGTTTTCTCTCTTTTTTTTTTTGTTTTTCATAAAATAAAATAAGCTTAGAAAGAAACTTACTAACTTACTATAGAAGGAAATAAATTCTACTTAACCACTAATTAACTATAAAAAGAAAGAAACTATACTAAGGTCATGTTACTCTGGATTATACATACCATTTAGTTGAACTAACAACTCAAAGCGTGACTTATCAAATGCTGTAGTGAAAAAATTCGCATAGTTGTTTTTACCAACATTGTTATCCAAACTGACTCACTTTACCTTTTTTCCCGTAAGACTTCTCAACTTGCTCTAAGGACCCAAGCAGCATGCCTGCTATTTCATCCTTAGTAACCCAAGTCCTGTGTCGAGAGTAACCACTATCCATAAACCATTGGTTATTAGGACCTGTAGATAACTCCTGCACACTAAATAAGCAAAGTTAGTTATCACGGGGAATCCAAGCCATGACTGACTTGGTAATACCATCTTTATCCACAAACTTGAACTCTTTCAAATACCCATCTCTTCTTTCAGGTGACTTGGGTTTTTGATTGAGAACCTGTTGTGGAGTTGAGTGATTAACATCCATTCTCGACCTTTGGGTCGGTCTTTGCGGTTAAGCCCTTGAATAAAATCTGTTATAGTAGATCTCAGTTTGATAGTTCTAGGCTCTACCTGGTGTCGTATGTCTATTAGGAGAATTAGACCTAACTAGAGTGTGACTCCTCTTAGGTGTATTATTCCTAATAATGGATTGGGGGTCAGACATTGATTGACTAGGGGATCTATTCGGTGAATTATTCCTAAGTCTGTCATTTTGTCTGAGAGACACCGGTGGTTGTCGACTACCTAGACATGACATCACACTTGAGTTCTTCTCAGAAATTTGAGAACTACTCCAGCTCGTATCACTAGGCATTGTTTTTAAGGTTTGCTGCTTTTGTTTCCCTATGTTTAGTGCAGACTTTGACTTTTTGTAGGGACAACCTGAAGCAACATGTCCTTTCTCATGACACTTAAAGCAGGACATCTTGTCAATAGATTTCTTATAGGCACTCTTTGACCTAGGTGTCTTATTAATGCCCTGATTGTTTGTATCAACAGCTTGGTTTAACTCCCCTTTGTTATTATTACTTACAGTCTTTTCTTCTTCTAGTTTTGGCTTACAACTAGACTGAACACACTGTACCGTTTGCCTAACCTGAGGAGTAGTTGAAGATACTTTAAAGGACTCAGTTACCTTGACTACCTCTGATTTAACCATATCATTGGTCTCATCCTGAGGAGTAGGTACATCATTGCTATTTGCCTCAGTAACCTTAGCCCTAGACTCAGCTAATTCCATATCTCTAAGAGAGATCTCTTTGGTCAGTGACTCTACATGCACATAAATTAGTTCATTCCTGACACTTTGTTCAATTAATTTGTCATTCAAGACTATTATATCTTGAGCATCATTTCTCATTTTGGCCTGAAGATCTTCCTTAATGTCTAATAAATTAGCGTTATCTGATTTTAAGGATTGAATTTGAGTAGTCATAGATGAATGGGTTTCTAGCACTAGGTTCAATTTATCATTTAACGTAGTACATAAAACACATAAATCATGAAAAGTAGAAAAGTTTAGAATTGCCTTTTTCCGATCAGATTTGATGTTGGCCATCTGAGCTGCATACTCCAAAGTAGTTAGCTCCTCAGTAACTTCTAGCACCAAAGGATCTGAATTAGACAGTTGCGTATCCTATTTCTTTTCCTCTTCTACTCCCATATCCGTTTCTGTCACTTCGGCTAAGAAAGCCATAGTATTCGTCTCTGGATGTGTATTCCAATCATATGTGCCATCTAACTGTTTGTTAGACTCCACATTAGTAAGTAAACCAGCTACTGAACCCTGATTCCCTGATCTCTGTTTCCCTGAATTGGTTGAATACTGACGTCCTGAGTTCTGATGATTATCCATCTTAGGTCTTTGACACTCTCTCGCAAAGTGTCCTAACCCTTGACAGTTATAGCACCTAACTTTTGACTTATCGAATCCTACTTTATTCACACTTAGATTTCTTCACGTTCTTTTCATGAACCTCTTCAATCTCTGTGTGACCATAGCCAATTGCCATTGTAGGTCCATTTGTTCCAAGTCATCCGGATCCACCTGATCATAGTCTTCTTCCCATAGAGCTGGATCAATTATTTTCCCTAAAATACAATTTCCGTAAGCTACTACAAACGATGCTAGAAGCTTCAGTTGCTCCTCTGCAGTTTTAGGACTCATTGGCATTTTTGTGTATCCCTGAGACGATGATCCTGAAGTAGATGTAGACTGAGTTGACTTTTCTTCTGGTCTAGAAAACCCTAAGAAAGTCCGACTCACTGAGTGTTCTGATTCAACCGGAGTCGATGTTTCCCCAGAAAAGAATGTTGTAGTCGTTTTCACGTCAGTTGCCCCTGAAGATTTGGACTGCCCAAAGTACCCGGATCCTGTACTTGTTCGTAATCCCTTTCCTTCTTAAGCAATTCAAAGTGATAGGCCCTCAGCGTTTAACACTATGTAGTGTAAGAGTATAAAATTTGTCTTCGTCATGCTTTATCAGGGACACATACATTTCCCATTTGGCAAGCAAAGCATCTAGAATCTTGTTAATTTTCTCGGTTTCACTATACTCCACATCATGGCTGTCTAACTCAATTAGCAAATGATAAATCGTGTAATAGTCTCATCCAGCTTTTCGTTCTTCAAGGCTTTGAAGATCCCGAACTGCTGCTTTAGCATTTCCATTCGATTCTTTCTGACCCTCGGGTTACCTTCACACAGTTTCTCTAACGCATCCCACAGCTCTTTTGCTGTCTTCTGATTACGGAAAGTGTGTAAGATCTCCTGAGGTAACGCCATTCTAATGATAGCGACTGCACGGTTCTCGGCTTCATACAGCTTTTTATCGTCATCCTTCATCTTTGAATAAGGCACACCCTTTTGTCGTCCTTCAATCTCAGCTGTAGGTGGAATGTATCTTTCATCGATACAAAGCCACATTCGCATATCATTAAACCTCGCGAAGTCGACAAACCTATCCTTCCACCAGTATTAGTCCTCTAGTTTCATCAACTTCGGTGGAGAATTCGCTTTTCCAACCTCGTGATACATCTCAATGAATTTCTGTAGAGTTTTCATTGTTTCAAATATTTTGGAATTCAAACTTAAGTAATTTAATTCGAAATTAATTTAAAGTAATTTTTTCAAATTTGGATAAATTCGAATGTAATTAATTTTAAACTAGTTTGGAACTAAATTCGAAATTAAGTTTGAAGTCCAACTATATTCGAAATTAAAGACAAACTCGAAGTCCTCTTAAATTCGAAATCCACAAATTCGAATGAATATTTAATTCGAATTCCCTAAATCGATTTTAGTGTAAAATCGAAACTCCCAGCAAATTCGAATCAAACTTTAAGGGAACTTGAAAGGGTGTATTTTCAGTCAAACTCGAAAATGAGCAAACCCTAATATCCCTTTAACAAAGTCCAGTGCCGCAAATTCGAAAAACGGCAAATACTTCGAGTTTTTCAAGTTTTGCAGATTAAACCAATATTTTTACGAGTAAAAATACTGATTTCGATCAAAAACTTGAACTGCAACAAAGTATTCTCCGAGATCTAACTTGATAAGCTTGAAAAACCTTCAAAAACATGATATTATCCGTCCAAAACGTCAAGAAACCTAGGATGTATCTTATGAACACGAAGAACACCAAGAACACCCAAAGGATCTGATACCACTTGTAAGGTCTTGACTCTACGGATCTATCTTGACGCGACACCGTCCTACGAGTGCAGAATCCTCGTTAGCGGCTTCACGGTAAGATCACACTCACGGGAAAACAGAGACTACCACGGTGTTATACGAACGACTACGAACGCACCTACACGATGATTCTCTCCGTAAACAACTCTCTGAATATCAGTAAACTCGAGATCGCCTTTGCTTAATCACTCTCTGAAATTTTGCTAAGTACCATTATTAATTGAATTAACCCTTAATTATACTGACTGATTCGAGTTTGTCTAGGACAAATTCGAATCTGGCCTAAGGCCCATTCGAATTTCTCCTCAATGACAACTTCGAATTTACCCTAAATTCGAACCAAATCAATCGAACTTATGTTCGAACCTGTTCCCAGAACTTATTCTAGAACTTAAAATGATCGTCTAAGCTTATCATGCAAATGTAAAGCTCATACACAATCATGATATCAGTAACAAAACTAGACTGTTGTCGCCACACCGGATGTACCAACATTCAGAAAGGAAGAGAAGAAGGGAGAGCCGAAGAGGAAAAAGAACATGAAAGTGCTAGGATCTGAAAATCTCTCTGGTGGAATTCTAAGCTGGTTCTTCGACAGAGAACTGCAGCTATTTATACTAAAGAGAAGAGATGGACGTCAATACCTTAGGTGAATGCTCAAAGTGCTTAACACATTGCCGAAGGTAGAAGTGAAGGAATTAGCCTTGAAAGAATTGATCAACATTGGTGACGACCCTTATGCTGAAGTGATCGCGAAGATAATCAGAAAAGAGGGTCGGTCCGGAAAGTTCGAATGGCTAAAGCCAAGATCAGGCAAGAGAGTAGAAGATGAGACAAGAATAGATCCCCATACGGGAAGGCCATGGGCTAGAATGGTGTATAAGCCCGTCAGATGTCTAAGAAGCTGCCAATGAAGTCCATGCCACAAGATGTTCTTAGTAACATGAAGTGGTGGTACATAGATAACGATACTGCTGAAGCAATAATGAAAGATACAGAATACAAAGTAATTTTGCGAGTGTATGATCCCTTGCATCTAATAAACCTATCTAAGGATTACCTAAAAAAGCTACACGATCAGCCTATCTTCTTTCATGAAGGATAGAGATCTGAAGCTAGGAAGTTCCAAAAGATAGGTAGAGTATGTATCGATATTGGCTTATATGCAGGTAGTAGCTTATATAGTTCAAGTAGTTAGACAAAATGTAAATAGTTAGAAGCTATTGTCAAGGGGAAGTCTGTTAGTACATCCTGTGTGACGATAGCAGTCTAAGTATAGATAGCATTTTGTGTAAGTCAATTTAATTGATATTGAATATTAACAAGTGTTTGATATATGTTTGATTATGTGTGTTTGATATTGATTGTTTGTATGTTTGAACTTAGGGTAATGTGTTACAATAAGTTCAAACATAAAATTCAAAGATAAATTCAAGCATAAGATAAAACATAAGTTCAAACATAAGTTTGAAAGATAAGGTTCGAGTTTAGTTAAAGGCCAAGATTCGAATTTGTCTAGGAGGACAAGTTCGAATAGGCCTTGGGCCAAGTTCGAATTTGTCCTAGACAAAGTCGAACCTGTCAGTATATTTAAGGGTTAATTCGATTAATTAATAGACTTTTAGGAGAGACTTTCGAAGATATCTGAAAGTTTAAGCAAAAGGCGATCTCGAACTTGCAAGTATTCGAAGAGTTTCGTGTGGAGAGAATCACAGTGTTGGAACGAACAGTTGTTCGTCTATCACCGTGCTAGTCTTCGTGTTTCGGTGTGAGTGGTCTTATCGTCAAGCCACTAACGAGGATCCCACACTCGTTGGAAGGTGTCGCGTCAAGATAAGATCCGTAGAGAGCAGACCTTTATGATCGTTTGCGAAAGTACAAATTAATTCGTTAGTGGCTTGACGGAAAGACCACTCACACCGAAACACGGAGACTAGCACGGTGATAGACGAACATTTGATCATCCCAACACTGTGATTCTCTCCACACGAAACTCTCCGAATATTTGCAAGTTCGATATCGCCTTTTGCTTAAACTCTCTGATATCTTCAAAAGTCTCTGCTAAAAGTCTATTAATTAATCGAATTAACCCTTAATTATACTGACAGGTTCGACTTTGTCTAGGACATATTTGAACTTGGCCCAAGGCCTATTCGAACTTGTCCTCCAAGACAAATTCGAATCTTGACCTTTAACTAAACTCGAACCTTATCTTTCAAACTTAGGCTTGAACTTATGTTTTATCTTATGTTTGATTTTATCTTTGAATTTTATGTTTGAGCTTATTGTAACACATTACCCTAAGTTCAAACATACAAACAATCAAAATCAAACACACATAATCAAACATATATCAAACACTTGTTAATATTCAATATCAGGTAAATTGACTTACACAAAATGCTATCTATACTTAGACTGCTATCGTCACACAGGATGTACTAACAGACTCCCCCTTGACGATAGCTTCTAACTATTTACATTTTGTCTAACTACTTGAACTATATAAACTACTACCTGCATATAAGCCTATAGCGATACATACTCTAACTATCTTTTGGAACTTCCTAGCTTCCGATCTCCATCCTTCGTGAAAGAAGATAGGCTGATCGTGTAGCTTCTTTAGGTCATCCTAAGATAGGTTTATTAGATGCAACGGATCATACACTCGCAAAATTACTTTGTCTTCTGTATCTTCCATTATTGCTTCAGCAGTATCGTTATCTATGTACCACCACTTCATGTTACTGAGAACATCTAGTGGTATGGACTTCATTGGCACCTTCTTTAGACATCTGACGGGCTTATACACCATTCTAGCCCATGGCCTTCCCGTATGGGGATCTATTCTTGTCTCATCTTCTACTCTCTTGCCTGATCTTGGCTTTAGCCATTCGAACTTTCCGGACCGACCCTCTTTTCTGATTATCTTCGCGATCACTTCAGCATAAGGGTCGTCACCAATGTTGATCAATTCTTTCCAGACCAATTCCTTCACTTCTACCTTCGGCAATTTGTTAAACACTTTGAGTATTCGCCTAAGGTATTGATGTCCATCTCTTCTCTTTAGTATAAATAGCTGCGGTTCTCTATCGAAGAACCAACTTAGAATTCCACAAGAGAGATTTTTAGATCCTGGCACTTTCATCTTCTTTTTCCTCTTCGGCTTTCCCTTCTTCTCATCCTTTCTGAACCATAGATTTAGCAATCCAGCTCTTGTTGGTTCTTTCTCAGCTTCTTACAGCTTTGAGTCTTCTACAGATGCCAGCTTAATCTCATCAATATCAATCACATTTTGCTCATTTTTCACATATAGCTCTATGATTGGTTGTGAGTGAATGATCACTTCATCAACATTATCATCTTCATCTTCAATGATCTCATCATCAGATCTCCAATCTACTATGTCTTCTGGCACAAACTCCCCTTCTTCCAACTCTTTTACGTCATCTTCAAAGTCAAAAATCATTTCTTCTTCTTCTATATCCATGAGAGCATCTATCATTTCACTCTCTACAATCTTAGAAGAACTAACTTCACCTCCTTCAACTCCAGACTGACTAGGCTTCCCCTGAACTATTGCATGCTGAGAAGATGGAAAATTTTCAGGATCACTTTCTTTTCTGGCCTCGGGATCATTGCCATCATCATCTTCTCTCCTTTTCGCTTCAGCTTCTCTGCAACTTGTCTCCCCCTGAGCCTGAAGGTTTTTCATTAGCTGCTCGAGGAGGGACTTCATGATCTTGATCTCAGCAGCTTGATCAGGAACAAATGTTTTCAGTTCAATATTTTCCTGATCAATTCTTGCGTTATGCGCTTGAAGCTCGTTGACTGCTTTTGTAACTTGGAAGATTTGGACTGTCTGGAAGTCTACTTTGCTCCTTAGCTCTGATAATCACTGGTTTTCAGTGAATATGGTCAAAGCGGATGGAATGGATGTGATTGGAGATGGTGTGATGGGTGGTTGAACAGATGCCTGAACAGCAGGAATCCCAGGCTCTGAAGCAGAAGCAGATGAAGCTCCCTTCATGAATTTGTGCCTTTTTTGCCCTTTGTCTTGGCATTAGAGGAGAAAGATCTACTGCCTCAAAATCAGAATCATCATCTTCTGAATCTCTAGACACTCTTTTTCCTTCCTCCCCTCTTAGACTGACTACTATTCTTGAACCATATTGCCCAATACGTACAGATGAGTCAACATTCTCTTCCTCTACTTCCTGGACCTCTACCTCTTTGACTTCTTCAGATTCCGATTCTGATGTGGTCACTACTTGACGTTCTTTCTCAGGCTGATATTCATCTATATCTCGCATAACATCATCGTAATCAGCTGGAGGCTCCAAGATAGAATCAATAAGTTCAGCAGTAATATCCTCCTTGGCCTGATTCCCATGAGCCAAATTTCCTCGAGGGTCTCACCCCTAGGATCAATTTCTGGTGCCATGCCTGAAGGGCCCGCAACATCCGACGATGGACCTGCTGGCGATGGCTCCTGAACTCTGTTTAAGCTTGGCCTTGATGCCTGAATCGGTCTTTCTGTAGCTCTTTGCCTCCTTCTTTGTTGCGGTGGAGGACGTTGTTGTTGTTGTGGCTGTTGCTGCTGTTGCTGTACTTGCTGCGGTTGAGGCTGAGGCCGTTGTCCAGCCCAGTTCTCTCCTTCTTGGGCTACAAACTCTGGATCTACCACTGCACCAAAGAGAGGTGCATCCAGTGGTCTAATCTGCTCTGCCCTACGAGCGTTATGTGATTTGGGAATTAGCAAAAATGCGCTTATCTATCACTGCCACACTTTGAATATCCGGAAGTTGTGGCTGGTTTGGCAAAAAGTAACGGATCAACATCATTATAAAACACGGATACATCAGAAATCTCTCCCGCGCTGGTGCCGTTATCTGGTGAACTCCGCAAAGAACATCTCCGAGTAGCTGAATCTTTTATTATATGCCAAGGCAATCATAGCCGATCGCATCTTGGATACGATATAATCAAAACCCGCCTTTCTAGGTGCAAACACACCATAAACACGTGTGCTAGATACCTCCATTGGCCTATCAACCCGCTCTTCATATAGGCAGCTTTAGCAATATCTAATCCATAACCCATTCGCAAAAAGGCCGCTTGCCTTATGTTTAATATGAAATCGATCGGCCCTGCCTCTTGCTCTACTGTCCCGAGCTGCAAAACTCTACGTAGCATATCAGCAGAAAACACAATAGGCTGCCCAGCAACTCTTGTCCTTAACACTGTTGGCGTCACGGTACAATCCACTTGCAAATGATCCCAGAAATGTCTAACATATGGTAGAAACTCTGGAGTGTGCCAAAAACTCCACCACTTGTCTAAATGCCTGAGCTTCAGGAAGCTCCCTTTCTGGTGAGATAACCATATTATGCTTCTAGAAAAAGGCTCTTTCACCCATATCTACACATTAAAACTATAACGTACATTAGAAGTGAAAGAAAAAAAAATAAAAATGAAACTTGTTTAATTTCCAATTTGTTTGATTTTGAACTTTTGTAAGTTCAACATCCAACACATTTGAATTTCTACAATTTTTAATTGCAAATTATGCAAATATTTCGACTTTAATAATAAATTCGAAGGACATGTTCGAATTCGACTGAACTTGAGTTTGTTGGCAGTTTTGAATTTTCTGACAAATTCGAAGATGATGAACATGTTCGAATTCGGTCACTTTCGAACACAACTCCATGATTTAAACCCCATTTGACTTAGAAATTGGTATTATCTAGTCCTATTAGGTCCTAATCGAAGATATATGTCCTTTATATAAAGTTTCACCGGTTAAAACTTAAGATTTTGAATCACAAAGTCTAAAACCCAAAAACTTCAAAAATTGGTCGATTTTTATGGTTTTCTCTTTTTTTTTCTTTTGTTTTTTTCACAAATAAGAGTAAGAAAATAAATTAACCTACTAACTTACTATAAAGGAAAGAAATTCTACTAAGCTACTAAACTTACCATAAAAAGAAGGAGAAATTACTGCTATAAAAAGAAATAAATTCTACTAAGGTCAAGCTACTTTGGATTACGCATGCCATTCAGTTGAACTAACAACTATAAACGTGACTTATCAAAAGCTTTGGTAAATATATCAGCATTATTATCTTTCGTTGCCACTTTTACTAGGTTAATTAAATTCTTTTCAGCACAATCACGTATAAAATGGTGTCTTATGTCTATGCGCTTTGTTTTACTGTGTTTAACTGGATTATTGGTTATAGCAATAATTGACTGGTTATCTATCCTAATAGGTGTATGAGTATAAGTCAAACCGTAATCCCGCAATTGTTGTTGTATCCACAAAACCTGTGAACAGCAACTACCAACAACAACATATTCGGCCTCGCACGTTGACACGGCTACCGAAGTCTGTTTCTTGCGTTGCCAGGAAACGAGTCTCCCTCCAAGGAACTGACAACCTCCAGTTGTTGACTTGTGATTCAAGTTGCATCCTCCATAGTCTGAATCCGTGAAAGCTTCCAATTCCAGATCACCATCCGCGTGATACCAAAGTCCCAGCTTCGGTTTCGACTTGAGGTATCTCAGAATCTGCTTCACAGCTTTCATGTGCATCTCTTTTGGATTAGCTTGAAACCTAGCACAAATACACACAGCAAACATTATGTCAGGTCTAGAAGCATTTCAATACATAAATGATCCAATCATGGCCCGATATAACGTCGGATCCACATCGGTATCACTTTCTGTACCCGGTCCGAGATTATGATTCACTTGAATCGGCATGCTAAAGTGAGCAGTCATCTTTGTCCCTTCCATCCCGAAGCGCTCTAGAATATCGTAGACATACGTCATCTTATGGATAAACATACCCTCCTTCCTTTGCTCAACTTGCAAACCAAGAATGAAGTTTTACTCACCCATAGCACTCATCTCAAATTTAGACTTCATCACCTTTTCAAAGTCTTTGCACATCTGCTCGTCTGATGACCCAAAAATAATATCATCGACGTACACTTGTACCAAGATGAAATCTTCACCATTCCTCTTCACAAACAGCGTACTATCAATCCTCCCTCTTTCAAAACCGTTGTCTAAAAGATGAGTAGATAGCGTCTGGTACCACGCCCTTGGTGCTTGATGTAGTCCATACAAAGCCTTATCTAAACGATATACTCTGTCTGGATACTTCGGATCTGTAAATCTAGGCGGTTGTTCCACTGGCGCAAATACTTCATTGTAATCGATTCGTTCCTCTTGGTTGAAACCCTTTACCACAAGTCTTGCCTTGTTGCGAGTCACTATACCCCGATCATCCCTCTTGCACTTAAAAATGCTCTTGGTTCCTATTGCAACTTCTCCTCGAGGTAATGGAACTAACTCCCACACTTCCAGTTTCCTGAATTGTGACAGTTCTTCCTGCATCGCTTCAACCTAAGAATTATCTTTCAGTGCCATTTGCACATTCTTCGGCTCTACTTGCGACATGATTCACGAATGGAGGCAAGTGCGAAAGGCCTCAGAGTCATTGATAATTGATAACAACACTGTGTTGTTATTCAAACTACTCCTAGTCCTCACACCAGCATTTGGATTTCCTATGATGCTCTCAACTGGATGATCCTTTATGATCCTTGATGTTTCTATCTCATCAACCCTAAGATTTTCTCCTAAATTTGATCCTATCTCACCTAACGGGGGAACGACTTCAGACTCTACATTTTCTTCCTCATGACCACCGTCTTCAGAGTTAGAACTTGTTGTCTGATTTTCGTTTGTAGGAATTTCAGAATCATTCTCTGCTGGAGATCTATATTCTGTTGTTGTAGGCTCGGAAGTTGATGGAAAAGTCGTTCTCGGAAAACTTTGACCCTCGTCATTTAGATTTAATGACGACAAGTCCTGTTCGATTGTATCTGCATTTCCATTCGACGGAATGTTAAATGATTCAAACAGTTTGTCTTAATCAAAAATCAATTCCGGACCAGTTTGGGGTTCATGTGTATATAGCGGGTTGTATCCTCTTCAACATTTCTACTACTTCTTTCTCCTTCTCAATCCCATTCGTACCATGTTTACTTCTTTACTATGGATCATGTCTTCGGAACCAAGACGTCCATTCTTACGTGAACCAGTTTATTTTTTTTTCTTTCATTCCGGCTACCGTATCTGGAAATGTTATACACAATCTCTACTGTACCATTTGATTTGTTAAAAACCCTTTTATTTGGTGAGTTTGGCACATAACCGAGGAAATAACCTTCGTCAGCCTTTTCACCAAATTTAGATTGATGTTTTTTTCTCATTAACGTACATGGTACCCCAAATGGTTCGAAGCCAGTAAAATTTGGTGGCCTTTTATTCAAAACTTCATAACAGGTGTTGTTCAATGATTTGACAGTAAGGACACAATTTAAAACATGACACGCGATATTCACTGCCTCGCCCAAAACATGATAGGAAGCTTTGAATCCGATAGCATGGTCCTTGCTGCCTCAATCAAAGTCCTGTTTTTCTGTTCTGCCACCCCATTTTGTTGTGGCTCATATGGTGCACTTAATTGATGCACTATGCCCATTGATAGGCAATATACACCAATAACCGTGTTTTTAAATTCCGTTCCGTTATCACTCCTAAAACGTTTTACCCGCGTTTTGTAAGTGTTTTCCACTTGGTCTAAGAACCCAATTAGCTTGGCAGCTGTCTCGTCCTTTGTACCTAAAAAGAAAACCCATGAAAATCGTGAGTAATCATCAGTAATAACTAAACAATACCAACTACCACCTATACTCCTTTTGTTGATTGGTCCGAACAGGTCCATATGCAACAAATTGAACGTGGCAGCTATAGAGTTTTGAGTCTTGGACTTGCGTGCCTTCTTGTGTTGTTTTCCTTTCTTGCACGGTAGACACTTGTTTTCAAACTGAAAACTCTTCATTGGAACACCTTGCACCAGTCCATTTTTAGTAATGTAGTTCATTTTTCTCAGGTGCAAGTGTGCCATAAGTCTGTGCCATAAAACTGATTCTGTCTCTGAAGCTTCAGATAGTAGACATATTGGTCCCATCGAAGGTTCCGGTTTGTTCATGTCTAGCATGTACAAGTCATTCTTCCTTGGAGCCCTCATCAGTATCAACTCTTCAGGTACCGTGAATCCTGGTTTCAGCACTAACGCCTCAGTATCAGTGAAAAGTACTGAATTCTTCTTATCACAGATTTGAGATACACTAATGAGATTGTGGACCAGTTTATCAACGTGATAAACTTGATCCAATTTGATAGTCCCATTAGTGACCACTCCAGTACCAGTGATATTTCCTCCATTATTACCAGCGAACGATACAAATCCCCTATTCCCTCCCTTGAAGTCCGCGAGTAGACTTCTTTCCCCAGTCATGTGTCTGGAGCAACCACTGTCAACGAACCACTTGTTGTTTGGACCTGTAGTTATCTCCTTCACATGAAAGAAAATAGGTTAGTTATCACAGGGAACCCAAGCCATGACTGACTTGGTAATACCATTCTCGTCCACATACTTGAACTCTTTCAAATACCCATCTCTCCTTTCAGGTGACTTGGGTTTTTGATTTAAAGCCTGTTATTGTGTAGAGTGATTTAAGTTCACTCTCGGCCTTTGTGTAGGCATTTGCTGTGGAGCTCTTGAATAATTTCGATTTATAAGGCATTTCCGATTGATATCCCTGAGCTCTCCCTGGTGTTTGATGTCTTACAGGAGTGTGTGACCTTACCGGAGTGTAAGCTCTTCTAGGTGTAGTACTCCTGTAATTTTGTTGAGGTCCTGACCTAGTTTGATTAGGGACTCTTTTTGGTAAATTAGTCCTAATCACATCATTGATTCGACCTGACACAGGTGTTTGTTTCGCAGCAGATTTTGGTGTGGCTTGCATAAATTTCTCGGTATGTTGAGAACCACTTGTGCTTGCTACACTTGTAGAAGGTTTATGTTGTTCCGGCTTTCCAGTTTTAGGGGTAGAACCTACTTTCCTATGTGGACAACTAGAAGTAACATGTCCCTTTTCATGACATCTAAAGCAAGACATTTTGTCAATCGACTTCTTATGCGTGCCCTTTGACTTAGGTGTCTCACTAGTGTCTTGTTCTTTCGTCTCAACAATAGTGACTGTGTCCTCCTCTTGATTATTAAAGTCAATTTTGGCTTCTCCTACAGGTTTATCACTAGAAGATGGCACAAATTTGACCTTCTTAATCTTGACATTATTACTAGTCACATTAGCTTCTTTATCCTTAACTGGTTTAGACACAGGTTCAGGTGCTATCTCTGAATCAACTGGTTTATCAGTCTTATCCAGAGGCTAAGGTACATAGTTATCATTGAAAGGTGGAGGACTCTCATTATAGCCTAAACCTACAGGTTTCTTAGACTAACGCTGTGCATCTAAGATCTACCCTAGGTTGAATGATGAGTTCCTAAACTTTTCCAGTTTACTATTCACCTCGGCTACCTTAACCTTAGATTCAGCTAGCTCAACCTCTTTGATCTTAAGCTCTTTGCTCAATGCCTCAACATGTTCATACATCAGTTCTATTCTAACACACCACTCACTCAGCTTGTCTTTCAATTCTATGACATCTTGTGCATCTGCCTTAAGCTTATGTCTAAGGTCTTCCTTAATATCTAAGAGGCTAGCGTTGTTCGATTTTAAGGATCCGTTTTGAGCAGTTATCTTTTGATGTGATTCTAGCACTAAGTTTAATCTATCATTAGACGTAGCACATAAATCACATAAATCACGGAATATAGAGAAGCTCAGAATTACCTTGGCGTGATCTGATTCCACATTGGCCATCTGTGCGGCGAACTCCAGAATCGTCTGATCTTCCGACTTTTCTACCAACATAGGACTGATATCATTCTGATTGATGTCCCTTGTTTCTTCTGATCCGACACTTCCAGTCTTCGTTAGTTCAGCCATAAAGGCTCTAGCGTTGGACTCTTGATGTGTACTCCAGTCATCTGTCCATCGAGCTGTCTGTCAGATGTGACATTGGTTAACAGACCAGCTATGTTTGCCTAATTGCTTGAACTACCCTGCTGATATCTCCCTTGAGATTGATTCTGATACTGGTTCTGGTAGTTCTCGACCTTAGGTCTTTGACACTGACTAGCGAAATGTCCTAACCCTTGGCAGTTGTAACACATAACTTTGGATTTATCAAACCCAATCTTATTGTTAATGACATTGAGATTTCTGCCTGTCCTCTTGATGAACCTTTTAACTCACTGAGTTACCATGGCCAGTTGCCATTACAGATCCATCTCCTCTAAATCATCAGGGTCCACCTGATCATAATCCTCTTCCCATAGCGCAGGATCGTTGATTTTCCCTTGAACGCAATTGCCATAGGCGGCCACAAATGAAGCCAACAGATTTAGATGGTCTTCAGCTGATTTTGCGCTCATCGGCATCTATGAATACCCTTGAGATGTAGATGTAGAATGAATTGGCTTTTCTTCTGGTCTAGAGAACCCTAAGAAAGCCCGGCTCACTGAGTCTTCTGCTTCAATCGGAGTCGATGTTTCACCCAAAAAGAATGTTGTAGCCGTCTTTAAGTCACTTGCCCCAGAAGGTTTGGACTTCACAAAATACATTATCGGATCCTGTACTTGGTCATAATCCCGTTCCTTCTTCAACAATTCAAAATTATAGGCCCTCAACGTTCCTATGTTCTAGAGTTAGAGTACAGAACTTGTCTTCATCACGTTTTATGAGCGCCACATACATCTCCCATTTGGCTGGAAAAGCTTCTAGATTTTTGACAATCTTCTCTGACTCACTATACTCTACATCATGGTTGTCTAACTCAGTCAACAAATGATAGAATCTGGTAATTGTCTCATCCAGCTTTTCGTTCTTCAACGCTTTGAATATCGCGAACTGCTGCTTGAGCCTTTCCATTCTATTTTTCCTAACCCTAGGATTTCCTTCACACCTCTTCTCCAAAGCATCCCACAACTCTTTTGTTGTTCGTTGATTGCGAAATGTGTGCAGGATCTGCTGAGGTAAAGCCATTCTAATGATTGAGAATGCTCTATTCTCGGCCTCATAAGGCTTCTTATCATCATCTTTCATCTTCTCATATGACAAGACACGTTGACGGCCTTCAACCTCTGTTGTAGGTGGAACGTATCCCTCGTCAATACATATCCACATTCTCATATCATTGAATCACGCGAAGTCGGCGAAGCTATCCTTCAACCAATAGTAATCCTCCAATTTCATCAACTTAGGTGGTGAATTTGTCTTTCCAACCTCATGGTCCATCTCAACAAACCTTTGTAAACTTGTCATTGTTTCAAAATATTTTGAATTTAAACTTAATTAATTTAATTCAAAATTAATTTAAATTAACTCTTTCGAACCTGAGTAAGTTCGAATTTAATTAATTTTAAACTTGTTTGGAATTAAATTCGAAATTAAGTTTGAAGTTCAACTAAAATCGAAATAAGGACAAATTCGAAATCCTAGATAGATTCGAAGGTCTAAATTCGAATATAGTGAGATTCGAATATAATGCAAAGTCGAATTGATTAAACTCGAATCAAACCCTAAAGAACTTTGAAAGGAGCGTATTTTTCTGACAAACTCGAAATTTGAGTAAACCCTAATACCCCCTTGATGTTCGAGCGCCGCAAGTTCGAAAAGCGGCTAATACTTCGAATTTTTCAAGGTTTCAGATTAAACCAATATTTTTAAGAGTAAAAATATTGATTTCGATCCAAAACTTGAAATAAGGCAAAGTATTTTCCGATATCTTACTTGATAAACTCGAAAATCCGTCCAAAAGTGTGATGTAACCGTCCAAAACGTCAAGAAACCACATATGTTTCTAGTGAACACGAAGAACACCACGACACCCAATTGCTCTGATACCACTTGTAAGGTCTGCTCTCTATGGATCTTATCTTGATGCGACACCTTTCAACGAGTGCGGAATCCTCGTTAGTGGCTTGACGGAAAGACCACTCACACCAAAACACGGAGACTAGCACGGTGATAGACGAACAATTGATCATCACAACACTGTGATTCTCTCCACTTGAAACTCTCCGAATATTTGCAAGTTCGAGATCGCCTTTTGCTTAAACTCTCTAATATATTCGAAAGTCTCTTCTAAAAGTCTATTAATTAATCGAATTAACCCTTAATTATACTGACAGGTTTGACTTTGTCTAGGACAAATTCGAACTTGGCCCAAGGCCTATTCGAACTTGTCCTCCTAGACATATTCGAATCTTGACTTTTAACTAAACTCGAACCCTATCTTTCAAACTTATGTTTGAACTTATGTTTTATCTTATGTTTGATTTTATCTTTGAATTTTATGTTTGAACTTATTGTAACACGTTACCCTAAGTTCAAACATACAAACAATCGACATCAAATACACATAATCAAACATATATCAAACAATTGTTAATATTCAATATCAAGTAAATTGACTTTCACAAAATGCTATTTATACTTAGACTGCTATCGTCACACAGGATGTACTAACAGGAGTAGGTTTTATCTTCTATTTACTGATTAGAATCACTTTTATATGTAGGTTTTTGAATCATTATATACCCCATGAAATCTCCATTTATTGTTCTACAAAACTTTTAAACCAAAATGTGAAGATGTTCGTTATTTCAGATGATTACTCCAAATTAAATTCAAATCAGCAATATATATATATATATATATATATATATATATATATATATATATATATATATATATATATATATATATATATATATATATATATATATATATTCTATGATTGACATCATGTTTATGGTGTTTGCTATGGTTTGGATAGTTACCTTAATGAAGACCACCCCTCACGGGGCAGTCGTCATGAGTCTAGGTCCCACATCATGCAACACGATATCAATCATAACTAAGATAGAGTAATTAAGTTGCGGAATTATAAATTACAAGTACAAACATTTAGGATTAAGTTTAATACAGATTACAATTTTCAAATTAAGCTTATAAAGGGTACCATCTAATCTAATACATTACATCATACAATCATATCAAGTCTATCCAAAACCACCACAATTGTCATCTTCCAATCATTACCGAAAAGTTTGTTGAGTAGCGGTCTGTGAAAGCTTCAAAACTTGGATCTTGAATGACCTAAGAACTAGGTCCAAGAGACTTCCCTTTATCTTTTCCTGTAAAAATTGTACAGTAGCAACTATAAGCAATGCCTAGTGAGATTATAGATTTTCAGATTTCACACATTATCAAGGGGATCATGGGTCTAGCGTGATATATCTTGACTACCGCTACAGCCACTCATGATTGAGACATAGTAGTCATAGAGTCGGATGATGTTCAAGCCACGCTCACGCTTAAATCGTGGGGATCAGCCACATACTGGGCTAGCTACCAGTAAATCAACATGGTGGAACATCGGAGGGTCATTACCAAGTTCAATAGAACCGGTGAAATAGCATGCTCTAGAATAATAGACCGACAAGGCTAATCAAGCTGAATCAATAAGTCAAATGTCTGAGCAATAATGAAAGCTTAAGTCATCAAAGTCATGAAAGCAATAAATCTCATAGCAGTATCTGAAATGAACTGTAATGCAATGTCATGTGAAATGATAATCAAATAGCTATCATGATACACAGGGCATCACCGAAGCATAGTGAGCACATGTCTCAATTCAGCTGATCATATATGAATGTAAAGTAATCTATCATCAACAATATGTCTCAACCGGAAATCTCGCACGAAATGCTGAATATCTATAACTCACAGTTTCTGGGGTCTTTATCAAGCAGATATAAAATCCACCACCTGAGTTATCTCAGGATTTAACTTTAAATCTTTTGTCAATCTGATCTCTGTCAATTCTTTTCAATTCAAAGACCCGCTTTCAATATCTTTATTCTTTAAATCTTTGTTCAGAATATAACTGAACCTGTTCAAAATCATTCATAGCAAGAACATTTTAAGTCTAATTCTTTATCTTGATTTGATTCTGATAACTGATAGCTTATCTCTTATTTTGTTCATTTTCTTGGTTTCTTAAATTCTCAAAAGGTTCTGTGTCTATATATATATATATATATATAATCATGTTGCTTTGTTGATCTTTAATCATTCTAATCATTTATTTATTCATTTTAAAATATCAAAATGAACATCCGGGTTCGGATCCATCACATTCGGACCAGTCAGATTCGGATTTATCCGGATTGGCATCCGGATTCGGACCAAACCAATATGGTCCATCCGAAATGTAGCATCCGAATTAGGACATATTCGAAATCATTGGATCCGAAATTGAAATGTATAAGAACCGAATTTGAGATCATCCGAATTAAGGACCCGAAATGGGGCACCGTCCGAATTCTGAAGCATCCGAAATAAGCCTCTTATCCGAATTCGGTTGACCCGAATTCGGATCCATATCTTCATAATTTTCCAGAAAGTTGTTCTTATTGTTCTAACATATGTTCATACGGATTTTACATAAAATTCACTTAAAACCCATTTATATTAACATGCAACTTTATATTATGTTATATTATCATTATTGGGTTGATATTATATACTTTTCGCTATCAAAAACACTATAAATGGGTCAAAATCATCCAAAATATGTCATTTTTTGTCAAGAACACTATTTTGTCTAAAAATTCCTATTTGTTGCTATTTTGGACGATCCAACCCACAAATTTTGTTTCTGATTCATTTAGTAACTTTAATTCATCATAATCTTCTACACTTTTATACATGCAACAACAAATTTCATAATTTAATTCTTTGGTTTCGGTTTTTAACAAAACCGAAACAAACTCTCTAAATTTCGAATCAAACTTAAATATTACCTTGAATTTTTGTTGATTAATGATGCTTGATGATATTGTAACTCCTTCTTGAATTAAAGACTCAATTGTTTGCAAATTTATGGAACTTTTGATGATTTTTGTGATGTACCGAAAGTTTAAGAGAGAGTAGAGAGAGAATGATTTTGGTGTTAATGATCTTAAATGATCATTTTCTTATTTTTAAATATATTCATTTTAATTGTAATTTAACCCACTATACTTTTGTATAATACATCTCTTTTATTTTTAATCATCTTTAATAATTCATAACATAAATATAATTTATATCATATTTAATTAAATTTTCATCAATCAATAAAATTACAAAATAAATAATGTAATAAAATTACATTATTAGCTCAAAATACTGAATTTATGACTGGATCAAAAGTTAAGTTGTTACAGAATGGGCTCCACCATGCACAAACTTCGTCCCCAAAGTTAGCTATGTTCGAACAGACTTGGATATGTAGCTTTCATAACATCTTTTGATTCCCAAGACTAATGCGAACCTTTGTGGTGTTTCCACTGAACGAGCATCATCTGTATTTCTTTATTCCGAAGCTTTTTGGTCTTCGAGTCCAGAATACATTCCGACTCTTCAATCACTCGAAGCTTTTCATCAATCTGCAGATTAACATGTGGTATCTGCACTTCTCTTTCATCAACTAGACTCTTTCTTAAGTGACTAACAGGGAATACATGATGTATTCCCGCTAAGTTAGTTGGCAGTTCAAGACGATAAGACTGATTTCCTATCTTTTCCACAATCTTGAACGGGCCAATAAATCTCGGAGCTAACTTGTTTCGCTTTATGAATCTCACCACATTTTTCATTGGGGATACTTTCAGCATCACCCAATCGTTAACTGGAAAACTGATAGATATGTGACGATTATCATAATAAGACTTCTGCCAGCTTTGCGCTTCAAGGATGTTTCTTGTAACAAGCTGAATCTTCTCATGAGTCAACTGTAGAAGGGCAGGACCCGCTATTGGCGATTCACCTGTTTCGCGCCAACAGGTGGGAGTTCTGTACTTTCTTCCATATAAAGCTTCAAAAGGAGCCATCTTGATCGTTGAATGATAACTGTTATTATATGAGAATTCGACCAGAGGCAAGTGGTCATCCCAATTACCACCCAGATCAAGAATGCAGGCACGGAGCATATCTTCGAGAGCTAAGATAGTGTGTTCACTTTGGCCATCTGCATTAGGGTGATAAGTTGTACTCATAGAGATTCGAGTACCCATCCCTTCTTGCAGCGCTTTCCAGAATCTCGAAGTGAAACGACTATCACGATCAGATACGATAGATTTTGGCACATCGTGACGAGAAATGACTTCAGTGATGTACATATGTGCCAATCTATCGAGAGAGTATGTTTCTTTCTTCGGTGAAGTGAGCTGACTTTGTTAATCTATCCACGACTACCCAGATGTACTTGGTGATAAAATCCATGGTTATATGCTCCCACTTCCACTCAGGTACTGGTAGTGGTTGCATATTTCCGAAGGGTTTCTGATAATCTGCCTTAACCATTTGGCAGACTCTGCAGCTTTCATCATGTTGACCGATTTCATTCCTGGCCACCAGTAGTCAGCTTTCAGATCGAAGTACATCTTTGAGCTGCCAGGAAGAATAGATAATTTGGACTGATGGGCTTCGGATAGAAGAGTGTTGCGAATAGAACCATACTTAGGAATCCAGATTCGGTTTCCTTTGAGACAATGAAGTCCCAAATGATTCATAGACAAAAATAGTTGTCCTTTGATATTTTCAGTACAAATGTTTTCTTCTTTCAATGCTTCGGTTTGAGCAAATTTAATGTCTTCAATAAGATCAGAAGAAAACACAACGGGAGTTAGAGCATAGCAACACTTTTCTGGATACGTCTTTCTACTCTAGGCATCCGCGACCACATTTGCTTTGTCGAGATGATACAGGATCTCGCAATCATAATCCTTGATAAGTTCCAAGGACCGATGCTGTTTCATGTTCAGACCCTTTTGAGTAAATAGATGCTTGAGACTTTTATGGTCAGTATACATCTGACACTTAGTCCCATAGAGGTAATGACGCCATATTTTTAGTGCAAAGGTAACGGGAGCCAACTCAAGATCATGAGTTGGTGCACTTTACTCGTAGTCTTTCAATTAACTTGAAGCGTAGGCAATGACTTTTCCCCTTTGCATAAGGACACACCCTAAGCCAGTACCAGATACATCACTATAGACGACAAAGTCATCATTACCTTCTGGTAAGACTAGGATCGGTGCTTGAATTAACTTCTGTTTCAGAGTTTCAAATGCCTCTTGCTGTTTATCCGCCCATTCGAAAGGTATATTCTTTCGTGTTAGCATCGTGAGTGACACAGCAATCTTCGAGAAGTCCTTAATGAATCGCCGATAGTAACCGGCCAATCCAAGGAAACTTCGAATTTCATATGCATTGCGAGGTGTTTGCCATTTCTGAACAGCCTCGACTTTAGAAGGATCGACTGAGATACCTTCGCCAGATATGACATGGCCAAGGAATTGGATCTATAAAATAACAACGAAGAAGTTCAAGTTTTTATTCTATTAAATAACGTTTAGGAAATAGCTCGAGACAATATATGATTATACCTGTCTGAGCCAGAATTCGCACTTAGAAAATTTTGTGTAGAGTCTTTCCTTTCTCAATAACTGTAGCAGTTGACGCAGATGATTAACAAGATTAGCCTCCGTTTTGGAGTAAATCAGAATATCGTCAATGAATACAATAACTGATTTATCCAGCATTGGTCTGCATACGCGATTCATGAGATCCATGAACGCTGCTGGTGCATTTGTCAGACCAAATGGCATTACGAGAAATTCGTAATGACCATATCTCGTTCGGAAGGCTGTCTTCGGAATATCTTCATCTTTGACTTCCAACTGATGACACCTAGAACGGAGATCGATCTTGGAGAAATAACTTGCTCTTGTAGCTGGTCAAATAAATCGTCAATTCTCAGTAGAGGATACTTATTTTTGATGGTGACTTTGTTCAACTCACGATAGTCGATGCACATTCGGAGAGTTCCGTCTTTCTTCTTAACAAATAAGACAGGTGCACCCCACGGAGATGAACTAGGTCGGATAAAACCCTTTTCTAACAGCTCTTGCAACTGCTTTGACATTTCCTGCATATCTGCAGGTGCAAGTCTGTAGGGAACTGCTCCAGGAACTAAGTCAATTCCGAACTCAACTTGACGTTCCGGTGGCACTCCAGAAATATCATCAGGGAATACGACTGGGAACTCACAGGCGATTGGAATATCAGATACCGATTTCTTGCTGTCTTCAGAGACAGTTTCAGAAGAGACATAACATAGATATGATTCGTGACCCTTAGATAAATATTCATACGTTTCTCAACGGATATGAAACAGTGAACACCTTTTCGCTTCTCGCCTTTGATTTCTAACACTCGGCCGTCTGAAGACATGATCCTGATGATTTGACGGTTGTAGACAATCGTAGCCTCGTTATGCATTAGCCAGTCCATGCCGATGATGACATCAAATTCTTTCAACGGAATCGGAATAAGATCGAGATTGAATACAATGTTATCAACGAGTAGAGTGCAGTTACGGTATACGGAATCAGCCATAACATAGTTGTTACTGGCTTTCTCAATATCAATTATGACAGGAAGCTTGGATGGAGATTTAGATAGTCTTCGAGCAAAAGTAGTCGATATAAAGGAACGACTAGCAGCGGAATCAAATAATACACGGGCAGGGACTGAATTAAGCATGAACGTACCGGTAACCACATCAGGGGTTTCCTTTGCTTCCTCGGCTGTTATCTGAAATGCTCGAGTCCTTGCAGTCGGAGTTGCAGCTGAGCTTTTCATTGTAGATCCTCCAGCTGACGATTGTGACTGACCTCGTTGCCCACTACGACACTGATACATGAAGTGTCCTCCTTTTCCACATTTCGCACACCCAAGTCCTCGCTGGGGACACTCTTCACTGCTATGGCCAATTCTGTTGCATACAAAGCATGTGACGTCATCCGGATTACACAATCCCATATGTGATTTTCTGCATCTCTTGCAGAATCGTGGTTCGTTCGTTAAAGAATAAGCTTGAGCTCTCTGAGGCGAGCTGTACCGCTGAGATTGTTGGGGTTGCTGGGACTGAGACTTGTTTGGCTTAAAGAATCGACCGAATCTTTGCTTCTTTGGAGGAGAAGGACATGTCGGGTTAGTCGATGGAGCATAGAGTTGATCCCCATACTCTAGATATCCTCTCTCAATCTGCCTTGCCACTTCAACCATTTCAAAGTAAGATTTATACTTCATTGCGCTCATTGGATGTCGGTATCTCGGGTTAAGCCATCCGCGAAATCTATTCATCTTCCTTTCCTCAGTAACTACTTGATACGAGGAGTAGCCACAGAGTCGCGAGAATTCATGTTCATATTCATCAACAGTCTTGGTTCCCTAAGTTAACTGCATCAATTGAACCTCCATCTTGTCTTTTTGGTCAACAGGACAATATTTTGCGTTGAACATGTCTAAGAACTGATCTCACTCTAAAGTCTGTATTACCTCTTCTCCATATATGCTTCTCTAGGTTTTCCACCAAGCACGGGCAGCACCAACAAACAATGTTGAAGCATAACTCACTTTCTTGGATTCTAAAAAGTCAGAGATTCTAAAGATCTCTTCAGTATGGCTGATCCAATCCATCGTCTGAATTGGATTAACTATACCCTCAAAGTTCAGGGCACCGCTAACTTTAAAATCTTTGAACTTACAGCCTTTCGGCTGTTCAATTTGAGTTTCATGGTTCGAGTTGTCAGAATCAGATTCATTATTCTGGATTTGTTTATCTTTTCTCTTCTTCTTTTTATCAGCCCGTCTTTTTGCTTCGGCCTCATCTCTAGCCTGAAGCTGTTCTTGCATATGCTTAATATTGTTGTTCAGAATGTTGGGCTAATAGTTGTTGCAATATTTCAAAAATCTGTTGGAGAGTCATGTTGTTTGGAATGTCAGCTGATCCTGACATCTTTTACTGAAAATTAAAAATCATTTAACTATCAGTTTATAGACCTAGATCTATGTACCCTTTTCCCATCCTAACAGTCTGTGCATCCTATCTCAGTTCAAACCACCTAAATGATTGATACATATGTATTGCTTCAGTTTGAGACCAAGTATTACTCTCGTAATACTTGATTCACTCAAACTATTGGCTTTGATACCATCCTGTGAAGACCACCCCTCACGGGGCAGTCGTCACGAGTCTAGGTCCCACATCATGCAACACGATATCAATCATAACTAAGATAGAGTAATTAAGTTGCGAAATTATAAATTACAAGTACAAACATTTAGGATTAAGTTTAATACAGATTACAATTTTCAAATTAAACTTATAAAGGGTACCATCTAATCTAATACATTACATCATAAAATCATATCAAGTCTACCCAAAACCACCACAATTGTCGTCTTCCAATCAGTACCGAAAAGTTTGTTGAGTAGTGGTCTGTGAAAGCTTCAAAACTTGGATCTTGAATGACCTAAGAACTAGGTCCAACAGACTTCCCTTTATCTTTTCTTGTAAAAATTGTAAAGTAGCAACTGTAAGCAATGCTTAGTGAGATTATAGATTTTCAGATTTCACACATTATCAAGCGGATCATGGGTCTAGCGTGATGTATCTTGACTGCCGCTACAGCCATTCATGATTGAGACATAGTAGTCATAGAGTCGGATGATGTTCAAGCCACGCTCACGCTTAAATCGTGGGGATCAACCACATACTGGGCTAGCTACCAGTAAATCAACATGGCGGAACATCGGAGGGTCATTACCAAGTTCAATAGAACCGGTGAAATAGCATGGTCTAGAACAATAGACCGACAAGGCTAATCAAGCTGAATCAATAAGTCAAATGTCTGAGCAATAATGAAAGCTTAAGTCATCAAAGTCATGAAAGCAATAAATCTCATAGCAGTATCTAAAATGAATTGTAATGCAATGTCATGTGAAATGATAATCAAATAGCTATCATGATACACTGGGCATCACCGAACCATAGTGAGCACAAGTCTCAATTCAGCTGATCATATATGAATTTCAAGTAATCTATCATCAACAATATGTCTCAACAGAAAATCTCGCATGAAATGCTGAATATCTATAACTCATAGTTTCCGGGGTCTTTATCAAGCAGATAAAAAATCCACCACCTGAGTTATCTCAGGATTTATCTTTAAATCTTTTGTCAATCTGATCTCTGTCAATTCTTTTCAATTCAAAGACCCGCTTTCAATCTCTTTATTCTTTAAATCTTTGTTCAGAATATAACTGAACATGTTCAAAATCATTCATAGCAAGAACATTTTAAGTCTAATTCTTTATCTTGATCTGATTCTGATAACTGATATCTTATCTTTTTTATTTTGTTCATTTTCTTTGTTTCTTATATTCTCAAAAGGATCTGTATATATATATATATATATATATATATATATATATATATATATATATATATATATATATATATATATATATATATATATATATATATATATATATATATATATATATATATATATATATATATATATATATATATAAATATAATATGTTGGTTTGTTGATCCTTAATATTTCTAATCATTTATTTATTCATTTTAAAGTATCAAAATGAACATCCGGGTTCAGATCCATCACATTCGGACCAGTCAGATTAGGATTTATCCGGATTGGCATTCGGATTCGAACCAAACCAAAATGGTTCATCCGAAATGTAGCATCCGAATTAGGACATATTCGAAAATCATTGGATCCGAAATTGAAATGTATAAGAACCGAATTTGAGATCATCCGAATTAGGTTCAACATCCGAATTAAGGACCCGAAATGGGGCACCATCCGAATTCTGAAGCATCCGAAATAAGCTTCTTATCCGAATTCGGGTTCAACCGAATTCGGATCCATATCTTTATAATTTTCCAGAAAATTGTTCTTATTGTTCTAACATATGTTCATACGGATTTTACATAAAATTCACTTAAAACCCATTTATATTAACATGCAACTTTATATTATGTTATATTATCATTATTGGGTTGATTTTATATATTTTTCCCTATCAAAAATACTATAAATGGGCCAAAATCATCCAAAATATGTCATTTTTTGTCAAGAACACTATTTTGTTCAAAAATTCCTATTTGTTGCTATTTTGGACGATCCAACCCACAAATTTTGTTTCTGATTCATTTAGTAACTTTAATTCATCATAATCTTCTACACTTTTATACACGCAACAACAAATTTCATATTCTTTGGTTTGGGTTTTTAACAAAACCGAAACAAACTCTCTAAATTTCGAATCAAACTTAAATATTACCTTGAATTCTTGTTGATTAATGATGCTTGATGATATTGTAACTCCTTCTTGAATTAAAGCCTCAATTGTTTGCAAATTTATGGAACTTTTGATGATTTTTGTGATGTACCGAAAGTTTAAGAGAGAGAGTAGAGAGAGAATGATTTTGGTGTTAATGATCTTAGATGGTCATTTTCTTATGTTTATATATATTCATTTTAATTGTAATTTAACCCACTATAGTTTTGTATAATACATCTCTTTTATTTTTAATCATCTTTAATAATTCATAACATAAATATAATTTATATCATATTTATTTAAATTTTCATTAATCAATAAAGTTAAAAAAATAAATAATGTAATAAAATTACATTATTAGCTCAAAATACTGAATTTATGACTGGATCAAAAGTTAGGTTGTTACAGAAAATCAGAAGAAATACCCCAAATTGAAAAGACGGGGTGTAGGTTTCTTTGAGGTGAAAATATTTGTTATTAGGATTTTTCACATGTAAATGAATATATGTATTTGTTAGATGATGATGATGATGATGATGGTAGTGATCTTGATGTATCCAACTATTTATGCATGCATAACAATAATTAATTTTTTTCCTTAAAATCTCAAGAATATGATTTGCTTCTATTATATGTATATATATAATAGTATTGTAATTGTTTTCAAATTTTTTAAAATCACATAACTCACATTTTAAATACCAACAATGGAATTTTATGACATATATATAGACTATTTTCTCAAATTAATAATTTCATTAAATGAATCGAAGTTAGTTAATTACCTCGAAATTAGCGGTTGTTATAATCTTCTACAAGTTGGATTGATCTCGTACTCGAGATCACTGTGTTAAAATTCTCCATATAATTCGAATCTCGGTAACACGCCACCTCGATTAAATCATCTAGACATTTCTATGCCTCGTATCAATCTTATCATCTTGTCGGCATTCTTCAATTTTTATTTATTTATAAAACTAAAATCATATCTATCATGTACATTAACAAACTCCAATGGTAATCCTAAATGCTAATCTCGCGCACCTATGCACTTTATAATCAAACACATTACAATATATTTAGGATTAAGCATCTTAATTTGTATAATCTCCAAAACAGGCGATACTCTTAGCATCACATAACAATCAACTTCATACTCAAATGATCTATGCTTAAACTGAATATATATTCGGTAAATCCTGAATATCTCTCAATCACTCACGAATATTTTGCATCTAATCAAGTGCACCAACTTCATATGTTAACTGATAATGTTTACCTTAATAAATTCAAAATAGTAAAATTCTCTTCTAGTGTATGTCATATTAAGATTTATGTCCTTACGTATCAGTGACTAGTGACATCTCATGTTATATAAATAATATCTCCATAACCTCTATGTATATGTGATTACTCTTCCTCTTTGCATCAAAACCCTATAACTACATACATCTTTATCCTACTCACTCAAAATGTGAATACTACGTCTCGAACAGGCAATATGAACATTATTAGCAACCAACTACGACATACCACAATCACATTCAATCCCCTGATAATTATGACTACAACCTTTAAAATGAAATCTTGCCCACCAAAACTAAGCATATGACTGTATCGCTTAAGTCTATACTACATGCTCACTCATGATCTCAATGTCTATGGAATCATACCATATAAAATAATCACATTCAGATTACATGTAAAAAGTGGCACACATATAAAAAATATATTGAATGGTCGCAGCTCAGCTAAATAATAAATAAACGAGTAAAACGTTAAATCATAAATACCCGTAACCGCATAAGGTGTCTTCCAGGCCGCATCAACAGTGCTTTGGAAAGCACGGGTCGGAACCCTACTAATGCCGTCTCTCCTCTACTGAGTTGGTCCTGCAGCTGGATGACTCAGCGATGCAACGCTACCACCCATATTCCAACTCTGTCTCCGTTGAGGACAGTTCCTCGCTACATGACCCTGAACTCCATAAATGAAACAAATCAACGGATGTCTCGGACAATTAACTCTGATGTGCCTGGTATCCCTACATGCATGACACCCTCCAGAAAAGCCACTAAATAACCCCGTATGTCTCTTCCCACATTGCTCACAATTGTGTGGCATCTCTGTCTGTGATGTATACTGCTGTTGGGATTGGGAGAAAGAAGAACCAGATGATTTTGCTGAAGTTTGAAATAACTGATCAGAACCTGCAGTCCTAGCTTTTTTGGGTGATGACATCAAAGAAATAGTAGAACCTAACAGTGCTCATCCACGCTTCCGCACACTCATGGCTGCCTCCTTAAGGGTCATATAGCTCTGCATCTCAAGAAACTTTTTTATCTCAGCACGAAGCCAAGACACAAACATGTCTACTCTCGTATACTCATCTAGTGCATATCTAGTCACAAACTAGGATTTCTCCCTGAACGCAGCCTCATATTCCTGAACTGTCAGACCCTCCTACCGTAGAGCTAAATATTGTCTCTCAGTTTCCCTCGTCAAGTCAGCTGGACAGTACTGATCCTGGAATATCTCCCTAAACTGAGCCCAAGTCAGCGTCCCTACCAGATCAGAACCAATAGCCCTCGAGGTATTCTTCCACAATGTCAATGTTGCACCCACGAACATCCCTGCAGCATACTCTACCATATCTATCTCTAGGCAGTCGCTCAGGCTAAATTCCCCCTCTAAACACTCCAGCCACTCCAGACCCTTCATAGGCTCCACAATCCCGTCGAATTCCTTCGCCCCAGACCCCTTAGAGGCCTAGAACGAAGCACGGTCAGATCGTCGTCTGCCTGTCTCAGTCCCCACAATATTGCCCCTGCCTGTAGGAGCCAATACCAAAGGATTACCCGCATCAGATCGGGAAGAAGCAATCAGGTCATGAATCTCCTAAAAACTCTGCTACATCTACGCCCGACTCTCGTCCATAACATCTCGTACATAATGGGTCATGTACCTCATCATCCACGTCTCACAAGGGGTAAAGGGCCCTCGCTCGGGTCCAATATCATAATCTAAATAATCATCCTCTTGCTCTCTGTCAGAATGCTCTATGTCCACTGACTCTACAACAACTCGCTCGTCGCGTGGATGACTGTGGCTCTCGTCATCAGCCATAGTGCTGAAAATTAACTTTATGAGTTAACTTAAAATTTTCATTATATTTTTCACACTTGATTAATTTCTGGTTTACTCATAATGGTATATGTTCATATATTTATGAAGGTTACAGTTAGACCCTATCTTAACCTTACCCAATTTCCTAAGGCCATCAGGATAGAGTATACTCGTACAATCATAAATTACACTACTAATGATCTTACGGTTTAAAAATAAGCACCTAAACAAATACTTATTTCACTTAAACCAAACCTATCTCTGATATTGAAACACCCCGTTCTAATAACGCGACGCTTTTACTAAAATCTGCAACATAAACCTCGAAGTAATGAAATAATGCTTTCTAATATCAAACTTTAATTTCAATGCATGATAAGATATAACCAACACATTCAGAGTGCGCTAAAATACAATATCTAGATATTACAACCAAATCGAAAGTCTAGGGATCTACCCAGCCCAAGTACAAAAGTATAATTCAGAGTGCGGAAATCTATCTGATACCATAAATCCTCAAACTCAAGATCCTGAAGCTGGTCCTTTCCCTTATCAGCTAAACCTGAACAGTTGCCCCCACAACCGGGGTAAGCTGTCGCCTAGCGAGTAACAGATTTAAAAGCACAGACAAACATATACAACATGATAAACACAAATATCGGCTCAAATTCAAGATGTGTAGCATTACGACTCGCTCGATTTAGCATACACGACTAGAGTGTTGTTATCGGCTCGACCGATAACAAGTAAACGGCGGACGACTCGCTCGAATAGCATGTGTACAAAACATGCGGCTCGTCCGACATTCAACTCGAAAGTACACAACAACCTCACTTAATCCACATAATACACAGTATGCATACTAGGGAAAGGGTTCTCAAATATCGGCGCATGGCAATGAATTAAATATCAACATTCAAGGCTATGCATGGTAGTTAAAGAATAATCATGGCAATAGAAACGAAAGAGATATCCAGTGCAAACATATCATTTATGATCATTTGCGAAATGAAATCAATTACTCACAGTGCCTGCAAACTGTACTCGCCACGCGACTACCAAATTCAACTGAAAGCCCTGCCGAGAGCCACATGTCTCAACTGAACCACTATAGTCTGCTATAAATAACATTGCCTATTTATCAATATTCTTAATTCTATAAGTAACTAAATCCTTGTATTAGTTAATTTAATTAAAGTTCATGGATTAATCTAAATTGGTAAATTTTGATTTATTTGTTAATGCTAACCAAATCCCTTCGTTAATACTTAAATTGTACTCCTCTACATAATATGATTTATCTTTGTTACATTAATAAAGTAACTCTATAACTTAACGTAATAATTTAGCTTTAATTGTCACACCAACCATGATAAAAATTATTAATACATTTGATTTCTTTTAACCCAACTTATATTATATTATATTTTTTTGAAACCCCTTGTAATATACTATATCCCATCTGCTTCAGAAAGACAATCCGGAAAGGGCACGGATTAGATCAAATAGAAAATAAAAGTATGTAATAGATAGCAATTGATTTTTCCTTTGAAGGGCAACAAAAAAGGAATGGAACCTCTATTTTTATTACCATATGTTATATTAGTAACATTCCTTTGTAGTGTCATTGTGGATTTTACTTGTGTTTAGTCTTTCCCGATTAGAAATCATATAGGAATTTTTTAGAAATGGATTTATTTTATTGGTACGTCAATATTGTTGACAACTTTGATTACCAGTATATTTTATACTCAAACACAGTAATCAAACGATTTGTATTAAGGATACGAAGTTTACAAGAGAGAATTTTGACACTCAATCTCAAGGAACTTTCACACACTCAAAAACACACACACTAGGTGGTGGCTAGATGGAGGCTCCTTTTTTTTTTCTTCTAAAACCCTAACAGAACAATATTATTTGTACCTAAGCTTATTTTGGGGGTTTGTCCAAACACTCCCCTTAAGTCTTGGGAAATAAGATTCCCCCCAAACTAAACTATTCATATTTATAAATTGAACCTAGACTTTATAATATTTAATTATACTGTATTTTAGGGCTAATAATCTCCCCTGTAGTGTATAATTAAAAATTTACAATTAATCGCAATTACACAAGCTTGAATTACAAGAATTAAAGTTTTTAACAATCTCCACCTTCTTGTAATCAAGGGTTGTATCTTTCTGAAGTCTTGAACTTTGAAGTGACTTTGATCTTTGAACTTTTAAGTACATCATTGATCTTCTTCATATGACTCTCCCCTTAAATTATTCAGATCGGTGCTCTCCCCTTGCGTTTAGTAGGTCTTTCAACACATTGCAACTCTCTTCAGAACATTCTCCCCCTCATGATAACCATGATAATTATGATCATCATGTAATCACTTCAGCGCTCCCCTTCAAATGAATAACCTCAATGTCTCTTCAAATCTTCTTTCTTTGTCGAAGTAGATGATTACAGACTCAGAAAGAAAATACTACATTTAAGAACACTACAGACAAAGAAGTACTTATCTCTCTCATGTTAAAAACTCAATCATTAACTCTCCCCCTCAATAATAGAATATAAACATTTACATCATAAAATCAATTCATGGCTTTGCAACCTGAACAAATAAAATAGAAATGAAATCATTTGTAAGTAACATTCCAGTTCCACATAGGATTTCTGTTTTCACAATAGACTAAGTCTATGTGACCTACGTTCAGTGCTGGCGTGACATTAACACTGGTAGGATTTCCAAATAATCATCGTCAAATCCTTTATCATGAAAGAATCACTCATATTTGTTCCGGCTTTGTCTCGGTAGACAAGCTGTTTATTGTCACGCAACATGTGTCCTAAAAGTGTATAACATTAAGCTCTAGACTTAAAGTGCATCAACAGAAGTCGGAAACCGGAGAGGATGTTTTCCTTGTTTCAATATAACCAATATCTAAATGATATGTAAATAGAGTATGTGATATAACTTCGTGTGAATTGAAACAGAAGTCTTTTAAGAGACACCTGAGTAGCTAGGGAGGTTAGGTGCATGCATCACTGGGTCCATGATGTATTGTTCAATACCTATTTCCAACACATGGAATTTGGTAGCATATGCAGGAAACCCAGCAGACTGACACGGTGTTAGTAGGATTTATCTTTTCTTTTAATCCTTTCTCACCCCTCAGCTCTCGTCATTTTTCAACTGTACTGCCTCCGGCTCACTTTTAGCTCATGATGCACCCCATCTCCTTTCGATAAACCCTCTCATTTGCATTTTATCTATGCTCGACCCTGCTAGTACCCCGTGGTAACTAACACTCCTCAACTAATTGACCTAAGAACCCTTACTCACACAAACTAAAGTGGTTTGGTCCTTGGGTAGGTCTTCCAGCTCTGGTTTAGACCATAGGAACTATATATATGCCTAATCACACATATTTGGGATCATCAGAGTTAGCATGATATCTTTAAGGATATAGCAGTTAAGCTCATGGGATATTCTAGAAGATGGATGAGAGTTGAATGAAATATCTTGGGATGTTTGAGAGACTATGAGAGAACTTCAATAAAAAGTCTGACACGAGATTTGGAAATGAATCAGGCTGTCATGAAGGAATTAGCTTGTATGGGATAAACTTGATGTATGATAGAATCAGAATACATGCGAGAAATCAGAATATTTGAGAGAGTCTCAGGAAGAATGAGATCAAGATCATCACGAAGATTAGATCGATTAAATCTTGGTGGAAATTTATTCAATCAGAGAATCAGAACGCATCTGAAACTCCCCCTGCGAATAAGAACAGTATCAGTGAAACATAAAATGTTATGAGTGAATTTTAAGAATGAAACTCAAACTAATAAGCATAAAAAGAAGAGAAAATTCCAGATAAGTCGCAGAACCACAGGTTCTAAACTGGGTGTTTAAACCATCTAAACATGAAAGAACGGGTTCTGATATGTCTTCATGCAGAAGTCATTGCTTTGAGGCACGAATTCAATTCGGAAGTAAGTAGAAGCCATTTCACTTAAGATCGGGTCCTGAACTGAGTGATCAGAAGCCTTTACATTCAAGTCCGTATTCCTGTCTGAAGTGATCTTAAAACCATCTAACCTGCAAAAAAATTAAAATCCACTTTTGGTACCCATCGAAAGATGGGTCCTTTCTTGTTAGATTTAGAATTTCCATCGTCATGTAACAACACAACAATCGGAATCCATTTATCATTCGACACATGTTTAGATGCAGAACCTTTTGGCACCCATATGTATATGGGTCCAGCTGATTTGGAAACAACCTTAGGTAATGGAATAACCTTTGGCTTGGGTGACTTTGGAAATGCCTTAGGCTTGGCATTTGGCGATGGCTTTTCCAAATTGTCAGGCGGTGATGAGGCTTAAACTTTTGTTTCCTTAGATTGGCGGCGTTTCCGTTTTTCAGGATAAGGTACAAACTTAGTCATTTCAGGAACTGCACGCCGAAAGCTTTTTGGACATAATTGAAACGGATTACAAAAAGAGTATTTCAAAGGATTACTAGGAACATCCTTTCCAGACACACTAGCACTATTATCGATTTTCACAAAAGATTCAGGCATGACTGCCTTTTTCACAAAGAAACTTTGAAAATCAAGAGGTTTTATTTTAGGAATCCTTCTTGCATGATCTGTAGGAACAAAACAATGAGAGTTCGTACGTTTGGAAGACTTAGACTTTGAAATTTTTTATATTCCTTGGTGAGTGGGTTTCTTGAAAGACTTAGATTGACTCCGAGTCTTCTTTGAAACCTCAGCTTTGGAAGATTTGGAGCACTCACCTTTACAACTGACATAAGAAACTTCAACCTTGGCGTTACCTTTTTCATATATTGTGAGATGGAGTTTTGTAGGATGAGAAACCTTTGAATCTTTTAAATGAGAATTTAACCTTTCTGAAACCGTGTCAAGCTTTTCTTTGTAGATGGTTAATTCTACATTTTGTTCAAAACTTTGATTTGCCAATTTTTCCCCACTCTTGAGAAGAGCTTCTTGATAATCAAGAGTTTTCTTTCGAGTTGTCTTTAATTCTTTTTCTAAGACTCGGATTTTATGTTGAAAAACTTTTGTAGGAATGTAAACATGAGGGATTGGTTTGACAGGTTCTGCGTTCATTTCAACCTTTGAATATCTTGACAAGAAGTCCTCCTCTAGAGTAGGTACTTCATAGGGATAACTCTCATTTAGCCATTTCTGATTATAAAAGAACATATATTTCTGATTTTAAAGAGTTCTATTCATCAGTGAGTTTATCCCTACAAGATTCACGGTATTTATTCCTATCCTCAACATCTACCTTTTCAATTGACATCTTCTTTATCACCTCGTGGTTATTTAGCCATTTCCTTTTATACACAGCGGATTGTTATTTTTCAGCAATCAATTCATTCTTTAATTCATGTAGTTGTGCATGCAGTTCATAAAATTCATCACTAGATTTAAAATCAGATAAGGATTATATATCAAATAAATTAGAAGAAGATAAAGTACTTTGTACCTGTTTGGAGTGGTTCATGAGACAGACTGGAGATATATCAACTTTCTCTTCCTCGACAGTATTCTCATGTGTGGAAAATCCTTGAGTCATGACTGTGGAGTGCAAAAGGTGGATCTTCTAGATTGGAAACTGGAAAAACTCAAGAACTTCACGAGTTCGGATGTATCCGAGGTTGGTAAGTTGGAGAAACTTGGATCAGAAACGGGTTTTTGACGTTGAAATTTCTTTTCTGTAGAAAAATGCCCGTAATTTTTTTCTGGAGTGGAATTATGCCTTAAATTTGAACAAACTAACTTTGCCTAAGATTGAAATTGTAGATCTCGTTTCTAGCTTCGTTTCAGCGTATGGTAGGCCGTCAAACGATGTTCCAGTCAAAAGTTATGATATCTGGAAGCACTGAATGTCAAAAGTTTGGATAGACCTGGGCCCGAAATTCGGATGATCCGAATTCGGATGGGTCCGAATTTTGGATGGGTCATTGATGTCGTTTCATGCTTGGTTTTGACGTATTGTAGGCCGTCTAACAATTTTCCAATCAAAGGTTATGGCCTTTGGAAGCACTGAACCAAGAATAACACTTAAGAAATTACCGATTAACAATTTCAATGATTAAACAAGAAAAACATGTAATTATTGAACAAGAAATGCTCGAAATCAGTACAAGATTAATTGCTTATGATTATGGAATAGAAAACCAAACAAAAACAGATTATTAACATAGAATTAAGAGCAAAACTTTGATTTTTGCGAAGAACACGATGAACAATTAGATTTAAAAAAATGCAATTACTCCTTGGATACTTCAAATTAGATCATGAAAATTTCCATAACAAATTATCTACATATAAGATCGTTCATGCAAAATTTCAGATCATTTCAACAAGTATATCACTCAAATGAAAAATATAATCACAAATACGTAACTGAAAATAACCAGAATAGTAAAATTACGATTACTCTCTCGATATTTGGAGTTAGCCTCTGAACGTTTGACAAGACGTTTCTGGCATATACTCGAACAACATAACCAAAAATCAGCTAAAACGGATATCGTATGAAGTTTTGGTGATTATTTGAAGTTTCAGCCCAATTTCTTGACCTTTTTTTGTGAAGAATACGAACAAATCTGAGATTTCAAGTTTAAATCCAATCTTCTTGCTTTGATAGCAATTGAAAACTTTGATTCGCAGTATATTTTGCACTCAAATACAATAATCAATCAATTTGTATTAAGAATATGAAGATTACAAGAGAAAATTTTGACACTCTCTGGGAACTTTCACACACTCAAAAACACACACACTAGGTGGAGGCTAGATTGAGGCTCCTTTTTTTTCTTCTAAAACCCTAAGAGAACAATATTATTTGTACCTAAGCTTAATTTGGGGGTTTGTCCAAACACTCCCTTAAAAGTATTTGAAATTAAGATTCCCCCCAAAGTAAACCATTCCTATTTATAAATTGAAGCTAGACTTTTATAACATATAATTACACTCTATTTTAAGGCTAACAAGTGTTCGGCCAGAATCCCTTTTTGACTCTGGAACATTGATTCTACTATTAACAGTGAGCAATAATGGAAGAATTCTATCATAGAAATAAGGGACAATTCACATTGATACAGTAAGTCTCGCTTGGGCTGTTTAATGGTAGTCTTTACATTTTCCCTTTCACTCTTAGTATGGGGAAGAAGTGGACTTTAGAAGCACTCCTAATTGAGTTGAGGAATGAAACAGTATCAATTGTTTTATAGATCGTTCTGCAACACATTTTTTTATTTGAATTGAAATTATTACCCACAAAATAATCAAGACATAATCTAAATATTTAATCAGATCTCATACCAACAGTTCAATTGAAATTTAAGCACAAGACATACACAATTTTGATTAGCCGCATTCATTAATTAAATTCCAAATCCCTTTCTATACTAGAATTTGTCCATATAGTACTTCTTGAATCACACTACCTTACTCATACAAATCCATTTAGATTATAATTATTGACAACCTAAAATCCACTACCCAATGAAAAAATTAAATTGGGCCCAAAATGATGAAATAAATAAATGCAACTAACCCTTATTAATTACTACAGTTGAATAGTCCAAAAGTTAATTTATACGTTAAGAAGCCCAATAAATAAAATAAAGGAAATGAGATCAACCCATATCAATTATAATTTGAGAAAAGAGCCCAACAAAATAATAAAATGACCTCAGCCCCATTAATCTTAAATCTGAAATAGCCAACAACATTTAAACCTAACCCAACTCTAATTTAACCAAACACAAATTAAAAGAATTAAATAAAAAAACAAATACAAAAAAAAACCTTTTTTGCTCCTCTCTCTCTCTCTCTCTCTCGTCTGAAAATCCAAGAAAAATGAAAAGAAGGGCAGCCGCCGGCGCAAGCCTCTCAGGCCGGTTCCTACACAGCCCACATCTCCATCTCTCTTGTCGAACAAACAGATGTCGCCGATGGGGCTGCCACCGCTGCCGTTTCAACTCCGGCAATACTCCACATAATCCATACGAGTAGGTTTTATCTTCTATTTACTGATTTGAATCACATTTTATATGTAGGCCCCATGAAATCTGCATTTATTGTTCTACAAAACTCTTAAACCAAAATGTGAAGATGTTCATTATTTCAGATGATTACTCCAGATTAAATTTCAATCAGCAATATATATATATATATATATATATATATATATATATATATATATATATATATATATATATATATATATATATATTTATATATATTCTATGATTGACATCACGTTTATGGTGTTTGCTATGGTTTTGATAGTTACCTTAATGAACCTCCAATGGTGATCTGAGTTGAAGATGATGATAAAAGCTTGCTCAAATCTTTGAATCCAGTCCCAGAAAATATTCAGAAGAAGATAGCCTCAAATTTCAAAAAAGAGGGGGTGTGACGTTTCTTTGAGGTGTGAAATGATTTGTTATTAAGAGTTTTTCACAGTACAAGTGAATAAGTATGTATTGGTTAGATGATGATGATGATGGTAGTGACCTTGATGTATCCAACTATCCATGCATGCATAACAATAATTATTATTTTTTTCGTAAAAACTCAATAATATGATTTGCTTGTATATATTGGGTATATATATATATATATATATAATAGTATTGTAATGGTTTTCAATTTCTTAAAATCACAAAACTCACATTTTAAATACCAACAATGGAATTTGATGATATATATATATATATATATATATATATATATATATATATATATATATAGACACACACACACACACAATTTTCTCGAATTTATAATTATATTAAATGAATCAAAGTTAATTAATTACCTCGAAATTAGTGGGTGTTACAATTTAAGACATAGATCTACATTCTGGAAAATGAATAACCTCATTTCGTTAAGTTTTGAGCAAGTTATGATTTTTCAAAATGGTTGTAGTGTTTCTGCTGGAAAAATCCGAATTTCACCAACTTTGCGACAACTTGTGATTTTTGTTGTTTACCCAAAAACCATATGTATAAAAGGTCATGAACACATTTATAAACTTTGTTTTCAAAATATTTATGCCTAATTTGTGTGTTCATACATTTATAAACACATTTGAAGAAGCAAACTTTAAAGTAAAAGTACTTGTTTATGGACACTTTGTTTTTTATGCAACTTGTTGTTGGTAATTATATATTATGTAAGAAATATAATTCACATAAATAAAAGAAGTGGATAGTGTAGTTTTCATTTACCTTAGTGAAGAAAGAAAGCAAATATGTAGAAGAAGGGATCTTGAATTTGTTACACTAAAGAACTCCTTGAATATATGAAGAACAATTGAAGAAAATGGTGGTGTATTATGTGTATGTGCTCTTGGCTGGTATTGAGAGAGGAAGAAAGGAGAGTTTTTAGCTCTTGCAAGGTGTGGAAAATGAAGTAATAATGACCTCTATTTATAAAGGAAGTTGGGGTCTTGCAAATGACGAAAAAGATGGGAGATTGAGTATAAATCTTGCCAAGCAGGGCCATCAGCACCAAATCTTGTAATTATTAACTTCAAAGGCTAATTCTTTCATAGTGGGAATAGCTTTGATAATGGTTTCCCTGGCTAGCCTTCTTTCAGCAACATCATCAATTTCTTTTTGGCTAGGATGTCAAAGTGAAATTGTGTACTGATAGATGAAGGGGCGGTGGACACAGACTTCTCTTTGGTCACAGAGACCTTCGATTCCTTCTCCTTCTCTTTCCTCTTTTTCTCACTGTCAGTTTCTTTGACATCTTCCTCGAACCTCTTTTGCACTACCAAAAATGACATTTTTACTTTCTTTGCCTCTTTGGCAACCAAAACCAGAGCATCTTTCACGAAGGCTGCTTCCTCTCTTGCTCTTTCTAGGAGCTCAGCTTGCTATTGTTTCCACTCATAAGATGTTTCAAGTGGAATTTTCATTTCTTTGCTTGAGCTTTATCATATTTAAGCGGAAGCTCCCTTTCAACGTCCACATCTATATCAGCTTTGCCTTTTCCTTTAGTTGATGTGAATGGAGCAGTCTCAACCTCCTCATCTTCTTCTGATGATTCCAAGACTAATTGTCTTCTTTTGATGGGCCTGACCTCGGTCATAAGTTCCTCCCCCTTAGATGGTGTAGGGCTTGGAGACTTAGCCTGAGTAGGCACAGCAATCCAGGAATCATGGGATGTATCTGCAGTAACATCAGCTATATGTTGGCCTGTTGCTTGCCTAATTGATGTTGAGATCTCCTTTGGAAGGAGATGAAGGTTTCTCCCCCTTAGACTTAGAGGAAGATATTTCCCTCTTTGCTTTTGAGGCATATTTCTTCTCTCCCTTTGAAGGAGATGGCATAGAGCCTTTAACATCAGTGTTATCCAAAGGAACAAATCCAGTGGGCTTGGCTGCAACATATTTGGTGGTGTTGGACCAACTAGGCTATGCACTAAGAAAATTAAGTTGTCCTTCACCTCAGATAAATGGGTGAGGAACTTTTCTAGAGAGGATGCCTGAGATGTAGTGGTAACTAAAAGAATGGAAATGGTAGCTCTGTCAGTATCATTGAACTTGAGGCTTTTAAGTTGTGCCAGAGTGAGATTTATGGAGTCCTGCACATCTTGAAATCCATATGCCACTGAGTTTGACAAGGATACCACTAAGGTATTTAGAGAGGCTAAGGTGGAGAGTCGAGAGACAAAAGATGCTTCAACAATACTTGACAGCTGTTGATAGACAATTGTCAAGCTGGACACAGAGTCCTGCTGATGAGAAAGAAGGGATGAGAGGGAAGATGAGAGTTGATGCAACTATGCAATGAGTGTAGTAAGTTGAGAGGAGTAATCTAGTTGAGAAGAGGACTGGGGAAAGGATGACTTGAATGAATCAATAAATCTTGAAAGATGTGCAGAAATAGAGTCTGCAATTTTAGACGGCAGGGTGGACATGGATTTGTCCAAAGACTCAACCTTGTTAAACAACACATTAAGATGTTCTTTCAAGGAAAGATCGTTAGGTGATTGAGGAGTGTGAGTGGATTTTTTGGATTATGTAGAGGGAGACAAATGTGATGATGGATGTGAACCTTGGGGGGATGAGAAAGGTTCACTTGGTGATGGGAGAGGCACAGTGGAAAGAAGTTCAATAGCCTGTGCAAAAGAAACATGACCCAACTTAGAGGGGTCAATGACACCTTCGGCAGTTACCAAACTTGCATCATGAGGTGAGGTTGGTGGAGTGGTTGGCTTCTCTAGAACCACTAGGATTATGATTCCTTCATCAAATTCATGGGAAGCACCCTCAGTGGTGCCTTGGTCTAAAGGCATCTCTTCATGGGGTAAGGTTAGAGGCATTTCAACATCATCAGTGGTGAAAATTGGTGATGGTTTTGCAAATTGGGGAAACCTTCACCAAAGGGTTGGTCTGTACATTATTGTTCATCAGGCTGGGGAGTTGGTTCTTCAACAACTGGTTGGGATGTACCAGTGGTATCATGAGGAACATGACTTGAAGGCTGATTAGTTGGTGGGCTAGAACCAACAGTTTTAACACCTCGTGCAGACTCAAATGGTGTGGGAGAAATATGACTGGGGGACAATGTGGACATAGTGTGATGTGGAGAGAGCTATTATCTTTCAATGTCCTCACCCTGTTGGGAGGGTGGGATAGTAGATGTGGTGGTCTCCATTTGTTCGACTGGTTCCTGTTGAGACAAACCAGAGGGCTCTGGCTGACTTTGGGTGGACTATGGGTGGAGTGAGGCAAGGTTCTCAGGGGTTGTAACACTCTCCTAGAAAGGTGGAGATGAGGCAACAGGGTTAGCCTTTGTTATAGCTGGCTCCTTTTGGGACTTTTGGAGGTAGGGAAGCCTTTTGTTTTTTTCTTTGCTAAGGATTTCTTCCTTAGCTTGGAGTAGGGGGGAAGTGGCAGTTTCATGGGATTGGAGTAGTGGTGAGACTGGGCTGGGAACATATGGCATAGGCTGTTCCCTAGTCTCAGGTGGCACAGATCCACTGGCCAAAGAGGACATTGGTTTGACTAATGAACCTGGGATTATAGCCTGCTCCCCTTCAGGCACAGAGACTGAAGGAGCAGACTTTGTCTTTTTGGCGTTCTTGTAGACAGGACCTGCTTCACTAGGCTTTAGGGCAAGTTTAGCCCTTATGCCTAGGACTTTGGTTTTTCATTGGGAGCAGCAACTGGATACACCTCCATTGTAGAAGGTCCTTCCACCAATCCAAGCAACCTTTTTATAGGTGTTATGAGAGGAGGCTCTTGTGCACTTACAGGGGCAAGAAATACATTGTTTCCTATAACTAGAAACACCATTGACTTCAAGAGGGGCTGAGAAGTGTAAAGAGATTCACCACAGACATGCTTGGAGATGAGATGAGAAATTTGGGGTACCTCACAGATGGTGATTGTTGGTTTTGTTCCACAAAGGCGCTCAAATTTCCAAAAATCGATTTGGCCATGTTGAGAGTTGTCCAATCTACAAATTATAGAGCCGCATGGATTTCATCTCTGCTAAGTTAATCAAAAGAACCAACCTTACAGCTCAGAGTCAATACCGCTGAGGCAAAGAGAAAGTTGTAGGTTGGGGCCAGTTCTATTCTGAACAATGGGGCTCCAACTCTTGGTTCAGACACACCGCAACAATGTAACAGATTTCTCATCTGCTGGTTTTCAGGTTGTGGTTTGTCATATTTTTCAACCACACGAAGATGAAGCACCTCCTGAAGCAGATCAGCAAAAAGCTTACCAACTTTATTATTGTTGAGAATGATTCCACGGAAAACTTTGGTAGCAGAATCATAGGTGGAGGTCTACCAAAATTCATACACCATTTCCTGATACATGACACCAGGAGTAGCAGTCATTGCATAGTGTAGTGGTTGAGCTTTGATGAACTCCACCATTGGTTCATAACCTTTGCCAATGAAGTTTTTGGGTATAGAAAGATTGGCTACATAGTTGGTTGGTTTGATGGTGAGAATTGTAGTGACTGATGGGTGTTTAACAACATCATCACCCAAAAATACTGGTACAAGGGGAGTTGAAAAAGCCATTTGAGTAGTTGTCAGAAGTTCAACGAAAGCAGACACGAAGTATTTTTAGAGTGATTAGGGATTTGCAGGAAGTATGGATGTATAGGGTGGCAATTAGGAACGGGAAGATGAAACAATGACGTTAGGTATTTACAGGATTTGAATGTGAGAGAGTGGGAGAGAGAAAAGGGCGGTTGATTTGAAATGAGGATCACTAAAGGAACAGAACGGTTACCACGTCATCATATGTGTCAGACCCACTTGATCCGTTTGCTTATCTCTTAAACATGTAACAAAACATTATCTGCAGGTAAATAAGTGAAGTAAATACATAGCTTACATAACGTAAGTATGAAGAAATGTCAATAATAAGTTTGATGTTCAAAGCTGTTAACATAGCATGTGGTCTAAAAAGTTGTTCAGTAGGTAACATGGTGAAACCTATCCTGTAGTCTGAACAGGTTGCCCGTCTTGCAGAATTGGTTACTAAGTGAGTAGGCTTTGTAGGTTAGACATCGGTGTAGATTTTGGTAAAAAAAAACACTTATTTTTGAAACATGTTACATGTCAAACCTGATCCTAATTCTATTAAAGAACCAAGTACAAAGCCTGTGAAACCTGTTCCATATCAAAGCATTTTTGAGAGATGAGCAGATTTGCACAGGGTACTGTTCAAAATCAATGACACTTAGTCACTTTTATTTAACATTCCCAGCTTACAAACAAGGGTGTTCAACATGTTTTCATCAAGTGGTTTGGTGAAAATATATGCAAGCTGATCGTCTATAGGAACTAAAGAGACCTCAACATTACCTTCTTGGAGGTGATCCCCTATGAAGTGATGTCTGACCTCTATATGTTTTGTTCTAGAGTGGAAGACAGGGTTGTTGGATATGGCCATGGCACTGGTGCTATCACAAAGTATAGGTGTTTTCCGATACACCAATCCATAGTCTTCAAGCTGATGCTGCGTCCAAAGAATTTGTCCACAGTAGCTTCCAGCCATAATATATTCAGCGTCAGTAGTAGAAGTGGACACAGAGTTCTGCTTCTTACTGCTCCAACTGATCAACTTGCCACCAAGGAGTTGACACCCACCTGTTGTGGTCTTTCTTACTGCAACCTGCAAAATCTGAATCTGTGTATCCAATTAAATCATCGCCTGAGTCTTAGGGATACCAAAGAGCCAAACCTGTTGTATCATTTAGGTATCTAAAGAATATCTTTACAACAGCAAGATCTGATTCCTTAGGATCAAGTTTTAACCTAGCACATAAACAGGTTGCAAAAATTATATCTGGTTTAATAGTTGTTAGATATAGCAAGCTCCCAATCATACCTCTGTAGGTTGTAATTGAAACAGACTTACCACAAGTATCAGTATCCAACTTAAAATTGGTTGCCATTAGGGTTTTAGTGGGAGAACATTGATCAAATTTAAACTTTTCAAAAGATCTAGTGTAAACTTTCTTAGATTTACAAAAATTCCATTGGAACTTTGTTTAACCTGTAATCCTGGAAAGAATGTGAGTTCACCCATCAGGCTCGTTTCATATTTTGATTTCCGGAGAAATGGAAATTTTTTTGCGTAGCTGTTCATTAGTAGAGCCAAATATAATGGCATCCACATAGATTTGAACACACATAATGTGAGATTTCACCTTCTTTATGAAAAGTGTGGTATCCACTTTACCTCTGGAGTATCCATTGCTCATAAGGAATTTAGTAAGAGAGTCATACCAGGCTCTCGGGGCTTATTTCAGACCATCGAGAGCTTTATTCAACTTATAGGCAAAACCTTGATGTTCTTCATCCTCAAAACCTGGGGGCTGCTTAACATATACTACCTTTTCCAGCTTGCCACTCAAAAACGCACTCTTCACATCCATTTGGAATACCTTCATATGCAAGGAACAACCTAATCACTTCTAGCCTAGCCATAGGAGAAAATGTTTCAACATAATCAATTCCCTCTTCCTGCCTATACCCTTGAGCAACCATTCTTTCTTTATTTCTAATGACATGACCTTGTTCATCCATCTCGTTCCTGAATACAAACTCGGTGCTAATTCTAGTTTTTTCCTTTAGGCATGGGGACCAACTTCCATACTTTGTTCCTCTCAAACCGATCAAGTCCTTCCTGCGTAGCAATGATCTAATTGGCATCTTTCAATGCTTTATCAATCTTCTTTGGCTCCATCAGGGATACAAAACTTGCAAACATACAAAAATTTCCTAGAGTATCACATCTTGTTTGCACACCTTTATTGATGTCACCTCTTATCTATTCTTTTGGATGACACCTGTTCCACTAAGGATCATGTTTCAATTATAATTTCTCTGGATCTCGAACACCATTTTCATTATCAGCAGGTCATGTAGAACAACTTTCTTGATTATCAGACATACTGATATCTTGAGTTTGTTCATTTGTTGAAGGAGTATCATTGGTGTTGAACACATCAGTGGAATATTCAGTAAAATCAGCATTGATTGGTTATGGACATGGGACGTCAACTATATCAGTGCACATATTCACATAGGGTGAACCAATATTGTCATCATCATATCCACTTGGAGTAGCAGGGTCCACTCTGAATACTGTGGAAGCTTTAGAGTCTCTATCTTCAATATTTATATGTAAAAGTTCATCAAAAACTGGAGTCTCCTAAAATTGATTTAGGATAGACTTGGATTAAAGAATTTGCAGATTCTTCAAGGTGACATTGATGGTTTCATCAACCACCTTTCTTCCGGGGTTGTATACTCTGTAGGCGTTGGAAATTGCTGAACATCCAACAAATATTCCTTCATCAGCTCTGTGTTCAAATTTAGCCAATTGATCCCTTTGGTTCAGAATGTAGCAAGGGCATCTAAGCACATGGAAGTAGCTTATATTCGGCTTTCTCCCTTTGAGTATTTCATAAGGAGTTTTATTGAACCTTTTCACCACTAAGGATCTTTTTCGAGTGAAGCATGCAGTGCTGACAGCTTCAGCACAAAATGATGAAGAGAGACCCAATGCACACAACATGGTTCTAGCAGCTTCTAAGAGAGTCATATTTGTCCTTTCAGCAACTCCATATTATTGAGGAGTTCTTACAGCTGAAAAGTCTTTAGAAATTCCACTTTCTTCACAAAAACTAACAAGAGTAGTATTTCTAAATTCGGTACCATGATCACTTTTGATCTACTTTTCTTGGGTAGAGTTTAGAACCTCCATCTTTTTGATGAAACCAATAATGTCTTTGGCAGCCTCTCCTTTAGTCGTAAGGAAGATCATGTAATTCCCATATTAGAAGCATTCATTCAATATTCAATAGACATTCAATAATATAATCAATCACATGAAGAACAATATGAATAATATGATGAACAATATAACATTCAAAGATTAGAAAGACCATAATTGCACTTTAATCACGTACATACATTCAGCCAAAAGATTTTTAATGAAAACCTAGAAACAATCTATTTATAAGCAACTAAACGTATCCAAATACTATCCATACCCATGGGTTGACCTTTCGGTCTTTTAACCCATTTACAATAAACATTGAATCGTTACAAAATGAACACAAAACAAAGTTTCGAAACTATCACAACTTTGGATCTAACATTCTCCCCTTTTGGGATTAGCTTTCAGATCTCGGCTTCATGTTGGTGTTTCAATTCCTTTGATAAAAATATTGGTCAAGGCGTCTGATAGTCATTTTGTACTCGAGCTTGTCTCGGACATCTTGTTGGAAGTGTCTGACGAGTTGAAGTACGACTTTAAGTTCCCAGATCCTTGTTCCGAGCTTCAATGATTCTTTCAAATTATCGATTCTGATCATAAGCATTTTCCTGACCATGTACAAAGTCCTGTCACAATATTTCTCCAATTCATCTCTCCTCATAAGCGCCGTCTTTCTTTGTGAAGTCAGATACACTACTCCAACTGTTGACGATGTAATTACTTTTGAAACTGAGAAGCGTTCAAGGCCAGGAGTATATTGATTCGATCCAAGTAGACTAACTTTACGTTGTCTTCCTTCTAACGTGATTTGAAAATCAAAGATTAGAGACAATTTCAGATTCCTACGAAGAAACTTGATTATGCATCGCTGAGTGTTCATATGTGTAGGATCTCTGCTCTTGTTATATAGCAGATGAAGATATAGAAACACAAGATCCTGCAAGAAAAGGTTAGGAAAATTTGCTTCTGTAAACTTGGACAAAGTTTTGTCTTCTCACTGTACTACGAAAATCGGATAGAAAATACTAATGAACTTGTCGAACTTATTTTTTTATTACTTTAAAGATCGGCAACCTATTCCTTACCGACTCTCTGCTCTTTCTCAAATTTCCGATCATAGCAACATATATAGATATGTCCCTTTGCTCCATTCCTTCTTCGGACCAGATTAGGTCAGCTCTGACAGACTTCACTTGGTGGAAAAACATCTTTCTGTACTTCTCTTCCATATATGGGCTCCTGACCCTCTGCTTTACTCAGTCAATAGCTTGGGCAGTTAGCCTTTCAGTGCATCGTTCTTCTCGTTTTTTAGAAGAACTAGAACCTCCAGACGTCCCTGCTTGCAGCCTTGTGATTTCTTTGAGGACATTGGGAGCAACATAGGCAAGAGGTGGAACATTTGATCGCTCTTGAAAGATGGGATATTTTCATGTAGACTCAGCAGGCTCAAAAACTTTGTCGGGAACCACCAGAATTATTAACGGTCTGCTAGAGCCTCGTTGGACTGGATGAAATGGAGCTAGAGATGGAACAGGCGTTGGCACTTGTACTGGAGAAAGAGATAGTGAAGATGATACTGGATCATTAGAAGGGGAACTCATATTCGAATTCCTATGGATCTACCCCTTCTTCTCCAACATATTCAATACGCAATGACTCTTTCAGTTGATCTTCTCGCGATTCTGTTCCTCTTCATTGGATTCAATTATAATAACTTCTGACGGATCGAATATCCTCATAGGAACAACAGTCAATATTTCCTCTTCTTCAACGAATGCTGTGAAGTCCTTAGGTTCTTCCCAGACGGCTAGAGTTAGCTAAGCTCCTAAGGCTGATTCCTCAAGAGACTCAGCCGGGAATTCTGCTTCTGCTTCTTGGGCCCTTGCCTAGCGAGACGGAACTGACTGATTTGGACTGGGCGGAGCTGACTCTTCGATGATCATTGGGGCTTTGCCGGCTGCTCTGGCTCTTTTTTCCCGCTCATGGTGATCAGGATCATCATTATGATCATGCTTCCTCTTGGTACCCTGGGCAGCAACTTAACAAGATTCAGCAATTACTTTTTCACAATTCATATTTCTAGCAATTCATATCAATCTAATCAATCATATGAACATAATCCCAACACATAAAATCAAATGCTTGATTAAGAGATAGAAAGATATTACAATGTGTTCTTCAAAGACTTGCACAACAATTCAACTTCCTATTTGATTCTTGTATGTATGAATTGATTCTCAGTCGTGTGTCCTAAAAATAACACATACAATGCCTATTTATACACAATACAACCCCTATACAATATAATATTTACAATAAGATCCCTAAACTTATAAACAATATAATTGATTCATCTCTATTTAACATTTATTACTAACAATCTCCACCTTAGAGAAGATACAATTATTCTAAGTAAAATTAATTTCACCTCTACAAAATATTGTACCCAACAATCCCCCCCTTAGAGATGAAATCAATTTTTCAATTAAAGTTCATTTCTGGGATTTTCAGCAAACTTTACTTGATTCTTTTCATGAATCATCTTCTTTTCTTTGATCTCTAAATCTTCTGATTTTCACTTGTCTCTCTCTGAACTTGAAGCCTCTTTAACTCTGATCTTCTCTTTAAACACACTCCCCCTAGGATCATGAATACCTTTTTGAATTTCTCCCTTTATCAATTGTCTTTGAGATGTTGTTGTAAGTGTCTTCAAATGTCTTCAATCTACTCAAACTTTGTCTCTGAAATTCAGCTTTTCTTTTCTTTTCTCCCCCTCATGATGATCATAAGAATAAATGAACATCATGCAAAGTCTTCAGAGATATAAATGCAAGGAAATATACTGTAGAAGAAATTCAACAGCAATTACAACTCAATTATTATTACAAATTGATTTTCTCCCCCTCACACTAATATCTCTCCCCTGATACTAAACAAATTTATCTCACTCCCCCTTAAATGAATAGAAATTTCACTCCCCCTCAAAATGATACATTTTCTTTACAACACGAGTCCAGGTCCACATAGGATTCCTTTTTGAACAACAGACATCATCTATGTGACCTACGTTTAGCGCTTGCGTGATATTAACACTGGTAGGATTTTCAAATAGTCATCGTGAAATCCTTTATCATGAAAAAATCACTCTTATTTGTTCCGGCTTAGTCGATTTGGACTAGTTGTTTATAGTCACACAGACTGTAAGACTCGATGTGTTGTAAAAGTGTGTATTATCAGCTCTAGACACAATGTGCATCAAATGAAGTCGGAGACCGGAGCAAATGTCTTCCTTGTTTCAATATCAATAATATACAAATGATATACCAATAGAAAAGTTCTATATATTCGTGATTATTGAAACAGAAATGTTTTGAGAGATAACTGAGTAGTTGGTGGAGTTAAGTGCATGCGTCACTGGGTCTATGACGTGTTTTTCCATATGAAGTCTCCTAGGGCTTGATAGATTATGTGGTTAACCCAGCAGACACATAGTGTAGGTAGGATTATCATTTGTTCATATCCTTTCTCAACTCTCAGCTCTCATCATTTTTACACTAAGCTCCCTCCGGCTCACCTTTTCAGAAATAAATATAGTCAGCTTTATATTGAAATGATGAACTGATGCCCCACCGTCTCCATTCAATATATCGATCTCATTTATTTTTTATACCTCTGCTCGACCCTGTCAGTATCCCGTGATAACTGATACTTTGCAACTAATATACCTAAAGAACCCTCACCCACACAAACTATAAATGGTTTGCTCCTTGGGTAGGTCTTCCGGTTCTTGTTAGAACATAGAAGCGATAATTATGCACATCACTCAGTTTGGTGCAGAATCGGAGTCAGTAGAAAGATTTTCAACTTTGAAGCTCAAGGGATATGGTGAAATTCAGCTAATATGATATCAGAGATTATATCTAGATAATTTGGGCGATAACAAAATGAAATGGAAAATCTGATATATGATAGGAAAAGAATCAAATTTTCTTGAAAGAATTAGTACTTGGGAGATAAAGGGAGAATCCAGTGTGAATTGGAAGAGTTATAATAAAAGAGAATCTCAGAAGAAATGAGATTATGAAAATCAAAGAGATTTGATCAATGAATCTAAATGATATATTCAGAGAAATTTTTTTTATTTTCAGCTCAAAAAATCTTTTTGTGCGTGCACATAATATGTTCATGAAAAATACACACTGTTTTTGTGAAAAATGTGATCGTGAAAGTACTTCTGAAACTCCCCTTGGAAATAAGCACAAATAAAATTAGTCAACTCATGGAAAGTAAAACAGAAGCAAAAAATTATAAAAATAAAAGTCCCCCTTTGTCAATTTCAGCATCGGAGTTGAAATTTGGGCAGGAAATCCAGTATGATTTGTCTCTCATACTCGGGTTCTAATCTGAAATGATTAGAAGCCATATGTCATGGAAGCTTGGGTATTAGTCTGAATTAACTGAAAGCCTTTATCTCTGATTCTGTACTTAGAAGTACAAAAAACCATTTCATTAAGGCTCGGGTCCTAAACTGAAATGAGCAAGAGCCATTTGAATTGAAGCCCGGGTTTTACTATGATAATATAGATTTCGCGAAATATCAGCACTCGTGTATGTATTTTATCATTCAGTTTTCAACAAACAGAATACGAAACTCAATGATTGAAGAATAATTATCAAAGAAAGAACAAAGAGAATGTTCTCTGAAATGGCAGCTGTGATTTCCGTGAAAAGGAATTGTGATGACAAAAAACCCAAGGTCATCTTTTACAAGGAAATTAAAATTCCCTGAATTACAATTTGACCCCCTCTACTTGTATCATAAAGAAACAACTTAAACAAAGTCTAGAAATAAATTACAATTAAATAAACTAATAATATTTATTACAAAAGAAACCCACATGATCGAAATTAAATATCTAACAATCTCCCCCTTTTTGATCTATGTGGAGGAACTCGGGCATGATCTGTAGAATCTCGAAGGCCAAGGACGACGTCGAACCGTCTACTCACTTGCCTAAGATGTAGCCACTCGTTCAGATATTTTATGCCGCTAAGAATCTCTTTAATCTCCTTGGGTGGGCGTCTAAGTTAAGCATTTGTCTGAGCATCAAATTCTTGTATTCTTTTTGTGAGTTCGGCTCTGACTAATCTGATAGTTCCATCGGAGTAACAAGGTAAGTCCTCAAAGCGCATAAACCGTTCCCGTCTATTTTGGTTCAAAAAAAGAACTCCCGGCTACCCTGTCAGTAAAACTTTGTAAGCCGGGTAATGGTCTAACAGAAACTAGTCTTGCTTAGGAGCTTTCAGACTGACTTATACCAGCGCGCTCTCAATTGCCATTTAAAAGTCGCTTAAGCACATGACAATGAAGCGGTGATTCATGTTTCTAGTAAGGGCGGCGACTGCTGTCATGTGAGTTCGATGTTTCTTGATTCTGTGTTTCAATTTTTCATGCAAAAACTCAACGTCGTCCACATTTACGTAATCTAGATCACACTCATGCAGTTCCTTACAGTTCCATATTCTCTGAGAACCTCAAATGCGGGATGGAACACTCGAGCTCTTTTGCACATGTGGATACTGACAAGCTTTTTAATCTTTGACTTTGACCAATATTTTTCCCTTGGCCTTTTCTCCCTGAACATCATTTGGTTATACTCGGCCTGTTCAGCTTTTGAAACATTTGTAAGCTCCATCAATAACCGCCTTCTGAATGACCCAGGCTTCTCCTGAATACTATCTTAAACCTTTATTCCAAAAACAGATTCTGGAACTGTTGTTGGTACACCCTGTTTGACGATAGCAGTCTAAGTCGTATTAGAATTTTGTCTAAGTCATGTTACAAAGTATTGAATACTAACTAGTGTTTGATATATGTGTTTATATGTGTTTGATAGTTATTTATTGTATGTTTGAACTTGATGTAATGTATTACAAGAAGTTCAAACATAAAGTCCAAAGATTAATTCAATCATAAGTTAGAATATATGTTTAATTAGAAGTTTAACTTGTGAAAGTCGATTTTAGGGCATATTCGAATTTACAGATTAGAATTTGGTATAAATTCGAATAAGGCAGATTCGAATTTGTCAAGGGGACAAATTCGAATGGGCCTCGGGCCGGTTTCGAGTTTGGGCCATGACAAACTCGAATGGGCCTCGATAATTAGGGATTAACTCGAATAATTAGAGGACTTTTGCAGAATTCGTGTGAGCAATTAGCAAAAGGCGATCTCGAGTTTATCAGCTGATATTGTGTTTGTTCGGAGAGAATCATCGCGTAGGTTCGTTCGTCGTCGATCGTACAACGTTGTGGTAGTCTACGGGTTCCGTGTGAGTGATATATCCATCAAGCCGCTAACGAGGATTCCGCACTCGTTGGTGTATGTCGCGTCTAGATAGATCTGTTAGTGCAAGACCTTACAAGTGGTATCAGAGCCTACGGGGTGTTCTTAGTGTTCTTCGTGTTCATAAAGATACATCCTAGGTTTCTTGACGCTTTTGGACGGTTAATCTCACGTGTTTTTGAGTTTTTCGAGCTTATCAAATTGGATTCCGGGAAATACTTTGTTGTAGTTCACGTTTTTGATCAAAATCAATATTTTTACTTGTAAAAATATTGATTTAATCTGAAAAAATCGAGATATTAGCCGTTTCTCGAATTTGCGGCGCTCGACTTTGTTAAGGAGGAATTAGGGTTTTGCTCATTTTCGAGTTTGACCAAAATACGCTCCTTTTGAATTTCCTAAAAGTGGTTTCGAATTTGGCCATTTCGACTTTACTTTGGATTTCGACTTTGCACCAAAGTCGAATAAGGGACATTCGATTTTCATTGGGTTTCGAATTTGAGGAGGTTTCGAATTTAAGTGGACTTTCGACTTTAGAGACCTTCGAATTTGTCATTAATTTTGATTTTAATTGGATTTAAGAACTTAACTCGAATTTAATCCAAAATAGGTTTAAATTTAATTAGATTCGAATTTACCTAAATTCGAAAGAATTAATTTAAATTAATTTCGAATTAAATTAATTAAGTTTAAATTCAATTATCTTTGAAACAATGACAAGTCTACAACAGTTTTTGGAGATGGATCACGAGGTCGGAAAAGCAAATACTCCGCCAAAGTTGATGAAACTTGAAGACTATTACTGGTGGAAGGATCGGTTTGCCGACTTCGCACGATTCAATGATATGCGTATGTGGATGTGTATCGACGAGGGATACATTCCACCTACAGCTGAGGTCGAAGGACGACAAAAGGTTGTTCCTTATTCTAAAATGAAGGATGACGATAAAAAGATGTTTGAAGCAGAGAACCGTGCATACGCTATCATTAGAATGGCGTTACCTCAGGACATACTACACACCTTCCGTAATCAGAAGACAGCAAAAGAGCTGTGGGAGGCACTGGAAAAACAGTGTGAGGGAAAGCTGGAAGACACTATCACCCATTTGTATCATCTGCTAACGGAGTTAGACAGTCATGACATTGAGTATAGTGACACCGAGAAGAATAATAAGCTTCTGGATGCTTTACCGGCCAAATGGGCGATGTATGTGGCATTAATTAAGCATGATGAGGACAAATACTATACTCTGACTCTAGAGAATGTTGTGGGAACACTGAGGGCATATCATTTTGAGTTACTGAAGACCGAAACGGATTATGATCAAGTTCAAGATCCAGCTATGTATTTTGGAAAATCAAAATCTTCAGTGGCAGCTGAAATGAAGACAGCTACAGCCTTCTTCTCGGGAGAAACATCGTCACCGGCTGAGCCAGAGGACTCACAGAGTAGGGCTTTCTTTGGGTTTACTACACCAGAAGAACAGCAGCATCAGGCTACACCGGCATCTACATCTCAGGGATACTCTAAGATGCCTATGAGCGCAAAATCGGCTGAAGACCATCTGAATCTGTTGGCTTCATTCGTGGCCGCTTACAACAATTGCATTCAGGGCAAAATCAATGATCCTGCACTTTGGGATGAGGATTACGATCAGGTAGACCCTGATGATCTTGAAGAGATGGATCTACAATGGCAACTGGCCATGGTAACTCAGAGAGTTAAGAGGTTCATCAAAAGGACGGGAAGAAATCTGAACATGAGTAACAATAGGATTGGATTCGATAAGTCCAAGGTTAAATGTTACAACTGTCAAGGGCTAGGACACTTCGCTAGAGAGTGTCAGAGACCGAAGGTAGAAAATTACCAGGGACAGCATCAGATTCAATAGGGACAGTATCAGAATCCATCGCAAAGGGCGATATCTTCCGAGTAATTCATCCTGTCAGGCGAATATAGCTGGGTTGTTATCTAATGTCACATAAGACAGACAGGTAGACGGCACTTATGACTGGAGTACACATCCTGAATCGAACGCTAGAGCCTTTATGGCTGAAGTGACTGAGACTGGAGGTGAAGGGGCAGAGGAAATCATAGGGGACAGCAGTAAGAATGAAAGCAGTCCGATGTGGGTAGAGAAGTCAGATGATCAGACAATCCTGGAGTTTGCCGCTCAGATGGCCAACGTGGAATCAGATCATACCAAGGTAAGTCTGAACTTTTCTCTTTTCCATGAGTTGTGTGTTTTATGTGCTACATCTAACGATAGGTTAAATTTAGTACTATAATCACATCAAACCATCTCTGCTCAGAATGAAACGTTAAAATCAGATAGTGCTAGCCTAATAGATATAAAGCAAGATCTTAGGGATAAGCTTAAGGCTGATGCACAGGATGTTATACTTCTAAAGGACAAACTGAGCGAACAGTGTGTTAGGTTAAAACTCATGTATGAACATGTTGAGGCATTAACCAAGGAGCTGAAAACCAAAAACATAGAGCTAGTTGAGTATAAGGTAAAGGTAGCTGAGGCAAATAGTAAACTTGAAAAGTTTAGAAACTCATCTCTTAACCTAGGGAAAATTATAGATGCACAACGTCAATCTAAAAAGCCTGTAGGTCTAGGATATCATGAGAGTCCTCCACCTTTCAATGACAACTATGTACCTCAACCTCAGGAGAAAACTGAGAAATCAGTAGACCTAGAGGAAATACCGGAACCAGTGTCTGAACCTGTAGAGGAAAATACAACTAAGGTGACTGATACTAATATCAAGATTAAGAAAGTTAAATTTGTGCCATCCTCTAGTGATAAACCTATAGGAAAACACAAAATTGACTATAATGATCAGGATGATGAACCAGGCGCTATAGATGAACCAAAAGTGCCAGACACTAGTGAGACACCTAAATCAAAGGGCACTCACAAAAAGTCAATTGATAAAATGTCTTGCTTTAGATGTCACGAAAGGGGGCATGTTGCTTCTAACTGTCCGCATAGGAAAGTAGACAATACACCTAAGACAGGGAAGCCAGAACAAATTAAGCCTTCTACAAGTGTTGCAAGCACTAGCAGTTCTCAGAATACCGAGAAAACTGTGCAAGCTACACCAAAATCTGCTGTGAAACCAACACCGGTGAAAGTTGGACCAAAAGAAGTGATTAGGACTAATTCACCAAATCGAGTCGTTAATCTAGGTCCGGACCACAACAACTATATAGGTGTACAACACCTAGCAGAGCTTACACTCCGGTTAGGTCACACACTCCTGTTAGACATCAAACATCGGGTAGAGCTCAGGGATATCAGTCTGAAATGAATTATAATCGTAATTATTCAAGAGATCCACAGCAAATGTCTACCCAAAGGCAAAGAGTGAACTTAAATCACTTGGCACCACAACAAACTCCAGTTCAAAGACCTAAGTCACCTGAAAGGAGAGATGGGTATTTGAAAGAGTTCAAGTATGTGGACGAGAATGGTATTACCAAGTCAGTTATGGCTTGGGTTCCCCGTGATAACTAACCTACTTTCTTTCAGGTGCAGGATATAACAACAGGTCTAAACAACAAATGGTTCGTCGACTGTGGGTGCTCCAGGCACATGATAGGGGAAAGAAGTCTACTTACAGACTTCAAGGGAGGAAATCGGGGCTTTGTATCATTCGCTGGAAATAAAGGAGGAAACATCACTGATACTGGAGTGGTCACTAATGGGACGATCAAGTAGGATCAAGTTTATCATGTTGATAAACTGGTTCACAATCTCATTAGTGTATCTCAAATCTGTGATAAAAAGAATTCAGTGATGTTCACTGATACTGAGGCATTGGTGCTAAAACCGGGGTTCAAGATACCTGAAGAATGGATACCGATGAGGGCTCCAAGGAAGAATGACTTGTACATGCTCGACATGAACAAGCCGGAATCATCGATGGGACCAATTTGTTTGCTATCTAAAGCTTCAGAAACAGAGTCAGTTTTATGGCACAGACGAATGGCACACTTGCACCTAAGGAAAATGAACTATATAACAAAAAATGGATTGGTGCAAGGTGTTCCAATGAAGAGTTTTCAGTTCGAGGATAAGTGTCTACTGTGCAAGAAAGGAAAACAACACAAGCAGGCACACAAGTCCAAGACTCAGAAGTCCATCACTGCCACATTCGATTTGTTGCATATGGACTTCTTCGGACCAATCAACAAAAGGAGTATAGGTGGTAGTTGGTACTGTTTAGTTATTACTGACGATTACTCACGTTTCTCTTGGGTTTTTTTATAGGTACAAAGGACGAGACGACTTCCAAGCTCATCGGGTTCTGAGACCAAGTGGAGAATTCATATGGAACAAGGGTTAAACGACTTCGTAGTGATAACGGAACAGAGTTTAAAAACACAGTAATTGGTGTATATTGCCTATCAAAGGGCATAGTGCATCAATTTAGTGCACCTTATGAGCCACAACAAAATGGGGTGGCCGAACGGAAAAACAGGACATTGATTGAGGCAGCAAGCACCATGTTATCGGATTCAAGGCTTCCTACCATGTTTTGGGGGGAGGCAGTGAATACCGCATGCCATATTTTAAACCGGGTCCTTACTGTCAAATCTTTGAACAAAACCTGTTATGAAGTTTCGAATAAACGGCCACCTAATTTAATTGGCTTCGAACCTTTTGGGGTACCATGTACTTTATTGAGAACAAAACATCAACCTAAGTTTGGTGAAAAGGCCGATGAAGGATACTTCCTAGGTTACGTGCCGAACTCACCAAACAAACGGGTTTTTAGCAAATCTAATGGTACAGTAGAGATTGTGTATAAGGTTGAAGTCACAAGTTATACACATGAACCCCAAACAGGTCCGGAATGGATATTTGACTATGACAAACTGTTTGAGTCATTTAACATTCCTTTGGATGAAAATGCAGGTTTATCGAAAACGACATGGCGTCGTTAAATCTGAATGACGAGGGTCATAGCTTTCCGAGGACCACTTCTCAATCAACTTCTGAGCCTACTTCAACTGAAGATCGATCTCCTGAAATAACTGATTCTGAAGCACCTACAAACGAGGATCAGACTCAAACAACAAATTCCAACTCTGAGGAAACTGTCCACGAGGAAGAGAATGTGGAGTCTGAGGTCGTTCCCCCGTTAGGTGAAATACGATCAAATTTAGGAGATAATCTGAGAGTTGACGAGATAGAGACATCCAGGATCAACAAGAACCATCCTATAGAAAGCATCATAGGATATCCTAATGCGGGTGTGAGGACTAGTAGTAGTTTAAATAACAACACTGTGTTGTTATCGATGATAAATGACTCCGAGGCCTTTCGTACCTGCCTTTATTCTTGTTTCATCTCGCAAGTAGAGCCGAAAAACGTGCAAATGGCACTAAAAGATAACTCTTGGGTTGAAGCGATGCAGGAAGAACTATCACAATTTTGGAAACTAGAAGGGTGGGAGTTAGTTCCATTACCTCGAGGGGAAATAGCAATAGGAACCAAATGGGTTTTTAAGTGCAAAAGAGACGATCGGGGTATAGTCACTCGCAACAAAGCAAGATTAGTTGTAAAGGGTTTCAACCAAGAGGAAGGAATCGATTACAATGAGGTGTTCACGCCAGTAGCAAGGTTGGAAGCAATTCGTTTGTTTCTGGCTTTTGCCTCCTTCAAGGGCTTTAAGGTTTATCAGCTAGACGTTAAGAGTGCTTTCCTCTATGGGAAAGTGAAGGAACTGGTGTATGTGGAACAGCCGCCCGGGTTTACAGATCCGAAATATCAGGACATAGTATATCGATTAGATAAGGCTCTGTATGGATTGCATCAAGCACCAAGGGCATGGTACGAGACTCTATCCAACCATCTGTTAGAAAATGGGTTTGAAAGAGGAACGATAGACAGTACGCTGTTCGTGAAGCGAAAAGTAGATCATTTCATCCTGGTACAAGTGTACGTCGATGATATCATCTTTGGATCATCAGACGAGCAAATGTGCAAGGATTTTGAAAAGGTGATGAAGTCAAAATTCGAGATGAGTGCAATGGGTGAGTTGAACTTCTTTCTGGGTTTGCAAGTTGACCAAAAGAAGGTGGGAATGTTTATCCATCAGACGAAGTATGTCTACGACATATTAGAGCGCTTCGGGATGGAAGGGACAAAACTGACAGCTCATTTCAGCACGCCGATTCAAGTGAATCACAATCTCGGACCGGGTACTGAATGTGATACCGATGTGGATCCGACGTTATATCGGGCCATGATTGGGTCACTTATGTAGTTAACTACATCAAGACCTGATATTATGTTTGTTGTTTGTATTTGTGCTAGGTTTCAAGCTAATCCAAAAGAGATGCACATGAAAGCTGTGAAGCGGATTCTAAGATACCTCAAGTCGAAACCGAAGCTGGGACTTTGGTATCACACGGAGGGCGATCTGGAATTGGAGGCGTTCACTGATTCTGACTACGGAGGATGCAGCTTGACGCGCAAGTCAACAACAGGAGGTTGTCAGTTCCTAGGAGGGAGACTCGTTTCCTGACAATGCAAGAAACAGACTTCGGTAGTCGTGTCAACGTGCGAGGCCGAATACGTTGCTGCTCACAGGTTCTGTGGATACAACAACAATTGCGGGATTACGGTTTGACTTACACTCATACTCCTATTAGGATAGATAACCAGTCAATAATTGCCATAACTAATAATCCAGTTAAACATGATAAAACCAAGCACATAGGCATAAGACATCATTTTATATATGATTGTGCTGAAAAGAACTTAATCAAGCTGGTAAAAGTGGCAACGGATGATAATAATGTTGATTTATTTACCAAAGCTTTTGATAAGTCACGTTTTGAGTATTTGATTCAACTAAATGGAATGCGAAATCCATAGTGAGTTGACCTTAGTAGAGTTTTATTTCCTTTTATAGCAGTAGTCCTTCTTTCTTTTTATAGTAAGTGTAGTAGTTTAGGATAGTTTCCTTTTATAGTAAGTAAGTAGGCTATTATATTTTCTTACTTTTATTTATGAAAAGCAAAAGAAAAAAGATAGAAAACCATAAATAATTAAAAAAAAAAGAGAATATCAGAAAAAGAGTTAAGTCTTAAATGCATAGTTTCAAAGTGACGAAAATTAGCACAGTGAATACAAGCTCTAAGTGTTTAACTTTGACACATAATGCACCTAAAATTCTAAGTGTTATATATTATCTAGTTTGATATGTTGGTAGGCATAATACATATAGGGAGTCTCAAGGCTAATAAAATATTCAAGAAAAAGTCAAACGTGTCGCTAACTTAGATGTATGACCATCTGGTCTTAATTTTTATATTATGAGTCACGTAAGGTAATTTATTGATAAATAAAAAGGCCAAGGGATATTCCGAAGTGTAACATGTTTAAGGGGAAAATAATACTAACAATCGGCTAGAAATGTATGTCACGTCAAACAATCAAAGGAATCAAGAATTCCTAAATGTGAAAGTTTAAGTACTGAAAGTGCGTATTTGACGCCGCTATCTGTTTGAACCTTTCTTTTACTATACTCGTCAAAAATACTCTGTTAAGTGTTTAGTATAGGTTGTAAACTTTAAATAATGTAATTTAGTCTAAGTTTAATTTTTGTTCACAATTTTTACTTTAATTTATCTTAGTTTATTTTACTTTTAAAATTTTATTTTTATTTTTATTTTTACTTTTACTTAGGAAAAAGGTCAAAATTACTGAGGGTGCATTCCTAGTTGAATAAAATAAACATTGCGTGAATATCTTGTGCTTAGGGTAAAAGATTTGGCATAGTTTATTCCGTTACATGAAAAGTTTGAAAAAGTTGAAAAAGTTGAATTTAATTCAAAGGTTTTCGATAATTTTAAATTTAAGTTCGAGTTTAACCAAAATCGAATATATATTCGAATTTGGCAGACTCTTCGAATTTGCTGTTAAATTCGAAAGATGTGACAAACACGAAAGTGGTTGATATAAATAGGTCAACGATGACAAGTCATTATCACCTTCATTCGATTTTGTGTCTTCGAGTTTATTGTAAGCGACTTCGAGTTTGTTCCTTCGACTTTACCGTTTTCGAGTTTCATACTATTTGTCGACTTTTGTCCATTTCTGTTCGAAACTACAAACAAATCTAGGTATAATCCACAGTGTTGTACAAGATTTAGGAGGTTTTAGACTCCATTTGAGCCAAAATTAACGGATTTGGAAGTTTTAAAGGGGGAAAGTTTGTATTTCAAAATAACAAACTTTGAACCGGTGAAACATCAAATTGACCACAAATATCTTTGATTAGAACCTATTAGGACAAATGAATGTAATTTTCTAAGCCTAAAATGGCTAAAATCTTGGATTTCTGTTATTATCCGTACCGACACCTTCGAATTTGTTCTTAAATTCGAATTTGATAGAGGCTTGGAGTTTGTCACTAAACTCGAAGATGCCATTAAACTCGAATTGAGGATAGTTTCGAATGTGTCTTCGAATTTATTATTATATTCGAATTATTTGCTTAAAATTTAAATCAAACTTGTAGAAATTCATAGATGTTACATTTTGTACTTATACAAGTTCAAAATAGAACAAATTTGAATTTAAACAAGTTTATGTCTATTTAATAATTCTAATATCTTATATGTTTTATTGTGCAGACATGGCAGATAGAATTTTCATTTCTAAGCATAATATGGTCATCTCTCCGGACCTTGCGATTCCAAAGGCTCAAGCCTACCGCCAGATGGTGGATTTTTTGGTGGGATCAAGGATTTCATATGCGCTGTCACATAATATTCAGATAGTCATCCCATACATTCGTCAGTTTTGGAATCATCTACAAGTTGACTGTACTGTTACTCCAACAGTATTAAGGACGAGGGTCGCTGGACACCCTCTAGTGTTTTCAGCCGACATGTTACGGCAAGTACTGCAGTTAGGCTCTCAACAGTAAGAGGATGGGCCGATTGACTTCACGTTATCAATCAGGCAAGCGGCTTTTATCAGAATGGGATATAGCCTGGACGTGGCTAAGTCCTCTATCATGAAGAGAGGCCTGATAGGACAATGGCGATATCTAGCACACGTTTTTATGGTGTGTTTTGCCGCCAAGAAAGCAGGATTTGATTACATTGTGTCAAAGATTCAGTAAGGGATGATAACATTGGTTTACAATCAACGATTTAGCTTCTCAGAGATGTTCTTTATAGAGTTTGTTCAACAAATAACAGCTCCTGACCGAGAAAGATTTCTGCTATATCCGCGATTCGTAATGATGCTGATTAGACATTTTCTATCGAACCTGCCACAGCTAAATGAAATTCAAAGTGTTGCGGTGATTGATAAATGCATCTTTGCATATTGTCAAGCTCGTCGAGGAAGATTAGCGAGGCCAGTGGAGGCACCACTGTTTGGGGCAGTAGTCAATCTAGATTTCCATGTTGGGGAAGGTGCCAACTGGGCAGGGGATTTACAGGTTCCACAGCAACCGCAGCAACCGAGGCCTCAGCAACAGAGGAGAAGGCAAAGACCATCTGCGAGACAAATTCAGGCTGATTGGTCTTCCACAAGTCAAGTGCAAGAGCCGGAAGAGGCTGGTCCTTCAAATGCACCACCTATATCTGATCCGAGGCTTCAAACGTTGGAAGAGATTTGGGCATCTGGTCCGAATGCAAATGAGCAAATTACTGCTGAGCTTGTTGGAGAACTTCTGGAACCACTAGAAGGGGAAGAATATTTGTTTAGGCAGATAGATGAATATGTGCATGTTGAACAAGAGAATGAATCAGACTCCGAATCGTAAGAAATGGAAGAAATTGAGGTTGAGAAGGAGCCAGAGGATCCTTCTATCCTAATTCGCACATATGGATCCCGAGTGATGGTGATTAATCAAGAGACAGAGAAAAGAAGAGCTTCACGGGAGTCAGATGACTCAGATTTTGAAGATGAGGAAATTACTCCTTTGATAACGAGGCAGAGAGCAAAGAGACATCGCTTCATGCAGGGAGCTTCATCAGCCTCTGCTCCCGAGCCAGAAATACGTTCTGCCCAATCATCAGAACCCATTCCACCACCACCACCTGTTCAAACATCCGTTCCTCCACCAATCATCCCCACTCCCATCCAATCCATACCATCCACATCATCAACCTTCATGGACAATCAAAGGTTTTCTGAGCTGAGGAGCAAGGTTGACTTCCAGCAAGTCCAAATCTTTCAATTAACAAAAGATGTTGGTGAGATACAGACTCATAACGCAAATATTGACAAAGAAAATGCTGAGTTAAAGAAATCTGTTGGAAAGATGGAGGAAGAAAATCTTGAGCTAAAATCCATTGTGGCAGATCAAGCTGCTGAAATCCGATCAATGAGGTCCCTTATCGAGCAATTATTGAAAAATCTAAAGGCTCAGGGGGAGACGAGTTGTAGAGATCTGGAGGAGCAGCAAGGAGGAGATGATGAAGGCGATGATCCCAATGCACAGAAAGAGAAGGAGCCAGTAGATTTTCCTGCTGCTCTTTATGCTGAAACTCAGGGGGAGCCTAGTCAAGGTAAAGCCGAAGGAGGAGAGGCAAGTTCCTCGAAGGTGGTCGAGAGCGATATGAATGAAATCATTGAAGCTCTGATGGACATCGAGGTAGAGCCGTTAAATTTTGACTTTGATTTTGAGGATGAAGTTGAAGACCTGGAAGAAGGGGAGTTCATGCCTGAAGACATAACAGACTTGAAATCTGATGATGAGGTCTATGTTGATGAAGAAGATGAGGCGAATGAGATCAACGTTCAGCAGAATCCGTTCACAGATACATATGTGTCGGAAGGAAATAATATGATTGACATAGAAGCGGTCAAAGCTGCTTTAAATGCTGAATCATCATCTGAAGAGCCTGCCAGAGAGCTTACACTTGAAGAAAAGAGAAAGATGTGGTTCAGGGCAGAGAATAAGGAGTTAGAGTTGAAGAAAAAGATGCGCGTGCCTGGTACTGGAGAGCTGTCAGGAAATATTCTAACCTGGTTCTTTGATCAAGAACTGCAGCAATTCATTATCAAACGAAAGCATGGCCTCTAGTATCTCAGAAGAAGACTGAAAGATTTCAACTCCTTGCCAAAGGTTGAGATAAAGGCGTTGGCATGGAAGGAGCTCATTAATCTTGGCGACGATCCTTACGCTGAGATAATAACTAAGATCATTAGAAAGGAAGGGAGGTCGAGAAAGTTTGAAAGGCTCAATCCGAGAGTTGGAAAACGAGTAATGGACAATACCAGAATTGATCCTCTAACTGGTAGACCTTGGATGAAAATTCAATATAAACCAGTTAGATGTTTGAAGGAAGTCCCTCTCAAGCCAATGCCACAAAATGTTTTGAATAATCTCAATTGGTGGTATGTGGAAAGTGAAACAAGTGAAGCGGTGATGGAAGACTTTGAAGAAAAAGTAATTCTTAGAGTATACGATCCGCTGCACCTAGTTAATCTCTCGAAAGATGGCCTTCAAGTTCTACATACTCATCAAATCTCGAGTGATGCACATATGGAGTTTGAGGCTAGAAAGTATCAGAATGTAGTTAAAGTTTGTGTTGAACAAGGCATGTATGCTGCAGTAGTTTGAATAAATCTAGTTCTTAATGAAAATGTAAATAGTTAGCAGCTATCGTCAAGGGGGAGTCTGTTGGTACACCCTGTGTGACGATAGCAGTCTAAGTCGTATTAGCATTTTGTCTAAGTCATGTTACAAAGTATTGAATACTAACTAGTGTTTGATATATGTGTTTATATGTGTTTGATAGTTATTGATTGTATGTTTGAACTTGATGTAATGTATTACAAGAAGTTCAAACATAAAGTCCAAAGATTAATGCAATCATAAGTTAGAACATATGTTTAAATAGAAGTTTAACTTGTGAAATTCGAATTTAGGGCATATTCGAATTTACAGATTCGAATTTGGTATAAGTTCGAATAAGGCAAATTCAAATTTGTCAAGGGGACAAATTCGAATGGGCCTTGGGCCGGTTTTGAGTTTGGCCCATGACAAACTCGAATGGGCCTCTATAATTAGGGTTTAACTCGAATAATTAGAGGACTTTTGCAGAATTCGTGTGAGCAATTAGCAAAAGGCGATCATCAGCTGATATTGTGTTTGTTCGGAGAGAATCATCGCGTAGGTTCGTTCGTTGTCAATCGTATAACGTTGTGGTAGTCTCCGGGTTCCGTGTGAGTGATATATCCGTCAAGCCGCTAACGAGGATTCCGAACTCGTTGGTTTGTGTCGCGTCTAGATAGATCTGTTAGTGCAAGACCTTACAACTGTTCGGCCGGAAACTTCATCAAAAACTGTTTTAGGCCTTGAACAAGGTGTTCTTCTATTTCGGCCTGCTAGGCTTCAAGTAGATTAAAAATTTTCCCCCTTCGTTCTTTCCTAATTTCTTCATTTAATTCCTCTGGCAAAGAATGTACCCCACCTTTTGTATGCTAGCTGACCCAATGTAAATCACTTTCGTCATCGATACCAGGTCTGTCGGGTGTATCATCAAAAGAATCTACAACTCTAGTGCCTGAGGGCTCTGGTTCCTGGGCTTGAGGTTGGGGTATAGTTTGGACTTCGGGAGGACTTTGGCTCCCACTACAATAGGCTCGTCTACTATCATCTCTTGAGCCCTATACCACTGTTCCCCAGACCCTTGTATGACGGCTCCCTCTGATTTGGCTCCCCCTACAATCATTATCGGGTCCTCAGACAGAACTTTTTGTCGTTTCTCCCCCTCATGGCGATCAGGGTCGTCCTGATCGTCTTTGATGCTCTATCACTGCAGACTCAAGACGGTCCATACGGGAGTTGATATGCTCCTGGACATGTAATTTTAATCTTGTAGGCGTGTCTATCTTGTCTGAGAGATCTAAAATCTGTGCTTGGACTGATCGGGTTCCTGGTGGAGGCAGATCCTCAGATGCAACACCCTTACCCTTAATGAATGAAAGAAGGGCGGTATGTCTTTCTTCGGCATCCTCCTTCTAGGCATCCAGGTATACCATGGTGACAATACCAGCAGCACGCAGAGCTGCTGCTAACATCTCGAGATTGATCTCGGGATGGCCTGAAGTTGACGGCATTTGTGATGCAACTCCAGGTCTTCCTTCAGTCACTTTTGGCTCCATTACGGGATGCGCAGATCTGGAAGGTTCTGGAGCTTCCACGAAGGAAGCTCGTTCATTGGTGGACACCACGAACACGTCGTGCTGAGTGTGTGGGTATGGGGAGTGAGCTGTGGTCGAATGAAGGATGGTCACTGGGGGCGACGTGTGACCGATTTCAACACCATGACTCTCCGAGTGATAGGGTGATGAAGTATGTGCTATATCCCCGTGGAATGAAGTAATATTCTTTTGAGAGGGTATTAAGTGGATGGATGGGGTTGTTTTGACCATTGGACTGATGGTCTTCTGCGGGGTTGTCCGGCTGACGGGGTTAAGATCACCCCTGGATGTTACCTATTGCCCTCTCATTTGGACAGAGACGATCCGGTCAGAATCGGCCGCCTCTGCCTCCTCACCTACTGCCCCCTCCCTTTCCTAAAAAACCTCCAGCTCACCCAAACCCATGGATTGTTGTTCGTCCACCTCTTCTCCCTCGGACTCACTCACTCGAGCCCTGCCTTCGGATTGGTTAGCCTCAGTCGGTTCTGACTGAGCCTCATCCGGATAAAATTCCCTTATGTATTCCCGTACCCTCTCCATTTGTACAGTCTCTAATTGTTTTGAAAGTATAGATATTTCCGATTTTAAAGAGTTCTCTTTGTTTGATAGTCTATCCATACAAGATTCTAGATACGTATTCCTATCCTGAACATCTACCTTTTCAATTAGCATCTGTTTTATCACATCATGATTATTTAACCACTTCTTTTGATATAACTCAAATGATTCTTTTAATGTTCGGGCTAGATGTTCAGCCTTGACACACTTTTCCGTTTCAGCATTTCATCTAGCTTCTAGATCAAGTATATATATGTGCAAGTTACATTCACTACGTACAGTTAAATTATTTACATGCTATGGAATGTAAAAGAAGTGTACCTCACGTGCCTCGGAATCTGATGATGAACATTCAAGATCTCCGGTTCTGCCCATCAAACATGCTGGTGGATCTTTCTATGTCTCCCCCTCAGCAGCATTGTCTGAATTTGAATCTGACGTTGAAGCGTAGTCAGCCAGTCCCATTCGATCCGCCATGTAGCAATTCTTACCCTTGTCATCCTCCTCATCAGTATCCGCATCATCCCAATAGTTTTCTTGGGCAACCCAAGCTATAACATCAGATCGCGTTTTAGCGGCCTCCAATTTCCGATCATAATAGCAAACGTCCGTTTCAAACTTGTTATTGCATTCCTGAGCAAAATGACCCGGTTTGCTGCATTTGTAGCACAGACGTTCGTCATTCCCTTTTGGCTCTTCTGCTCTTGGCCTTTCATCTCTCCTTTTAACCGGCCTCTTGTCGGCACGACGAGGTTCTCTGCTGTCATCCCTCCGGTTGTCTCGATGAACATATTCCCTTCGATCGTCACGTCTCTCATCCCGTCTTTCCTCTCGACGATCATCGCTACGATTATAATCGCGTCTATCATCTCTGCGATCATCTATTCTATCGTCTCATCTTTCATAACGACGGTCATCCCGATAGTCCCTTCTGTCATCATATGGTACGAAGTTCGGATGAACAGTTGATTTTGGATGGGGTGAAGTTCGGATCGACGGGAACTTCGGATGGCTTGAAGTTCGGACGAACAGCAATTTATGATGGCTTGAAGTTCGGATGAACAGTGAGATAAGGGATGGACCGAATTCTGTTTGAACAAATTCTGTTGGACCGAAATTCGGATCGACTGAATTTTGGATGAACAGTGGGTAGTTCGGATGGACACTTAGAAAAGTTTTCAACAGAAAATACCGAATTCGGATTGGGTCCCAAGTTCGGATGGTCCGAGATTAAATTTTAAAATGAAAGCACAAGTAAATTTAAGTGTTTTTTTAAAATACTTTAACAGAACTTCGGTTACTCCGACGTTCGGATGGGTCCGAAGTGAGGTCCGAATTTGGATGAACTATGGTCCGAAGTAAACCGAAATATGGTCCGAAGTAGACCGAATTGAGGTCCGAGATGGTCCGAACTGGGGTCTGAAATGCAACACTAATGAGTTTTTTAGAATTTTTCCAGAATTAAAACTATTAGTTTTTGGCCTAAAAAGTATTTCTAAATGATTGGAAAATTATTTTATACACTTTTAAGTGCTTAAAATATACCAAAACACCTAAAAATCGTTTAAAAATGGACCAAAACAGAAATAAAAACCTATATTTATCGAGACTGAAAATCAGATTTAGAAGGACAATAACATGAAATGATTGAACCTAAACAACTCTAAATCACTATGGGATGAATACTAGATGTTTACAGAAAGAAGAAACCCGAAAAACAGAAATATTTATGAGGAACAATGATCAAACCGTGGGTTTTGGTGATGAACTCGAAGAACAGCAGCAAAAATTTGAACAATGAAGTTTAAATTCACCTCCTGAGCTCTGATACCAATTGACAATATAGATTTCCCAGAATATCAGCACTCGTGTATGTATTTTATCACTCAATATTCAACAAACATGATATGAAACTCAATGTGAAGAATAATTATCAAAGAAAGAACAAAGAGAATGTTCTCTGAAATGGCGGCTATGATTTTCGTGAAAAGGAATTGGGATAACACAAAACCCTAGGTCATCTTTTACACGGGAATTAAAATCAAGTTTCCTTGAATTACAATTCGACCCCCTCTACTTTTATAATAAAGAAAGAACTTAAACAAAGTCTAGAAATAAATTACAAGTAAATAAACTAAGAATATTTATTACAAAAGAAACCCACAAGATCGAAATTAAATATCTAACATACTCTGATGCAAGTAAAAACCTTCGAAATTTAAGAACGAATTCCAGTCTGTAATGATCTGGAAGCCTCATGAAATGAAGCCCGGCTCTTGATCTGAACTAATCAAGAACCTATAATCAGCAAAAATTTAAGATGTCTTTGGTATCCAAACAGATTTGGATCGAGACTTGTTAGTACTTTTGGGTACTCATTTCAAAATGGATTTTGGTACCCACTTAAACTGGGATTAGGTACCCAATGAAGATTATAACAATTAGCTTCTCTTTCAAAAGCAGAAAACAAATTTTTTCGACTATTTGAGAATTGAATATCTGAATTTCTAAACAAACTTGGTTTTGAATGCTCATACTTTTTCAAACTCTTCTTTATGAAGAAGTGTCCGGTTTTAGCCTGTTTCTGGTAATACTTGGTGTTTTTTTGTGAAATTGTTTTCTGTGAAGAATAACAAGTATTTCAAGAAACTTTAAGAAAATTTAACTTTGAAGATTCACCAGTGTAAATCTTTATCGGAAGTTGTTCAACAACTTTATCTTTGCCTCTGTGTATCTTTAACAGATACTTAAGTTTAAGATCGGAAGAAGAATCAAATTTAGAAAATTCAGTTGGATTCTTTTCACATTCTGTAGATAAATTAGATTGATCAAATTTAGATTTTGAACAAACTGAAGGATCTTTAACCTCTGATTTAATCAAGGAAAGGGAGTCATGCAATTGTTTATTAAGATGAAATATTTGATTTTCCAATTCTTTGATACTGACCAAATATGAATTTCTGTCATTATCAAATGATTGGTATTCAAATTTAAAGGATTGTTCTTTAATTAAGAACATCTGTCTTTCATCTTCAAACAATTTAGATTTTGTATTGAAATCTTGTTCTTTAAGCAAGAACTCATGTCTTTCTTTCTCAATTAAAGTTTTAGTTAAAGATAACTCTTTTTCAAGAGCAAAAAATTCTTCAGATTTGTTTAAAATAGAATTTTGATCAGTATGATTTGTCTTCAAAAGTAATTTCAAGATCTTTAACTTTCTTCTAAAGGTCAGATCTTTCAGGCAAAAGATATTTCAGCTGAGTTGCATTCTGAAAATTTGCTCGTTTCGAATCGTCAAGTTCTTTTGATAATTCAGATATTTTCAATTTAAGACAGTACTCTCATAATTTTGTTTGACTTTTAAGCTCTGAATTTCTTGTTTCAGTATTGATACATCACGTAAAGCAAGAGCTTTATCAGAAATTTAACTCAACAAGAATTTCGTAATTGTTCTTAGGAATCTTTTTAAATTCAGTAAGTTTTTCAATTAACTGAGACTTTAACAATTGTTCATAAGGATATGCCATAATGAATTTCAGAAAAATGAATTTCCAAGATCTTTTATGGAAAAATTAGTGAATTCGGATAAAACTTTGAAAATATATCTATGAATGATAACTTATGAAAAATCATATCTGAATTGACTTTTTGACTTTGAAATTTTAGCTTTTCTGCAGAAAATTGCCCTTAACTTATTGAATACCGGTTCTCGAAATTGCCGATCTCTATTCAAGCTTCGATTTGACGTATGGTAGGCCTTCTAACGATGTTCCAGTCAAAACTTATGGCCAATTTAACAACAAAGGACATATAGTCAAATCTCGAATGATGATTTATGAAACTCAAAGGACTCACAATGAAACTCGAATTATATGAGATCAAACTCGAATGATGCTTTATAAAACTCGAATGATTGAGTATGAAACTCAAATCTAAAAAGAATCAATCTAATGATTAGTAATGAAACTCGACTGATAAGTTAGTGAAACTCGAATGACACAACACTAAAACTCAAATGAAGAGTCAACTAACTCAAATGAAGTGTCAATAAACTCGAATTGACTTGACTTGTGTTTGATTAAACTCAAATGTTTTATGTTAAAACTAGAATTAACTTGAATATCACTTGAATTTTGTTTAATCAAACTCGAATGGTATTTTAATCAAGCTCGAAAGAGTTTAAAACCAACTTGAATATGTTTAAACAAACACGAATGAATGTTTAAACAAACTCGAATGTCTGTTTGGTTCAACTCGATGGTAACTGATATCCAACTCGGTTGATACTAATTTCCAAGTCGATTATAACATTTTCCAACTCGATTGAAATATTATGTAACATCCGGCACTAAACCAGGTTAGCAACAATAACCTAATCTGTATTTAATAGCCAATTATACCCTAATCAGTGGTCATTAGAAATTAATCAAGTGATTAACAAGGGTTATTAGAAAATTCAACTCAATTAGAATCAAATTTATCGGTGTGATGAATCGGGAAATCAATTAATCCGATCAATTTACGATATGAGCGATTAATTCAACTAAGTACATAATTAAATTATGATTAGTGACACTAATCAAACACTAATACAATTACTTAACATTAATTATGCAAGACTAAAACAATTCATTAAAACAATGCATCTAAAAGTATTTATGAAATTACAAGAAAAAGGAAATACAAGAATACATTTCTAAATACTTTTATACAAAAAAACAAAAATGAAAATACATGTATAATACATGTATGGCCAGCCATATAGGCATGTGGATAGTAGAAGTTGACTTTTATTTTTTTAATATTACTTTAAACACAATCATTTTGTTTAAAAGTGCACTCTACCTTTTCATCCATGCCTTTCATCATTTGAAAGACCAAACACTTTGCCTATAAATAAGACCTCATTTCTCACTTCTTTTCCACACTTCAAACAACAAAAACCTCTCCTTTTCTCCTCTCAAAACCGGATTTATACACTCACACATCAAAAACTTCTTCATTCAAGTGTTCTTCAAGTGTCCTTGGTGTTCTTCAAGTGTTTTTAGTGCATATCTTGCAAGGGTTTCAACTTCTACTCAAAATCATAATCTAAATACTTCAAAGTAAGTAAATACTAACTTATTTCATCATACATTTATGTTTATATAAGTCTTGCATAATATATATAATCACCAACAACAACAAGATACATAAAAACTCAAGTTTATAAGTTTCTAGTTTTTATTTTTAAGGTGTTTCTTTAAATGTGCATATGAATACATGAACACCTTATAAACATGTTAATATTATGAAAACATGTGTTATATATGTGTTATATAACTTTTATAACTTTTATACAAGTAGTCTTTGAATAAACAACAAGAATCATAAGATGCTTTAAGTTTATAAACTACGGATTTTCGGCAGAAAATTTATATCGACTTTGAAAAATCATAACTAATTCATAACTCAACGAAATGAGTTGATTCTTGTCTCAAAAGTTAGATCTATGTCTTAACTATAGATCTGTAATTTTTCATAATTTATTTTGAAGTTTAAGACCTCCAGAAATTATTTGGGAAACCGAAAGTTTGACAGCTCAAAAATGGCCAACATAGCGTTTTTAACGAGCTCTTTCACCAACCTAAACAACTCGAAAAATGGCCGTTCTTGATTCTAAAAATCCTTTGTATATAGTAGTTTAATGTCCTAGAAAACCAAAGTCTAAAACATTTTGGAGCTTGGTCAAAAACAGCCTCAAAGTAGGCCGAAAAACCTCCGAAAAAGCTGGAAAATTATATATATATAAACTTGACGTTTTAAGCAAATCTTATTTATAAACTTGTAATGTTGGGTGATTTAAGACATAAAAATCTATAAATATACCTATTATCATATATTAGTGATATTAAGTCCTTATTATCATTTAGGACTCGGTTAAACACCTCCGGTTTCATCACCCATCAAACAACGCACATTTGCATTTTTGCGCATATTTTGCCATCGCAATTCCGGTGAGTCTTCATAGCCCCTATTTTCACTATCTATTGGGGTGGAAATACATGCACTGTTTTCATATGGACATCAAAACTGTTTATTTCTTATATGTATTACATATGGTTCCATTAGCCCTTATATCATGAACCGTTAATTGCATTTATTTGTAAGCGCGAATATATTGTGGATAGATCTATCGGGAGTCATGTACCCCATTCGGGTTAGCTCGGGTCGGCTAACAGCGAGTGCATATATATTCAACACACGGTATTACGTATGGGAATACTGCACAGGGCAAACTCATTTTAATTAAGCTTCGGTTGCATGATGGTTTATGTAATACATACACGGAATTTATGATTTTATAAATTCAACTCATCTGATAATGTCCATACAACTGGTCTTTTCGCGTAAACCTATGAGCTCACCAACAATTTTTGTTGATGTATTTTAGCGTGTATTTTCAGGCAATTAAGGCAAGTATGCCTCGGACGTATTTTACTTTCAAGCTTCCGCATCCATGGAGTCGCATGCATATTCAAATTAACGGAGATTTAGCTGCATTACTTTGGATATTTTAATTATGTAATTAAATCTCTGTATTTTGCGAACTCCTTTACTCATATCAGTCTATGTAAACATTGCTATGCTTTCAAGTTTCAATGATGTATTTTAAAAACGTCCATATAGTGGTCGTTCATTATGATTATGGTTACGCTTCCGCACTGGTCATGCCTCGCTGCCAACCGGGGTAGCAGGGTGTGACAGATTGGTATCAGAGCCATAGTTATAGTGAACTAGGTTGCATTAGTACCTAGACTATAACTGTTACAAAAACTAAACTTTCTTCAAGAACTGTGAACACATATATGGACCCTGATGACAATAACATGTCGAAATTCACCCCTAGGGAAAGGGTGTCACTAGCACAACGGGAGTCTATCCCAGTACCTGCCCATCAGCCAAGCCCGCCGCAGTAGTAACGAGCAAGCATAGGACAGTGGGGATGGATGCCTCACACTCTCCAAGAGTGTAGAAACGAGGAGGGGATCCAAATCCAGTTTGAAGTCAGAACACCATCTTCCTCTCAAGTGCCGACACTTACCTAGAAACCTATGTAACAAACGATGCCCCTGTTGGTGGCAAGGGCCGCCAGACACGACCTCCAATTTCGACAAAATCCACCAAGAGGTCGGTGAGATCTTTGCAAGGATTAAGCAGGAGGCAATGCAAACCACCAATAAACCTTAGGCCAACCAGAATACCCAGGTGATTTAACAAGACGGAATCGACGAATTGTGACAGCACCTAGCGGAGCACAAAGCCCACACTGCAGAACTAACCCAACGACTTAACGCTCTGGAGTACGAGGAAACCCCGGAGGCATCTCTTTATAGTATTTCTCTAGGCTTTACTATCTGATATATCTTAGGGTAAATAAGGCTTAAGAATTTATCAGAAAATTCTGACCATATCATATACAAAGATTAAGTATCAAGAACTTTTATGAGGAATTAAGTTTTAACTACAACTCTGCGTAGGAAAAGATAAAGTTGTGACTATCTGCCTAAGAAATTTCAAACCCGTTGACTTATCCTCATACCCCATTAGATACCACTTATGCATTTCTATTATTTGATACTGGTGCTGATAGGAGCTTTATATCCACTAAGTTCACTAAGCAGATAAATTCCATTAAGTGCTACTTATGCTATTGAGGTTGATGACAGTGAGACGCTTTAGACAAATAATATAAGTCGAGGATGCTCCTTACAATTAGTAGGCCGACTCTTTGAAACAGACATGATACCCATCAAACTGGGAAGTGTTTACCTGGTCATAGGCATGGATTGGCTATCGAAAATCGTGTGGAAATAGTATGCAACAAGAACACAGTTCATATACCTTTAGCCAATAAGAAGGTCCTTACTGTCCAACGCAAAGCATGAAATACCAAAGTAAGCATCATCTCTAGCATTAGGACCCTGAAGTGTGGATAGAGAGGGAGCCAAAGGGAAAGCGGCTCAAAAATATTCTTATTATTTATGGTTACCCCAAAGTTTTTCCAGAACACTTACCTGAACTCCCAACATCGAGGCAAGTCAAATTCAAAAATAGGCCTAGTATCAGCTGCGAATCGTCCAACCAACTGTAGTAGCTCTTAGATAAAAGGTTTATCAAACCGAGTTCCTCGCTCTAGAGGAGCTCCAGTTTTGTTCATAAAGAAGAAGAATGGAACCTTCAGAATGTGCATCAATTACTAAGAGCTAGATAAACTAAAAGAACCGACACCCGCTCACAAGGATCAATGACTTATTTGACCAAACTCCAAGAATTAAGCTTCTGTTAGAAGATCGACCTAAGGTCTGGTTATCATCAGGTTAGAGTTCGCAAGAAAGATATTTCAAAGACAGCCTTCAGATTCCGTTTCGGTCAACATAAATTCCTATTAATGCCGTTGGGATTAACCAGTGCCCCAACGATACTCATGGACCTCATTAGGTGTGCAAACCTTATCTAGACAAATTCGTGATTGTATTCTTGAATGACTTCTTAATCTACTCACGAAACAAGGAGGAGCACGAGCAAACATTTAAGACTGATTCTAGAGTTGTTGAAGAAAGAACAACTATATGCCAAGCTTTCTAAGTTTGACTTTTGACTAAGATAGGTAAGATTTCTCAGTCACGTGATCAATAGTAAAGGAATCCAAGTTGACCCCGCCAAGATCGAGACTATCAGAAATTGGTTAACTCTTAGAACCCCCATAAAAATACGACGGTCCTTAAGACTTGCCACTTATTATAAGCAATTATCAGAAATTTCTCTAAGTTCACCAGAGCTCTAACAAAACTGACCCGAAAGGACATTAAGTATGATTGGAGCAAGGATCAGGAGATATCATTTCAGTTATTAAAGCACAAACTGTGCAGCGCGCCTATTTTGTCCATACCTAAGAGGAACGAGAAATTTATAGATTACTATGACACTTCACACAATGGGTTGATAGAGAAAGATAGGTCATAGCTTATGCTTTTTGAAAACTTAAGGTTCACTAGGTGATTTACACAACGCATGATCTGGATCTTGAAGCAGTAGTCTTTATCCTTGGAGACATTAGTTGTACGGTATGAAGTGTATTGTATTCACAGACCGTAAGAGCCTCCAACACATCTCGAACCAGAAAGAGTCAAATACGAAGTAGTACTGTTGGATGGAACTAATAAGTAATTGTAACCGTGAAAATTCGTTATCACCTGAGGAAAACTAATGAGCTAAGCCGTTAAGAGTACAAGTGGATAAATAGTTTAGGATAAGGGCTAGTAAAAATCGATATTTCGTGAATAGAATATGATTACTCTGTTTGGTAGAATAAGAAAGCTGACTATGGATGAAGGACACAAATTAAGATATGTCGTTCACCCCGGATCCGATAAAATGTATCATGACCTTAAGGAGCTGTACGGGTGGCCTAACATGAAGGATGACATTGCCACATATGTCAACAAATTCCTAACATGCTCTAAAGTTAAGACAAACATAAGAAACCATTTGAGTATTAGTCGACCACCTAACAAAATCCGCACATTCCTACCAATAAAGAAGAACAATAGAATGAATAAGCTAGTCCAAACGTACCTCAAGGAAGTCATCTCCGGACACGGAGTGCCTATTTAAATCATTTCGGATACGAATAGCAGATTTACATATAGGCTTTTGGCAATTATTACTACAAGCTTTGGATACAAACTTGGACATGAGTACCACTTATCACCCTCAGACCAATGGTCAGAATAATAAAACGATCCAAACCCTAGAACACACATTAAGAGCCTGTGTAATGGATACTCAATTGCCTTAGTGGAATTATTAACTACAATAGCTATCACTCGAGTATTAAAGCTGCTCCATTTGAGGCCCTCTACGGGCGAAAGTGTCGATCGCCGATTTGTCGGGTAGGAGTAGGAAATAGCCAAATCACTGGCCCTAAGACCATTCACGAAACTACCAAAAGGATAGTACAGATACGGAACTGACTAAAAGTTGCCTGCGATGGTAAGAAAGTTATGCAGATGAAAATAGAAAATCCCTTGAGTTCTAATTAGGAGAAGAAGTATTGATGAAAGTCTTGCCATGGAAGGGCGTGTTACGATTTGCGAAACAAGGATAATTAAACCCTCGATACATTGGCAATACAAAGTCTTAAAGGGGATTGGACTCGTAGCTTATCGTTTAGAGTTACCACCAGAGCTTAGCAGCATGCACAATACCTTCCATGTATCGAATAAGAAGAAGTGGTTGTTAGAGGAGACACTTGTTACCCCTTGGGAGAGATCTAACTAAATGATAAACTTCTCTTCACCAAAGAGCCGGTTGAAATCATGGACCGTAAGGTCAAAGGATGGAAGCACAGTTGTATACCCATCCTCAAGGTCAGATGGAATTCTAGGCATGAACCTGAATTATCTAGGGCATGCAAAGGCCAGTAAAAGCAAAGATACTCTCATCTACTCTTAAGTAACAATACCCTTGAGGAAACAAGATAAAATTTCGGGACGAAATTCCCTTAACAGGGGGAGACTGTAACATCCGGCACTAAACCAGGTTAGCAACAATGACCTAATCTGTATTTAATAGCCAATTATACCCTAATCAGTGGTCATTAGAAATTAATCAAGTGATTAACAAGGGTTATTAGAAAATTCAACTCAATTAGAATCAAATTCATCGGTGTGATGAATCGGGAAATCAATTAATCCGATCAATTTACGATATGAGGGATTAATTCAACTAAGTACATAATTAAATTATGATTAGTGACACTAATCAAACACTAATACAATTACTTAACATTAATTATGCAAGACTAAGACAATTCATTAAAACAATGCATCTAAAAGTATTTATGAAATTACAAGAAAAGGGAAATACAAGAATATATTTCTAAATACTTTTATACAAAAAAACAAAAATGAAAATACATGTATAATACATGTATGGCCAGCCATATAGGCATGTGGATATTAGAAGTTGACTTTTATTTTTTTAATATTACTTTAAACACAATCATTTTGTTTAAAAGTGCACTCTACCTTTTCATCCATGCCTTTCATCATTTGAAAGACCAAACACTTTGCCTATAAATAAGACCTCATTTCTCACTTCTTTTCCACACTTCAAACAACAAAAACCTCTCCTTTTCTCCTCTCAAAACCGGATTTATACACTCACACATCACAAACTTCTTCATTCAAGTGTTTTTCAAGTGTTCTTGGTGTTCTTCAAGTGTTTTTAGTGCATATCTTGCAAGGGTTTCAACTTCTACTCAAAATCATATTCTAAATACTTCAAAGTAAGTCAATACTAACTTATTTCATCATACATTTATGTTTATATAAGTCTTGCATAATATATATAATCACCAACAACAACAAGATATATAAAAACTCAAGTTTATAAGTTTCTAGTTTTTATTTTTAAGTTGTTTCTTTAAATGTGCATATGCATATATGAACACATTATAAACATGTAAATATTATGAAAACATGTGTTATATATGTGTTATATAACTTTTATAACTTTTATACAAGTAGTCTTTGAATAAACAACAAGAATCATAAGATGCTTTAAGTTTATAAACTACGGATTTTCGGCAGAAAATTTATATCGACTTTGAAAAATCATAACTAATTCATAACTCAACGAAATGAGTTGATTCTTGTCTCAAAAGTTAGATCTATGTCTTAACTATAGATCTGTAATTTTTCATAATTTATTTTGAAGTTTAAGACCTCCAGAAATTATTTGGGAAACCGAAAGTTTGACAGCTCAAAAATGGCCAACATAGCGTTTTTAACGAGCTCTTTCACCAACCTAAACAACTCGAAAAATGGCCGTTCTTGATTCTAAAAATCCTTTGTATATAGTAGTTTAATGTCCTAGAAAACCAAAGTCTAAAACATTTTGGAGCTTGGTCAAAAACAGCCTCAAAGTAGGCCGAAAAACCTCCGAAAAAGCTGGAAAATTATATATATATAAACTTGACGTTTTAAGCAAATCTTATTTATAAACTTGTAATGTTGGGTGATTTAAGACATAAAAATCTATAAATATACCTATTATCATATATTAGTGATATTAAGTCCTTATTATCATAAAAATCTAAAAATATACCGGTTTCATCACCCATCAAACAACGCACATTTGCATTTTTGCGCATATTTTGCCATCGCAATTCCGGTGAGTCTTCATAGCCCCTATTTTCACTATCTATTGGGGTGGAAATACATGCACTATTTTCATATGGACATCAAAACTGTTTATTTCTTATATGTATTACATATGGTTCCATTAGCCCTTATATCATGAACCGTTAATTGCATTTATTTGTAAGCGCGAATATATTGTGGATAGATCTATCGGGAGTCATGTCCCCCATTCGGGTTAGCTCGGGTCGGATAACAGCGAGTGCATATATATTCAACACACGGTATTACGTATGGGAATACTGCACAGGGCAAACTCATTTTAATTAAGCTTCGGTTGCATGATGGTTTATGTAATACGTACACGGAATTTATGATTTTATAAATTCAACTCATCTGTTAATGTCCATACAACTGGTCTTTTCGCGTAAACCTATGAGCTCACCAACAATTTTTGTTGACGTATTTTAGCGTGTATTTTCAGGTAATTAAGGCAAGTATGCCTCGGACGTATTTTACTTTCAAGCTTCCGCATCCATGGAGTCGCATGCATATTCAAATTAACGGAGATTTAGCTGCATTATTTTGGATATTTTAATTATGTAATTAAATCTCTGTATTTTGCGAACTCCTTTACTCATATCAGTCTATGTAAAACATTGCTATATTTTCAAGTTTCAATGATGTATTTTAAAAACGTCCATATAGTGGTCGTTCATTATGATTATGGTTACGCTTCCGCACTCGTCATGCCTCGCTGCCAACCGGGGTAGCAGGGTGTGACAGTAGTTAATAATTCCACTAAGGCAATTGAGTATCCATTACACAGGCTCTTCATATGTGTTCTAGGGTTTGGATCGTTCTATAATTCTGACCATTGGTCTGAGGGTGATATGTGGTACTCATGTCCAAGTTTGTATCCAAAGCTTGCAGTAATAATTGCCAAAAATCTAGATGTAAATCTGCTATTCGTATCCGAAATGATTTAAATAGGCACTCCGTGTCCGGAGACGACTTCCTTGAGGTACATTTGGACTAGCTTATTCATTCTGTTGTTCTCCTTGATTGGTAGGAATGTGCGGATAAAGACTACTGCTTCAAGATCCAGATCATGTTAGGCCACCCGTACAGCTCCTTAAGGTCACGATACATTTTATCGGATCCGGGGTGAACGACATATCTTAATTTGTGTCCTTCATCCATAGTCAGCTTTCTTATTCCACCAAACAGAGTAATCAGATTCTATTCATGAAATATCGATTTTACTAGCCCTTATCCTAAACTATTTATCCACTTGTACTCTTAACTGCTTAGCTCATTAGTTTTCCTCAGGTGATAACGAATTTTCACGGTTGCAATTACTTATTAATTCCATCCAACGGTACTACTTCATATTCGACTCTTTCTGGTTCAAGATGTGTTGGAGGCTCTTATGATCTGTGAATACAATACACTACATACCTTACAACTAATGTCTCCAAGGATAAAGACTACTGCTTCAAGATCCAGATCATGCATTGTGTAAATCACCTAGAGAACCTTAAGTTTTTCATAAAGTATAAGTTATGACCCTATCTTTCTATATCAACCCGTTGTGTAAAGCATCACAGTAATGTATAAATTTCTTGCTTCTCTTGGATAAAATAAGCGCGCTACACAGGTTGTGATTTAATAACTGATATGGTGTCTCCTGATCCTCGCCCCAATCATACTTAATGTCTTTTCAGGTCAGTTTTGTTAGAGCACTTGTGAACTTTGAGAAATTTCTGATAATTGCTTATAATAAGTGGCAAGTCTTAAGGACCGTCGTATCTTTATGGGGGTTCTAAGAGTTAACTAATTTCTGATAGTCTCGATCTTGGCGGGGTTAACTTGGATTCCTTTACTATTGATCACGTGACCGAGAAATCTTACCTATCTTAGTCAAAAGTCAAACTTAGAAAGCTTGGCATATAGTTATTCTTTTTTCAACAACTCTAGAATCAGTCTTAAATGTTTGCTCGTGCTCCTCCTTGTTTCGTGAGTAGATTAAGAAGTCATTCAAGAATACAATCATGAATTTGTCTAGATAAGGTTTGCACACCCGATGAGGTCCATGAGTATCGTTGGGGCACTGGTTAATCCCAACTGCATTAATAGGAATTTATGATGTCCGAAACGGAATCTAAAGGCTGTCTTTGGAATATCTTTCTTGCGAACTCTAACCTGATGATAACCAGACCTTAGGTCGATCTTCTAATAGAAGCTTAATTCTTGGAGTTTGGTCAAACAAGTCATTGATCCTTGTGAGCGGGTGTCGGTTCTTTTAGTTTATCTAGCTCTTAGTAATTGATCCACATTCTGAAGGTTCCATTCTTCTTTTTTTATGAACAAAACTGGAGCTCCTCTAAAGCGAGGAACTCAGTTTGATAAACCTTTTATCTAAGAGCTACTACAGTTGCTTGGACGATTCTTCACTATGATGGGGCTAATCGGCATGGTGCTCAAGCCACTGGTACCGCACGTCATACTAGGCCGATTTTTTTGAATCTGACTTGCCTCGATGTTGGGAGTTCAGGTAAGTGTTCTGGAAAAACTTTGGCGTAACCATAAATAATAAGAATATTTTCGAGCCGCTTTCCCTTTGGCTCCCTCTCTATCAACACTTCAGGGTCCTTTGGCTCCCTCTCTATCAAACACCTGAAAATACATGCTAAAATACGTCAACAAATTGTTGGTGAGCTCATAGGTTTACGCGAAAAGACCAGTTGTATGGACATTATCCGATGAGTTGAATTTATAAAATCATAAATTCCGTGTATGTATTACATAAACCATCATGCAACCGAAACTTAATTAAATTGAGTTTGCCCTGTGCAGTCTCCCCGACTGTAATACCGTGTTATTAATATATATGCACTCGCTGTTAGCCGACCCGAACTAACCCGAATGGGGGACATGACTCCCAATAGATCTATCCACAATATATTCGCGCTTGCTAATAAATGCAATTAACGGATCATGATTTGAGGGCTGATGGATCCACATGTGTAATACATATAAGAAATAAATAGTTTTGATGTCCATAAAAATAGTGCATGTATTTCCACCCCAATAGATAGTGAAAATAGGGGCTATGAAGACTCACCGAGCTTGCGATGGCAAAAACGAGCGTAAAAAGCTAAGTAGCGTCAATGGATGGATGATGCGTCGAGTGAGTTTAATCGAGTCCTAAATGATAATAAGGACTTAATATCTCTAATATATGATGGTATATATATTTACAGATTTTTATGTCTTAAATCACCCAACATTACAAGTTTATAAATAAAATCCGCTTAAAACGTCAAGTATATTTATATAATTTTTCAGCTTTTTCGGAGGTTTTTCGGCCTACTTTGAGGATGTTTTTGACCAAGCTCCAAAATGTTTTAGACTTTGGTTTTCTAGGACATTAAACTACTATATACAAAGGATTTTTAGAATCAAGAACGACCATTTTTCGAGATGTTTAGGTGGGTTTAAAAGCTCGTTAAAAACCCTATGTTGGCCATTTTTGAGCTGTCAAACTTTCGGTTTCCCAAATAATTTCTGGAGGTCTTAAACTCCAAAATAAATTATGAAAACTTTCAGATCTATAGTTAAGACATAGATCTAACTTTTAAGACAAGAATCAACTCATTTCGATAAGTTATGAATTAGTTATGATTTTTCAAAGTCGATGTAAATTTTTTGCCGAAAATCCGTAGTTTATAAACTTGAAATAGCTTGTGATTCTTGTTGTTTATTCAAAGACTACTTGTATAAAATTTATAAAAGTTATAAAACACATATATATCACTTGTTTTCATAATATTAATATTTTTATGATGTGTTCATATATTCATAAACACATTTAAAGAAACAACTTAAAAATAAAAACTAGAAACCCATAAACTTGAGTTTTTATGAAACTTGTTGTTGTTGGTGATTATATATATTATGCAAGACTTATATAAACATAAATGTATGATGAAATAAGTTAGTACTTACTTACTTTGAAGTGTTTAGAATATGATTTTGAGTAGAAGTTGGAATCCTTGCAAGACTTGCACCTAAACACTTGAATTTCTTGATGAACACTTGAAGAACACTTGAATGCAAAAGTTTGTGATGTGTGTGTGTATAGATCCGGTTTTTGGAGAAGAAAAGGAGAGGTTTTTGTTGTTTGAAGTGTGGAAAAGAAGTGAGAAATGAGGTCTTATTTATAGGCAAAGTGTTTGGTCTTTCAAATGATGAAAGGCATGGAAAGTAGGAGGTTGTGTGCACTTTTTAAACAAAATGATTGTGTTTAAGGTAATATTAAAAAAATAGAAGCCAACCCCTAATTGGCACATGCCTATGGCTGGCCATACATGTATTATACATGTATTTTCAATTTTTTTTTTGTATAAAAGTATTTAGAAATGTATTCTTGTATTTCCCTTTTCTTGTAATTTCATTAAAAAATTATGGATGCATTGTTTTAATGAATTGTTTTAGTCTTGCATAATTAATGTTAAGTAATTGTATTAGTGTTTGATTAGTGTCACTAATCATGATTTAATTATGTACTTAGTTGAATTAATCCCTCATATCTTAAATCAATCGGATTAATTGATTTCCCGATTCATCGCACCGATGAATTTGATTCTAATTGAGTTGAATTTTCTAATAAACCTTGTTAATCACTTGATTAATTTCTAATGACCACTGATTAGGCTATAATTGGCTATTAAATACAGATTAGGTCATTGTTGCTAACCTGGTTTAGTGTCGGATGTTACATATAGTTGTTGTGAAACATACCGCTTATCTCAATGCCTATGAAAGAGATCCCAAGTTTCCAGCACCACCCCTGCAATCTGATGTCGTGCATGTCTTTTAAAGTTCCTTCAGTCTATCGATGTTGAAATTGTGCTTCTTGATCAGCTTTCTTTGGCGGGACAAAAAGAGTCTCTTTATAAGGTCTTTGTAATTGGGAAGCATAACTTAAAATTAAACCAAAATATATGGTGTAGAATGTGATTGGTTTCATAACATTCCATGAGCATTCCCAGAAAGTTAGAAGAAAAAAAAAAGGAAAGCTTTTGCAAGTGATAGCTCCAGCCCAGCCCAGAGGATGCGCCGGACCTGCTTGTGTGCCATCACATCAATTTCTTCTTGTTTTGCTTGTAGCTTCTTCAGCTCTTCCCTCGTAGGATGGTTATCAGACATCATGGAAAGAGGAATTGCCCTTCTAACCTGATCACCAAAATCATACAATTACTTCAATAAATAAAAAAAATAAGTTGATGAAAATCTAGAGGGTGATTTAGGATGTTGCTTTCTTGAATTAAACGATTGAACAACTGAACCATTATGTTTAATTGTATCATTAGAGATGAACATATTGGATTGAATCTAATAAATTTAAATGCAATGGTCTCTGTTTCTGGATTTTATATACATAATGACTTGATTTGAAATTTCATGGCAAATTAACAGAAAAGTGGAATTGGATAACTTACTTTCTTTCATCAACAAAGTAATCCTTGAAGAGCTGTAATCTCTTCTCCTTGACTTCCTTGCATACCTTCAAATAACCTCTGAAATATGGCCTTAAAATTGGGATGAAATCGCCACGGTTGTACTCGAAGCTCTGTGCCAATCGACTCCTCTCACCACCACCAGATTTCGCTTCTATTTTCAAGTAGTACTTCAGATCTCCGCCACCGCCGCCTCCCTTCTTGCTTCGTTGCAACAGATCTCCACCGCCAGACGTTGCAACCGATCTCCACCGCTAGATTTCGATTCTATGGGCACTCGTACCACAGGCCGCCTCCCTTCTTGCTTCGTCGATTGCAACTATCTTCGTCAAACACCTAACAGGGAGAGGTAAAGGCACGCCGGTTCACTTCCCAATTCTCTTGTTCCCAATGCTGCGTGTTCTAAAAAGGTTAAAAAGGATATTTAAATTTTTATGCAATATAATCTTGTACATCATGCTTTACATGGTTATACCTCTTAAAATTCAGCCCTATGCTTCATATGATTGTACTTTAAGCATAAAAAGTTGTTTTTAAGACTAAGAAACTAAATGCATTATAAAGGAGTATAGATATATATATATATTGGGTTGGGTTCCGGTAAGAACTCTCATTACCGTGAGAACGACGCTAAAATTTGTGCATTTAATATATAAATTTATGCATTTAATGTTAAAATTTATACATTTGATGAATTTATGCATTTGATATAAAAATTTACGCATATCATGATAACTTTGTCCACTTTATGTACGAATTCATGCTTTTGACAAAATTTGTGCATTTAATGTTCAAATTTGTGCATTTAGTGTAAAATTTGATGAATTTAATTTTTAAAGGTAATTTTAATGTTAGATTATAATATTTATTAATATTGAAAACCAATAATGTTTTTTGTTATAACTTTAATTTTTAAATTTGTGCATTTGATGTATAAATTTATGCATTTTGGAGGGTTCTCACGGAATTGAAGGGTTCTTATGTGATCCCGACCCTATATATATATATATATATATATATATATATATATATATATATATATATATATATATATATATATATATATATATATATATATATATATATATATATATATATATATACTAGTACTGTACCGCACAAAGCAGCGGCGGCGATAAATTGTTTCGACACCTTATGGAAGATTGTATTTTGATATTTTATTTATGTATAAACACCTTATGGAAGACTGTAATACAATAAGGTATCGACGTTTTGGCACTTTTGGGGTTGTAAACACCAACACATAAATTATGATGATTAATTGGAATTGAGTGGAGAAGTACAGAGGAGCAAGCAAAAGCAATAATCAATCTGAATCTTGACGTGGTTTTGAATCTGAATTCAAAATCGTCTGCTTCTAGAAGGGGTTCTTGGTGTACAACAAGAGAACATCATGGCGTTTGTGCATCACCTGTGGCTTTAAAGCTTAGTTCTTTGGAGGTTGATCAGTTTACACCTGCAAAAAAGAAGTCCTTAACGAATCAAAATCAGAATCTAAATCTAAATCCTGCAGTTGTAATGAAAAACTACTCTACTGCTTCCTAGTGTTTAAAATTGCCACGACCAACGCCTGCATAAACGTTACCAACACCTGCATAAACGTTAGACGTTAAACAATTACATGAGCAAATTAAAAAGATTAAGGAAACATAATAACAATCAAAAAAATAAAAGATAGATGGATTTTGAAATATTTGATGATACTTGAATATTGTGGGATTCTTTGGTATTGAAATCTCTTGTCAACATTTAAAAACATGTGAAACAAAGTTTTCCTAAACTCTCATAAAGTTGAAAAAAAACCAAACGACATATTAGATAATACCTTAAAAAGGGCTAGAACCAGCTAGAAACACCTGGACGGACAGAAAAATTGTCAATGTAGAGACTTTGAATCCCCATTCCGACCCTTTGTATGCATAAAAGTTAAGTTTTGTGTGTGTAAATTTCACTGGAAAATAGCAACAGATATCAATGAAAACAGCAGCCCCCTTTAACATGTATATAAATAACAGTTAGCGTAACGTTGTATGCTTGAATGTGTGTTTGAATATATATAACCACAATAGAAAAAAATCCATCAAATGAGTTCATTTGTGTAAAATCGATAAACCATAAAACAATAAAGAAAAATGATACAACCTTTAGCCTGTTTGTTTTTGTCACTCTGTCTTTTGTTGAATCCTGCACTTTGGGTTACACTCTTCAATTGATATACATTTGAAAAATATTAAAAAATTAGAAGAATGAGCAAGTAGCCTAGCTTTCATTCATATTGGTTTATGTAATTATTTTAACAAGGAAAAAAAATAATGCAGCAGTACAAAAAGAATAGAGGTTCTACAATTAGGTTAAATGATATTATTCAACATCCATAGATGACATTGGTTTCAAAGAGAAACTGGCACTTTTTGTTGAGTTGTGGAGACATGATGCTTGCCAAAGCCTTATTGGCTGCTATGTAATCTTGGCATGGAGCGTCACTCTGTTTCCTATAAATATAGGATCCCATGTAATTGTCACCCTAATCTGAAACTAAAAAAATTAGACTCGGTAGTGCAACCATGGACACCGTCGTTGATGGTTAAGAGGTCAGCGATGAAAAATATCAAAAACCATCTGTCCATCTCAGTATTCTGATTACCATGTTCTATTAGTTTATTACACTTTTATAATCTAGAAATCAACATTTTCTTCTTAATGAAATACGATCATACTTGGCTTGCTGATTTAGGACAGTTATGTTACTTTGTCAGAAAAACCCATAATGCTCACAGCGTATATAACAACACATGTACAAAAGTACAACTACGTACATACATACACACACATACATACTTACATACAAAAACTTATATAGATATACACACACACACATATATCAACACACAACTTTCATTTTAGAACAACTATTATGTCTCTTTATATATGCTACTTTGCTGATACACTTCCCGCCCTTACAACCCAAACAAAAAGATGACAAACTTTTATAAACAAACGTTTTTCAAAAGCATTGACATCGAATCTCAAGATTGAAATCGGACATTCTTTAATCCATTTTATCAACTGCTTTTAACGTTCCCCAAATATACCATCATCATATTTTCTATCCAACCGTTTCATGAAAATTAAACCTGGCAAATGGAGACACGGATACACGAGTTTGTGAGGGACACGACACGACAAGAAAACACGACACGAATACATATTAAAAATTAAGATAAAACTCACTGCCCTTCATGTATTCACGTCGTGTCAGATTCAGGTCTAACAAGTGAAAACGAAATTCCCAAAATCAACATCAATGAACAACGAATTACATGTTCTATTTGCCTTTTCATTAAATATAAGAAAAATCACACACACACAAACATTTGTAAAAATTACTGTACTCATGGATGGAGGCATAAAAAGTGCAATGTATGACATATCATAAAAATAATAAATACAAAACTCCATCCATCGAATACATGTGCATAAAGAAGGTTTCATGTTCAGATACTGTACGATTAAGTATACGAGTTCTTATCCTTGAAACACATAGTAAAACAAATTGTTACCATCAATCCTTGCCGGTGACCCCTTTCGATTGGCATTGGCAGAAAGTCATAGAAACCAGTCAAGGATATCGACTCTGAAAAGGGAAGCAGGTAACAAATATAGTTGTCATATACTTTTCAACTGTCGCTCTTAAAACCAATTTTACCCAATGCTATAACAAATATTGGTTTTACCTTTGCAAACCTGATTGGGATCGGTTATTCACACAAAAAAGCGTTTTAGAACAATGATCAGCTATAGAAATCAGAAAACGCCCAAAAAGTGTATATTACAAGATTCCACTTCAGAAAATATAGACTATATAGATCTACAAAGGACAACTTGTTATCCTGATAATATTTAACCCCAAAAAAGATTTGAATACACTAATATTTGAAAAGCTTGAAACCCTGCATAACAACATGAACAAACGCACACATTAAGGACTGGTTAATGGTCATGTTGTTTTTGGTTTTTACGGCAAAGACACCCCTAATATGCAAATGTTGTTTCTAATTTCAGAATAAACACCCCAAAACTAATTCTCAAGGTCTACATATCACACACTAACACATATATTCATAGACAAACCTGCTGCTATATTTTATAACTAAGAATACATACACACATTCAATGAATTGTTTTTTTATATTGTTTCTATTATTTGGAATAAAAGACACACCCTTTTATGCTTTTATACTACATAAACACATGCTGCAACTATTCTGTTTTGAAATGAATGACATATACCTATTATGCTGCAACTAATTTGTTTGTGTAATTTCTGTAGTTATGTACCTGTTTTGCGCAAAGAACAAAAGGTATAAAACACTCCGGCTGGATGGATTGAGTATATTCATCAATAAGCACCTGCACGTGATAAATAATATAAAATGTGTATATCATGAGAAAGATGATGAAGTAATTACAGTAGTGAACCACCAAGGAGCCATCATAAGATGGATAAGCCTGAAACAAATAGCATAAGCATGAAAAATTCTTCATATGCTAATAGATAAACAACAAAAATTGGGTTCTCCTTATTACTTATAACAAAGGTTCTTATTATTTCATGATCAACCACAAATCTATTGACCTTATTTTCATAATCTATGATGAAACACAAATCCAAAATGCCACTAAGAATCATAAATATTATCACCCTAAAATATATAAATATACAAAAAATTATAGCTAAGAATCATAATAGAAATTAAAAAAAATGCTGCTAATTTACCCTACAAGTGACAACATAAATGCCACCAAGTAAGACCGATGAAAGTTGCTATGAAATCAACCTCACGTTATGTTGATGGTGTCAAGATGAGGCTTTGAATGAAAAACATAAACCATTGATCTTCAACTATAATGATACTATTAGATATGCATTGCATATTAATATATGACAATTATAGACATGTTTTCAAGTATATATTTTAATGTTTTTCAATATATAACAAGACTTGCAGACAAATGAAAATGTCCCAAAAGTTGATGTACCAAACATTATGTTGTTTTTTACCAGATAGGTGTGAGGAGTGTTTTCAATACGAGTCTTTTCCTTTTGAAGCTACTATGTTCATCATCTGCTCCATGCAAAATCACATCTAAAATCAAAGAAATGTAGAAAGTAACATGTTATAGACACCAAGCAAAGGTAGCTGTCTAAAAGCATCAATCGACAAGAAGGAAACTTCAAACCCTTGATTATGTCAAATAGCCTGAGACCATTGATTATGTCAAAGAAACATGGATTGAAAAAAGCAAGTACTCAGAGAGTCAGATATTAGAAGCATTGAAGGGTGTAATGAGTTAAAGCAGAGGTTATGGACACAGATTCAGGCTCATATAAGTAATCAATCAAACTTCATCAAAAATTTAACAAACGACTTAAAATTTTCTTAATCAGTAAACTACGATTTCAAATTAATAGAAATTAGCATTCAGAATCACTATAAATCAATAATCGAACACATGAACTTCGATTATTCATACACAAACTCAATGCACAGGAAAATCTTCCAAATGAGTTAAAATTGATTGTACGAAACTATTAAAAGAATTACTAAGAGATACACGAAGTAATGAGATATACCATGAGAATGAAGAGAGAGGTGCCAAAGAAAAATGAGGAGACGCGCAACAGCAAATCGATTTGGATCCACACAATCGTTTCCCCATTTTTGTTGTTTGAAATTCGATCAGAAAGCTTCAATTCAAATGAGAGTTTCAATTGGATACGCTACTGTAATTCGTCCAAAAATGACTGACATTAAAAAGGCCTTGTTGCGTAGGATGATTTGCAGAGGAAGCGTGAGGCAGAGAGAGAGTCGGTTGTCTTCCCCATTTGCCGATTCCCAAGAGCCGCAGGAGTCCTCTCGATTTCTAATGCACCGCACAACTTTCAAAATTCAAAAGTAGGCGCACTTGTACCATTTGTATTTAAGCTTGTACAATGTCTTAAAATTCAAGAGATTGCATTAATTGGTTGTACTTTCTGCAATATAAGTTGTTTTTAAAACCTAACCATCTAAATGTTTTATTAGTAGTTAAGATATATATATATATATATATATATATATATATATATATATATATATATATATATATATATATATATATATATGTTTGGTCCATGACTTGTTGGCCAAGAAGGACTATGGCCTTCGACCTTGGCATCTATCCATCATAATCTTCTTTTGTTGATCTTTTATGATCTAATTCGCGCATTATATTTGCAATATTGTTGCACAAAACAGATCAGAATGTTTATTTGTGTGTGTTAAGCCTGTAACTTAGGACTCAAAAGACTCATGGTGTGTGATGGTCCGTAACTCAGCACAAGGCTAAGTCTTGGACTGGTGTCAACCTAGTAACTCAGCAGCCCAACAAGCCCCTTAACATGTTATATAATCTAAGTCCTAATTGTGTGTTTGTGTGTTCCAAGTAAACAACAACAACAACCTAAAGAATCTAAGTGGAGTGTGTTTGTGTGTGGATTATGAGACCATAACTCAGCACAAGGTTGAGTCACAAACTTGATGTTAATTCCAGTTGCTCAACACAGTTGCTTTAACAACCTTCCAATGGAATTAAAAGCTAAGTGGAGTGTTATGTGTACAAAAGGGACTTCGAGACTTGTGATTCGCGGGGTGTTGCTGTCAAAAATAGAAGGAAAGCATCAGCAGCAACAGTAGCCATGACAGCAAAATAAAAGCGAGTCTTGTGTGTGTTAATTATGATTGTGACTTTGTTTCCGCGAACGTCGCACCTCGTTGCCAAGTGCGGTATCAGGGTGTGACAAACACAAAAATCCCTTAGCTCATTAATTGATATTTCCTTTTCTTCCTCAACCTCTGCAGTTCCCTTCCAATTCAAAATACGTTGAATATTCAACATTTGATTCATATTGAGTGCTCATCTGCTCTATAATCTCTTCAATGGCAGCACCAAGTCTTTCCTCAGTTTTAAAAGGTAAAGGGATAACACCTGGGTCACACAGACTTCCAGTTGACACAACAGTGGAACTTGTGAAAAGAACCTCTATGTGGCCTATGCTCAGAGTTGGCATTGTTTGAGCTCTAACGGATGCATCAGACACTATAGTCGTTCCGACAAGGACACTAAGTCCTAGTGTACTTGTCTTAATGGATGAGCCCAACTCAAGTGTCATATATGTATGTGCAGTTGGCTCTATTACATGTGGAGAAAGAAATCTACACTGCACAATTGTGTACTGATTTTAATATCCATAGGATCTGAGTGATCCAAAGATAGTTCATGTGCTAAATCCCCGTGTTGAATTGAAACATCCCCTTGTTGAGAAGGAGATGAGTGGCTGGTTGGGTGTGCAATCACTAGTGGGATACTGGTTGTTTCAATATCAACTCTCATAGAGCTGATAGTGTATGTGGCATCCCGGCTGTTTACAGTTTCGATCTCCCTCACACTCATAACCACCACCTCTTCTTCTGTTTAAACAGGTAAAAGCACTATGGGAGATATTTCAACTGCTGCCCCAGCATCATCATTATCATCTTCATCATGATCATCTCCTTCATCTCCTCCACCTTGTACATCTGATAATGTTCTTACTGAATCCTTTCGCTCCTCACCACACCTTACAACCTCCTCCTCCCTCAACTCAGGTTGTTCCTATGTAGCAACCCCGTGTTGCTGAACTTGCTCAATTATTGCTCTGGGGATGGGATGCCTCGGTCCTTGAGGCTCCACGGGAGCATGATCTATTCTGTATAGCCTCTCACACTCTCGGCAGTTTCATCTGCATACCTCAAAATGGATTCAGGAATTAGCAATATGTTTGCATTGGGATCATCCCGATTGCTATAGAGGCTCATGATTACGTAGTCAGGAAAAATTTACGAGCATGATTTGTGGTCTTTGCGAGTAGCACTTCCTTCAAATCCTCCCAACTACACTGTGCGAAGTCATAGTGCTTGTTGTACGCAACCCCATGAAAAATCCTTAGTGCATGGATACTTCCTCGATCAACTCCCGTATGCTTAGAGGTCATACACCTATTCAAGATTCTGAACAGGGTATACCATTCACCATTAAGTCCATTTCGATGAAATAAAGATAAACGGAGACGAATTAAAGATTGACGATGGAGTTTTAACAAAAGAGCCACTTGAAGAAATGCATGGACCAATGACACGTTCGAGAAAAAAGAAGATGGAAGAAAGTCTCAATCAAATAATTGCCTCGGCCCATGCCAAGGAATTATTGAAGACCCAAGGCTACAAGCCCAAGTTAATGAACCATCTTAGTGTTGTTGGGCTTGCTTTATAAAGTGTGGATTTTGTGTCTTCATGACCCATTTTGATAAATTGTCTAGCTTTTTATGGAATCTTCTAGATTAAGCTAGTAAAACGATTAAGGGTTTTTTTTAATTAATTAGGATGAATATAAAGTCTTTATGAAATAAGTATGGGTAGTTTCAAAGGTCATCTTTTCCCTATAAATAGCTGATCTTTCAAGGTTGTAATCATCACATTTTCAAATCAAATCATATTGTGAGGTTTTTTCCTTTCACTTGTAGTTCTCATGATTGAACTCATTTGGGTCTTGCAAGACTAATTGTGCTTGCAATTCTCACTTGGCGACAACTAAGTATTCTTCCGCTTAGTTGTTGTGTTTCATATAACTTCGATTACTTGCTTCCATTGTAATTCAAAGGTGTTGGATTCATATATCAAATATTGTTGAATTCATACTAGTAAGGGGTTGGGTTCTTGATGGGAACTTGTCCAAGGACCGAGATGACGAAGATCCCTTAAGGTTCACAAGATCAAAATCCTAAAAAAAAGAAGCAAAAAAAAGGAAGAAAAAGAAATCGCAAAAAAAGTATAAAAAAGATTAAAAAAAGGGTAAAAAAAGCGCAAAAAAAAAGACAAAAAAAAGGAACGCAAAGTAAATTTTTATTCTTGTTAGTTTTCTTTATTTTCATTTTCTTTTCTATTTACCTTTACGTACTACTAGCATTGTTCATCTTGTTATATTTGGTTTCGTCAAAGCTCTTCTTAAAGTTGTTTGGTATGTTTTGAATTCCTCAAGGCCACAAGCCCACTTGATTTTGATTTCTTTTAGTTTGTTTTGAACTTTAAGAGTTAAAAAGAGTGGTAAAAGGCGGTGTGGTAAGATCATTAGAGGGTAAAAGCCAAACACAACATACACGAGAATCGAGTGAACACCATTTTGAGTGAAACAAGTAAGAGAGCGCGGGGAGGAAATAATATTTTTATTGTTATTACTTTTTGTCTTCTATTTTGCAGCAAAAAAAATGGCGGATGAGCAACCTCCTCCTAAACTTCAAGTTCAAGCCATGATGGAGGATATGCGACGATTGATGAGAACGGAATTCAACCAAATTCATGAAAGAATGGACCGATTGGAGACTGAAAGACCACAACCTATCCGCACGCCATCACAAGTTTCTTATGAAAATCATGACGACGATGGAGGAAGTGATGGATGGGAATCTGAAAGAAGAGCTCCTCGACGAAGGCCCCGAAGAGACAATTTGAATTCTATCAAGATGAAAATTCCATCGTTTCAAGGAAAGTCAGATCCGGAAGCTTACATCGATTGGGAGACTAAAGTGGAGTTCATCTTTGATTGCCATGACTACTCCAATCGTAAAAAGGTAAAACTCGACGTTGTTCAATTATCTGATTATGCACTAACATGGTGGGATCGACTTGTGATTAGTAGGCGAAGAAACGAAGAAAGACCCATTGATACATGGGAAGAAATGAAAAGGGTCATGAGACTACGTTTTGTACCAAGTCACTATTATCGTGACCTTCACAATAAGCTCCAAGGCTTGAAGCAAGGAAGTAAGTCTGTTGATGATTATTTTGAAGGAAATGGAGGTTACCATGATCCGAGCCAACATTCAAGAGGATCGAGAAGCTACCATGGCCAGGTTGTTAAATGGCCTCAATTATGAAATTTGTGATCGTGTTGAGATGCATCATTATGTGGAGATTGAAGACATGGTCAACATGGCATTTAAATTTGAAAAGCAACTCAAGAGAGGGGGTGGATCAAGAACGAATACCTGGAAGGGGGGTAGCTCCAAAAGGCCTGAAAGTTCATCATCTTTTAATCCCAAATCTGGTCCAAAACCAACAAGCCCTTCCAACGAGAAAGGTAATTCTGATGCTCCTAAAACTCATGACATAAAATGTTTTAAGTGTCTTGGCAGGGGTCACATTGCAAGTCAATGTCCAAATAAGCCTGTAATGGTGCTTAGAGAAAATGGAGAAATTGAAACAGATTCTTCCGAATCATCAAAAGAAGACACGGATGGTGAAGAAGAGTTGGTTGTAGAAGGAGAATTGTTGGTTGCAAGGCGAGCCTTAAGCACTCTTTCCAAGGAAGAAGATGATACACAAGGGGAAAACCTCTTTCAGACTCGGTATTATGTTCAAGGCAAGGTATGTAGTGTTATCATTGATGGTGGGAGTTGTACTAATGTGGCTAGTGTTTCCATGGTTGAAAAGCTAGGTTTGCCGGCGTTGAAGCATCAAAAGCCATATAAACTCCAATGGCTTAATGATAGTGGTGAGGTGCGTGTGACGAAACAAGTGTTGGTGTCATTTCGCATTGGTAAGTATGAAGACGAGGTGTTGTGTGATGTGGTAACTATGCAAGCAAGTCATTTACTACTTGGTAGGCCATGGCAATACGATCGGCATGTGAAACATGATGGCTTCACCAACAAGTACACTCTTGTTCATAAAAGCAAAGCCATAACTCTTGTGTCGATGTCACCGAGTCAAGTTTATGAAGATCAAGTCCGACTTCAAAGGGATGTGAAAAACAAAGAAGGTGAGTCTAATGAAAATAATGAACACAAAAAAGGTTCAAATGAAAAACAAAAAGATAAGAAAACATTTGTGGGTGAAAAGGAAAGTCAATATTGTGCATTTGCAAAACGGAGTGAAATAAAGGAAGCCTTGAATTCGGAGATGTCTTTTGTGCTTCTTTTGATCAAAAAAGCTTATTTAGTCACAAATGATTTGGCGGGTATTCTCCCGAACAAAATTAAATATCTTTTGCAGGAATTTGAAGACTTGTTTCCCGAGGAAGTTCCCAATGGATTGCCACCAATTCGCGTGATCGAACACCAAATTGACTTTGTTCCAGGATCTTCCATTCCAAACAAGCCGGCGTATAGAACAAATCCAGAAGAAACCAAAGAGTTGCAAATGCAAGTTAAGGAATTACTTGAGAAAGGATGGATTCGAGAAAGCATGAGTCCGTGTGCGGTTCCCGTATTGCTGGTAGCGAAGAATGGAGGATGTGTGTAGATTGTCGTGCCATCAACAATATCACGGTAAAGTATCGCCATCCAATCCCTCGATTAGATGATATGCTTGATGAATTGTATGGCTCAAAGTTGTTTTCAAAGATTAATCTAAAGAGCGGGTATCATCAAATTCGCATGAATGATGGTGACGAATGGAAAACAGCTTTCAAAACAAAGCATGGTTTATGTGAATGATTAGTTATGCCTTTTGGGTTAACTAATGCTCCAACTACGTTCATGAGATTAATGAACCATGTTTTGCGTGATTTTATTGGGAAATTTGTGGTCGTTTACTTTGATGATATTTTTATTAATTCTAAGAGTTTGAATGATCATCTTGAGCATCTAACGTGTGTTTTGAGTGTGCTTAGGAAGGAACAGCTTTATGCGAACTGGAAGAAGTGCACTTTTTGTACCGACCACATTGTATTTCTTGGATACGTGGTTAGTTCTCATGGAATATCTGTTGATGAAGAAAAGGTAAAGGCTATTCAAGATTGGCCAACTCCAAAGAGCGTAAGTGATGTGAGGAGTTTTCATGGTCTTGCAAGTTTTTATCGCCGATTTGTGAAAAACTTTAGAACCTTGGCATCACCACTCACCGAAGTGATTAAAAACAATGTTGGTTTTAAATGGGTCAAAGAGCAAGAGCAAGCTTTTGAAAAACTGAAGTTTCATTTAACTCATGCTCCTTTGCTTTCTTTGCCAAATTTTGATAAAACTTTTCAGATTGAGTGTGATGCATCGGGTGTTGGAATTGGTGCGGTTTTAATGCAAGAAGGAAAACCATTGGCATATTTTAGTGAAAAAAGTTAAGTGGTGCAACTTTAAACTATCCCATATATGACAAAGAGATGTATGCCTTGGTTCGAGCACTAAAAACTTGGCAACACTATTTGTGGAGCAAGGACTTTGTCATTCATTCTGATCATGAGTCCTTGAGGTTTCTAAAAGGAGAACAAAAGCCAACAAGAGACATGCTAGGTGGATGGAGTTTCTTGAGACATTTCCATATGTCATCCGATTCAAGAAAGGTAAGGAAAATATTGTGGCTGATGCACTTTCACGAAGGTACTCTTTACTCTCTTCTCTTGACTCTAAAATTCTGGGTTTTGAACAAATCAAAGAGTTGTATCGTGAAGATGTGGATTTTGGTATGATTTTTCAAAGTTGTGAAGGCTCCTTTGAAAAGCTTTTCATACATGATGGGTTTTTGTTCAAAGAATCAAAACTTTGCATTCCAAACACTTCTTTACGTGAACTTTTGGTTTGGGAGGCACATAGTGGAGGCCTTATGGGTCCTTTAGGTGTGGCAAAAACATTGAATATTTTGCAGGAACATTTCTTTTGGCCAAAAATGAAAGTTTATGTTGGAAACGTTTGTGAAAAGTGCATTGTTTGTAAACAAGCCATATCAAAGGTTCAACCTCATGGTTTATACACTCCTCTGCCTATACCAAGTGAAACATGGGTTGATCTTTCTATGGATTTTGTGTTGGGATTGCCAAGAACTAAAAAAAGCAAAGATTCGATATTTGTGGTTGTTGATCGGTTTTCGAAAATGGTGCATTTTATTCCATGCAATCGAACCAATGATGCCTCACATATTTCAGATTTGTTTTTCAAAGAAGTGGTTAGATTGCATGGCATGCCAAGAACTATCGTCTCGGATCGGGACACAAAGTTTTTAAGTTACTTTTGGAAAAGGTTGTGAGGAAAATTGGGAACAAAGCTTTTGTTTTCTACAACTTGTCATCCCCAAACGGATGGACAAACTGAAGTTGTGAATCGTACACTTGGCACTTTGTTGAGATCAATAGTGGGGAGAAATGTGAAAACTTAGGAGCAATGCTTACCCCATGTTGAGTTTGCATAAAATCGAAATGTGCATTCTGCTACTAAGTTTTCACCTTTCGAGATTGTGTATGGATTTAAGCCATTAACTCCTATGGATTTAACTCTTTTGCCTGTGAATGAGCATTTGAATTTAGATGGAAAGAAGAAGGCGGAATTTGTCAAGCAAAGCCATGAGCAGGCAAAACACAACATTGAAGAGCGCACCAAGAAGTATGAACAACAAGCAAACAAGGGAAAAAGAAAGATTATTTTTGAACCAGGAGATTGGGTGTGGCTTCATTTGCGAAAGGAATGGTTTCCAACAAAACGGAAGTCAAAGTTAATGCCAAGAGGAGAAGGACCATTTCAAGTGTTGTAGAAAATCAATGACAATGCTTACAAACTTGATCTTACGAATTTAGTTGTAAGTTCGTGTGAATCATATAGGTCCTACGAACTTGAAGATATTTATGACTAAGTTCGTAGTCCCCTTATGTTCGTACGAACTTGTTCTTGAGGAACAAGTTCATGGTCAGTGCTATTACAACTAAACCCCTGATTTACAACTTTTTAGACTTAATCAATCAATGAAACTAGTCCTAAAAGCTTCTAATCGAGTTTATTGATGTTCCATTTTAAGTTTTATAACCTAAAACATAGTATTTTGAACACCTAGTTTTCGGTTATTTAAAACCTAAAATACACGATTTAAATCCATTTAAAGTCACAATTATCACTTACTTAGTTGATTGTAAGATAAATCGACAATAACTAAGGGTATGTTCGAAGTGGAACTGCAGATTCTTTGTGGAACTATACTAAAATCATGAAACCGCGACAAGTACGAGATCGCCCAGCTAAGTTCGTAATCGCCTATTTAAGTTCGCAAGGAAACAAATTCATGATTAGGTGAATAAATTAAACGTGTTTGACCTATTTATATCCCACTCACTGTTCCACAAACTTACCTGGGTTAAGTTCGTACGAACTTAAGTTTATACGAACTTAAGTTCAAATTTGAAAAACGTAGAAAAATTTTCAACTTTTTCAACTTTTTCAACTTTACGAAACCCTTCACACTAAGAAAACAGATTATCGCGTATTTTTTGTTTTTCCAACTAAAATGCATCCTAATAACTGACCTCAATCCTATTTATTTAAACGTTACCTAGAAAACTAAAAATAGAATAAAATAAAGTAGAAATAAAATAAAGTAAAAGAGATTAAATAAAACTAAATTGCAAAAATTTAAAAAATAAGTACATAAACTAAAATTTTTTGTGATAAAATCATAGTAGGTTCAATCAGATAGCTTTGCCAACGCACTTTCTGTGTTTCACTTTCACACTTTGGAATTTTTTTATTCCTTTTATTGTTTGTTGTAACATACACACCAAGTTGATTGTTGGTATATTTGTAAAATTAAACACTCAACACTTAGAATTTTCTTTGGCCTTTTTATTTATCAAGAAATCACCTTACGTTTCCCACTTTTAGACATACTTCTGTGATAAAGACACATAAAGTCATTATGACTTTTTGGTATTTGCAAATCATCTTTAAAAGGCAAACTTCAGACACAGTTCTGTATTTACATACAACAGAGTGTCTTAGTTTGTCTCAGGGTAGAGCATACTACTTTTATTTTAGCCAAGACAGCGATGATAGGTCTGTACTTACATACAACAAAGCGACATATCTTGTTATATTGAGTCAAAACAACGGTAACAGGTCTGTACTTACATACAACAAAGCGACATGTCTTGACTCTCTTTACATTTCATTGTTGCTCTCTTTTAAGATGTATTTTGATGAAGCCATACATCCCCCAGACTGATTTGCATACCTCATTCATAATTATTGTATGTGAGCCTCTAACACAGAAATTAAGACCTCTTGGTCATACATTTAAGTTACTTACACATATGACATTTCTTAATTGTTTTATTAGCTTTTAGCAAAATCTTCATGTTTTATGCCTACCAACATATTAGAGTATGAACATGTATATCACTTTGATTTTATAGTGCATTGTGTGTGAAAGTTTAACACTTAGAGTTTGTTAGACTGTGCTAATTTTCGTCACGTTGAACCTTGGACTCTAAGACTTCTCTCTTTATTTTCATTTTTCTATTTTTTGATATTTTTATGGTTTTCTCTCTTTTTTCTTTTCTTTTTCTCCCTTTTTTAAGTAACTAATAAGACAAACTAATAACTTAAAAATATTTAAAAGAAAGCTTATCTACTGAGGTCAAGTTACTCTGGATTTCGCATCCCATTTAGTTGGACTAACGCAAAGCGTGATCTATCGAATGCTTTTGTGAACAGATCCGCATTGTTGTCTTCCGTTGGAACTTTTACCAAATTTATCAGGTTTTTCTCAGCACAGTCACGAATAAAATGATGTATTTTATCTATGTGCTTAGTCTTACTGTGCTTTACCAGATTATTGGTTATTGCAATCGTGGATTGATTGTCTATCCTACTGGGAGTATGAGTATAAGTCAAACCGTAATCCAACAATTGTTTTTGAATCCACAGATACTATGAACAGCAACTCCCTACAGCTACATATTCGGCCTCGCATGTTGATACGGCTACCGAAGTTTGTTTCTTGCATTGCCATCACACCAGTCTCCTCCTAAGAACTGACAACCACCCATTGTTGAATTTCTATTCAAGTTGCACCCTCCATAATCTGAGTCCGTGTAAGCTTCCAATTCCAGATCTCCATCAGCATGATACCAAAGTCCTAGCTTCGGTATCGACTTCAGGTATCTCAGAATCCGCTTCACAGCTTTCATATGCATCTCCTTGGGGTTAGTTTGAAACCTAGCAAAAATAAAAACATCAAACATTATGTCAGGTCGAGAAGCAGTTAAATACATAAGTGACCCGATCATGGCCCGAAATAATGTCGGATCCACATTAGTATCACTATCAGTACCCGGTCCGAGATTGTGATTGACTTAAATTGCAGTACTGAAGTGTGCTGTAAGCTTTGTTCATTCGATCCTGAAGCGCTCTAATATTTCATAGACATACTTCCTCTGATGAATGAACATCCCCTCCTTTCGTTGTTCAACTTGTAATCCCAGAAAGAAGTTCAGCTCTCCCATCGCACTCATCTCAAACTTGGACTTCATAACCTTCTCGAAATCTTTGCACATTTGTTCATTTGACGTACCAAAAATGATGACGTCCACATAACTTGTACCAGTAAGAAATCGTCGCCTTTCCTTTTAATGAACAGTGTATAATCTATTCTCCCTCTCTCGAACCCATTTTCCAAGACATGAGTAGATAGTGTCTCGTACCACGCCTTAGGAGCCTGATGTAACCCATACAGAGCCTTATCCAATTTATATACTCTGTCTGGATACTTGGGATGATACGTGCATGAATCAAGGCCCGAAAGCTGATGAGTTGTTTCTTACCATTGGGTCAAATGTTGGTTTGGGCTCAATGACCATGGGGTGTGCTTGGTTACTTTGGTGGATTAGTTGGGCCGAATTATCAAAGTTGCATGGGTTTTGGGCTCATTGACCATGAGGTGTGCTTGTTAAACACACCTATCCTAAACAACCAATAACCATTCTGTCCAGCCCATATACGTATCATTTGTGGTATCAGAGCCTGAATTTCAAAGCCGTTGGCAGCCATGAATTTCGATGATCCTGAGTTTCTTCAATGACTTCGCGAGGTGCTAAGAGGCATTTAGAAGAAGTGGAGGAGCAGAAAATGTCTCGATTCTTGCGTGGTCTAAATACGAGTATTGAAATTGTTGTTGAATTGTACCCATATGCGGATTTTGGTACACTTTGTGGGTTGTGTATAGAGCTGGAAAATCAGGGGAAAGCAAAGTAAGTGGGGGGGGGTTTGAATATGGATTCTAATAAGCCTAGATTTTGGTCTAAACCTGAAACTACTCCGCCTAGTCATGTGGGTGCTAGTAGCTCGTCGGCAGCTCCTAAAAATCGTGAACCCAGCCAAAAAAACTAGCCTGTCCAAGACTCGTTGTTTCAATTGTCAAGGGTTTGGACACTTTCAAAATGCGTGTCCAAACAAAAGAATTGTGACTTTAAGAGAAGCCCTTGAACGCCGTGAAGAGCTGATCGAAGAAGTGGAAAAGATAAGTGACGACTTTGAGAATGAAGAGAAAGAGGAGTCCGAAGAGGAGGAATGTTTTGAAGCACCGAGTTATGACACGACTTTGGCTCTTCGAACATTACAAACTAAAGTTGTGCATGTTGATACCGATCAAAGAGACCATCTTTTTCTCACCAAATGTCTCGTCAAAGATGAGTGGTGTAGCGTGATTATTGATGGGGGGAAGTTGTGCTAATGTTGCTTCTAGTGAAATGGTGTCCAAATTGGGGTTGCTTACTACTACCCATCCGAAACCATATGCACTCCATTGGCTTGATGATGGCAATAAGGTGAAGGTGTCAAAACAAACGCTGGTTGGATTAACTATAGGGTCGTATAAAGATGAAGTCATGTGTGACGTGGTTCCCATGGATGCTTGCCATGTGCTGTTGGGACGTCCTTGGCAATTTGATAGGGACGTGACACACAAGGGGAGGAGCAATGAGTATGAGCTGAAAGATAAAGGCAAAAAAATTGTGTTGAAGCCCATGCCCTCACAAACCGTGCGATCTACAAGTACCAAACAAAAAAAGAAACCAAATCTCACCATGTTGGCTAGTGAACGAGACATTGAACAAGCTCTTAATAGTGGAGAAGTGGTGTATTTGCTGCTGACCAAGGAAAATTCTTTGGAGAATGTGAGTTTGTTGGAAGGCAGCCCCATTGCCGATTTGTTGTTCGAATACAAAGATGTGTTTCCCGATGATTTGCCACACGGTTTGCCTCCTATTCGTGGCATTGAGCATCAAATAGACCTTATTCCAGGAACACCATTGCCTAACAAGGTTGCATATCATTGTAATCCGGAGGAAACAAAGGAATTACGAAAACAGGTTGAAGAACTTGTTAGTCGTGATTATGTGTGTGAAAGCTTAAGCCCCTGTGCCGGTGCCTGTTTTGCTTGTGCCTAGAAAAGAATGGAACGTGGAGGATGTGTGTTGATAGTAGGGCTGTGAATAACATTACCATAAAATATCGTTTTTCAATCCCAAGGCTGGATGATATGTTAGATGAGCTCCATGGATCGATGGTGTTCTCAAAAATTGATTTGCAGAGTGATTATCATCAGATTCGAATTCGTGAAGGGGATGAGTGGAAAACAGCCTTCAAGACCAAGCATGGGTTATATGAGCGGACTGTGATGCCATTTGGTCTCACGAATGCGCCTAGTACTTTTATGAGGCTGATGAATGAAGTTTTTTAGCCATTTCTGGGTAGGTTTGTTGTGGTTTATTTGGATGATATATTGAATTATGGCAGGAAGAAGGAAGAACATTTTCAGCATTTGAAGCTAGTCTTTGAAACCCTTAGAGCTCAAAAACTCTATGGAAAGAAAGAAAAATGCTCGTTCCTAGTTGATAAGGTGATGTTCTTGGGTTATGTGGTGTCCAAAGATGGGGTGTCCGTGGATCAAACTAAGAATGAAGCAATCAAGCTATGGCTGATTCCTCGAAACATAAGTGAAGTGCGTTCGTTTCTTGGTTTGGCCTCATTTTATCGTTGTTTTATTCGTAATTTCAGCACTCTTATGAGTCCCATTACTAATTGTATGAAGAAAGGGACATTTGTATAGGGGTAGATGCTGAAAAGGCGTTTGAAACAATCAAGGAACATTTATGTGCTGCTCCAGTTTTGGCACTTCCAGATTTCTCTCAACCCTTTGAAGTTGAGTGTGATGCAAGTGGGGTTGGAATTGGTGTTGTTCTGACTCAAGCCCAACGTCCCATTGCTTACTTTTCGGAGAAATTGGGAGGTGCTCGTTTGAATTATTGCACTTATGACAAAGAATTTAATGCCATTGTTAGGGCATTGGAGCATTGGAGTCAATATTTGCGTGCAAATCATTTCATTGTGCATTCAGATCATGAATCTTTGAAGTATATTAATGGGCAGCAGAAGTTGAGTCCAAGGCATTCTAAGTGGGTGGAGTTCTTGCAATCCTTTCATTTCTCATGCAAATATAAGGATGGTAAAAGTAATGTGGTGGCTGATGCATTTTCGCGTCGTTATGCTTTATTTGCTACCCTTGATGTTCGTTTGTTGGGATTTGAAACTTTAATAGACTACTACGTTGATGACGCTGATTTTGGGGAGTTGTTTGAAAAATGCTCTAATGGTGCCCAAGGGGAGTTTTCATTGCAAGATGGCTTTCTTTTCAAAGGAAACCGGCTTTGTGTTCCAAAACATGTTGTTCGTGAATTGTTGACACGTGAAGCACATGGTGGTGGGTTGGCTGGCCATTTTGGGGTGGTCAAGACTTTGGAAGTTTTAAAAGAGCATTTGTTTTGGCCTAAGATGTTAGGGGATGTAACTAACATTGTGGGTAAGTGTGTGACTTGTCATATGGCTAAAAGTTCGTTCAAACCTGGTTTGTACTCGTCTTTACCGGTTCCAGTTCGTCCTTGGGAAGATGTGTCCGTGGATTTTATTGTAGCTTTGCCTCGCACTGAAAGGGGTAAGGATGCTATTATGGTCGTCGTTGACAGGTTTTCCAAGATGGCTCACTTTGTTGCATGCCACAAAGCTGATGATGCTAGTAATGTGGCTGATTTATATTACCGAGAAATTGTACGTTTGCATGGGATTACCAAAACCATTGTTTCAGATCGAGACTCCAAGTTTTTGAGTTATTTCTGGAATACGTTGTGGAGGAAGGTGGGAACCAAATTGTTGTTTAGCACATCTCACCATCCTCAAACGGATGGCCAAACGGAAGTTACATACAGGACCTTAGGGACGTTCTTGCGGGGATTGGTGAGCAAGACTCAAAAGGATTGGGATGTTAAGCTCGCTCATGCTGAGTTTGCTTATAATCGTTCTCCTACTTATGCTACTAGTCATTCTCCGTTTGAAGTCGTTTATGGGGTTAATCCCTACCTACCATTGGATTTGATTCCATTGCCAAAGGAGGAGTTGGTTCACAAGGATGCTAATGATATGTTGAAGTCTACGATTAGGTTACATGAACAAGTACGTAATCGTATTGAGGCTATTAATGCAACTTACAAACAGAAATCTAATAAAAGTAAGTAACCTCGGGTGTTTGCTGATGGTGATTTGGTGTGGGTGCATCTAAGGAAAGAGGGTTTTCCAAGCAAACGTAATAACAAATTGATGCCAGGAGCTGAAGGTCCTTACAAGGTGGTTGCATGTGTGAATGATAATGCATACAAGGTGGAGTTACCCGGAGATTATGGGGTGTATGCTACTTTTAACGTAGGAGATCTTTCACCATATCTTGATGATGATGGCATTGCTGAATTGAGGTCAATTCCTTTCAAAGGGGAGGGGATGATACGTGCATCGATGAAGGCCCGAAGCTGATGAGTTGTTTTTTTACTATTGGGTCAAATGTTGGTTTGGGCTCAATGACCCATGGGGTGTGCTTGGTTACTTTGGTGGATTAGTTGGGCCGAATTATCAAAGTTGCATGGGTTTTGAGGTGGCTGAATTTGCATGAGATTAATATGGCTTTTTATTTCGTTTTATGATAATCTTTTTCGAGTTAAAAGCCTTATTTATTGTAAGACTTATTGTGGGACTCTTGGAATTTGTAAGACATATTGTGGGGCTTTTGGAATTCGTAACCACTCTACGACTTGTGTTTTATAAGCCACTTTTCGTCTTTTGAATAAACATATACATGATCTGAATTTTAAAAGTCTTCTCTTGAATTATTTTGGTTGTCATCTTTGGGAGGTTTTCCTGATGTTGGCTAGATTCAAATCAATAGGTCTTGATTTGCAATCCGTTTGGCAAATTATAGGTCTAGTTTGTTAAACACACCTATCCTAAACAACCAATAACCATTTTGTCCAGCCCATACACGCATCATTTGTGGTATCAGAGCCTAAATTTCAAAGCCGTTGGCAGCCATGAATTTCGATGATCCTGAGTTTCTTCAATGACTTTGCGAGGTGCTAAGAGGCATTCAGGAAGAGGGACGACGACCTATACTGGGACAGCCAAGAATAGAAGAGTTTAAGGTGAATGAATTGCCTGAATTTGCTGGTGGTACAGATCCAGAGAAGTACTTAGAGTGGGAGAGAAAGATTGACCGTATGTTTGATTTTAAAGAACTTGACGATGAGAAGAGGTGTGCAAATACGCAATTCTGAAATTGAGTGGTGGTGCTTCCTTGTGGTTCGAGGGGATTAAGGCCAAGAGGACACGGGAAGGCAAAGAAAAGATGTCATCTTGGGAATCTCTCAAAAGAAAGCTAAAATAAGGTATGTTCCCATAAACCACCGAATTACCACGTATAGAAAAATAGCCGAATTGAGGCAAGGCAAGATGAGTGTGGCCGAGTATATTGATGAATTTGAATAATTATCACTAATGGGTGATTTAGAAGAAGTGGAGGAGCAGGAAATGTCTCGATTCTTGCGTGGTCTAAATACTAGTATTGCAATTGTTGTTGATTTGTACCCATATGCGGATTTTGGTACACTTTGTGGGTTGTGTATAAAGCTGGAAAATCAGGGGAAAGCAAAGTATGTGGGGTGTTTGAATATGGATTCTAATAAGCCTAGATTTTGGTCTAAACCCGAAACTACTCCGCCTAGTCACGTGGGTGCTAGTAGCTCGTCGGCAGCTCCTAAAAATCGTGAATCCAGCCAAGGAAACTAGCTTGTCCAAGACTCGTAGTTTCAATTGTCAAGGGTTTTGACACTTTCAAAATGCGTGTCTAAACAAAAGAATTGTGACTTTAAGAGTAGCCCTTGAACACCGTCAAGAGCTGATCGAAGAAGTGGAAAAGATAGGTGACGACTTTGAGAATGAAGAGAAAGAGGAGTCCGAAGAGGAGAAATGTTTTGAAGCACCGAGTTATGACACGACTTTGGTTCTTCGAACATTACAAACTAAAGTTGTGCATGTTGATTCCGATCAAAGAGACCAGCTTTTTCACACCAAATGTCTCTTCAACTTGTAAACCCAGAAAGAAGTTCAGCTCTCCCATCGCACTCATCTCAAACTTGGACTTCATAACCTTCTCGAAATCTTTGCACATATGTTCATTTGACAAACCAAAAATGGTGTCGTCCACGTAAACTTGTACCAGTAAGAAATCGTCGCCTTTCCTTTTAATGAACAGTGTACTATCTATTCTCCCTCTCTCGAACACATTTTCCAAGAGATGAGTATATAGTGTCTCGTACCACGCCCTAGGAGTCTGATGTAACCCATACAGAGCCTTATCCAATTTATATACTCTGTGTGGATACTTGGGATCAGTAAACCTTGCCGGTTGCTCGACATACACCAATTCCTTCACTTTCCCATACAAGAAGACACTCTTGACGTCTAGCTGATAAACTTTGAAGCCTTTGAAGGATGCAAATGCGAGAAACAATCTGATAGCTTCAAGCCTTGCAACTGGTGCAAACGCCTCATTATAATCAATCCCTTCTTCTTGGTTGAACCCCTTTACTACAAGTCTTGCCTTGTTACGTGTAATGATGCCTCGATCATCCATTATGCACTTAAAGACCCATTTGGTCCCTATAGCAACTTCTCCACGAGGCAAAGGCACTAACTCCCAGACTTCTAGCTTTTTGAACTGTGAAAGTTCCTCTTGCATTGCTTCAACCCAAGAATTATCCTTCAGAGCCATTTGTACAGGCAATTGTGAAATGCCTTGGAGTCATTGATCATCGATAACGACACTGTGTTACTATTCACACTACTCTTAGTTCTCACACCAGCATTTGGATTCCCAATGACGTCTTTAATCGGATGATCCTTATTTACTATGGATGTTTCAACTGCATCGACCAGAAGATTATCTCCCAAATTTGATCCCATTTCTCCTAGAGGAGGGGGTGTGACTTCAGAAGGAACATCCTCCTCGTGATCACTGTCTTCTGAGGCTGAATTGTTTATCTGATTCTCATCCGTAGGCAACAAAGGTTCTTCTTTTGTTGGGGACCCATCTACTGTCGATATATTTTCAGATTTTACGGGAATACTCAAATTGGAAAGGACTCTACCCTTGGAATTAAAATTTAACATCGAGAAGTCATTCTCCACAGTTCCTACATCACCACTAAAAGGAATGTTAAATGATTCAAACACAGAGTCATAATCCAAAAACCATTCTGGACAAATTTGGGGTTTATGTGAATAACTGGTTACATCAATATTAAACACAATTTCTATAGTAGCAGTAGTTTAAATAAAAACCCTCTTGTTTGGTGAATTTGGGACATAACCTAGGAAGTATCCTTCGTTTGCCTTTACACCAAACTTAGGTTGATGTTTCGTTTTTATCAAAGTACATGGCACCCCAAATGGTTCAAAGACAGTTAAATTTGGTGGTATTTTATTTAAAATCTCATAACAGGTTTTGTTCAAAGATTTTACAATAAGGACTCTGTTTAAAACATGACAAACGGTGCCTTCTCCAAAAACATGGTGGGAAGCTTTGAATCCGAGAGCATAGTCCTTGCTGCCTCAATAAATGTCTTGTTTTTCCGTTCTGCCACCCCATTTTGTTGTGGCTCATATGATGCACTAAATTGATGCACTATGCCCATTTAGTTAGGCAATATACACCAATTACTGCATTTTTGAACTCTGTTCCATTATCACTTTTGATACGTTTTACCCTTTTCCCGTATGAGTTCTCAACTTGGTGTAAGAACCCAATCAGCGTGCCTGCTGTCTCGTCCTTTGTACCTAAAAAGAAAACCCAAGAGAAACGTGAGTAATAATCAGTAATAACTAAACAATACCAACTCCCACCTATACTCCTTTTGTTGATTGGGCCGAAAAGATCCATATGCACCAAGTCAAAGGTGGAGGAGATTGAGTTCTGAGTCTTCAGTTTGTGTGCTTTCTTATGTTGTTTCCCTTTCTTGCACGGCACACACTTATCCTCAAACTGGAAGCTTTTCAGTGGAACACCTTGCACAATGCCATTTTTCGTGATGAAATTCATCTTCCTTAAGTGCAAGTGTGCCATTCGCCTGTGCCACAACAAAGATTCTGACTCTGAAGCTTTTGATAGTAGACATATAGATCCCATCGACGAATCTGCTATGGACATGTCCATCATGTACAGAACATTTACATTTGGGGCTCTCATTATAATCCACTCTTCAGGTATATTGAATCCAGGATTTAGCACTAGCACTTCTTTTTCTGTAAAGAGGACCGAATTTTGTATATTACAGATTTGAGCGACACTAATGAGATTATGATCAAGCTTTTCTACATAAAAGACTTGATCAAGAGTGATCGCCCCATTAGTGACTATTTCAGTTCGAGTGATATTGCCTCATTTATTCCCAGCAAATGAGACAAATCCTTTAAACCCACTTTTGAAGTCCGTCAGTAGACTTCTTTCCCCAGTCATGTGTCAAGAGCAACCACTATCTACGAAACACTTGTTGTTAAGACCTGCAGTTAAATCCTGCACATGAAAGAAAACAAATTAGTTATCACGGGGAACCCATGCCATGACTTACTTGGTAATACAATTCTCATCCACAAACTTGAACTCTTTCAATTACCCATCTCTCATTTTAGGTGACTTGGATTTTTGAGCAAGAACTGGTTGTGGAGCTGAGTGATTAATATCCACTCTTGGCCTTTGATTTGTCTTTTGTTGTGGAGCCCTAGAATAATTATGTTATAATGCATCTCAGTGTTATAACTCTGGGCTCTACCAGGTGTCTGATGTCTGTTAGGAGTATGGTACCTCACTGGAGTATAACTCCTCTTATTGTATGACTCCTAATGATAGGTTTGGGGATAGACCTTGATTGACTTGGGAATCCATTCAGTGAATTATTCCTAGGTCCTTCATTTTGTTTGTTAGACACCTGTGTTTGTTTCGTTTCACTCGTGATGTTGCATTCTAGTTCTTCTCTAAATTTTGAGAACTACTCGAGCTTGCATTACTAGGCACTGTTGTCAAGTTTGTTGTTCTGGTTTCCCTATGGTTGGTGTAGACTCTGGTTTCTTATAGGGACACCCTGATGCAACATGACCTTTTTCATGACATTTAAAGCAAGACATCTGGTCAATAGAGTTCTTATAAGCACTCTTTGACTTAGGGGTCTCACTAATGTCATGTTGGTTTGAATCAATAACTTTGGTCAACTCTTCTTGTTTATTTTCAGTAACAGTTTTAGCTTCTTCTAGATTTGACACACTACCAGACTACAGAAACTTTACCGATTTCTTATTTTGAGAAGTAGTGGTTGACACCTTAGTCGTTGACACTTTATATGACTCAATTACCTTTTCTTCCTTTGATTTAACCGTTTCATTGGTCTTATCCTGAGTGATAGGCACGTAGTTACCATTGAAAGGTGGAGGCATATCTTGATATCCTAGGCCAATTGGTTTCTTAGACTGTCTCTGCGAATCTAAGATTTTGCCTAAATTCAAGGACGAATTCCTAAACTTCTCAATTTTACTATAAGCCTCAGCAACCTTAACCCTAGCTTCTGCTAATTCTACATCTTTAAGGGTGATTTCCTTAGTCAGAGATTCTACATGCTCATAAATAAATTCTATCATGACACATTGTTCACTCAATTTGTCTTTCGGTTTTATTCAATCTTGAGCATCAACTTTCATTTTAGCCCTAACATCTTCCTTAATGTCTAGTAGACTAGCATTATCAGATTTTAAAGACTGGATTGAGCTGTCATGGATGAAGTTGATTCTAGCACTAGATTCAACTTATCATTTTACATAAAACACATAAATCATGAAAAGTAGAAAAGTTGAGAGTTACATTTTTCCGATCTGATTCGACGTTGGCCATTTGAGCTGCAAACTCCAGAGTAGTAAGCTCCTCAGATTTTCCAATACCAATGGATTTGTATCAGACTGCAGGGTGTCTTCCTTCTTATCCTCTTTAGTTCTACTATCAGTCTCAGTCACTTCAGTCATAAAAGCTCTAGCATTTGACTCCGGATGAGAATTCCAATCATAAGTACCATCTAGCTGCTTGTTAGAAGATACGTTAGTTAACAAGCCATCCACTAATGGTTGATTTCCTGAATTGGTTGAATTCATCCTCTGACATTCTCTAGCAAAATGTCCCAACCCCTGACACTTGTAGCACTTTATTTTTGACTTATCAAAACCTACATTATTGCTCACACTGAGATTTCTTCTTATTCTCTTCATGAACCTCTTCACTCTCTGTGTGACCATGGCTAGTTGCATTTGCAGGTCCATCTGCTCTAGATCATCTGGATTTACCTAATTATAATCCTCCTCCCACAGAGACGGATCGTTTATTTTTCCTAAATGCAGTTACCGTAAGTTGCTCCTATGGTGTCTTAGCACTCATCGGCATTCTGGGGTACCTCTGAGAAGATGATCCTGAGTTTTGTGGTTGATCTTCTAGTTTTGAAAACCCTAGAAAGGCCCTACCACTCAATTCTTCAGCTTCTGCAGGCATGCCTTCTTCTTCTCCATAGTAGAACATTGTAGCCCCCCGACTTAGAGACACTAGAAGTTTATGGCTTTGACTTTCCGAAGTACATTTCAAGATCTTGTACCTGATCGTATTCCATCTCCTTCTTTTGAATCTTAAAGTTATACGCCCTCAGTGTTCCGATAACTTCCTCAAGAGTGAGAGTGTCCAACTTATCTTGATCATGCTTGATCAACGCCGTGTACATTTCCCACTTTGCCGGTAACGCATCTAAAAGTTTGTCAATCTTTTCAGATTCTTGGTACTCAACTCTGCGATTATCAAGTTCAGTCAAAAGATGATAGAACCTTGTGATTATCTCATCCAAGTTCTCACTCTTCAGACCCTTAAAGATTGCAAACTGTTGTTTTAACAACTCAGTTCTCCCCTTCCTCACCCTTGGATTTCCTTCATACCTCTTCTCTAGAGCCTCCCAGAGTTCTTTAGAATTTCTGTGATGTTTAAATGTATGTAGAATTTCAAACGGTAAAGCCATTTCGATAGACGACATTTCCCGATTTTCAGCTTCATAAACTATCTTATCCTCATCTTTCATTTGCAGATAGGATAGAACTTTCATCCTGCCCTCGAGCTCTTGTGTAGGGGGAACATACCCTTCATCTATGGATATCCACATACGCATATCGTTAAATCTCGTGAAGTCTGCAAACCTATCTTTCCACCAATAATAGTTCTCGATCTTCATAAGCTTAGGTGGTGAATTGGATTTGCCCACTTCGTGATCCATTTTCAAGAACTTATGTGAACTTGACATTCTCGTAAAACATTTTGTTCACGAACTTAAATTATTTAATTTTTAAAATAAATTTGAAACTAGTTTGTACGGACTTAGATTATGTTGGTATGAATTTAATTTAAATTCGTTTTACTAAATTAAAATCGTTTGAAATTAAGTTCGAGGACACTAAGTTCATCAGACAACAAGTTCGTGTAACCCTAGTTCGTTTATGATAAGTTCGTGTCAGACAAGTTCGTAGAACCCTAATCTGACAAGTTCGTGAACTTTCACAGCTTTGTGCGGCGCAATTTCGTGGAGGAGCGTGTCTGACAAGTTCGTAGAAACCCTAAAACTCCCTCCTAAGTTCATGCGCTGCAAGTTCGTGAAACGGCCAAAAATTCAACTTTTTAAAAAACTCAAATTAAATCAATGTTTTTAAGACTAAAAAAAATGAAGCTCACTGAATAGATGAACTAAGATGATTATTGGCTTGAAGAACTGCTCAAAACACCCTAAAAACTTCGAGAAAACGTGACATATCCGGAAAAACGCCAAGAAATCTACGAATTGTGAAGGCCTGTCCTTACGGGGCAGTCCTCTGAGTCTAGGTCCCACATTATGCAACACGATATCAATCATAACTAAGATAGAGTAATTTAAGTTGCGGAATTTCAAATTACAAGTACAAACATTAGGATAAGATTAATACAAATTTTTGTTCAGAATTACAGTTTTCAAATTAAACTTGTAAAGGGTACAAGACTAATCTAATTCATGTCATCATACAATCAAATCAAATCTACCCAGACCACCACAATCATCATCTGCCAATCAGTACCGAAGGTTTGTTGAGTAGTGGTCTATAGAAAACATCAATCTTGATTCTTGAAAGACCTAAGAACTAGGTCCAGTAGGTGTTTTTCCCTTATCTTTTCCAGTGTAAAAAATTAAACAACAACTATAAGCAATGCTTAGTGAGAATATAGATTTTCAGATTACATGCATTTCAAGCGGATCATGGGTCTAGCGTGATATGTCTTGACTGCCGCTACAACCACTCATGATTGAGACATAGTAGTCATAGAGTTGGATGATGTCCAGGCCACGCTCATGCTTTTAGTGGAAGCTATCCACTTGTACTGGGCTAGGTACCAGTAATCAACATGGGGGAACATCGGAGTATCAATACCAAGTTCAATAGAACTGGTGAAGTAGCATGGTCTAGAACAATAGACCGTCAAGGCTAATCATAATAAGCTGAATCAATACATCAAAGACACGAGCAATGATGAAAGCATAAATAAACGAGGTCACGATAGCAAGATCAACTTATAACAATATCTAAAATGAACTGTAAGTATAATGTTATGCATAATGATAAGTCAAATAGCTATCATGATCCACAGGGCATCACCGAACCATGGTGAGCACATGTCACAATGCAGCTGAGCATGTATGAATGTCAAAACAAACTATCATCAACAATATGTCTCAACCGGAATCTAGCATGTAAAACTAAATATCTATAACTCACTGGTTCTGTTGTCTTCTCAAGCAGATTTCTCCACCACCTGAGTTATCTCAGGATTTAAATCTTTAATCTTGGTCTTTCTGGACTCTGGCTTTGCTTTACAAATCTGTGACCCACTTTCAATATCTTTAAATCTTTAATTCATTGTTCAGAATTTATCTGAACCTGTCCAGAATTTTATCAAAGCAAGAACATTAACTTCTTAGGTTTAAATCTTTATTTATCTTTCTGATAACTGATAAACCCAAATCAATCATTTTACTCTTTCTTTGACTCTTTGAAATCTCAAAAGATACATACATACATACATATATATATATATATATATATATATATATATATATATATATATATATATATATATATATATATATATATATATATATATATATATATATATATATATATATATATATATATATATATATCTTGTTGCTTTAAGTAATGTTCTTTCATCATTATAATCATGGGTCTTATAATTGTAACATATCATTTATTTGTGATTTTAAAATATCAAAAATTAAGACATCCGAATTAGTCATCCGGATTCGGACCAACCGGACTCAGATCATCTGAATTTGGGTATCCGGACCAAGCATCCGGACTTGGGCATCCGAATTGGGTCCATCCGAATTGGGCTAATCAAGGTTCGGATATATCTTACATCCGAAATAGATCCGAAATGGGCATTTCATCCGAATTCGGGTCTCAACCGAATTCGGATCCCATGACTTAGAATATTCCCAGTTTTGTTCTTGAAGTTCCAGTTTTTTATACATAAGGATTTTTACCAAAAATTCTCAAATCATTTTTATTAACATGCAACTCTAAATAAAGTTATATTATCATTATTCTGATGTTTTTATACTATTTTCCCTATCTTAAACCCAATTAATTACTCAAAATCGTCCAAATGTGATAAAAACACAAGAACACAAAATTTTACAAAATTTCAGATTTTCTTTTATTTGGGCGATCTAATCACTGATTTTTGTTTCTTTAACATCTAATGTCTTAAATACATGATTATTTACTAAAATTTCAAACATGCAATAACATTTATGTTAAATCTTAGATCATCAATTCGGTTTTTCGTAAAACCGAACATAAACCCAAAATTTTCGAAATTTAAATGAATATTACCCTTAAATTCTTGTAGATTCTTGATGTTTAATGTTGCTTGTAACTCTTCTTGACTTCAATTCTTCAATTAATTGCAACTTTTATGATTTTTCTTGATGAATTTGTGAAGAAGCCGTAGCTTCTAGAGAGAGAGAGTGTGTGTGTGAATTTTCTTTAAATGGTGTTAAATGAAATAATTAAAAGACTTTGAGTCTTTTATTACTTAACTTTTGGAACTTGTCACTTTTGGTCCATCTATATTTTCATCTTAAATTTTATCATTAATAACATATAATTTAACTTAATTAAATCTATTCATTACTTAATTAAATTGCAATACAAATAACTTAATTAAATTACATTATTAACTCGAAATCAGAAATTTAAACGTTCGGTTAAGACTAGGTTGTTACAGAATGGGCTCCACCACACACAAACTTCGTCCTCGAAGTTAGCTATGTTCGAACAGAATTGGATATGTAGCTTTCATTACATCTCTTGATTCCCAAGACTGATGCGAACCTTTGTGGTGTTTCCACTGGACGAGCACCATCTGTATTTCTTTATTGCGAAGCCTTTTGGTCTTCGAGTCCAGAATACATTCTGGCTCTTCCACCACTCGAAGTTTTTCATCAATTTGCAGATTAACATATGGCATCTGTACTTCTCTTTCATCTGCTAGGTTCTTTCGTAGATGACTAACATGGAATACAGGATGTATTCCCGCTAAGTCTGTTGGCAATTCAAGACGATAGGATTGGTTCCCTACCTTTTCAACGATCTTGAACGGACCAATAAATCTTGGAGCTAACTTGTTTCGCTTTATGAATCGGGCCACATTCTTCATTGGAGATGCTTTCAGCATCACCCAATTATTAACCGCAAAACTTATTGATATGTGCCGATTGTCGTAGTATGACTTCTGCCTGCTTTGAGCTTCAAGAATGTTCCTTCTGACAAGTTGAATATTCTCATGAGTCAACTGTAGAAGTTCAGGACCTGCTAAAGGCAAGTCACCTGTTTCGCGCCAACAGGTGGGAGTTTTGCATTTTCTTGATCGTAGAATGATAACTGTTGTTGTATGAGAATTCGACCAAAGGTAAATGGTCATCCCAATTAGCACCCAGCTCAAGAACGCAGGCACGGAGCATATCTTCGAGAGTAAGGATAGTACGTTCACTTTGGCCATCTGCATTAGGATAATAAGCAGTACTCATAGAGATTCGAGTACCCCTCCCCTCTTGCAGCGCTTTCCAGAATGATGCGATCTCACCCGATCAATGTGTGATAGATCACGATTGCCCGATCATTCTAATGGTTGTTTCAAGTAACTTGGATAGGACCGCGACCCGTTGTCTATAAACGAGACAAGAACCTTGGTATAAGTGGAACCGCGACCCGTTGCCTATATACGAGGCAAGAACTTTGGTATAGAGAACGCCACAATTAACCCCACAAGTTGATTGATAAGTTTCGAACGCCACAAGCTAAAACACTCGATAAGTTCTAAAAGTTCGTAAGGAACAATAAGATTTAAAAACTCACAATTTTACTCAAAATGAAGGATGATTGAAATGGTTACATTGAGTGCCTATTTATAGGAGAAAATATAAGACCAACTACTTATCTAGATAAGTTGCACAATCTATCACGATAAGCTATCAAATAAGCAAGACTACTTATCAAAAGGTGTAACATCCTGATATTTAATCATTGTAATTGCGGTTTATTAGTTTAAAATTGTAATTTAAGTTGGATCGTATTTTAATTAATTATAACAGTCGGTTGCTTTATTCAGAAATTGATGATTTAAATTTATTAAGTTTATATGATTATTATTAAGTGGTTGAGATGATAAAATAAAGATTTAATCTTTATTTAATGGAATTTAAGAAATTGATTGCTATTTTGAAGAATTATGAAATTATAGAATTTCTAGTTTAATTATTTAAGTATGATAATTTTTAAGTGATATTGATATTGAAATCAAGACACAAATCGGTATTTAAGAAAATTAGAAAGTTTTGGGTTGATTGTGAAAAAGTTGGAAAGATGAGGAAATAAAAGACATAAGTCTTTTATTTTTCTCATTTCAACTCTCTCTCTCTCTTCTCACTGCTCTCTTTATTTCTTCAAAAGAAACCACGGTTCCTCCATTCTCCAAATCAAGAAATCAACTAAGAGATCAAATTGAAGGCTGAAAATCGAGATTCAAGTTGTGTTGAAGAAGCTATAATGGTTACAACAAACGATTTAAGGTAATAATCTCTTAAAATCTCGAATTTAAGGCTTTATAATTCAGTTTTGGATGAAAACGAAATCTGAGATTTTGGTCCAAAAATGTATATGCATGTTAAATATTATTGTGGGTTTATGTAAATCTAGTATTGTGGAAGTTGTGTACAAAATTTCGGGTTCTAATTCAAGTTAAATCTTATGATTTTGAGAAAATTTTATATGTTCTGTATGTGTGCGTGTTTAAGTACTGAAACCACAAATGGGTACCGAAACTTTAAAAGGTTTCGGTATTAATGTTTCCCTTTACCGAAACATTTATGTGTATACTGAAAACCCACAAAGCATAAGTAATGAAACCTTATATATATAAGCATATAATACCGAGATTAGTGGGAGATACCGAAACCATAATGGTTTCGGTACAAACTACCGAAACCCCTTACCCTTACCGAAACCAACATATATTACTGAAACTCCTTGGTGCTGAAACCATAGTATGCATGAGTGTGTACCGAAACCAAATGGAGGTACCGAAACTCTAAAAGTTTCGGTACATAATACCGAAACCTCTCATGAACCGAAACCATTTGCATATACAGAAACTCTAGTACGTACCGAGATCAAAAAGGAGGTACCGAAACCTTTACTTAAAGGTTTCGGTACATATACCGAAACTACAAGAAGGTACCGAAACTTGGTACTGAAACTTTTATAGTTTCAGCAATTCCATCTTTTCCTGATTCAATAAAACTTAGACACACACACACACACACACACACACACACATATATATATATATATATATATATATATATATATATGTATATATATATATATATATATATTCATCATCTCGGTTGGATTTTATTGATGAAAATAAGTAAGAACGGTTGGACATTTTTGGCAATCTCAAATATTGGAGATTTAAAGGTATAAACTTCGATATAATTTGGGCGGGTTAACACAATAAATTGTAAAACTTAGTGAGACTCATTATAAAATGAGAGATTGATGGTATTATTAAAGGGATAAATTGGGAATAATTAAACTATCAAGTAAGAGGATTAAATATGAATTTCGGGTGTCGGGTCCGAATGTTGTATTATATTTATTGGTACAAATTGATGCTCATTCACGTATGAACATGTTTATAATATGCTTTCCATATGGAAATGAAACAGGTCCGTTGTGGTGTTATTTAACCCACAGTGGGGTACTTGGGGAGTCCGGTTGAAAGCCCGAAGAGAAATAAAATTGCTTAAAGTTTAATAACGCACCCACTGTGAGTACATATGATTTCGCATGTTTATATCTGCTTTATGATTGCTATTGCCTGCTGAGACATGTTGCTTCATTTTTCGTTTGGAATTCTACTAACTTGCTTAGATTTAGATGCACATTCTTATTTGATGCATGTCCTTTCGTTTGTTGTGCATCTAACGATGGACCGGTGGGTCGCATCTGTTACTCCGATGTTACTGCGCTATATGACCTGGAGCTGATCCCTCCGAGGTTCTGGTAGGCAGTATGTCATCCCCGATGTTATGTCTGTCTCAGATGGTGGGGTTTCATACCGAGCTTTGGGCTCGTAGGAGCGACGGCTCATGTGTGTCGTACTTTGTGTACGTGGAGAGTGCACGACGTGTGTCGTCGGTGTTACTCTTGTGGGCATCATAAGGATTTATAAAATGCGTAAATCTGTGTATTCACTAAGCATTCGCTTACTTCTCAGTTGTTGATGTTTTTACAGGAAAAGGAAAGTCTGCAGCCGGACCGTCTAGCTAGGTCATTTGTTCAAGTGATAGAAGATTATCTACTACTCAGAGTGGTAATTGAATAATGGGATTGTATTTATAATATGTATTTGGGATGATTGTAATGTTACTGAGTATGTAGACTTAGAATTGGAACCTTGTAGCACCGTAGTGTGGTTTGAAACAATTGTAATATTTTATTTATGTATTTTATTTCTTCCACATTTTAATTAAGCTTTCAGATCATTATGGAAATTATGTTTGGTGTTTAATCCTGGGAGTTATGTAATTGTGGTTTAATGTGCCAAGGATGTCACACGAGATGGTATCAGAGAAGTAGTTTGAGATTCAAGTGTCCGTGAGGTCTTGGTCTCAAACATTAGGTGATGATATGTAGTGATTTTAAGTAATGATCTGAACTAAGATAGGTTACAATCTAGTAATCATAGGAGATTGACTATCATACGGGACAAATGGGTGGTGTCTTTAAATTAATGTCATGTTACTAAACAAATTATATGTTTATAATTTCAGAACATGTCTGGAGGAGGAATGACACCCGAAGAAGCCAGAGAGATGATGCTAGCCATGATGGCTGAGCAGAACAAGATGATACAAGATCAGTTTCGGGCTCGAGATGAGGCCGATGCTAAGAGAAGAGAGGATAAGAGAAAGAACAAGGAGAAGGAAGGGGGCAACAATAATGATGAACAAGATGACAACACTGGGTCGTCTAACAAACACAAAGGTTGTCGGTTTAAGGATTTCAAAGGAAATGGTGCTGTGGAGTTTAATGGATTGGGTGATGCTGTTGCCGCACTGGAATGGATAACAGCAACTGAACGGACATTCCGAATCAGCGATTGTGCTGAGAAGGACATGGTTCGGTATGCTACAACGATGTTCACTAATGACGCAATTATGTGGTGGAATGCTATGGTGAATGCTTTGACACTGGAGAAGGTTTCTGTTATGACTTGGGCTGAGTTCAAGGACTTATTCACTCAGCAATACTGTCCGGTTGATGAGCGCCGAAGACTGGAGGCAAAGTTTATGGCATTGATGCAGGGGACTAAGACTGTGTCCCAGTATGCTGTGGAGTTCACGAGGCTGAGTCTGTTTGCGCCTCATCAAGTTGATACTGAAGAAAGGAAGGTGACCAGGTTCGAGGCTGGTCTGGATATTGAAATTAGAAGGGTTATGAGCAACGTTTGCTACCCTACATTTGCTGGCTTACTTGAGGTTGCCAGGAATGTAGAGCAAATTCTGATCATGTCGGGTTATTCTATTGGGTCTGCTGCTGCTTCCACCAACCCAACACAACCGTCACCACCAAAACGTCAACGCGAAGGAGGCTACTCTGGTTCTTCTCGCTCGTCTCAGTACTCGCCGCAACAATCTTATCGCCGCCAGTCTGGTTCTTCTGGTCGTGCTCGTGCCTACTCCATCAACACCGAGTCGCGGTACTGTAATAAGTGTCATCTGGAACATTTCGGCAAGTGCACTAATGGACGTGCTTGCTTTTGCTGTGGAGATTTGGGCCATTTTCAGAGTGAGTGCCCAAGGAAAGGTGATGCTTGCCATAAGTGTGGTGTATGGGGGCATTACAGTAGAAATTTTCGGAAGAACGCTCCAGCAGCTACTGCTCCATCTTCAACTCGATCTTCTGGGGGATCTAGTGGTGGTTCAGTCAACCGCCGGAACCAGTCACAAAGGGCACCAGCTCGTGCATTTCAGATAACGGTAGAGGAGGCTAAGGAAAACCCCGAGGTGGTTACTGGTATGTTTATTGTTAATTCCATGCCTGCACGAGTTCTTTTCGATTCGGGTGCCAACCGGTCCTTTGTGTCTACTGCTTTTGCTCAACTATTGTCGATGCCACTGTCTAAGTTGTCTACTATACTTGACATAGAAACTGCTAGCAACACTTTAGTAAAAGTATATCACGTATACCGAAACTGCACGTTAGTGATTGAAGATGTAGTCTTCAATTTGGATCTGATACCGATAGACTTCAGTGAATTTGATGTGATAATTGGGATGGATTGGTTGATAGAGAATGAAGCCCACATAGTATGTAAGAAGCGGATGATAAAGATAACTACTCCGGAGGGGTGTGAGATCTGTATTTACGGGGATAGGAGAAGTGGGGATCTGTGCTTATTGACTATTGCAAAAGCTCGAAAGCTTGTTGCAAAGAGATGTGACGCCTACTTAGCATATGCTATTGATGCTAAGGCTGAGAAGAAAACGTTGGCCGATGTGCCTGTTGTAGCACAATTCCCGGATGTGTTTCCGGAAGACTTGTCTGGCGTGCCGCCTGAGAGACAAGTTGAGTTTCGAATTGATCTGATCCCCTGAGCTGCACCGGTAGCTCGCTCTCCATATCGCCTTGCCCCAACTGAGATGAAAGAGATGATGACACAACTCCAGGAGTTGTTGGACAAGGGCTTCATTCGACCGAGTTCATCGACGTGGGGAGCTCCGGTATTATTTGTTAAGAAGAAAGATGGCACGATGAGGATGGGGATTGACTACCGGGAGCTGAATAAGTTCACGATCAAGAACAAGTATCCGCTGCCGCGGATAGATGACTTGTTTGATCAGTTACACGGGGCAAGTGTATTTTCTAAGATCGACTTGAGATCGGGATACCATCAGTTAAAAGTAAGAGAAGAAGATGTACCGAAGACAGCTTTTAGAACTCGGTATGGGCATTACGAGTTTCTGGTCATGCCTTTTGGGTTAACTAACGCCCCGGCTGTCTTTATGGACTTGATGAATAGGTTTTGTAGACCGATGTTGGATAAGTCGGTGATTGTGTTCATTGACGATATTTTGGTATACTCTAAGTCTGAAGCCGAACACGCTGATCACCTAAAAGAATTGTTGGAACTGTTAAGAAAGGAGAAGTTGTATGCCAAGTTCTCGAAATGTGAGTTTTGGCTGCAACAGATTCAATTTTTGGGGCATGTGATTTCAGGGGCTGGGATTTCTGTAGATCCAGCCAAAGTTGAAGCGATAAAGAATTGGGAACCGCCGCAATCAGCTACAGAAATCAGGAGTTTCTTGGACTGGCGGGATATTATAGGAGGTTTATAAAGGACTTCTCAAAGATTGCATTTCCGTTGACGGCATTAACGAAGAAGAATGCACCATTTGTTTGGGAAACCATACAGCAAGAAGCATTTGAGATCTTGAAGAAAACACTAAGTGAAGCGCCGATACTTGCTCTACCGGAGGGCAATGAGGATTTTGTGGTATACACAGATGCTTCAAGGTTGGGATTAGGCGCTGTACTGATGCAGCGAGGAAAAGTTATAGCATACGCCTCGAGACAGCTTAAGCAGCATGAAAAGAATTACTCAACTCATGATCTTGAGTTGACAGCTGTCACTTTTGCACTGAAATTGTGGAGACACTATCTGTATGGAACTAAGTGTCAGTTATACACGGACTATAAGAGTTTGAAGTACATCTTCAGCCAGAATGAACTCAATATGAGGCAGAGACGTAGTAGCCGATCCTTTGAGTCGCGAAGCTTATGCCAAAGAATGTTGTTATATGCTGACGTCCACGATGTTAACCTCCACAATTATTGACAATGTTAAAGCCGCTCAAGTAGAAGCTTTGAGGGAAGAGAATATTGGTGCTGAGGATATTAGAGTACAGAAGAATGTTATGGAAACTAGTGAGTCGGGGTTGAAAGGAATTTATGGAAGGATTTGGGTGCCGAAGTATGGTGGTATGAGAAATGTGATTATCAAAGAAGCGCATCAATCAAAATTTTCTATACATCCTGGAAGTACGAAGATATACAATGAACTTAAAGCGGATTTCTGGTGGCCGGGATTGAAGAAGGATATCGGACAGTACGTGGAGCGCTGCAGGACTTGTTGGCTTGTGAAGGCCGAACACCAGCAACTATACGGCAGTTTGCAACCGCTTCCCATTCTGGAATGGAAGTGGGAACACATCACGATGGACTTTGTTACTAAGTTGCCGAAGACTAGGCGTCAACATGATGCAGTGTGGGTAATAGTTGATAGATTGACTAAGTCGGCTCATTTTATACCGATTAGAGAAAATTACTCACTTGAAAGATTGGCTCAAATTTACATGGATGAAATTGTTTCTAGACATGGAGTACCGAAGTCCATTGTATCTGACCGTGATAGCCGCTTCACCTCGAACTTTTGGTCGGCATTGCAAGAAGGGATGGGGACGAGGATTGCTATGATTACGGCTTATCGTCCACAAACCGATGGTCAGAGTGAACGAACCATCCTTACTTTGGAGGATATGATGAGATCATGCATATTGGATCTCGGTGGCAATTAGGACGACCATTTGCCGTTAATAGAATTCTCGTACAATAACAGCTATCATGCAACAATTAAGAAGGCACCTTTTGAGGCACTATATGGGAGAAGGTGTAGGACTCCTACTTGTTGGAGGGAAACTGGAGAAACGCCGATTGCTGGGCCGGCATTGTTGCAGGAGACAAACGAGAAAATACAGCTGATCAGACAGAATATGAAAGCGGCTCAGGATCGCCAGAAAAGTTATTATGACAGAAGGCACAAACCTATTAGCTTTGAAGTGAATGACTGGGTTTACTTAAAAGTATCACCTATGAGAGGTGTTACTCGTTTTGTGAAGAGAGGCAAGTTGGCTCCGAGATTTGTTGGGCCATTCAAGATAGTAGAAAAAGTTGGGAATCAATCATATCGTTTAGAGTTGCCTGAAGAAATGTCAGGCATACACCCGGTGTTTCATGTTGGAAATCTTCATAAGTCATTTACTACTGGTAACGAAGATTGGGCCGATCATACTGAGCTGCAAGTTGATGAAAGGCTCCGATATGTTGAGAATCCGGAATGTGTATTGGATACCAAGATGAAAAAGCTAAGGAGCAAAGAGATCGAAATGGTGCTCGTACGTTGGAAGCATCATAAAGGAGCAAATCACACTTGGGAGACAAAGGCGGAAATGTTAAGGAAATCTCCGCAACTGTTTGAGGTCAAATAACTTCGAGGACGAAGTTGAGCGTGGTGGAGCCCATGCTGTAACATCCTGATATTTAATCATTGTAACTGCGGTTTATTAGTATAAAATTGTAATTTAAGTTGGATCGTATTTTAATTAATTATAAAAGTCGGTTGCTTTATTCAGAAATTGATGATTTAAATGTATTAAGTTTATATGATTATTATTAAGTGGTTGAGATGATAAAATAAAGATTTAATCTTTATTTAATGGAATTTAAGAAATTGATTGCTATTTTGAAGAATTATGAAATTATAGAATTTCTAGTTTAATTATTTAAGTATGAAAATTTTTAAGTGATATTGATATTGAAATCAAGACACAAATCGGTATTTAAGAAAATTAGAAAGTTTTGGGTTGATTGTGAAAAAGTTGGAAAGATGAGGAAATAAAAGACATAAGTCTTTTATTTTTCTCATTTCAACTCTCTTTCTCTTCTCACTGCTCTCTTTATTTCTTCAAAAGAAACCACGGTTCCTCCATTCTCCAAATCAAGAAATCAACTAAGACATCAAATTGAACGCTAAAAATCGAGATTCAAGTTGTGTTGAAGAAGCTATAATCGTTACAACAAACGATTTAAGGTAATAATCTCTTAAAATCTCGAATTTAAGGCTTCATAATTCAGTTTTGGATGAAAACGAAATCTGAGATTTTGGTCCAAAAATGTATATGCATGTTAAATATTATTCTGGGTTTATGTAAATCTAGTATTGTGGAAGTTGTGTACAAAATTTCGGGTTCTAATTCAAGTTAAATCTTATGATTTTGAGAAAATTTTATATGTTCTGTATGTGTGCGTGTTTAAGTACTGAAACCACAAATGGATTTTATTGATGAAAATAAGTAAGAACGGTTGGACATTTTTGGCAATCTCAAATATTGGAGATTTAAAGGTATAAACTTCGATATAATTTGGGCGGGTTAACACAATAAATTGTAAAACTTAGTGAGACTCATTATAAAATGAGAGATTGATGGTATTATTAAAGGGATAAATTGGGAATAATTAAACTATCAAGTAAGAGGATTAAATATGAATTTCGGGTGTCGGGTCCGAATGTTGTATTATATTTATTGGTACAAATTGATGCTCATTCACGTATGAACATGTTTATAATATGCTTTCCATATGGAAATGAAACAGGTCCCTTGTGGTGTTATTTAACCCACAGTGGGGTACTTGGGGAGTCCTGTTGAAAGCCCGAAGAGAAATAAAATTGCTTAAAGTTTAATAACGCACCCACTGTGAGTACATATGATTTCGCATGTTTATATCTGCTTTATGATTGCTATTGCCTGCTGAGACATGTTGCTTCATTTTTCGTTTGGAATTCTACTAACTTGCGTAGATTTAGATGCACATTCTTATTTGATGCATGTCCTTTCATTTGTTGTGCATCTAACGATGGACCGGTGGGTCGCATCTGTTACTCCGATGTTACTGCGCTATATGACCCGGAGCTGATCCCTCCGAGGTTCTGGTAGGCAGTATGTCATCCCCGATGTTATGTCTGTCTCAGATGGTTGGGTTTCATACCGAGCTTTGGGCTCGTAGGAGCGACGGCTCACGTGTGTCGTCGGTGCTACTCTTGTGGGCATCATAAGGATTTATAAAATGCGTAAACCTGTGTATTCACTAAGCATTCGCTTACTTCTCAGTTGTTGATGTTTTTACAGGAAAAGGAAAGTCTGCAGCCGGACCGTCTAGCTAGGTCATTTGTTCAAGTGATAGAAGATTATCTACTACTCAGAGTGGTAATTGAATAATGGGATTGTATTTATAATATGTATTTGGGATGATTGTAATGTTACTGAGTATGTAGACTTAGAATTGGAACCTTGTAGCACCGTAGTGTGGTTTGAAACAATTGTAATATTTTATTTATGTATTTTACTGCTTCCGCATTTTAATTAAGCTTTCAGATCATTATGGAAATTATGTTTGGTGTTTAATCCTGGGTGTTATGTAATTGTGGTTTAATGTGCCAAGGGTGTCACAAAAGGGCATTATTGACAGTTCACCACTTGAAGCTTCTAAGGTATTAATCATGCAAGTAACTTCTATACCTTTATCTCCTCCAAGTAAATGGCCATAATTTTGAGAAAACCTTCAAAATGCCTTGAATTTAATCTTTGACAAGTTAATTAACATGGACACCTTTTTGGGAAAATTCATGGACGTGGCTAAGGATATATTTTGTGCCTTTTTTATTCTTGAAAATATAGAAAAAAGGCTAAGGTTGAAGTGGGCTTTTATTTCACTCAAATTCGGCTTAAAATGTGAAAGTTATGGCCAAAACAATGCACATGGGTGGGCTTGGCCGAATTTTATTTATTTATGGGCTTTTGTGTATTAAAGTGAGAACTTGGGCTCCAAAACTTGGACTAATATTAGTGTTCAACTTGGATCAACATTAGAAAGCGTGCTTGGTTGTTTTGCGAACAAACGGGAGCTTGATTCCGACAATATTTAATCATTTTATTGAGAGCATCCTGGAACATCTTGGATTTTGATCTTGTGATAGGTCCGATCTTCCACCTTAACGGATATACGTCATCTCAGTCCTTGGATAGGTTCTCATCATTCCCCTCTTGAAAGTGATTTGTCCTCAAATCGTCACTTGCATCAAACAGAGTCAAGTCAGTTACATTAAAAACTTCATGAACATTATACTCATCTGGAAGATCAAGTTTGTAAGCATTGGCATTGATTTTCTACAACACTTGAAATGGTCCATCTCCTCTTGGCATTAACTTTGACTTCCGTTTTGTTGGAAACCGTTCCTTCCACAAATGAAGCCACACCCAATCTCTTGGTTCAAAAATAATCTTTCTTTTTCCCTTGTTTGCTTGTTGTTCATACTTCTTGGTGCGCTCTTCAATGTTTTGTTTTGCATGCTCATGGATTTGCTTGACAAATTCCGCCTTCTTCTTGCCATCTAAATTCAAATGCTCATTCACAGGCAAAGGAGTTAAATCCATAGGAGTTAATGGATTAAATCCATACACAATCTCGAAAGGTGAAAACTTAGTAGCAGAATGCACATTTCGATTATATGCAAACTCAACATGGGGTAAGCATTGTTCCCAAGTTTTCACATTCTCCGCACTATTGATCTCAACAAAGTACTAAGTGTAAGATTCACAACTTCAGTTTGTCCATCCGTTTAGGGATGACAAGTTGTAGAAAACAAAAGCTTTGTTCCCAATTTTCCCCACAACGTTTTCCAAAAGTAACTTAAAAACTTTGTGTCCCGATCGAGACGATAGTTCTTGGCATGCCATGCAATCTAACCACTTCTTTGAAAAATAAATCTGAAATATGTGAGGCATCATTGGTTCGATTGCATGGAATGAAATGCGCCAATTTCGAAAACCGATCAACAACCACAAATATCGAATCTTTGCCATTTATAGTTCTTGGCAATCCCAACACAAAATCCATAGAAAGATCAACCCATGGTACACTTTGTATAGGCAGAGGAGTGTATAAACCATGAGGTTGAACCTTTGATTTGGCTTGTTTACAAACAATGCACTTTTCACAAACTTTTCCAAAATAAACTTTCATTTTTGGCCAAAAGAAATGTTCCTGCAAAATATTCAATGTTTTTGCCACACCAAAATGACCCATAAAGCCTCCACTATGCGCCTCCCAAACCAAAAGTTCACGTAAAGAAGTGTTTGGAAGGCAAAGCTTTGATTCTTTGAACAAAAACCCATCATGTATGAAAAACTTTTCAAAAGAGCCCTTTTCACAACTTTGAAAAATCATACCAAAATCCACATCTTCACGATAGAACTCTTTGATTTGTTCAAAACCCAAAATTTAGAGTCAAGAGAAGAGAGTAAAGAGTACCTTCGTGAAAGTGCATCAGCCACAATATTTTCCTTACCTTTCTTGAATCGGATGACATATGGAAATGTCTCAAGAAACTCCATTCACCTAGCATGTCTCTTGTTGAGATTTTGTTGTCCTTTTAGAAACTTCAAGGACTCATGATCAGATGGAATGACAAACTCCTTGGTCCACAAATAGTGTTGCCAAGTTTTTAGTGCTCGAACCAAGGCATACATCTCTTTGTCATATGTGGGATAGTTTAAAGTTGCACCACTTAACTTTTCACTAAAATATGCCAATGGTTTTCCTTCTTGCATTAAAGCCACACCAATTCCAACACCCGATGCATCACACTCAGTCTCAAAATTGTTTATCAAAATTTGGCAAAGAAAGCAAAGGAGCATGAGTTAAATGAAACTTCAGTTTTTCAAAAGCTTGCTCTTTCTCTTTGCCTCATTTAAAACCAACATTCTTTTTAATCTCTTCGGTGAGTGGTGATGCCAAGGTGCTAAATTTTTTCACAAATCAACGATAAAAACTTGCAAGACCATGAAAACTCATCACATCACTTACGCTCTTTGAAGTTGGCCAATCTTGAATAGCCTTTACCTTTTCTTCATCAACAGATATTCCATGAGAACTAACCACATATCCAAGAAATACAATGTGGTCGGTACAAAAAGTGCACTTCTTCCAGTTCGCATAAAGCTGTTCCTTCCTAAGCACACTCAAAACACACGTTAGATGCTCAAGATGATCATTCAAACTCTTAAAAAAAATCAAAATATCATCAATGTAAACGACCACAAATTTCCCAATAAAATCACGCAAAACATGGTTCATTAATCTCATGAACGTACTTGGAGCATTAGTTAACCCAAAAGGCATAACTAACCATTCATATAAACCATGCTTTGTTTTGAAAGCTGTTTTCCATTCGTCACCATCATTCATGCGAATTTGATGATACCCGCTCTTTAGATCAATTTTTGAAAACAACTTTGAGCCATACAATTCATCAAGCATATCATCTAATCGAGGGATTGGATGGCGATACTTTACCGTGATATTATTGATGGAACGACAATCTACACACATCCTCCATGATCCATCCTTCTTCGGTACCAGCAATACGGGAACCGCACACGGACTCATGCTTTCTCGAATCCATCCTTTCTCAAGTAGTTCCTTAACTTGCCTTTGCAACTCTTTGGTTTCGTCCGGATTTGTTCTATACGTCGGCTTGTTTGGAATGGAAGATCCTGGAACAAAGTCAATTTGGTGTTCGATCCCGTGAATTGGTGGCAATCCATTGAGAACTTCCTCGGGAAACAAGTCTTCAAATTCTTGCAAAAGAGATTTGATTTTGCTCGAGAGAATACCGGCCAAATCATTTGTGATTAAATTAGCTTCTTTGATCAAAAGAAGCACAAAAGACATCTCCGAATTCAAGGCTTCCTTTATTTCACTCCTTTTTGCAAATGCACAATATTGACTTTCCTTTTCACCCACAAATGCTTTCTTATCTTTTTGTTTTTAATTTGAACCTTTTTTGTGTTCATTATTTTCATTAGGCTCACCTTCTTTGTTTTTCACATCCCTTTGAAGTCGGACTTGATCTTCATAAACTTGACTCGGTGACATCGGCACAAGAGTTACGGATTTGGTTTAATGAACAAGAGTGTACTTGATGGAGGATCATCAAACCAATCCAAAGATGTGATGGAAATACGTGAATGCCCAATGACAAGAGGACAAGCAAAGAAGATCAAAGAAGTTTTTACGAGCTTAGTTGTTGATATCCAAGAGTATGAATGCAAAGACGATGCTCAACCGCAAGTGATGAAGCATGTTACTAGACTTGAAGCATTGGATCCTAATATGGAAGCATAAAAGCCCAAAAGTTGCATTTTCTTGGGTCTTTGAAGTATTATGGGCTAGTACTAAGCCCAAGTGGTAGAATGGATGTATTTTGAAGTCCATTAGAAGTTTATTTGAGTCCAATAAAAGCCTAGAAATGCCTAATCCGTTTTTTAGTTTAAGAGTCCTAGAATTATCTACCAATTGATGACAAAATGTCTAGATTCATGGATTAAAGTCCCTTCATTAATCCATTGAATTTAATTAGTGTCTTTTGAGTTGGTTTTTGAAGCCTATAAATAGATGGCTTCCTATGTACTTTCAAATCAATTCACTTGAGAAATATATATCTTTCTTCTGAGTTTTACTCATCTTTGTGAGCTTTGTTCTTTGTTGGAGAGTTCATAGTTCAAGAACTTATCAAGATTGTGAGCACATTCTTGTGGCGTTCTCGTATTCCTTTGGTTCTTAGTTCTTATAACTAACGGGTCAAGGACTTGCTCTAGGCGTGTTGGAGTCCCAATTATCGGGTACTTTGACGCCTATCCTATCCTATACGAAGGTTCCAAGTTACATTTAACTTGCGGGTCAACGTTTCGTATCATTTGGTATCAAAGCTACAAAGGTTCGATTCTTAAGTTGTTTTTTACATTTTGATCTTATCATTGTGTTTGTCTATCTTTCTCATCATCTTATCTTTTACATTTTTCTAGTTTTGTCATATTAAAAAAAAGTCACGTTGTTCAACAAAAAAAAGAGCAAATGGAAGAGCGAAATAAAGCTTAAAAAAGTGCAACAATAAAAAAGCATAAAAAAAGTGCAGCAAAAAAAATTAAAGAAAAAGGTTGCAAAAAATTTTTTTAATAAAAGAAGTTTATATGAACACGTGTGCTTGAAAATCAATAATTTATCTTCTATATCGTTGTTCGTTCCAACTTCTTCTCATTGGTTAGTACTTTGTTTCTCCTCACCTTACTATTTTTTTTTTGTTTATCCCATCTTCTTTAAAAGTTCTAAACTCGTTGGTATCAAATTAAGTTCTAAAGGATTTTCTTGAACACTTTCAGTTTTGTGCTCTAATTTGATTTGTTCTTTTACCAATTGAGCTCCACAAGGAATAGAGAGGTAAAAGGCATTGAGTTGTGAGAACACTTGAGGGTAAAATCCAATTATTTTTTTGTGTGAGACACGAGCGTTGAGTGACATCTCTTGAGTGAAACACTTAAGGGAGTGAGGAGAGGATATATTTTTTTTTACTCTTGTTTTTACAGATTAAAAGATCGAAGATAATCAACCCCTCCATAACCTTCAAGTCCAAGCTCTCATGGCTCAAATGCGACGTTTAATGATGGACGAGTTTAATCAAATCCATAAAAGAATGGATAGATTGGAGGCACGTGGACCTCATGCTCCACCACCATCACAAGTTTCTAATGAAAATCATGAAGATGACGCTCGAAGTGATGAATGGGATAGAGGATCTGAAAGAAGGAGGCATAGAAGAAACCATGGTGCTAATAGAGGACTCAACAACATTAAGATGAGAATTCCACAATTTCAAGGAAAGAGTGATCTAGAAGCGTATTTGGATTGGGAAAAAAAGGTTGAACTGATTTTTGCATGTAATAATTATCGCGAGGATCAAAAGGTGAAAGTAGCAGTAATTGAATTCACAGATTACGCTATAGTATGGTGGGATCAATTAGTCACCAACCGAAGAAGAAATGGAGAAAGACCTATTTCTACATGGGTTGAAATGAAGGCTGTTATGCGTAAAAGGTTTGTTCCCTCTCACTATTTTCGAGACTTGTATCGCAAATTACAATCTTTGAATCAGGGAGCAAAGTCTGTGGATGATTATTACAAAGAGATGGAGATTGCCATGATTAGAGCAAATATTGAAGAAGATAGGGAAGCAACAATGGCAAGATTCTTGAGTGGCTTGAATCAAGATATTTCTAATGTCGTGGAGTTGCAATATTGTTTAGACCTTGAAGAGATGGTTCATACGGCCATGAAAGTTGAAAGACAATTGAGGAGAAGAAATAGTTTTTCTAAGGGAAGTACGTCCAGCTCTCAATATTCTCATAGGCCAAAAGGGGAGACATCTAAAGGTACCTCTCCTACACCTTTAAAGAACCAAGATGATGCCACAAAAGGTAGGGAAATGGGCAAAGGCAAAGGTATCGTTTCTACCCCTACACGAACTCGTGAAATTAAATGTTTTCATTGTCTAGGTGTGGGGCACATTGCTTCACAATGCCCAAACAAAAAAGTTATGATTCTTCATGAAAGTGGTGAAATAGAGTCTGAAAATGAAAAGGAGGATGTTTCGGATGATGAAGAGGACTTGGAGCAAAGCGAGGCAGAAAGCGGAGAGCTCTTGGTGGTCAAGAAAGTTTTAAACATACAAGCCAAGGTGGAAGACACACAACAACGAGAAAATATCTTCCATACACGATGTTTGGTGCAAGGTAAAGTATGTAGCCTCATTATTGATGGTGGGAGTTCTACCAATGTTGTGAGTAACGAGGTAATTGAGAAGCTGAATTTGCACACGTTGAAGCATCCACACCCATATAAGCTTCAATGGTTGAATGAATGTGGCGAAGTGAAGGTGACTAAACAGGCCTTGATCACATTTTCCATCGGAAAGTACAAAGACGAAGTGATGTGTGACGTGGTTCCAATGCAAGTAAGTCATATACTACTTGGTAGACCTTGGCAATTTGATAGGAAAGTTATCTATGATGGCTTTCTTAATCAATATATGCTTAAAGATCATGAAAAGAAAGTAGTTCTTGTCTCGCTAACCCCACAACAAGTGCAGGAGGACCAAATTAAAATGATGACATCAAGGCGAGCTTGGGAGGATGAGAGGAAAAATAATGAGTGCAAAGAGAAAAAAATGAGCGGTAAAAATAAAGCAAAGAGTGTCGAGGGCGAGAAAAGTGAGACAAAGGATGATGAAAAAAGAGAGTGTGTCAAGAAGAATTTCTTTGCAAAAACGAGTGAAGTTAAGAGAACGATTGACGAAAAAAAAGAGTGATAGTGTTGGTATTCAAGGAAGCTTGTACATATGCTGAAAAACTAACCAACAATCCGCCAAGTTTTGTTGTGAATATTTTGCAGGAATACCAAGATGTCTTCCCAAAGGAAGAACCAAGTGGTTTACCACCTTTACGAGGGATCGAGCATCGCGTTGATTTCATTCCAGGGGCTGCTCTACCAAACCGTCCAACCTATAGAGCTAACCCTGAGGAGACACGAGAAATCCAAAGGCAAGTGGAGGATTTGCTTTCAAGAGGATGAATTTGAGAATCCATGAGTCCATGTGCTGTACCGGTCATTGTGGTACCCAAGAAGTCAGGTGAATGGAGAATGTGTATGGACTGTAGAGCCATCAACAAAATAACGGTAAAGTATCGCTACCCTATTCCAAGGTTAGATGATATGTGAGATGAGTTGCATGGTGCTAAGATCTTCTCAAAAATTGATTTGAAAAGTGGCTATCATCACATTCGAATTAATGAAGGTGATGAATGGAAAACAGCTTTTAAAACAAAGTTTGGTTTGTATGAGTGGTTAGTTATGCCCTTTGGACTAACTAATGCTCCGAGTACATTCATGAGGTTAATGAATCATGTTTTACGACAGTACATTGGTAAGTTTGTCGTGGTCTATTTTGATGATATCCTGATTTATAGCATTAATGTTGAAGTTCACTTGGAACATTTACGTCTTGCTTTGGAAACTTTAAGAAAAGAGTCATTATTTGCTAACTTAAAGAAGTGCACATTTTGCATGGATAAGGTTGTTTTTCTTGGTTTTGTTGTAAGTGGCCAGGGAATTGAGGTGGATGACGAGAAGGTCAAGGCAATCAAAGAATGGCCAACTCCAACAACAGTGTCCCAAGTTAGAAGCTTCCATGGGCTTGCAAGTTTCTATCGAAGGTTTGTTCGTGACTTCAGTATCATAGCTGCACCCTTAATGAACTTGTGAAGAAGGAAGTTAGTTTTCATTGGGGAGAAAGGCAAGAAGCTGCATTCAATTTGCTGAAAGAAAGGTTGACATCTACTTCTATTCTTGCATTGCCTAATTTTAATAAAATGTTTGAACTTGAGTGTGATGCATCCGGGGTGGGTATTGGGGCTGTTTTGATTCAAGAAGGTAGACCAATTGCATATTTTAGTGAAAAATTAAAGGGGGCTCACTTGAATTATTCCACTTATGAAAAAGAGCTTTATGCATTGGTTAGATCTTTGCAAACATGGCAGCATTACTTAAGGCCTAAGGAATTTGTGGTTCATACGGATCATGAGTCTCTTAAGTACCTTAAGGGGCAAGCTAATTTGAGTAGGAGGCATATCAAATGGGTTGAATTCATTGAGTCATTTCCTTATGTGATCAAATACAAAAAGGGTAAAGAAAACATTGTGGCTGATGCATTGTCTAGACGTCATACTCTTATCACCACATTAAGTTCTAAGCTTCTTGGGTTTGGATCACCTAAAGAAATGTACAAAGATGATTCTGAATTTTCTTCCTTATACGCAGCTTGTGAACATGCTTCATTTGATAAGTTTTATAGGCATGATGGTTATTTTTTAAAGAAAACAAGTTATGCATTCCAAAGTGTTCTATACGGGAGCTATTTGTACGTGAGGCTCATGGTGGAGGGTTGATGGGACATTTTGGTGTCCAAAAGACATTGGATATTTTGAAGGAACATTTCTATTGGCCTAAGATGAGAGAAGATGTTATCAGGATCTGTGAAAAATGTGTGCCATGTAAACAAGCCAAATCAAAATCCAAGCCTCATGGTTTGTATATGCCACTGCCAATTCCTCTGCAACCATGGGTTAACATCTCCATGGAATATGTGATCGGGTTGCCTAGAACAAAGAATGGTCATGATTTTGTGTTTGTGGTGGTTGATCGATTCTCTAAGATGGCACACTTCATTGCGTGTAAGAAGAATGACGATGCTTCACATGTTGCAGACTTGTTTTTCAAAGAGATTGTTCGTTTGCATGGTGTGTCGCGGACCATAGTAAGTGATAGGGATGTCAAGTTTCTGAGTCATTTCTGGTGTGTTCTTTGGAGTAAGTTGGGTACCAAAATTTTGTTTTCTACCATAAGTCACCCCCAAACCAATGGGCAAACAGAAGTGGTTAATCGAACCTTGTCCCAATTACTTCGAGTGATTATTCCGAAGAACTTGAGAACTTGGGAGAATTGTTTGCCTTTTGTAGAGTTTGCTTACAACAGGAGTGTTCATTCTGCTACTAACTTTTCTCCTTTTGAAGTTGTTTACGGATTCAATCCATTGAGTCCTCTTGACCTTGTTCCTCTTCCCATCGAAGAACGATCCAGTTTAGATGGAAAGCGGAAGGCAGAATTCGTGAAGCAATTACACGAAAAGGTAAGACTCAATATTGAGAAGGACAGAACAATACACAAAACAAGCAAACAAAGGCAGGAAAAAGATAGTGTTTGAAGCTGGAGATTGGGTATGGCTGCACCTGAGAAAAGATAGATTTCCTACCAAGTGAAGATCCAAATTGCAACCTAGAGGAGATGGACCATTCAAGTGCTCGAAAGGATCAACGACAATGCTTACAAGCTAGATCTTCCAGATGAGTATCAAGTTAGTTCAACATTCAATGTTTCTGACTTGTCTCCTGTTGATGTAGGTGATGATTCGTGGACGAATCCTTTTCAAGAGGGAGAGAATGATGGAGGATCATCAAACCATTCCAAAGATGTCATGGAAATACGTGAAGGCCCAGTGACAAGAGGACGAGCAAAGAAGATCAAAGAAGTTTTTACGAGCTTAGTTGTTTATATCCAAGAGTCTGAATGCAAAGACGATGCTCAACCGCAAGTGATGAAGCATGTTACTAGACTTGAAGCATTGGATCCTAACATGGAAGCATAAAAGCCCAAAAGTTGCATTTTCTTGGGTCTTTGAAATATTATGGGCTAGTAGAAAGCCCAAGTGGTAGAATGGATGTATTTTGAAGTCCATTAGAAGTTTATTTGAGTCCAATAAAGGCCTAGAAATGCCTAATCCGTTTTTTAGTTTAAGAGTTCTAGAATTATCTACCAATTGATGACAAAATGTCTAGATTCATGGATTAAAGTCCCTTCTTTAATTCATTGAATTTAATTAGTGTCTTTTGAGTTGGTTTTTGAAGCCTGTAAATAGATGGCTTCCTATGTACTTTCAAATCAATTCACTTGAGAAATATATATCTTTCTTCTGAGTTTTACTCATCTTTGTGAGCTTTGTTCTTTGTTGGAGAGTTCATAGTTCAATAACTTATCAAGATTGTGAGCACATTCTTGTGGCGTTCTCGTATTCCTTTGGTTCATAGTTCTTATAACTAACGGGTGAAGGACTTGCTCTAGGCGTGTTGGAGTCCCAATTATCGGGTACTTTGACGCCTATCCTATCCTATACGAAGGTTCCAAGTTACATTTAACTTGCGGGTCAACGTTTCGTATCAGTACTTGTTGGTGAAGCCATCATGTTTCACAAGCCGATCGTATTGCCATGGCCTACCAAGTAGCAAATGACTTGCTTGCATAGGTACCACATCACACAACACCTCGTCTTCATACTTACCAATGCGAAATGACACCAACACTTGTTTCGTCACACGCACCTCACCACTATCATTAATCCAGTGGAGTTTATATGACTTTTTATGCTACCTCGTCGGCAAACCTAGCTTTTCAACCATGGAAACACTAGCCACATTGGTACAACTCCCACCATCAATGATAACACTACATACCTTCCCTTGAACATAACACCGAGTGTGAAAGACGTTTTCCCTTTGTGCATCATCTTCTTCCTTGGAAAGTGTGCTTAAGGCTCGCCTTGCAACCAACAGTTTTTCTTCTACAGCCAACTCTTCTTCACCATCCGTGTCTTCTTGTGATGATTCGGAAGAATCTGTTTCAATTTCTCCATTTTCTCTAAGCATCATTACAAGCTTATTTGGACATTGACTTGCAATGTGACCCCTGCCAAGACACTTAAAACATTTTATGTCACGAGTTTTAGGAGCATCAGAATTACCTTTCTCCTTGGAAGGGCTTGTTGGTTTTGGACCAGATTTGGGATTAAAAGATGATGAACTTTCAGGCCTTTTGGAGCTACCTGCCTTCCAGGTAATCGTTCTTGGTCCACCCCTCTCTTGAGTTGCTTTTCAATTTTAACTGCCATGTGGACCATGTCTTCAACCTCTACATAATGATGCATCTCAACACGATCACGAATTTCATAATTGAGGCCATTTAACAACCTGGCCATGGTAGCTTCTTGATCCTCTTGAATGTTAGCTCGGATCATGGTAACCTCCATTTCCTTGAAATAATCAACAACAGACTTACTTCCTTGCTTCAAGCCTTGGAGCTTATTGTGAAGGTCACGATAATAGTGACTTGGTACAAAACGTCGTCTCATGACCATTTTCATTTCTTCCCATGTATCAACGGGTCTTTCTTCGTTTCTTCGCCTACTAATCACAAGATGATCCCACCATGTTAGTGCATAATCAGAAAATTTAACAACGGCGATTTTTACCTTTTTACGATTGGAGTAGTCATGGCAATCAAAAATGAACTACATTTTAGTCTCCCAATCGATGTAGGCTTCCGGTTCTGACTTTCCTTGAAACGATGGAATTTTCATCTTGATAATTCAAATTGTTGTCTCTTCGGGGCCTTCGTCGAGGAACTCTTCTTTCAGATTCCCATCCGTCACTTCCTCCATCGTCGTCATGATTTTCATAAGAAACTTGTGATGGCGTGCGATTAGGTTGTGGTCATTTAGTCTCCAATCGGTCCATTCTTTCATGAATTTGGTTGATTTCCGTTCTCATCAATCCTCGCATTTCCTCCATCATGGCTTAAACTTGAAGATTATGAGGAGGTTGCTCATCCGCCATTTTTTTGCTGCAAAATAGAAGACAAAAAGTAATAACAATAAAAATATTATTTCCTCCCCGCACTCCCTTACGTGTTTCACTCAAAATTGTGTTCACTCGATTCTCGTGTATGTTGTGTTTGGCTTTTACCCTCTAATGATCTTACCACACCGCCTTTTACCACTCTTTTTAACTCTTAAAATTCAAAACAAACTAAAAAAAAAATCAAAATCAAATGGGCTTGTGGCCTTGAGGAATTCAAAACATACCAAACAACTTTAAGAAGAGATTTGACAAAACCAAATATAACAAGATGAACAATGCTAGTAGTACGTAAAGGTAAATAGAAAAGGAAATGAAATGAAAATAAAGAAAACTAACAAGAATAAAAATTTACTTTGCGTTCCTTTTTTTTGCATTTTTTTGCTTCTTTTTTTTAGGAACAAATGATGCAAAGTAAGAATAAATAAAAAAACTAAAGAACTCATATGATCCCTGAAAAAAATCGATTAGTAGCAACCAAGTCAATTTTTAACAAGATCCACTACAAACATGAACCACAATGCAAGGATGAAGAGAAGAAATTAAAAATGAAAGGACGAAGAGAAAGAAAGTAAAAGATGACACGAAGGAAATATAAAGTAGAAAACAAACCAATAGAACCTGTTTCTGATACCAAATGATGTGATCTCACCCGATGAATGTGTGATAGATCACGATTGCCCGATCGTTCTAATGGTTGTTTCAAGTAACTTGGATTGGACCGCGACCCGTTGTCTATAAACGAGACAAGAACCTTGGTATAAGTGGAACCGCGACCCGTTGCCTATATACGAGGCAAGAACTTTGGTATAGAGAACGCCACAATCAACCCCACCAAGTTTATTGATAAGTTTCGAATGCCACAAGCTAAAACACTCGATAAGTTCTAAAAGTTCGTAAGGAACAATAAGAGTTAAAAACTCACAATTTTACTCACAATGAAGGATGATTGAAATGGTTACATTGAGTGCCTAGTTATAGGAGAAAATATAAGACCAACTACTTATCTAGGTAAGTTGCACAAGCTATCATGATAAGCTATCAAATAAGCAAGACTACTTATCAAAAGGGCGTTATTGATATTTCACCACTTGAAGCTTCTAGAAGGTATTAATCATGCAAGTAACTTCTATCCCATTATCTCCTCCAAGTAAATGGCCATAATGTTGAGAAACCTTCAAAATGCCTTGAATTTAATCTTTGACAAGTTAATTAACATAGACTCCTTTTGGGTAGATTCATGGACGTGGCTAAGGATATATTTTGGGTCTTTATTATTCTTGAAAATATAGAAACAAGGCTAAGGTTGAAGTGGGCTTTTTTTTTCACTCAAATTGGGCTTAAAATGAGGAAGTTATGGCCAAAACAATACACATGGGTGGGCTTGGCCGAATTTTATTTATTTTTAGGCTTTTGTGGATTAAAGTGAGAACTTGGGCTCCAAAACTTGGACTAATATTAGTGTTGAACATGGATTAACATTAGGAAGCGTGCTTGGTTGTTTTGCGAACAAACGTGAGCTTGATTCCGACAATATTTAATCATTCCCTTGAGATCATCCTGGAACATCTTGGATTTTGATCTTGTGATAGGTCCGATCTTCCACCTTAACGGATCTTCGTCATCTCGGTCGTTGGACAGATTCTCATCACAGAATCTCGAAGTGAAACGACTATCATGGTCAGATTCGATAGACTTCGGCACACCATGACGAGAAACGACCTCAGTGATGTACATTTGTGCCAATCTATCAAGGGAGTATGTCTCTTTCATCGGTATGAAATGAGCTGACTTTGTTAATCGATCCACGACTACCCAGATGGAGTCGTGCTGTCTCTTGGTTTTAGGCAATTTTGTGACGAAGTCCATGGTTATATGCTCCCACTTCCACTCAGGAACAGGTTGTGGTTGCATATCCCCGAAGGGTTTCTGATGTTCTGCCTTAACCATTTGACAGACTCTACAGCTTTCGACGAACTGACCGATGTCTTTCTTCATCCTTGGCCACCAATTATCCGCTTTCAGATCGAAGTACATCTTTGAGCTGCCAGGATGAATAGATAACTTGGACTGATGGGCTTCTGATAGAAGATTGTTGCGGATTGAACCATACTTAGGAATCCAGATTCGGTTTCCCTTGAGACAATGAAGTCTCAAATGATTCATAGACAGAAATTGCAATTGCCCTTTAAGATTTTTAGAACATATATTTTTTTTCTTTTTCCAATACTTCGGCTTGAGCAGATTTGATGTCTTCAATAAGATCAGAAGAGAACACAACGGGAGTCAGGGCGTAGCAACACTTTTCTGAGTAGACTTTTCTACTCAAAGCATCCACGACCACGTTGGCTTTGCCGGGATGATATAGGATCTCGCAATCATAGTCCTTGATAAGTTCCAGGGACCGTCGCTGTTTCATATTTAGATCATTTTGAGTAAATAAGTGTTTGAGGCTTTTATGGTCAGTATACAACTGACACTTAGTCCCATAAAGATAGTGGCGCCAGATTTTCAGTGCAAAGGTAACTGCAACCAACTCAAGATCATGAGTTGGTGCACTTTTGTCGTAATCTTTCAATTGTCTTGAAGCGTAGGCAATGACTTTTCCCCTTTGCATGAGGACACAACCTAAGCCAGTACCAGATGCATCGCTATAAATGACAAAGTCATCATTGCCTTCTGGTAAGGCTAGGATCGGCGCTTGAATAAGTTTCTGCTTCAAAGTTTCAAATGTCTTTTGCTTTTTATCCGCCCATACGAAAGGAGTGTTCTTTCATGTTAGCATCATGAGTGGCAAAACAATCTTCGAGAAGTCTTTAATGAATCGCCGGTAGTAACCGGCCAATCCAATGAAACTTCTAATTTCGGAGGCATTGCAAGGCGTTTGCCATTTCTGAATAGCCTCGACTTTAGACGGATCAACTGAGATACCTTCGCCAGATACAACATGGCCAAGGAATTGGATCTATAAATATATCAGAGTAGACTTTCAAGTTTTTATTCAAACAAAGAACGCTTAGGAAATAGCTCGAGACAATATAAGGTTTTACCTGTCTGAGCCAGAATTCGCACTTTGACAATTTTGCATAGAGTCTTTCTTTTCTCAATAACTCTAGCAATTGACGCAGATGAACAACATGATCAGCCTCCGTTTTGGAGTAAATCAGAATATCATCTATGAATACGATAACTGACTTATCCAGCATTGGTCTGCACACGCGATTCATGAGGTCCATGAACGTCGTTGGTGCATTCGTTAAACCAAACGACATTACGAGAAATTCGTAATGAATGTATCTTGTTCGGAAGGCTGTTTTCGGAATATTCTCAGCTTTGACTTTCTACTAAATGATACCCAGAACGAAGATCGATTTTGGAGAAATAACTTGCTCGTTGTAGCTGATCAAATAAATCATCGATTCTGGGCAGAGGATACTTATTCTTGATGATGACTTTGTTCAACTCACGATAGTCGATGCACATTCGGAGAGTTCCGTCTTTCTTCTTAACGAATAAGACAGGTGCACCCCACGGAGATGAACTAGGTCGGATAAATCCTTTTTCTAACAGATCTTGCATTTGCTTTGACATTTCCTGCATCTCTGCAGGTGCAAGTCTGTAGGGAGCTTTGGCAATTGGAGCCGCACCAGGAACTAAGTCAATTCCGAACTCAACTTGACGTTCTGGTGGTACTCCAGAAATATCTTCAGGAAATACGTATGGGAACTCACAGACGATTGGAATATCAGAAATAGATTTCTTGTTGGCTTCAGAAATGGATTCAGACGAGACAAAACACAAATAGGATTCGTGACCCTTAGATAAATATTTACGCGCTTTCTCAACAAAAATGAAGCAGTTAGCACATTTTCGCTTGTCGCCTTTGATTTCCAACATCGGCCGTCTGAAGTCTTGATTCTGATGATTTGCAGGTTGCAAACAATCGTAGCTTCATTATTCGTTAGCCAGTCCATACCGATTATAACGTCGAACTCTTTTAACGGAATCGGAATAAGATTGAGGTTGAACACTATGTTATCGACGAGTAATGTGCACTTTCGGTACACGGAATCAGCCATAATGTAATTGTTAGTGGCCGTCTCTATATCAAGTATAACGGGAAGCTTTGAAGGAGATTTAGACAATCTTTGAGCAAAAGCAGTCGATATGTATGAACGACTTGCACCGGAATCGAATAGTACGCGCACAGGTATTGAATTTAGTAAAAACGTACCAGTATCCACATGGACTTGTTTGGACCAGTCAGTGTCCCAAGTCTACAAGGTAGAAGATACACTCTAGTAATGGTTGATGAGTTCTCCAGGTTTACATGGGTGATTTTTCTGAAGAGCAAAGGAGAGGCTGCTAGAGAAATTATTGGATTTATCTAAAAGATGGAGATGTTGAACTCTGCTCAAGTTAAGCAGCTTAGAAGTGATCATGGTACTGAATTCAGAAACAGTACCCTTGAGGACTTCTGTATGAAGAAAGAGGGATCTCACAAAGCTTTTCAGTTGCAAGAACTCCACAACAAAATGGAGTTGCTGAAAGCAGAAACAGAACTCTCATTGAAACTACTAGAACCATGCTGTGTGCATCAGGTTTACCTTCATCATTTTGGGCTGAAGCTGTCAACACTGTCTGGTTCACTCAAAACAGAACCTTAGTGGTGAAAAGGTTCAACAAGACTCCCTATGAGTTAATCAAAGGGAGAAGGCCAAATATTAGCTATTTCCATGTGTTTGGATGTCCCTGCTTCATTCTGAATCAAAGAGAACAGCTGGCAAAATTTGAACTCAAAGCTGATAAAGGTGTCTTTGTTGGATATTCTGCTATCTCTAAAGCCTACAGAGTGTACAACTACAAAAGAAATGTGATAGATCAATCTATCAATGTCACCTTTGAGGAGCCTAGGAGTGCTTCCACCAAAGCTGTTCCTGAATCAATTTCAGGAAAATTCAGCTTTGATGATCTCATGCATTCCATCACTGAAGAAAAGGACTCTAAAGCTGTAACATCCGACACAAAACTAAGTTAGCAACTATGACCTAATCAGTATTTATTAGCAAGTTATAACTTAATCAATGATCATTAACAATTAATCAAAGTGATTAACAAAGTTCATAAGGAAATTCAATTCAATTGGAAACAATTTCATCAGTGCGATGAATCGGCAAATTAAATAATCTGATCGATTTGCGACATGATGGATTAATTCAACTAAGTACATAACTAAATTAAGATTAGTAACACTAATCATGCATTAATACACTTACTTAACTTTAATTATGCAAGACTAAAACAATTCATTAAACAAATGCATTCAAAAGTATTTATGAAATTACATAAAAAGGGAAATACAAGAATACATTCTAAATACATTTATATAAAAAAAAATGAAAATACATGATAATATCTTCAAAAAAATCCAGCCATAGCTAGTACAATACTAGCTTTTGACTTCAATTTTATAATTACACAACCCATCTAAATCAAATCCTTTCACCATCCTCCTTTCATTTCACCATCTTCTTTCATTTTATCCAACACTTCACTCCACCTCCACTTTCCAAGACTCAAACTTACTCTATAAATAGAAGACCAATCTTTCATTCATTCTCACACCTTTGCAAGATCAAAAATCCTCTCATCTTTCTCTCTTAAAAAAACGTCCATAACCACACACACACAACCAAAGTTGTTTTCTTTCTTTATTCTTCAAGAATTCAAGCTTTTCAAGAGTTTTTTTTTTGTGCAACTAGTTCAAGAACAACTCTTCTACACATTTTCATACTCTAATACATCAAAGTAAGTAAATACTACATTATTACTTCTTATATTTATGTTAATATAAGTCTTGCATAATATATATAATCACCAACAACAAGAAGTTCATAAAAACTCAAGTTTATAAATCACGAGTTTTGTTTTAAGTTTTTTTTTTTCTTCAAATGTGTTTATAAATATATAAACACATTATGTAAGTATAAATATTATGAAAACATGTTATATAAATTTGTTTCATAGCCTTTTATACATGTGGTTATTGAATACACAACAAAGATCACAAGTTGTTTCAAGGTTATGAAATCCGGATTTTCGGCAGAAATATTACGTCAACTTTGAAAAATCATAACTAATTCATCACTTAACGAAATGAGTTGATTCTTGTTTCAAAAGTTAGTTCTATGTCTTCAATTAATATCTGGAGGTTTTCATAATTTAATATGGAGTTTAGAACCCCAAATATTATTTGGGAATCCGAAAGTTTAACAGCTCAAAAATGGCCATCATAGGGTTTTTAACGAACCTTTTCCCTAACCTAAACATCTCGAATAATGGTCTTTCTTAACTTGAAATATTCTTTGTATATAGTAATTTTATGAGTATGAAAACCAAAGCCCAATTTGTTTTGGAGCTTGGTCAAAAACAGCCTCAAAGTAGGCCGCAAAACCTTTAAAAAGTTGGAATATATATATATATATATATATATATATATATATATATATATATATATATATATATATATATATATATATATATATATATATATATATACTAGTAGGGTACCCGCGCCAAAGCAGCGGTAGCTAATAATTTTTTTTGGTAGCATGTTCGTTCAATAGCACATTATTTCTTTAAAATAAATTGAGGGCAGACCTCAACACCAATCCTTATCGGTGCCGAATGGTTATTCCAATAGTTTGTTAGCCTTTTTTATGAACCCCGATACCAATGCACATCATTAACATAAACATCATGCTTGCTTAGTCCTTTAGAATACGATGATTTGTAATGTGAGTAACATGTGTTGCGCATTTATAAAACTTGATTCTTGTTAGTAGTACAAAACCACACATAAAAAAAGAAAAAAAAATCATAGTTAAAATGTAAAAGAAATAAAAGTGACACTAAAATAAGTCTTAAGACAAGGCTAGAGTTGTTTCTCACATTGTAGATTTCAAAATAAAATCTAAACATCCAATTTTTGACCCCTTTATTTTCATACAAATCAACTCAACTTTTCGATGTCTGTTCTTGGTGAATCATTTTGTCTTTCCCATTTTTTGGTTTGAAAGCTTATCTTTGTATTTAGTTTTCAATTTTCAAATTTAAAAGTAGATGTTAAAGATAACACATCATAATGTTTATTGTACAATCATCTTGCAGATTCACTACAACATTTGGATAACTGCTATACTTGCAATGCCCTACATATTGATTAACATCGCACACTATACTTCTAAATGCCAAAAAATATAAAGAAACTAAATGATTATGATACCATCACCAAATAGAGCTTGTACCCATTTACCAAAAAAAGAATATATATATATATATATATATATATATATATATATATATATATATATATATATATATATATATATATATATATATATATAACAAAACCATTTATACTGAAGTGCTTCGGTCAAGCAGCTAGTCTAGTTGGCTTTGATCACCCTCTTTAAAAAACAGGAATTGGAGATGGAGTTGGTGTTCTTGTTGTGGATCAGTGTTCTATGCTTGATCTCAAATGTATGAAATGCACTTGTCGTTTGTTAGACAATGATCAAACTACAATAATTTTAGCCTATGTAATAATAATGCTGGCACATAATGTATGAGAAACATGACATCACATGAATTATTAGAATAATTAAAACACGCAACTTCCTTTGTCATTATAGTAAAATGTGTAAATCTTCATAACTTGTGGACCAACATTGTCATCGAGTCCTATATAACAAATCTGTGTAACACAGTTTATATTCCTTTATCATTGCCATTACCATGTCCAGCTGTATTAGTCAAGTGGGTGTTGATCCTTTATTGGCAAACGCATCAGCTAATTATTTCTCGGCATATTGGAACAACCATGCAAAGTGAATTCCATTAATTTGAAACCTCAACAGTTCATTAACACAAAACTCTAGTGCGGTCTGTAACTCGTCTATATACCAACACTTGAGCAACAATCACATGTACCTTCAATGGCAACCAGTTTCAGACTGCATCCTCTCATGAATAGCTTTGTAGCCTTGAAGGCTAAAAAGAGGAAGGTTGGATTTGGAATCTTCGATACTTGTATTCGTTGGTACATGATATCCCAGCACATTTTTCCCTTGGTGGGGGATAACTACAATAACAATTAACAAATCAGTCTTAACAAAATGAAACAATGGAGAATGAATTAGGCACCTCTCGTATGGTTGAACTTACCAGCTAGGTTTGGGGTCAAAGATACAAGGCAGGTTGATATCTTCAGCAGATGCAACAACTGTTCCAGTTGGGCCAGTAAACGTTCATATAGTGCTCGAAGCAAGCATCTTTGCGTTGCCAGCTTGGGTATCAGCCTTTGTTTGCAATAACAAAATACAAATCAGATAAACCACACATATATTATATATATGAAAATATGAATAAACAGAATGAGAAGGATACTCAATGCAACAACTTCATACTAATCCCTCGTTGTTCCTCAATGACCAAGAGAAAACAAACTAAGCAAAACAAACTAAGCAGTGAAATAGTGTACCAAGTACAAATTGTTATTTGATCGTATCGAGTCTCCTGAAATAGTGTATCCACACAAAGGCAACATCATTGTTAAGTGATTTCAGGCTATGAAGATAAAAATGACATTTCCAATGTTTTCATGAAAAATACCATAGCCGTGCAGTTAATCCATCTAAAAGAGCCTCACATTTTCAATCATTGAATTTTTAAATGCAACTTCAGTCGGTGTCAACAATCCTAACAGTCTGTACATCCTATCTCAGTTCAAACCACCTAAATGATTGATACATATGTATTGCTTCAGTTTGAGACCAAGTATTACTCACGTAATACTTGATTCACTCAAACTATGGGCTCTGATACCATCCTGTGAAGACCTTCCCTTACGGGGCAGTCCTCAAAGTCTAGGTCCCACATCATGCAACACGATATCAATCATAACTAAGATAGAGTAATTTAAGTTGCGGAATTTTAGATTACAAGTACAAACATTAGGATAAGTTAAATACAATTTTAGTTCAGATTACAATTTTTCAAATTAAACTTATAAAGGGCACAAGACTATTCTAATTCATGTCATCATGCATTCAAATCAAATCTACCCAGACCACCACAATTATCTTCTGCCAATCAGTACCGAAGGGTTTGTTGAGTAGTGGTCTATAGAATACTTCAATCTTGATCTTGTAAGACCTAAGAACTAGGTCCGGCAGGTGACTTTCCTTTATCTTTTCATGTAAAAAGGTCAAATAGCAACTGTAAGCATGGCTTAGTGAGAATATAGATTTTCAGATTACATGCATTAATCAAGCGGATCATGGGTCAAAGCGTGATATGTCTGGACTGCCGCTACAGCCACTCATGATTGAGACATAGAATTCATAGAATTGGATGATGTTCAGCCCACGCTCACGCTTTTAGTGGAAGCTATCCACTTATGCTGGGCTAGCTACCAGCGGTCTTCATGGGGGAACATCGGAGTGTCTATACCAAGTTCAATAGAACTGGTGAAGTAGCATGGTCTAGAACAATAGACCGACAAGGCTAATCATACTAAGCTGAATCAACATGTCAAAGATGCGAGTAATAATGAAAGCATAAGTCATCATGGTCATGATAGCAATAAACTCATAGCAATATCTGAAATGAATTATAAGTACAATGTCATGCGAAATGATAAGTCAAATAGCTATCATGATCCACAAGGCATCACCGAACCATGGTGTGCACAGGGCACAATCCAGCTGAGCATTCATGAATGTCAATTAATCTATCATCAACAATATATCTCAACCGGAAGTCTAGCATGCAAAACTGAATATCTATAACTCACTGTTTCTGTAGTCTATATCAAGCAGATTTATAATCCACCACCTGAGTTATCCCAGGATTTATCTTTAATCTTGATATATCTGATCTCTGGCTTTTCTTTTCTAATCAGTGTCTCACTTTCAATATCTTTAAATCTCTAATTCTTTGTTCAGGATTTAACTGAACCTGTCCAGAATAATTATCGTATCATATCATTAGCTTTTAGCTTATAAATCATTATTTCATCTGATCTGATTACTGATAACTCATCAATATTTGTTAGTTCCTTTTCTTTGTTTCTTTGAATTCTCAAAGGAATATATATATATATATATATATATATATATATATATATATATATATATATATATATATAATCATGTTGATTTGTCGATCTTTAATCATTATAATCATTTATTTCAAAATAAAACATCCGGATTCTGGGTCATCCGGATTGGTCATCCGAATTCGGACTTGGGACCAAAATGACTAATCCGAAGTCATGCCGTCCAAAACATTTAAACCGAAATTGAAACATCCGAATTATACATGTGGTCCGAAGTAGCATAACACCCGAATTAGGACCAAAGCAAGATCCGAAATTGGGATTCGAAATTGAGCTTCATCCGAATTCGGATCCTACATCTTCTTATTTTTTTTCCCAGAATTTGTTCTTGGTGTTCTTGGTCATATTCATACGGATTTTTACCAATTTTACTCCAAAACCCATTTTATTAACATGCAGCTTTATATTATGTTATATTATCATTATTGGGTTGATTTATACTATTTTCTCTATCAATAACATTATAAATTTATCAAAATCATCCAAATTCCTTTCTTTTTTTTGTCAAGAACACATAGTTTATCAAAATTTTCGATTTCTCCTATATTTGGACGATCCAAGCATTAATTTTTGTTTCTTTAACATCTAGTAACTTAAATTCATCATATTCTAGTAAAAATTCATACATGCAACAAAAGAATTCAATATTTTAGATCTTTGGTTTCGGTTTTTCTCAAAACCGAACCAAATTCATAGTTTTTCGAAATTTAAATCAAATATTACCTCACAATCTTCTTGTTTGATGATGAATGGTGATTGTTGTAACCTTCACTTAATTCTTCAATTAATGCAAGATTTATAGAGCTTTTGATGATTTCTTGATAACTTTGTGGAGGTGCCGTATATGAAGAAGAAAAGAATGAGAGAGTATCAAATTCTTTAATTGTGATTAATGAACATTTAAATGTTCATTTTGGTTCTTTTTATATCAACATAGTTTATTTGTAAAATTAACCCACTTCCACTTTTTGTATTTTATATCTCTTTTATTTGATCATCGAACAATTCATAATATTTATATAATTTAATTAAATAATTTCATACTTAATTAAATTGCAACATAAATAATGTAATAAAATTACATTATTAGTTCAAAATCAAATATTACATGTTTGGCCAAAAGTTAGGCTGTTAGAGAATGGGCTCCACCACGCATAAACTTCGTCCTCGAAGTTAGCTATGTTCGAACAGACTTGGATATGTTGCTTTCATGACATCTCTTGATTCCCAAGACTGATGCGAACGTTTGTGGTGTTTCCACTGGATGAGCACCATTTGTATCTCTTTATTGCGTAGCTTTTTGGTCTTCGAGTCCAGAATACATTCCGGCTCTTCAACCACTCGAAGCTTTTCATCAATTTACAGATTAACATGTGGTATCTGCACTTCTCTTTCGTCAGCTAGACTCTTTCGTAGATGACTAACATGGAATACAGGATGTATTCCAGCTAAGTCAGTTGGCAGTTCAAGACGGTAAGATTGGTTCCCTACCCTTTCAATGATCTTGAACGGGCCAATAAATCTCGGAGCTAGCTTGTTCCTCTTTATGAACCGGACCACATTCTTCATTGGAGATACATTCAGCATCACCTAATCGTTAACCGCAAAACTTATTGATCGATGTCGATTATCGTAATATGACTTCTGCCTGCTTTGAGCTTCAATAATGTTCCTTCTGACAAGTTGAATCTTCTCATGAGTCAACTGTAGAAGGGCCGGACCTGATAAAGGTGATTCACCTGTTTCAAGCCAACAGGTGGGAGTTCTGCACTGTCGTCCGTATATAGCTTCAAAAGGAGCCATCTTAATCGTGGAATGATAACTGTTGTTGTATGAGAATTCGACCAAAGGCAGGTGGTCATCCCAGTTACCACCCAGATCAAGAATGCAGGCACGGAGCATATCTTCCAGAGTTAGGATAGTACGTTCACTTTGGCCATCTGCATTAGGGTGATAAGCAGTACTCATAGAGATTCGAGTACCCATCCCTTCTTGCAACGCTTTCTAAAATTTCGAAGTGAAACGACTATCACGATCAGAGACGATAGATTTTGGCACACCGTGACGTGAAATAACCTCAGTGATGTACATCTGTGCCAATCTATCAAGTGAGTATGTCTCTTTCATCAGTATGAAATGTGCTGACTTCGTTAATCGATCCACGACTACCCAGATGGAGTCGTGTTGTCTCTTGGTCTTTGGCAATTTTGTGACAAAGTCCATGGTTATATGCTCCCACTTCCACTCAGGAACTGGCAGTGGTTGCATATCCCCGAAGGGCTTCTGGTGTTCTGCCTTAACCATTAGACATACTATGCAGCTTTCAACGAATTGACCGATGTCTTTCTTCATTCCTGGCCACCAATAATCAGCTTTCAGATCGAAATACATCTTTGAGCTCCCACAATGAATGGATAACTTGGACTGATGGGCTTTAGATAGAAGAGTGTTGCGAATAGAACCATATTTAGGAATCCAGATCCGGTTTCCCTTCAGAACAGATGTTTTCTTCTTTCAATGCTTTAGCTTGAGCAAATTTAATGTCTTCGATGAGATCAGAAGAGAATACAGTCGGAGTCAGGGCATAACAACACTTCTCCGGATAGACTTTTCTACTCAATGCATCCGCGACTACATTCGCTTTGTCGGGATGATATAGGATCTCGCAATCATAGTCCTTGATAAGCTCCAAGGACCGACGCTGTTTCATATTCAGATCCTTTTGAGTAAAGAGATGTTTGAGGCTTTTATGGTCGGTGTAAAGCTGACACCGAGTCCCATAGATATAATGCCGCCAAATTTTTAATGCAAAGGTAACAACAGCCAACTCAAGATCATGAGTTAGTGCACTTTTCTCGTATTCCTTCAATTGCCTTGAAGCGTAGGCAATGACTTTTCCCCTTTGCATGAGGACACAACCTAAACCTGTACCAGATGCATCGCTATAAACGACGAAGTCATAATTGCCCTCTGGTAAGGCTAGGATCGGCGCTTGAATAAGTTTCTGTTTTAGAATGTCGAATGCCTCTTGCTGTTTATCTGCCCATACGAAAGGTGTATTCTTTCGTGTTAGCATCGTGAGAGGCACAGCAATCTTCGAGAAGTCCTTAATGAATCGCCGGTAGTAACCAGCCAATCCCAGGAAACTTCTTATTTCGAAGGCATTGCGAGGTGTTTGCCATTTCTGAACGGCCTCGACTTTGGATGGATCAACGGAGATACCTTCGCCATATACAACATGGCCAAGGAATTGAATCTAAAAAGAAATCAAAGTAGAATTCAAGTTTTGAAACAACGAACGCTTTAAGAAATAACTCGAGACAATGTAAGATTTTTACCTGTCTGAGCCAAAACTCGCACTTTGAGAATTTTGCATAGAGTCTTTCATTTCTCAATAACTCTAGCAATTGACGTAGATGAACAACATGATCAGCTTCCGTTTTGGAGTAAATCAGAACATCGTCAATGAATACGATAACTGACTTATCCAGCATTGGTCTGCACACGCGATTCATGAGATCCATGAACGTCGCTGGTGCATTCGTTAAACCAAAAGGCATTACGAGAAATTCGTAATGACCATATCTTGTTCGGAAGGCTGTCTTTGGAATATCCTCATCTTTAACTTTCAGCTGATGTTACCCAGAACGAAGATCGATTTTTGAGAACTAGCTAGCTCCTTGTAGCTAATCAAATAGATCATCAATTCTGGACAGAGGATACTTATTTTTTATTGTGACTTTGTTCAACTCACGGTAGTCGATGCACATTCGGAGAGTTCCGTCTTTCTTTTTAACGAACAAGACACGTGCACCCCACAGAGATGAACTCGGTCGGATAAATCCCTTCTCTAACAGATCTTGCAATTGCTTTGACGTTTCCTGCATTTCTGCAGGCGCAAGTCTGTAGGGAGCTTTAGCGATGGGAGCCGCACCAGGAACTAAGTCAATCCCGAATTCAACTTGTCGTTCCGGTGGCACTCCAGAAATGTCATCAAGGAACACGTCTGGGAACTCACAGACGATCGGAATATCAGATACAGATTTCTTGTTGGCTTCCGAGGTGGATTCAGACGAGACATAACAAAGATAAGTTTCGTGACCCTTAGATAGATACTTGCGCGCTTTCTCAACCGATATAAAACAATGAGCACCTTTACGCTTCTCGCCTTTGATCTCTAACACTCGGCTGTCTGAAGTCTTGATTCGGATGATTCGGCGGTTGCAAACAATAGTAGCCTCGTTGTTCGTTAACCAGTCCATGCCGATGATGACGTCAAACTCTTTAAACGGTATCGGGATAAGATCGAGGTTGAACACAACGTGATTGACAAGTAATGTGCAATTTCGGTAAACGGAATCCGCCATAACGTAATTGTTACTGGCTGTCTCTATATCAAGTATAACAGGAAGCTTCGAAGGAAACTTAGATAATCTTTGCGTAAAAGTAGTCGAGATGTATGAACGGCTTGCACCGGAATCGAATAACACACGCGCAGGTATTGAATTTAGTAAAAACGTACCGGTAACCACATCCGAGGTTTCTTTCGCTTCCTCCGCCGTTATTTTCAAGGCGCGGGTCCTAACAGTTGGAGTTGCAGCTGAGCTTTTCATTGTAGAACCTCCAGCTGATGACTGTGATTGACCTCGTTGTCCACTGTGGCACTGATACATGATGTGTCCACGCTTTCCGCATTTAGCACAACCAAGACCTCGTTGAGGGCACTCTTCTCTACTATGGCCGATTTTGCTACACACATAACACGTGACGTCGTCTGGATTACACAATCCCATGTGCGATTTTCTGCATCTCTTGCAGAATCGTGGTTCATTTGTAAGCGAATAAGCTTGAGCTTTCTGTGGCGAACTGTACTGTTGAGACTGCTGGGGTTGCTGGGACTGGGACTTGTTTGGCTTAAAGAATCTGCCGAATCTTTGCTTCTTCGGGGGAGAAGGACATGTCGGGTTCGTTGATGGAGCGTAGAGTTGATCGCCGTATTCTAAATATCCCCTCTCAATCTGCCTTGCCGCTTCAACCATTTCGAGATAAGAATTATACTTTATTGCGCTCATTGGGTGTCGATATCTCGGGTTAAGTCCTCCACGAAATCGGTTCATCTTTCTTTCTTCAGTAGCTACCTGATATGAAGAATATCCACAGAGCCGTGAGAATTCATGCTCATACTTGTCTACAGTCTTAGTGCCTTGGGTTAACTGCATCAGTTGAACCTCCATCTTGTCTTGTTGGTCAGCAGGACAATACTTCGCATTGAACATTTCAAGAAACTGGTCCCATTCTAGAGTCTGGATGACCTCCTCACCATAAATACTTCTCTGGGTCTTCCACCAGGCACGGGCAGCACCCACAAATAGAGCAGATGCATAGCTCACATTCTTCGAATCTAGACAATCGGATATCCTGAAGATTTCTTCAGTGTGGCTGATCCAATCCATCGCCTGAATTGGATTGACTGTACCCTCGAAGTTAAGGGCACCGCTGGCTTTAAAATCCTTGAACTTACAGCCTTTCGGCTGCTCAATTTGGACATTCGGGGTAGAGTTATCAGAATCAGATTCATCATTCTGGATTTGTTTATCTTTTCTTTTATTCTTTTTGTCAGCACGTCTTTTTGCTTCGGCCTCATCTCTAGCCTGAAGCTGTTCTTGCATATTCTTATTTTGTTGTTCAGTATGTTGAGCTAATAGTTGTTGCATCATTTCAAACATTTGTTGTGGGGTCATGTTGTTGGGAATATCACCTGATCGTGACATCTTTACTGAAAATATAAATCATTTAACTATCAGTTTATAGACTTAGATCTATGTACCCTTTTTCCATCCTAACAGTCTGTACATCCTATCTCAGTTCAAACCACCTAAATGATTGATACATATGTATTCAGTTTGAGACCAAGTATTACTCACGTAATACTTGATTCACTCAAACTATGGGCTCTGATACCATCCTGTGAAGACCTTCCCTTACGGGACAGTCCTCAAAGTCTAGGTCCCACATCATGCAACACGATATCAATCATAACTAAGATAGAGTAACCTAAGTTGCGGAATTTCAGATTACAAGTACAAACATTAGGATAAGTTTAATACAATTTTAGTTCAGATTACAATTTTTCAAATTAAACTTATAAAGGTCACAAGACTATTCTAATTCATGTCATCATACATTCAAATCAAATCTACCCAGACCACCACAATTAGCTTCTGCCAATCAGTACCGTAGGGTTTGTTGAGTAGTGGTCTATAGAATACTTCAATCTTGATCTTGTATGACCTAAGAACTAGGTCCGGCAGGTGACTTTCCTTAATCTTTTCCTGTAAAAAGGTCAAATAGCAACTGTAAGCATGGTTTAGTGAGAATATAGATTTTCAAATTACATGCATTAATCAAGCGGATCATGGGTCAAAGCGTGATATGTCTGGACTGCCGCTACAGCTACTCATGATTGAGACATAGAATTCATTGAATTGGATGATATTCAGCCCACGCTATCGCTTTTAGTGGAAGCTATCCACTTATGCTGGGCTAGCTACCAGCGGTCTTCATGGTGGAACATCGGAGTGTCTATACCAAGTTCAATAGAACTGGTGAAGTAGCATGGTCTAGAACAATAGACCGACAAGGCTAATCATACTATGCTGAATCAATATGTCAAAGATGCGAGTAATAATGAAAGCATAATTCATCAAGGTCATGATAGCAATAAACTCATAGCAATATCTGAAATGAATTATAAGTACAATGTCATGCGAAATGATAAGTCAAATAGCTATCATGATCCACAGGGCATCACTGAACCATGGTGTGCACAGGTCACAATCCAGAAGAGCATTCATGAATGTCAAATAATCTATCATCAACAATATATCTCAACCGGAAGTCTAGCATGCAAAACTGAATATCTATAACTCACTGTTTCTGTAGTCTTTATCAAGCAGATTTATAATCCACCACCTGAGTTATTATAACACCTTGCCTTTTATTTGCATTTTTATTTTAAGTAATTTTGAGCAATTTGCGTAAAAAGATGTAATTTCGAGATTTAGTATAAATAGGAGTTGAGTGCTCCATTTTCACACTTTTGCAAAACCCGTCTAGCATTTTCAGAGTTCCTCTCTCTAGAACCCGAACTTCTCTCTAACTTTTCTCTCAAACCGACCGGCCAAATCTCAAGTTCTATACGTCATTGGAAAGGTCTCGAAGTGTACTACTCGAATCTACCATTGCATGCGTGATTTCATACGGTTTTGAGGTAAAAATCGCTCTTTTCGTTTTCTGCATTTTTCGGTTTTGAGGAAAAATTCGAGTTTATCATTTTAGGCGATTTAAAGCTGATTTCGTATGAGTTTTAGCTAAAATATGGTAGAATATGTATCATATAACTAAACCGAGGCTTATTACTTAGCTTATTTGAGGATTTGAGGCTTGAAAATGCATGTTTAAAGCTGTAGTTTATGAACAAACTCGAGTATGCATAGAACAGACTCGAAATGCCAAGAACAAGCTCGAATAGAGCTAAATTCGAGACATTGGTTCGAATCTATATACAGATTCGAATGAGGTTCGAATCTGACCCCATAATTCGAATCTGTCTTCGAATCTAACCCCTAAATTTCGAATCTAATTGATAAAATTTACGAACAACGCATAAATTAGCAAAATAAATAGCAAAATATTTAGCTAGAAGTTATGGCTTATAGATAAGCAAGTGCAAGCATTATAAAGCAATTTAAAGCGTAAATAAGCCGAGCAAGTATTTCCGAGCATTTCAAAGCATTTTCAGTACTGTGAGTAACAGTTATTCTTGTTTACATGTTTTATATGAAATTGAGACATAAATTGCTTCTATATGACTTCTTTGGAATTCAATAGACTTTTGTGAGTGAAGGCGAACACTGTGGTACAGGTGATGCCCAGCTTAGCCGGATCTTACATTTGATCTATTAATATGCATATTTATATGCTACTTGTTTCTTGTTCTGCATACTATACAGCAAACTTTGTGTTAGTGTTTCTTTGTGCATCTCATAAGCATTATATTTAGCGAGCAAGCAATTCTGATGTTCACCACTATCCCTTGAGCATTATGCGGGTAGCTAGCCCCGCATTACAGATTGATCATCTGTCAGCGGTAAACCCCTAGTGGTGGCATCTCCTTTCTGCGTGAAATGTCTCAATCGTGCAGCATTCTTTCTGGGTATTAAGCAAACAAGCAAAGCAAGCAAGCAAGCATAACAGCCTTTATAGGCACTTTCGCCTCATATTTTACATGTATTAATGAATATCTGTTTACTCACTAAGCATTAGCTTACAGTTGCTACTCACAATTTTTACAGGAAAAGGTAAAGAACAAGCTGGACCTTCTGCTTAGGTCTTTTATCTGATCAACCCAGAGGACTTAGCTCACTTTCAGCTTGTGGTATAACTTTATGATGCTTTGGGTTCTGGGTAGCTGCTTTTATTTATGTTATGATGTTTTTAGCAACTTAGTACTATAACCTTGTAGCACGTGTAGTGCATGACTTATTGTAATATTTTATTTAGCTTTATGCATTTATTATTATTCCTGGGATAAGCAAGCATGTTTTAAAGCAAGGATGTGACAGGATGGTATCAGAGCATTGGTTTGAGGGATTCAAGTGTTAGCAATAACACTTGGACTCAAACTTTTAAGCAAAGATATTAGCTTCGAATATCTAGGCTTTAACTTGACCTGAGATAGGCTTTGACTTTGCTTTAGGAATTGGGAAATGGGGTAGAATAGGAATTATACCTATTCTTATGCAAGTATTATTTATATAATTTCAGAACATGTCTGGATCTGGAGAAGGAGCTGGAGGTGGACTCACTCCTGAACAGATCATGCAAATTATGCAAACTATGCTTAACGAGAACAACGAGCGTCAAGCTAAGTTCTTGCAAGAACAGTTTCGTGCTCGTGATGAAGCCGAAACTAAGCGCAGAGAAGAACGTAGGAAACAACAGCATGATGACACTGGACGCCACAACGACGACACCGACGAGGAGGAAGCCCCTGTAGTCCCTCCTAAGGGCTGCAACTTCCGTTACTTTAAGGCTTGCGGAGCTCAGCCTTTTAAGGGTGCTGCAAATTCGATCGAAGCACTTGAGTGGATCACTGGCATCGAGCGGATTTTTCTCATTAGTGACTGCGCTGAAGAATCCAAGGTCAGCTTTGCTACTACATTATTCGAGGGAGGCGCTGTCATGTGGTGGAGGTCTCAGGAGAACATGCACGGAGCCAACTGGATTAAGTCCCTATCTTGGGATGAATTCAAAGTTATCTTCTTTCGTCAGTACTGCCCAGCTGATGAAAAGAAGCGTTTGGAAGAGAAGCTGATGTCTCTTACTCAGGGAACCAAATCGGTGACTGAGTATGAGATTGAATTCACCCGACTAAGCTTGCTGTCTGACTATCAAGTCGCTATTGAAGAGCGAAAGATCGACCGTTTTCTGATAGGTCTGCATCCTGAATATCAGAAGTTCTTGAAGCACCGGGGATATACCAACTATGCTGACTGTGTTGAAGCTGCTCGAATTCTCGAGCAAGATTTTATTCGAGCTGGAGGAGTTCCTACTTCCTCTATTAACCCGACATGTCCATCACCGCCCAAGAAATCGCGCACCGGAAGCTATTCTGGATCTTCATCCAGATATTCTCAGCCACAGCAGTCTCAGTACCGACAGTTCAGCTCGCCTACGGCACAGCAAACTCGATCTTATGCGGTACATTCTGAGACGAGGCAGTGTCGCCGCTGCCAGAAGTCACACATTGGGCGTTGTAACCCCAATGATGTGAGGTGCTATGTGTGCAACGAAATAGGACATAGCAGTGAAGAATGTCCTAACAGAGTTAAAGTTTGCAACAATTGTTTACGCCCTGGACATAATGAGCATGCATGTACGCATCCGTTCAGCATGATTTACCCGAGTGCAGAGCATCTTCCGCGATTGCAGCAGCAGCAATACCGACCTCAGCAACAACATCAACAACAACAGCAAGGACAAAATCAACCGGCCCGGCTTAGCACATCGCGAGGAGGTTCTAGTCGCCGTAACGAGCCAGCTCGGAGTCAGAATCGCGCATTCCAAATCACGGCTGAGCAAGCAAAGGAAATACCAGATGTGGTATCTGGTATGTTTCTCGTTAACTCCGTACCTGCTAGAGTTATTTTTGATTCAGGAGCCAACCGTTCCTTCATATCAAATTCATTTGCATCTAAACTTGGAATTGCACCGACTACTCTACCTGTTATCTTTGATATTGAAACGACTAGTAATGTAAGTGTGTCTACCGATAAAATTTACCGTGACTGCATTATTCTGCTCGACAACTGTACCTTCCAACTGGACCTTATCCCGATGGACTTTCATGAATTCGACGTCATCGTGGGTATGGATTGGCTTGATCATCATGACGCCAACATTGTCTGCAAGAAGAAGTTGATAAAGCTCACTGCTCCGGATGGCCGCAATATTTACATCTACGGTGACAGAAAGACAGGTGAAATATGTTTAATTTCTGTAGTCAAAGCTAGGAAGCATATAGGTAAGGGTTGCGTGTCATACTTAGCATATGCGATAGATGCTAAGTCTGAAAAGAAAGCATTAGCCGAGGTTCCGATAGCCTCCGAGTTTCCCGATGTCTTTCCCGAGGACATCTCTGGACTCCCGCCAGACCGTCAGGTGGAGTTCAGAATTGATTTAGTGCCCGGCGCGGCACCAATTGCTCGAGCCCCTTATAGACTTGCACCTGCTGAGATGCAAGAAATGATGAAGCAATTGCAAGAATTGCTTGACAAGGGATTCATACGACCAAGTTCATCTCCCTGGGGAGCTCCTGTTCTTTTCGTTAAGAAGAAAGATGGGACTCTCCGGATGTGCATTGATGATAGGGAGTTGAACAAGGTAACAATAAAGAATAAATATCCGTTGCCCAGAATAGACGATCTTTTCGACCAGCTTCAGGGAGCCAGTTACTTCTCGAAGATCGATCTTAGATCTGGGTATCATCAGCTCAAAGTTCATGAAGAAGACGTCCCTAAAACGGCTTTCCGTACCAGATATGGGCATTACGAGTTTCTTGTTATGCCCTTTGGCCTTACAAATGCTCCTGCGGCGTTCATGGATCTGATGAACCGCGTTTGTAGACCAATGCTTGATAAGTCTGTTATCGTCTTTATAGACGATATTCTCATCTACTCGAAAACTGAAGCTGAGCATGCTGTGCATCTTAGAGAGCTGCTAGAGTTGCTGCGCAAGGAGCGACTTTACGCCAAGTTCTCTAAATGCGAATTTTGGTTGCGACAGGTGCTTGCAATCTCGATTTATTCATTTTTAAGCTTATCTTTTCTTAAATTTCATGCTCAGCGTTAACTTGCAAATCTTGTATCTTATCAGATACAATTCCTTGGTCATGTGATATCTGGTGAAGGAATCTCTGTGGATCCTTCTAAGATAGAAGCCATTCAAAATTGGGAAGCTCCCAAATCAGCTACCGAGATCCGAAGTTTCTTGGGATTGGCGGGTTACTACCGTCGATTCATTAAGGACTTCTCAAAACTAGCCATGCCTCTTACATCTCTTACTCGCAAGAATGTTCCCTTTATTTGGGAAGAAGCTCAAGAGAATGCATTTCGAACTTTAAAACAGAAACTCACCGAAGCGCCTATTCTGGCCTTACCCGAAGGTAATGAAGACTTTGTAGTCTTCAGCGATGCTTCATATCAAGGGCTTGGGTGTGTTTTGATGCAAAGAGGCAGAGTCATAGCATATGCTTCTCGCCAGCTTAAGGATCATGAAAAGAGTCATCCGACTCATGACCTTGAACTTGCTGCTGTGACTTTTGCGTTGAAAACATGGCGGCATTATCTCTACGGCACCAAATGTCAGCTGTATACGGATCACAAGAGCCTTAAGTATATATTCAGCCAGAAGGAGCTCAACATGCGCCAGCGACGCTCCATGGAACTCATCAAAGACTATGACTGTGATATTCTTTATCACCCTGGCAAAGCGAATGTGGTGGCCGACGCATTGAGTCGTAAATCCTACTCTGCTAAATGTCTCTATACCTTGACTCATACTTCGTTTTCATCAACTTTGATCGATGAAATTCTCGTTGCTCAAGCCGAAGCCCTAAAAGGGGAAAACCTCAACTCTGAGGACATGAAAGGGCAACTTCAGTTCTTAACCGATAGCCCTCGTGGCTTAAAGCTTTTCAAAAATCGTGTCTGGGTTCCCAAATTTGGTGATGTTCGACAGAAAATTCTTTCGGAAGCCCACTGTTCTAACTTCTCGGTACATCCTGGCAGCACCAAGATGTACAACGATCTAAAAGTCGAGTATTGGTGGCCCGGTATGAAGAGAGACGTAGGCCAATATGTCGATAATTGTGTTACATGCCGATTAGTCAAAGCGGAGCATTAGCAGCCTTATGGCAGTCTACAGCCTCTACCGATTCCCGAGTGGAAGTTCGATCACATAACGATGGACTTTGTGACGAAGCTTCCGACTACGCGGAGACAGCACGATGCAATATCGGTGATCGTGGATCGTTTAACCAAAGTTGCGCACTTCATTCCGATTCGCGAGAATTACTCACTAGAGAAGCTGGCTAAGATTTATATAGACGAGATTGTTACTCGACATGGTGTGCCTCTGTCAATTGTTTCCGACCGCGACAGCCGGTTCACTTCAAGGTTCTGGAGTGCACTGCAAGATGGTTTAGGCTCCAAGATCAGAATGAGTACGGCGTATCATCCACAGCCTGATGGCCAAAGCGAGCGCACGATCCTTACGCTCGAAGACATGCTGCGAGCATGTGTCCTTGAGTTTAGCGGTAGTTGGGACGACCACTTGCCGTTAGCAGAGTTTTATTATAACAATAGTTACCACTCATCCATCAAAGCCGCACCTTTCGAAGCCTTATACGGACGCAAGTGCCGAACTCCTACATGTTGGCATGAAGCCGGTGAAGCACCAATCGCCGGTCCCGAGCTACTTCAACAGACTAACGACAAGATCAGAATTATCCGCCAATGCTTAGAAACTGCTCAATCTCGACAGAAATCGTATCACGACCGACGCCATAAGCCTTTAGAATTCCAGAAGGACGACTATCTTGTATTAAAAGTCTCGCCGATGAAAGGTGTGTTCAGATTCGGCAAGCGTGGCAAGTTAGCACCACGATTCGTTGGTCCTTTCAAGATCACAGAGCGTGTTGGAACTCAATCTTATCTGTTGGACTTGCCGAGCGAACTGTCCAACATACACCCCGTGTTTCACGTTTCGCAGCTTAGGAAGTGCAAAGAAGATGACAGAGAAAAGTGGGCCGATCATCTAACTTACAAGATTAACGAGAAACTGCAATGTGACGAGCCTGAAGTTATTCTAGAAACAAAGATGAAGAAGCTGAGAAATAGAGAAGTAGCAATGGTGTTGGTGCAGTGGAGGACTTCTCACGGAATTTCTCAGACTTGGGAATCTGAGGAAGACATGAGAGTTCGATATCCGCATCTGTTTGAGCCATAGGTACTTCGAGGGCGAAGTGCAAGCGTGGTGGGCTCATACTATAACACCTTGCCTTTTATTTGCATTTTTATTTTAAGTAATTTTGAGCAATTTGCGTAAAAAGATGTAATTTCGAGATTTAGTATAAATAGGAGTTAAGTGCTCCATTTTCACACTTTTGCAAAACCCGTCTAGCATTTTCAGAGTTCCTCTCTCTAGAACCCGAACTTCTCTCTAACTTTTCTATCAAACCGACCGGCCAAATCTCGAGTTCTATACGTCATTGGAAAGGTCTCGAAGTGTACTACTCGAATCTACCATTGCATGCGTGATTTCATACGGTTTTGAGGTAAAAATCGCTCTTTTCGTTTTCTGCATTTTTCGGTTTTGAGGAAAAATTCGAGTTTATCATTTTAGGCGATTTAAAGCTGATTTCGTATGAGTTTTAGCTAAAATATGGTAGAATATGTATCATATAACTAAACCGAGGCTTATTACTTAGCTTATTTGAGGATTTGAGGCTTGAAAATGCATGTTTAAAGCTGTAGTTTATGAACAAACTCGAGTATGCATAGAACAGACTCGAAATGCCAAGAACAAGCTTGAATAGAGCTAAATTCGAGACATTGGTTCGAATCTATATACAGATTCGAATGAGGTTCGAATCTAACCCCATAATTCGAATCTGTCTTCGAATCTAACCCCCATAATTCGAATATGTCTTCGAATCTAACCCCTAAATTTCGAATCTAATTGATAAAATTTACGAACAACGCATAAATTAGCAAAATAAATAGCAAAATATTTAGCTAGAAGTTATGGCTTATAGATAAGCAAGTGCAAGCATTATAAAGCAATTTAAAGCGTAAATAAGCCGAGCAAGTATTTCCGAGCATTTCAAAGCATTTTCAGTACTGTGAGTAACAGTTATTCTTGTTTACATGTTTTATATGAAATTGAGACATAAATTGCTTCTATATGACTTCTTTGGAATTCAATAGACTTTTGTGAGTGAAGGTGAACACTGTGGTATAGGTGATGCCCAGCTTAGCCGGATCTTACATTTGATCTATTAATATGCATATTTATCTGCTATTTGTTTATTGTTCTGCATACTATACATCAAACTTTGTGTTAGCGTTTCTTTGTGCATCTCATAAGCATTATATTTAGCGAGCAAGCAATTCTGATGTTCACCACTATCCCTTGAGCATTATGCGGGTAGCTAGCCCCGCATTACAGATTGATCATCTGTCAGCGGTAAACCCCTAGTGGTGGCATCTCCTTTCTGCGTGAAATGTCTCAATCGTGCAGCATTCTTTCTGGGTATTAAGCAAACAAGCAAAGCAAGCAAGCAAGCATAACAGCCTTTATAGGCACTTTCGCCTCATATTTTACATGTATTCATGAATATCTGTTTACTCACTAAGCATTAGCTTACAGTTGCTACTCACAATTTTTACAGGAAAAGGTAAAGAACAAGCTGGACCTTCTGCTTAGGTCTTTTATCTGATCAACCCAGAGGACTTAGCTCACTTTCAGCTTGTGGTATAGCTTTATGATGCTTTGAGTTCTGGGTAGCTGCTTTTATTTATGTTATGATGTTTTTAGCAACTTAGTACTATAACCTTGTAGCACGTGTAGTGCATGACTTATTGTAATATTTTATTTAGCTTTATGCATTTATTATTATTCCTGGGATAAGCAAGCATGTTTTAAAGCAAGGATGTGACAGTTATCCCAGGATTTATCTTTAATCTTGATATATCTGATCTCTGGCTTTTCTTTTCTAATCAGTGTCTCACTTTCAATATCTTTAAATTTTGTTCAGGATTTAACTGAACCTGTCCAGAATAATTATCGTATCATATCATTAGCTTTTAGCTTATAAATCATTATTTCATCTGATCTGATTACTGATAACTCATCAATATTTGTTAGTTCCTTTTCTTTGTTTCTTTGAATTCTCAAAGGATATATATATATATATATAATCATGTTGATTTATCGATCTTTAATCATTATAATCATTTATTTCAAAATAAAACATCCGGATTCTGGGTCATCCGGATTGGTCATCCGGATTCGGACTTGGGACCAAAATGACTAATCCGAAGTCATGCCATCCAAAACATTTAAACCGAAATTGAAACATCCGAATTATACATGTGGTCCGAAGTAGCATAACACCCGAATTAGGACCAAAGCAAGATCCGAAATTTGGATTCAAAATTGAGCTTCATCCGAATTCGGGTTTAACCGAATTCGGATCCTACATCTTCTTATTTTTTTCCCAGAATTTGTTCTTGGTGTTCTTGGTCATATTCATACGGATTTTTACCAATTTTACTCCAAAACCCATTTTATTAACATGCAACTTTATATTATCTTATATTATCATTATTGGGTTGATTTTATACTATTTTCCCTATCAATAACATTATAAATTTATCAAAATCATTCAAATTTCTTTCTTTTTTTTGTCAAGAACACATAGTTTATCAAAATTATCGATTTCTCCTATATTTGGACGATCCAAGAACTAAATTTTGTTTCTTTAACATCTAATAACTTAAATTCATCATATTCTAGTAAAAATTCATACATGCAACCAAAGAATTCAATATTTTAGATCTTTGGTTTCGGTTTTTCTCAAAACCGAACCAAATTCATAGTTTTTCGAAATTTAAATCAAATATTACCTCACAATCTTCTTGTTTGATGATGAATGGTGATTGTTGTAACCTTTACTTGAATTAATTCTTCAATTAATGCAAGATTTATAGAGCTTTTGATGATTTCTTGATAACTTTGTGGAGGTGCCGTATATGAAGAAGAAAAGAGGAGAGAGAGTATCAATTTCTTTAATTGTGATTAATGAACATTTAAATGTTCATTTTGGTTCTTTTTATATCAACTTAGTTTATTTGTAAAATTAACTCACTTCCACTTTTGTTTTTTATATCTCTTTTATTTGATCATCGAACAATTCATAATATTTATATAATTTAATTAAATAATTTCATACTTAATTAAATTGCAACATAAATAATGTAGTAAAATTACATTATTAGTTCAAAATCAAATATTACATGTTTGGCCAAAAGTTAGGTTGTTACATCTGTGTAACACAGTTTATATTCCTTTATAATTGCCATTACCATGTCCAGCTGTATTAGTCAAGTGGGTGTTGATCCTTTATTGGCAAACGCATCAGCTAATTATTTCTCGGCATATTGGAACAACCATGCAAAGTGAATTCCATTAATTTGAAACCTCAACAGTTCATTAACATAAAACTCTAGTGTGGTCTGTAACTCGTCTATATACCAACACTTGAGCAACAATCACATGTACCTTCAATGGCAACCAGTTTCAGACTGCATCCTTGCATGAATAGATTTGTAGCCTTGAAGGCTAAAAATAGGAAGGTTGGATTTGGAATCTTCGATACTTGTATTCGTTGGTACATGATGTCCCAGCGCATTATTCCCTTGGTGGGGGTAACTACAATAACAATTAACAAATCAGTCTTAACAAAATGAAACAATGGAGAATGAATTAGGCACCACTCGTATGGTTGAACTTACCAGCTAGGTTTGGGGTCAAAGATACAAGGCAGGTTGATATCTTCAGCAAATGCAACAACAGTTCCAGTTCGGCCAGTAACCGTTCAAATAGTGCTCGAAGCAAGCATCTTTGCATTGTCAGCTTCGGTATCAGCCTTTGTTTGCAATAACAAAATACAAATCAGATAAACCACACATATATTATATATATATATATATATATATATATATATATATATATATATATATATATATATATATATGAAAATATGAATAAACAGAATGAGAAGGATACTCAATGCAACAACTTCATACTAATCCCTCGTTGTTCCTCAATGACCAAGAGAAAACAAACTAAGCAGTGAAATAGTGTACCAAGTACAAATTGTCATTTGATCGTATCGAGTCTCCTAAAATAGTGTATCCACACAAAGGCAACATCATTGTTAAGTGATTCCAGACTATGAAGATAAAAATGACATTTCCAATGTTTTCATGAAAAATACCATAGCCGTGCAGTTAACCCATCTAAAAGAGCCTCACTTTTTCAATCATTGAATTTTTAAATGCAACTTCAGTCGGTGTCAACAAGCCCTTGCACTTGGTATGTTGGTAGAAGTACTGAAAATAATTTGTCCAAAACATACAAAAATGTTGTCTGTTACTCACCTACACATATGTACATGCTGTCCAGAAACAGAATAAATCAAGCAGCAACCCTTTTATCATAGTATATATACATCGTTATTTTGAAAATAGAAATGTATACACTTGTGTTACTGCTGTTTTACACACACATTGTTACTGCTATTTATTATCATGAATCACACACACACATGCACTTGGTAATTGACTAATGTTGTTTTTGTTTAGCAGAGTGAACAGAGTCTCGAGGCCAAAGACTCGATAACACAATTTACACACTCACACACAGACTTACTTTTATACATGCTACACATATTATGGACTTAATTTAAACACTTGACACACCCTTTAGACTTGTTGTTTCAATTTTGATCATACAGCACACGTACATGAGTTGCGGTTCATTTTTTATTTGACAAAAGAATTATTGTTGTTGATTTTGATTACCGGACACACTCACTCATTTATACAATATTGTGGCCTGTTGTTGATTTTGATTACCGGACACACATAATGGATTATTGCTGCTGTTGTTCGATATCTAGAACATCCTGAGACTATATCTTGGGGTCACAAGCATAGCACCACACACCAATATACATTCATACATGCTACAAAGACATACTTATCACTTCTATTACACCCACACACACCTATATATGTTGATGGATTAAACTTTCAAGGGAATAAATTGCCATTCAACCTTTGATTTTGCTGCTGTAAGATGAATGAAAAACAGATGAATTGGTCCTGTTGTGTGTTTGCATATGGGAGCGTCTTTCATTAAAAAACAAAAACTTAGTGTGTGTGTGTGTGTGTGTGTGTGTGTGTGTGTGCAGGTGAAAACACACACACATTCATTTACACTCTAAGTGTTAGTATAGTTGAAACAAGAACTCTAGGAGTAATGTGTGCATGATCAAGACTAAAATTAGTAAGAATATTAGTAGCCCTGATAGCAAAATAAAATTTTGAGTTTTGTGTAAATACTGCTGGAAAACAGAAGGAAAAGAAACAGAGTAGCAACCTTTTTAGTCTTGTATTTCTTTTAATACCCTTTGAAGCTATTTGGCACTATGGACCATAAATTACCAAAAAAGAGAAGCAACTTAATCTAGTTTGATGTTCCATGCCTCCCCTACCTCACACCTTTGTTGTTGAATTCTTTTAAGAAAAAAAATATATAGCAATAAACATATAAAAAAATTCAAATTCATAACCTGTTATTCACAAAAGATTACTAAATATTAATTAGCCAATTCAAAAGACACTCTCCAATATCAAGTTCAAATCCCCTTGCAACATGAACAATGATTATCTGATAAAAAAAGAGTTAAATTATCTGGAACCATTCAATCTTTCAGCAGAGAAAGTGCAAGGCTTCATAAGATCCAAATTTAATTCTAACAATCTTCAAAAGTCTGCCTTTGTAGAACACTTGGAAGGATTTTGTTATGGATCAACCAAGAGCCATAGCAAGACGAGCAATTTTTAGTCATTTATCCAATTCAAAATCCTACATCTCTTTGTGTTTTCATACATCTAATTTTTGTGTGAGAAGAATATATAATGATGTAATGTGTGTGTATGGTCCAAAACTTAATAATAAAAGCTAAAAGTGAACAAATTAGAAACAACAGTGCCTGGATTAATTTGAAGCCTGGGAAGAACAAAAGTTGAGATGGAAGAAGTTTTTGTGAACAACATTCTCTTTTCAAGGACTTCAACAACTGCATCATGATATTGAAGAAGCAAAAAACTGTACAAGGCAATTTCATTCCACAATAGTTCTTTTATAACCGAAAAATTATTGATATCAAACAGATGAAACACTTAAAATGACAACCAAAGAGTGTTTTGAATAACAAAATAGCAATCAATTAATGTAGCCATCCACTGAAGATAAGATTGTTCAAAGTAATGGTTTTATGTCGAAAATAGCAATAAAGAGATTAATTAGGGTTTACAGGAACCATGGATTTTGTTGTGTCTTTCTCAATATTTATTTTAGGGGTATGTCTAAAAAACTAAAATATCAAACTTTGATTTTAACACAGGCTGATACAGAAGACATCAAAATCAGCAACAAACATCTTACTGTTGAAACATGAACCAAGACTTTTGGCTTCACAAAATGGATATTTTCAGTAGCTTGTTGAGCATGAATCAAGTTGGCCAGCCATGAATCGAAGAAACAATAGATAGAAATACAATCAAAAGGATACCTGCAAAGTTCACTTGTAACAAATTGGTATAACATGCTGAAAAGAGATATGTCCCCATCAAAAGCCTCCTTACCTACAACATATTATTTAAACAAGTACATTTCGTTTAAAATTAGCAGAGAATTACCAAATAAAACATACAAACATGATTCACAGCAGCGGCAATATATGTAAAATCTTTTACCTGAAGCACAACCTCAGATTATTCAAATCAACTTAATTTGTTTTTTTTTTTTACCTCTATTCCAAAACCATTAGTACAAGAAGATCTGTTAGCACTATAATTACATATCCTTTGAAATTTCATATTTTCTGCAAACATAAATTAGTTCATATTATTCTAATATAATGTTGATAATTAAATTAGGTCATAAATTAAACTCCACAATAAAACAAGGTAAGGCCACAATCATCTGCAGAGTACAGAGCAATAACTACTTGTAAATTAGGCAGTGGAGGTTGTAAACTGATGTAGATATACCACATATAGAGGTGCTTTAAAATTTGCCTGGTAACTCCAAGACCAACATTGTGAGGAAAGATGGTAGCTTTGTAAACATTGTTATGGCCATGGAGAGTATCAATCCCATAAATCAACGGGATACCCAATTGGGTCTATAACGAACCCTTTTGGAAATCATTGACTATGTTAACCCATGTTTTTGGGGAAGCATGTTTGGCTGAAACACTCCCACCTCCACTCAAAACACTCCCTAAAACCGTTTTTTTTTTTAAGTTAGTTGTCGTTACTTGCTTGCTTTAGTTGTTTAGTTTAATTCATGTTTGCTAGAATTGGTTTTTATTTAATTTGAAAAATCCAAAAAAATATTAGTTTAACAAACAACAAGTTCAAGGAAGATCAAAATCCAACAAATCATGTATTTTTATAATACGATTGGTATCAATTAATAGATGGATCATGAAAGAAAGAAAATAAAAAGAAAAGAGATAACATGGATCTTGTACCAATCAAACACTTCTTCATGACCTCATTTTTTGCAACTTTTCTATCAATTTGAGTCATTTGACCGATCTTTTCCTCTAAAGTCATCCTTTTCATCAAGGCTTTGATCCGAACACCGATGGGTTGTTTGGGATCTTTATATTTGAAGTACTCTGCTTAAACCATGGAAGCCCAACAACACATCATCATAATTAAGAAAACTGAAAATTTTCCTACGTTCTTCATCCTCTACAGGAGTTCCGGTGACAACTTTTCTACAGTAAACAGAACATGGATTAGATTAAAGAAGACAAACAGTTAGGTGAAAACTTCAAGTACACTGTTGAATTTTTTTTTTAAGATTTGACAGAAACTTGGGTCCCATTTTGTCAACCCTTTATTAAACTTCAAAGAATACAAACTGTGTGATTTGTTGTTATTTAAGAATTGATAATGGCATTAATTCGTAATCTGATGCGGAAAAAATTTTCGAATGTAAAACTAAATTTTGGTTACTTACATGAGAAAATATCAAATAAGGTCATGAAAGAAAAACACAGAGTATGTGTTAAATCAAATACAAACACAAAAATATTTCAAGAAATCTAATGAATATCGAGCAAGAATTCATACATAAAAAGAACTCTCTGGCACTCTCTTCACTGAAGCTCAACACACGTCCCAATATAACTCTCCCAAAAAATCTGCACCTCCCAATTTACAAATGCTGATTTCAAAATTTTCATGCTGAATATAATTGTACCTCAATTAGTTTCCACCATGTACAGAGCAAATGAAAGACTAAAATGCAAAACAGCCCCTACCACCACCACCCTTTTTCTTATTTTTAGTTAATAGACGGGTTAAAGAGGTTTGGTATAATATCAAAAATCAGATAATAATCTGCTCAAGTAAAAAATGAGACTTTATTTAAAATTCACACAAAACACTTATTTTCTTAAAGAATATAATATTTAAATTAAAGATCCAAATTACCTAAAAGCCTTGATCTTGCTAAAACCAATGGAGATAGCTGCAAAAAAAATATTGATTCTCCAGTGAGGTCCACCTGAAAAACCACATGATAATTTTTATATGTTGCATATTTTTCGCTTTCTAAACATCAAAATCTCATCCGGTGCATTGAACATTAGCTTAATGACTTAATGAAAGAAGGAGTAACACAATAAGTCATCAATTAATGCAAACTTCAAACCACATTTACATCTAGGAATAACTAAATATCCCACCCTGTCTTGATTGATTTGGGATCTTAAGAAAACAGATGGAACTCACCTGCTCAACAACGTTTTCAAGCTTTTGATAGAGATTCTTGGAATGAGACTGTAGGAATAGTGTGCCCGATACCAATTATAAAATATAAGAAATATATTACAAATTACAATTCAGAAATGAAATTACAATACACGGAAATAATCAGAATACAGAAATTAAAATTACAAGAAAAAGAAATAATAATACGGAAAAGTAAATTACAATACGGAAAAAATAAAGGTTGAGTCTCGTGTTTGACACGATTCCCTTAAAATAGATTCGAAGTCTGTTTCCCAGGGTACAACAACCAAAGCAGCGTGTACTGCCGGAGGTAACCAAGTTGCCTGAAAAATCACGTGAAATTGAAGGTGTTCTTCGTTTTGGAAGCAACAACGTCTTGCCGTTAAAGTGCAAAAAATTTCAAGAATGCAAAGTGTATTCCAAGTCTTTCAAGTGTATTTTGGTGTTTGCATCTCCATCCCTTTTATAGGAGATGAGTTGTAACAACAACTTAATTATATTTAATTGTAATAATAATAAAAAATCATTTTTTGTTAATAATGTGAAGACCACCCCTTACGGGGCAGTTCTCACGAGTCTAGGTCCCACATCATGCAATACGATATCAATCAAACTAAGACAGAGTAATTATATGGGGAATATTAAATTACATGCACAAACATATTAGGATTAAGTTTAATACAGATTAAAGTTTTTAAATTAAACTTATAAAGGGTACCATCTAATCTAATACATTACATCATAAAATCATATCAAGTCTACCCAAAACCACCTCAATTGTTATCTTCCAAACAATACCAAAAAGGGGTTGCTGAGTAGAGGTCAATGAAACTTCTGTCTTGATCTTGTAAGACCTAAGAACTAGGTCCGGCAGGTGACTTTCCTTTATCTTTTCCTGTAAAAATGTTAGTGTAGCAACCGTAAGCAATGCTTAGTGAGTAAATAGATTTTCAAATTAACATGCAATGTCAAGCGGATCATCATAAGTCTAGCGTGATATGTGTTGGCTGCCGCTTCAGCCCTCATGATTGAGACATAGAAGTCATAGAGTCGGATGATGCTCAAGCCACGCTCACGCTTAAATCGTGGGGATCAGCCACATACTGGGCTAGCTACCAGTAAATCAACGTGGCGGAACATCGGAGGTCATTACCAAGTTCATGGTGAAATAGCCAGGTCTAAAACAATAGACCAATCAGGGCTAATCAAGCTGAATCAATATGTCAAGTATATGCAATGATGAAGCATACGTAATCAAGTCATGATAGCAATAATCTCAAAGCAATGTCAGAAATGAACTGTGAATCCAATATCATATGAAGTGATAAGTCAAATAACTATCATGATCACTGGGCAACACCAAACCATAGTGTGCACAGGTCACAATCCAGCTGATAATATGAATGTCAAATCAATCTAACATCAACAATATGTCTCAACCGGAAATTCAAGCATGTTAAATCTGAATATCTATAACTCACAGATCTGGGTCTTTATCAAACAGATGTAAAATCTGCCACCTGAGTTATCTCAGGATTTTGTCTTTGTCAATCTGTTCTGTCAATTCAAGTCTTTGACCCGCTTTAAATCTTTTAAATCTTTGTCTCTATGTTCAGAATTTCACTGAACCTGTCCAGAATTATCATATCATATCATTAGCTTTAAAATCAATATTTCATCTGATTCTGATAACTGATATCTTATCTCTTATTTTGTTTATTTTCTTTGTTTCTTGAATTTCTCTAAAAAATCTTGTGTATATAATATATATATATATATATATATATATATATATATATATATATATATTCATGTTGCTATGTTGATCTTTAATCATTCTAATTTAAAATATCAAAATGGACATTCTAAGTTCGAATCCATCACATTCGGACCAGCCCGGATTCGGATCAGCCCGGATTCGGATCAATCCGGATCAGGCACCCGGATTCGGACCGAGTAGCTAACCTGGATTAGAACCGACCGAAATAGACATCCGAAATTAGGACCAAATTTAACTAGTTCGAAGTTGGTCATCCGAAATTAGGACCGAAATCATATCAAACCGAATAGAGTTATATCCGAAACATAGTATCCGAAATAGTACCATCCAGATTCAGCTTTAGATCCGAACTAAGATCCGAATTGACACTTCATCCGAATTCGGTCCTAACCGAATTCGGACCCATGACTTGCAAAAATTCCCAGAAAATGTTCTTGGTGATCTTCATATATTCATACGGATTTTTGACAAAAATTTACTAAACTCATTTATATTAACATGCAACTTAATATATTGATGTATTACCATATTTGAGTTGTTTTTATGCATTTTTCCTTATCCATAACATCATAATTCAATCAAGATCATCCAAAATAAGTCATTTTTATCAAGAACATCATTTCATCATGAAAATTCAGATTTCATAATTATTTGGATGATCAAACCTCTGATTTTTGTTTCTATAACTTTTATATACTTCATTTCATCATAATCAACTAAAATCTTACACATGCAACCAACAAATTTCATAATTTAATCCTTTGGTTTCGGTTTTTATAAAACCGAAACATACTTCTAAAATATCAATTTTAAACTGATTTTTACCTCAAATCTTTGTAGTTTCTTGTTGATTAATTGTTGTTGTAACTCCTCCTTAGCTTCAATTCCGAATTTATTGCAAAATTTGTGGATTTGCTTGTTGAATTCTTGAGGTAGCCGTATGTAGAGTGAGAGAGTAGAGAGAGAGTGTGTGTGTGTTTTTGGATAAATGACCTTTAATCACGTTTATATACTTCATTTAGTTATATTTGCTACTTAACCCACTTTTATTTTTGTATATTATATCTCTTTTATTTAATTATCTTTAATATTTATTAAATCATAATCTTTAAATATTTATATAATTCAATTAATATTTCATAACTTGATTAAATTATAAATCAAATAATGTAATAATATTACATTATCGGTTCGAAAATACTGAATTTACGACTGGGTCAAAAGTTAGGTTGTTACAGAATGGGCTCCACCACGCACAAAGTGGGGATTCCAACGCGTGTCATAGTAGCACGTTGTAACGCTTTTACAAAGCTGCCTTACCAAATCGGCACGTTACATTACCACAGTACATACTACTAATGACTCCAATTCAAAGGTGAGAACAAACATGCTTGCGACCCAACGTGTCATAATCATCGCCACGAAGGCGGCCCGTTGCCGTCCTCACATGATGTCACCACCGCCACTAGGATATAACTCATGCTTGCGGCCCAACGTGTCCAATCATCATCGTCCGCAGGCGGCCCGTTGCCGTCCTCACATGAGAGAATCCCATCCCAATCCAAATACCGCATACCCCATGGTCGTCTAGGTTCCCTGTCAAAGTCGGGAGTGGTATTGCCTCTAGCAAGTACGAGGCTGTCCCCAGCAAGTACGGGACTGTCCCTAGCAAGTACGGGACTTCCGACAGTGCAAGTACGTCGGCATCTGGCATCCAAAGGGGCCAGGAATATTTCATGGATATCCAAAGGGGTCCAAAACGCATTCCACAACAATTTAAGGTTCAATATGACTCATGAGAGTCTATAACGGTCCATAAAACCAATTAAAAGAAACCATCTACGTGATTCTACTAACCCTTCTTTATTAGCAGTTCAAATACATCATCGGGGCCGAATTATTATTCTAATAAACTTACCGATTAAATAGCCCTTTATCGCCACCCATAATCAATTAGGTTGTCACGAAGGGTGACCCAATATATAAGTTAAGATGCATCATGCTTACAACTCAACTATTATTAATCAATCACAAAAATGAGTAGTCCAACCTACTAGTCAACCAACATGAATTGCCATCTTCCAATCATTATTATTCATACATATAAGCAGTTAAGCATACTCTATGAGATACACGACAAACCAATCCACAACAATGTCAACTAGCATGGCAATTCACTTTTCAATTCATGATGCATGACAACATGTTCAATAAGGCTACAATGAATCCATCTACAGCATGTGGATATGCATGATCAAGTAGCATGTTATCAACAAAGGCACAAACAATAAATAACATGTAAGCATTCATCTACATTAATTAGTCCTAGAACTCACAGTGATTGGTTTAGAAGATTCCAAAGCCTTCCAATAAAGCCACAATAGCCCGGAGAATGGCTAAAGCTTGCAATCAAGCTCCTTTCGACTCAATTCACCTAGAAGCATTCATAACGCGAACTCGTGAGCTCCCGAACACAAGATAAGCCCCTAAGAATGGGCTAAGGGTATTGGGTTATCAAACCGAAAGTACTAAGTTCATATGAGGCCTTAGGAGTTCCGGAATGGATCAAAGGCCCTCAAACCCTTTAAACACTTAATTTAGAGGTGCAACGAATGTATAAGACCCAAGCATCGACCCTCGACCGACCAAAATCCATTTTATGGGCAGAAAGATGGTCATGGCGTGACCTAATGATGGTCACGGCGTGACCACTGCAGGTGTGCCTTGCCTGCTCATTTTTCCCTTCACTCAAAGCACCCAAACTCACCAAAACTTCCATAAACGTTTTTGCAAGTTTGGAGGGACTTTACCAACAATAATAATAGCATATTAATATCACTTAGACACCTATAAACATATTAGAATCATTTCATAACATTCCACGATCCCGTGGAGTTCATACGGACTCCGAACGAGTCCGAAAATGACCAAAAACTCCAACCGATGACACCGAGCTCCAATTGAGCTTGAATTCAATTCTATTCAATACCAAAGCAATATTAAACATGTTTGGACTATTTTTAGACATTCAATTTATATTTAAACATTCAACTCAAACCAACAATGATTAAGAACTCATTGTGGCATTTCACCGAACACTTGGCGTGCGGTTTCGACTTAAAACACCAACTTGAGCCTTTGCTCGAGTTTAACCCCAACCAATACGTGAAATCATTAATCTAACATATTTAGATCATTTTATACTCTTCCCACACATTTAAATCATAAAAGATTGCCAATTGGTTCATATGAACTCTTTTGAGTTCACAAATGGGTTAAAACCCGATTCACCACTTCAAAGCTCCAAATGAGCATCTACTCCATTTGATTCCATATCAATATTTAACATATATGGATGAAGATTGAGCATATTTTTCTTACCAAAACAACAAACTCAAATCCATAACCCATTGAAGCTCATTTGAGCCCTAGATTGGGTTCAAACCAAAACTAACTCAAACTACCAATGTAGTTACATATTATGACTCCATTTTGATCATATAACAACATATTAAAAGATTGGAGCCATTACAAAACATTTCAACATAAACCCATTTAGGGTTTCATCTCCAAAAATGGAGGAACTGAAAGAAAATGAAGGAGAAGAACAAAGGAGGTGTTTATACCTTCAATGTCCAACGAAAAGAGCAACATTTGAGCCATACAACATTTCCATCTTCAACATCCACCCACATCTCTACCCCTTTCTTTCTCTCTTTTCTCTCAAAATGCAAGAGCAAAACACACACAAACTATGTGTTTGTGTGTGTTGGACGGTTCAACGAAAAGGGGGAAAAGGGTTTGGCCTATGGCCACCCTTGACCCTCCAACTTTCTCATTAATACACCATTAACCCCTCCTAACAATTATATCTTTCATTTTAATAAAACAAATCAAAGTACATTACCTATTTTTGTCAATCCAATAACTAATCAACATTATATTATTCAAGTCCCAATAATAGCATAATGAAATAATACTCGACAATTATCTCATAATAATGCTTTTAGGTTCACAATTAAAAACTATTCCATAAAGTTAGTTACCTCTTTAGTCAATATTACTATTATTTCCAATTAATAATAAATAATCCCAAAATTATATTAACACAACATTATTAGGTATATAATTATTTGGGGTGTTACAATTCTTCCCCCGTTAAAAGATTCCGTCCTCGGAATCCTAAGACTCAACATAATACAAGGTGTTTTAAAGACCACATGTCTTATTACACCGCAAGGCTAATTTGTCATTTTCCACAATGTACGCGTTTAGGAGACGCGTAGAGACTGTCACATATCATCGACATTGATTCCAACAATTTACAACTCGGGTTTTGCTAATGAGACAATTCATGTTGCGCCAGGCAACATAGTTCCACTAATCCAACTATGCAATTTGTTGTCCTAACCAACGTTACAAGATCCTATACACATAGCATTACCACCGTACCACGTGGTATTCAAGCATCTGGTCATGAACATAATCTAGTCACATTAAATGACTTTATCATTCTAAATCAATATATTTGTTCAATTGTTCTCTAAGAACTATTATTCATCCGCCAAGTAGCTTCAATATGCCATTTTTATTTATTTCAATATTTTATCACATTACCGACATGTTAGCAGACAAAATTTTTGTTGTATCAAGCGAACAACGATCAATTAAGTGCTCAATTGAGACTTAGAGCTAGTCCACAATAGTTTGCTCAATTTCAACTTATAGCTCATCCACCCTTACTCACAAATTAAGGGTTTATTACCAAATATTCAATTTCTTTGGACAAGATGTCTCTTCTTACATTTTAAGCAAATATACTCCATTTCACAATTAAGGAGTGCACACAAATTATCATATTTAATTTCAATGTGATGACGCATGTCATCTATTCAACCACATTCATTGACAAAACAGTTATCACTAAGCCCCCAAAATCATTATTGGTTTAACCTCATTTATAGTCATTTGACTAATCTTGGAGGCACAAAATGTCTACTTCTCCCGTTGCGCTAACGCAACTCCTAAATTTTTCAGGAAATTTACCATTAAGCATCAAATTTTTCCTTTTTCAAATACAAAATTAATTCCATTGGGGATAATTTTCTAAGGCGTTGCCATTCTAATTTGACACAACCTAATGCTACTCATAGCAATTAAAATTTTACAAGGAACTTTTACATCTTAAAGTTCATTTAGGTTTTGGCTTACCAACCGGGTGGTAGTCAAAATGCCACACATTTATCTGGATTATCAATTTAATCAACATTATATATCGCCTACTAGAAATACAGTCCATTGCTTATATAAAGTCAGTGTGCTATCATCATCTTTTGACTAGACTTCATGTCTATCATTACATATTTATGTCTTACTATCATAAGGTTGAGATTGGCTCCCTAAATAAGCCATCTTATTAAACATGCGTTCATTCCATGTCAACAACCATTTGTCAAAATGATTCAGTTTGGACGCGACAACAACATAAAAGCGTCTCAAGGAAACGTTACGAAGATCATAATTGAAAAACGATGGTTCCATTACGAGGATTCATATTCGGCTGTTAATTCTGCCTCATCAAGAGTTGCCTTCCATTGAGGGCATTCGTGAATCATGTGGCCACATAACTGCATTCCCGACAAACTAAACACCACATTGGACAATCTAAGTCGGATATGTCATGCCTCTCCACATTTATGACACTAGGTCGTCCTTCGAACACTCACATTTAAGAAACTTTATATAGTTTGAAAATCAATGCCGGGATTTAAATCTCGAATATTGAGGCAGAAATGACACCTCAACGAAGAGTGACCTAAGAACGCACATAGGGATCAACTTTCCTCGGTTAAACCACACATAATGGTCAAACTAATTCATTAGGAACTATATTCATAGACCCCATTAGAGAATGGACCTCGCTGTCCTAACAAGAAAAATCACACCCGCGGGGTCGAGTACACTTCACAATGCACCTGAGGGAAGGAATATCACAATTTTCCTTTACAATATTAAATGACCTTAATGTCATAAATCACACAATAGGCATGTTTTATTATAGCCCATACGACATTAAGCCTATATGACTAACACAAGACTCTCATGCCAAGCCTCTTATCATCAATCGACCCAATCGGTCGCTACACCTATACATTCAAGGTTCAATACATGAGGTGGGTACACACGTCTTCAAATTATTTTATACCCAACAACTAGGGTACATTTATTCATTTTTTTACTCTCAAATCTCATCCATACAATTACCATTTTAAAAATGACAATGTCGAACCCAATGTCGACTATAGATAATATATATATACTTCAATTGTACATATCATCACACAAAATTAGCATAAGTCTACCCAAAGTATCCCCATCCTAGGCCAAAGTTCAAACCTATGTTTGTTGTCATAATATTTGCCTAGGTGGGTCAATATAACCATCATCCAAGGGTTCAAGGGTGAGTATCGTGCACTATACTCAGTCGATGAACCACGTCTCTGATACCAAATTGAAACACCCATACTACAATAATACATATTTCAGTGTAATTAACAATAATTTATACATCAATACTTGCGGAATTAGGGTAGAATTAAAACTTTTACAACTAATGCATCATAAGTGATGCATCCGAATAACAACTATTAAATCTACAAGGTTACAGGTCATGATCCTGCAAACGATTAGTCAAGGCCAAGAGGTCGACTAACCCAAACCCAACACAATCACCAAAGCATACCATTAGTCTCGAGTCTACACTCTGAATAATGAGGAAGAATATAAACTTCCTGCTCGATAGCTCAAACCTGCAAAAGGTTAACAACTAAAGGGGTAAACAACTGAAGTTGTTTAGTGAATTATAAGATTAATATAAATAACAATTAACATGCTAACCATGCCAATCCAACACATAATTTCTATGAACCAAAGATATAGGGGCCAATTATGGCCAATGCCAAGTTAGAATGAGATCACATCATCCTCGTTGAGGACTATCGGTGTCCCACATCAATTATTTACCTATTCGAATTCACAACAAGATGCCTCATCTCACTGAGGACTATTAACATTCTCGACATTTATCAATGTCACATGTTACATCGTCACCGCCCGGCCTAGCCGAGTCAAGGTGTGAAACCAACTCAACTCTTGGAATCCACTACACCGCTAGACATAGTCAAGCCAAAGTGGGGATTCCAACGCGTGTCATAGTAGCACGTTGTAACGCTTTTACAAAGCTGCCTTACCAAATCGGCACGTTACATTACCACAGTACATACTACTAATGACTCCAATTCAAAGGTGAGAACAAACATGCATGCGGCCCAACGTGTCCAATCATCATCGCCCGCAGGCGGCCCCTTGGCGTCCTCACATGAGAGAATCCCATCCCAATCCAAATACCACATACCCCATGGTCTTCTAGGGTTCCCTGTCAAAGTCGGGAGTGGTATTGCCTCTAGCAAGTACGAGGCTGTCCCTAGCAAGTACGGGACTGTCCCTAGCAAGTACGGGACTTCCGACAGTGCAAGTACGTCGGCATCTGGCATCCTAAGGGGCCAGGAATATTTCATTGATATCCAAAGGGGTCCAAAACGCATTCCACAACAATTTAAGGTTCAATATGACTCATGAGAGTCTATAACGGTCCACAAGACCAATTAAAAGAAACCATCTACGTGATTCTACTAACCCTTCTTTATTAGCAATTCTAATACATCATCAGGGCCGAATGATTATTCTAATAAACTTACCGATTAAATAGCCCTTTATCGCCACCCATAATCAATTAGGTTGTCACGAAGGGTGACCCAATATATAACTTAAGATGCATCATGCTTACAACTCAACTAGTATTAATCAATCACAAAAATGAGTAGTCCAACCTACTAGTCAACCAACATGAATTGCCATCTTCCAATCATTATTATTCATACATATAAGCAGTTAAGCATACTATATGAGATACACGACAAACCAATCCACAACAATGTCAACTAGCATGGCAATTCACTTTTCAATTCATGATGCATGACAACATGTTCAATAAGGCTACAATGAATCCATCTATAGCATGTGGATATGCATGATCAAGTAGCATGTTATCAACAAAGGCACAAACAATAATTAACATGTAAGCATTCATCTACATTAATTAGTCCTAGAACTCACAGTGATTGGTTTAGAAGATTTCAAAGCCTTCCAATAAAGCCACAATAGCCCGGAGAATGGCTAAAGCTTGCAATCAAGCTCCTTTCGACTCAATTCACATAGAAGCATTCATAAAGCGAACTCGTGAGCTCCCGAACACAAGATAAGCCCCTAAGAATGGGCTAAGGGTATTGGGTTATCAAACCGAAAGTACTAAGTTCATATGAAGCCTTAGGAGTTCCGGAATGGATCAAAGGCCCTCAAACCCTTTAAACACTTAATTTAGAGGTGCAACGAACGTATAAGACCCAAGCATCGACCCCCGACGGACCAAAATCCATTTTGTGGGCAGAAAGATGGTCATGGCGTGACCTAATGATGGTCACGGCGTGACCACTGCAGGTGTGCCCTGCCTGCTCATTTTTCCCTTCACTCAAAGCACCCAAACTCACCAAAACTTCCATAAACGTTTTTGCAACTTTGGAGGGACTTTACCAACAATAGTAATAGCACATTAAGGTCACTTAGACACCTATAAACATATTAGAATTATTTCATAACATTCCACGATCCCGTGGAGTTCATACGGACTCCGAACGAGTCCGAAAATGACCGAAAACTCCAACCGACGACACTAAGCTCCAATTGAGCTTGAATTCAATTCTTTTCAATACCAAAGCAATATTAAACATGTTTGAACTATATTTAGACATTCAATTTATATTTAAACATTCAACTCAAACCAACAATGATTAAGAACTCATTGTGGCATTTCACCGAACACTTGGCGTGCGGTTTCGACTTAAAACACCAACTTGAGCCTTTGCTCGAGTTTAACCCCAACCAATACGTGAAATCATTAATCTAGCATATTTAGATCATTTTATACTCTTCCCACACATTTAAATCATAAAAGATTGCCAATTGGTTCATATGAACTCTTTTGAGTTCACAAATGGGTTAATACCCAATTCACCACTTCAAAGCTCCAAATGAGCATCTACTTAAATCCATTTGATTCCATATCAATATTTAACATATATGGATGAAGATTGAGCATATTTTTCTTACCAAAACAACAAACTCAAATCCATAACCCATTGAAGCTCATTTGAGCCCTAGATTGGGTTCAAACCAAAACTAACTCAAACTACCAATGTAGTTACATATTATGACTCCATTTTTATCATATAACAACATATTAAAAGATTGGAGACATTACAAAACATTTCAACATAAACCCATTTAGGGTTTCATCTCCAAAAATGGAGGAAATTAAAGAAAATGAAGGAGAAGAACAAAGGAGGTGTTTATACCTTCAATATCCAACGAAAAGAGCAACATTTGAGCCATACAACACTTCCATCTTCAACCTCCACCCACATCTCTACCCCTTTCTTTCTCTCTTTTCTCTCAAAATGCAAGAGCAAAACACACACAAACTATGTGTTTGTGTGTGTTGGACGGTTCAACAAAAAGGGGGAAAAGGGTTTGGCCTATGGCCACCCTTGACCCTCCAACTTTCTCATTAATATACCATTAACCCCTCCTAACAATTATATCTTTCATTTTAATACAACAAATCAAAGTACATTACCTATTTTTGTTAATCCAATAATTAATCAACATTATATTATTCAAGTCCCAATAATAGCATAATGAAATAATACTCGACAATTATCTTCTAATAATGCTTTTAGGTTCACAATTAAAACTGTTCCATAAAGTTAGTTACCTCTTTAGTCAATATTACTATTATTTCCAATTAATAATAAATAATCCCAAAATTATATTAACACAACATTATTAGGTATATAATTATTTGGGGTGTTACAGCCTGAATTGGATTAACTGTTCCTTCAAAATTCAAAGCACCGCTAGCTTTGAAATCTTTAAATTTACAGCCTTTAGGCTGCTCAATTTGGGTTTCAGGGGTAGAGTTATCAGAATCCGATTCGTCATTCTGGACTTGTTTATCTTTTCTCTTATTTTTCTTATCTTCACGTCTTTTAGCTTCGGCCTCATCTCTGGCCTGAAACTGTTCTTGCATAATCTTATTTTGTTGTTCAGAGTGTTGGGCTAAAAGTTGTTGCATCATTTCGAACATTTGTTGTGGGGTCATGTTGTTTGGTATGTCACCTGATCCTGATCCTGACATCTTAATCTGAAAATTAAAATCATTTAACTATCAGTTTATAGACTTAGATCTATGTACCATTTTTCCCATCCTAACAGTCTGTACATCCTATCTCAGTTCAAACCACCTAAATGATTGATACATATGTATTGCTTCAGTTTGAGATCAAGTATACTCACGTAATACTTGATTCACTCAAACTATGGGCTCTGATACCATCCTGTGAAGACCACCCCTTACGGGGCAGTTCTCACGAGTCTAGGTCCCACATCATGCAATACGATATCAATCAAACTAAGATAGAGTAATTAAATGCGGAATATTAAATTACATGCACAAACATATTAGGATTAAGTTTAATATAGATTAAAGTTTTTAAATTAAACTTATAAAGGGTACCATCTAATCTAATACATTACATCATAAAATCATATCAAGTCTATCCAAAACCACCTCAATTGTTATCTTCCAAACAGTACCAAAAAGGGGTTGCTAAGTAGAGGTCAATGAAACTTCTGTCTTGATCTTGTAAGACCTAAGAACTAGGTCCGGCAGGTGACTTTCCTTTATCTTTTCCTGTAAAAATGTTAGTGTAGCAACCGTAAGCAATACTTAGTGAGTAAATAGATTTTCAAATTAACATGCAATGTCAAGCGGATCATCATAAGTCTAGCGTGATATGTCTTGGCTTCCGCTTCAGCCCTCATGATTGAGACATAGAAGTCATAGAGTTGGATGATGCTCAAGCCACGCTCACGCTTAAATCGTGGGGATAAGCCACATACTGGGCTAGCTACCAGTAAATCAACGTGGCGGAACATCGGAGGTTATTACCAAGTTCAATAGAACTGGTGAAATAGCCACGTCTAGAAGAATAGACCAATCAGGGCTAATCAAGCTGAATCAATATGTCAAGTATATGCAATGATGAAGCATACGTAATCAAGTCATGATAGCAATAATCTCAAAGCAATGTCAGAAATGAACTGTGAATCCAATATCATATGAAGTGATAAGTCAAATAACTATCATGATCCACTGGGCAACACCAAACCATAGTGTGCACGGGTCACAATCCAGCTGATAATATGAATGTCAAATCAATCTAACATCAACAATATGTCTCAACCGGAAATTCAAGCATGTTAAATCTGAATATCTATAACTCACAGATCTGGGTCTTTATCAAACAGATGTAAAATCTGCCACCTGAGTTATCTCAGGATTTTATCTTTGTCAATCTGTTCTGTCAATTCAAGTCTTTGACCCGCTTTAAATCTTTGTCTCTATGTTCAGAATTTCACTGAACCTGTCCAGAATTATCATATCATGTCATTAGCTTTAAAATCAATATTTCATCTGATTCTGATAACTGATATCTTATCTCTTATTTTGTTTTTATCTTTGTTTCTTGAATTTCTCTAAAAAATCTTGTGTATATATAATATATATATATATATATATATATATATATATATATATATATATATATATATATATTCATGCTGCTTTGTTGATCTTTAATCATTCTAATTTAAAATATAAAAATGGACATTCTAAGTTCGAATCCATCACATTCGGACCAGCCCGGATTCGGATCAGCCCGGATTCGGATCAATCCGGATCAGGCACCCGGATTCGGACCGAGTAGCTAACCTGGATTAGAACCGACCGAAATAGACATCCGAAATTAGGACCGAATTTAACTAGTCCGAAGTTGGTTATCCGAAATTAGGACCGAAATCATATCAAACCGAATAGAGTTATATCCGAAACATAGTATCCGACATAGTACCATCCGGATTCAGCTTTATATCCGAACTAAGATCCGAATTGACACTTCATCCGAATTCGGTCCTAACCGAATTCGGACCCATGACTTGCAAAAATTCCCAGAAAATGTTCTTGTTGATCTTCATATATTCATACGGATTTTTGACAAAAATTTACTAAACTCATTTATATTAACATGCAACTTAATATATTGATGTATTACAATATTTGAGTTGTTTTTATGCATTTTTCTTATCCATAACATCATAATTCAATCAAGATCATCCAAAATAAGTCATTTTTATCAAGAACATCATTTCATCATGAAAATTCAGATTTCGTAATTATTTGGATGATCAAACCTCTGATTTATGTTTCTATAACTTTTATATACTTCATTTCATCATAATCAACTAAAATCTTACACATGCAACCAACAAATTTCATGATTTAATCCTCTGGTTTCGGTTTTTATAAAAACCTACTTCTAAAATATCAATTTTAAACTGATTTTTACCTCAAATCTTTGTAGTTTCTTGTTGATTAATTGTTGTTGTAACTCCTCCTTAGCTTCAATTCCGAATTTATTGCAAAATTTGTGGATTTTCTTGTTGAATTCTTGAGGTAGCTGTATGTAGAGTGAGAGAGTAGAGAGAGTGTGTTTTTGGATAAATGACCTTTAATCACGTTTATATACTTCATTTAGTTATATTTGCTACTTAACCCACTTTTATTTTTGTATCTTATATCTCTTTTATTTAATTATCTTTAATATTTATTAAATCATAATCTTTAAATATTTATATAATTCAATTAATATTTCATAACTTGATTAAATTATAAATCAAATAATGTAATAATATTACATTATCGGTTCGAAAATACTGAATTTACGACTGGGTCAAAAGTTAGGTTGTTACAAATAATTAAATATAATAATTGTATTATTAAACCATGAGTTGTAACAACAAATTAATTATATTTAATTGTAATAATAAACATTTTTTATTAATAATTAAATATAATAATTCTATCATTAAACCATTTCTGTAACGGCTCTAGAATTGTCTAGATTCGCGGCTCACGCAAAAAAATACCTTATACAAAGTACGAGGCAGATGCGAGTGCTCACAAGTTTAATGACTTGCTACTGTTTGGACCCAAGATTTGTCTTGGAGTAACTTGTCATGCTTGTCAAGGCTCCTTGTAACATCCGGCATTGAACCAGGTTAGCAACAACGACTTAATTAGTATTTAATGGCCAATTATAACCTAATAGGTGGTCATTAGAAATTAACCAAAGTGATTAACAAGGTTCATAAAGAAATTCAACTCAATTCGAATCAAATTCATCGGTGCGATGAATCGGAAAATCAATTAATCCGATTGAATTACGATATGAGGGATTAATTCAACTAAGTATATAATTAAATTATGATTAGTGACACTAATCATACACTAATACAATTACTTAACATTAATTATGCAAGACTAAAACAATTCATTAAAACAATGCATCCATAAGTATTTTTGAAATTACAAGAAAAGGGAAATACAAGAATACATTTCTAAATACTTTTATACAAAAAAAAAAAAACAAAATACATCATTTTAATACTTAGAAATCAGCCAACAACACAAGGGAACACACTTTTGTGTCCCTTTGACTTTTTATAAAAATATTGAAAAGAATTATTCACTTTTTCTACTTTTCCAACATGTTGGTAAAGTATTAGACACCACATTTATCATCATCATTTGCAAGACTAAAACTCTTCTATAAATAGAGGACTCATTTCCTCATTTCATTCACACCTTCAAAGCATAAACCCTCTCATTCTCTCTAGAAAAATCGGCCAAAGGGCCTAGTGCAAGGTCAAGAACTTGCAACTTTGTTCTTCATATTTTCTTCAAGTGTTCTTGGTGTTCTTCAAGGGTTTTGGTGCATATCTTGCAAGAATTTCAATTTCTACTCAAAATCATAATCCAAATACTTCAAAGTAAGTAAATACTAACTTATTTCATCATACATTTATGTTTATATAAGTCTTGCATAATATATATAATCACCAACAACAACAAGTTACATAAAAACTCAAGTTTATAAGTTTCTAGTTTTTATTTTTATGTTGTTTCTTTAAATGTGCATATGAATATATGAACACATTATAAACATGTTAATATTATGAAAACATGTGTTATATATGTGTTATATAACTTTTATAACTTTTATACAAGTAGTCTTTGAATAAACAACAAGAATCATAAGTTGTTTTAAGTTTATAAACTACGGATTTTCGGCAGAAAATTTATATCGACTTTGAAAAATCATAACTAATTCATAACTCAACGAAATGAGTTGATTCTTGTCTCAAAAGTTAGATCTATGTCTTAACTATAGATATGTAATTTTTCATAATTTATTTTGAAGTTTAAGACCTCCAGAAATTATTTGGGAAACCGAAAGATTGACAGCTCAAAAATGGCCAACATAGCGTTTTTAACAAGCTTTTTCACCAACCTAAACAACTCGAAAAATGGCCGTTCTTGATTCTAAAAATCCTTTGTATATAGTAGTTTAATGTCCTAGAAAACCAAAGTCTAAAACATTTTGGAGCTTGGTCAAAAACAGCCTCAAAGTAGGCCGAAAAACCTCCGAAAAAGCTGGAAAATTATATATATATAAACTTGACGTTTTAAGCAAATCTTATTTATAAACTTGTAATGTTGGGTGATTTAAGACATAAAAATCTATAAATATACCTATTATCATATATTAGTGATATTAAGTCCTTATTATCATTTAGGACTCGGTTAAACACCTCCGGTTTCATCACCCATCAAACAACGCACATTGCATTTTTTGCGCATATTTTGCCATCGCAATTCCGGTGAGTCTTCATAGTCCCATTTTTCACATTATTATGTTTTGGGATGAAATACATGCTTCGTTTTTATATGGACACAAAAACTTCTCGATTCTATTATGTATTACATATGTGATTTCCGCCCTTATATCATGAAATTCGTTAGTTGCATTTGTTTGCAAGCGCGAATATATTGTGGATAGATCTATTGGGAGTCATGTCCCCCACTCGGGTTAGTGGTTTAGCTAACTGCGGGTGCATATATATTCAACACACGGTATTACGTATGGGAATACTGCTCGGGGCAAACTCATTCTAATTAAGCTTCGGTGACATGATGGTTTATGTAATACATCTCATGGAATTTATGATTTTATAAATTCAACTCATCTGATAATGTCCATACAACTGGTCTTTTCGCGTAAACCTATGAACTCACCAACAATTTTTGTTGACGTATTTTAGTATGTATTTTCAGGTAATTAAGGCAAGTGTGCCTTCGGATACACCAACTTTCAAGCTTCCGCATTTCATGGAGTCGCATGCATATTTCGAAACTAACGGAGATTTGACTGCATTATTTTTGGACGCATTAATTATGTATCAGAATCTCTGTATTACGCGAACTTCATTCCTTTCATTTTGTAAAACATTAATACATTTTTAAATTTTAATGTCGTAATATTTCGAAAACGTCCATATAGTGGTCGTTCGTTATAATTATGGTTACGCTTCCGCACTCGTCACGTCTCGCTGCCAACCAAGGTAGCAGGGTGTGACAGATTGGTATCAGAGCCATAGTTATAGTGAACTAGGTTGCATTAGTACCTAGACTTTAACTGTTACAAAAACTAAACTTTCTTCAAGAACTGTGAACACATATATGGACCCTGATGACAATAACATATCGAAATTCACCCCTAGGGAAAGGGTGTGACTAGCACAACGGGAGTCTATCCCGGTACCTGCCTATCAGCCAAGCCCGCTGCGGTAGTAACGGGCAAGCATAGGACAGTGGGGATGGATGCCTCACACTCTCCAACAGTGGAGAAACGAAGAGGGGATCCAAATCCAGTTTGAAGTCAGAACACCATCTTCCTCTCAAGTGCCGACACTTACCTAGAAACCTATGTAACAAACGATGCCCCTGTTGGTGGCAAGGGCCGCCAGACACGACCTCCAATTTCGACAAAATCCACCAAGAGGTCGGTGAGATCATTGCAAGGATTAAGCAGGAGGCAATGCAAACCACCAATAAACCTTAGGCCAACCAGAATACCCAAGCGATTTAACAAGACGAAATCGACGAATTGTGACAGCACCTAGCGGAGCACAAAGCCCACACTGCAGAACTAAGCCAACAGCTTAACGCTCTGGAGTACGAGGAAACCCCGGAGGCATCTCTTTATAGTATTTCTCTAGGCTTTACTATCTGATATATCTTAGGGTAAATAAGGCTTAAGAATTTATCAGAAAATTTTGACCATATCACATACAAAGATTAAGTATCAAGAACTTTTATGAGGAATTAAGTTTTAACTAGAACTCTGCGTAGGAATAGATAAAGCTGTGACTATCTGCCTAAGAAATTTCAAACCCGTAGACTTATCCTCTTACCCCATTAGATACCACTTATGCATTTCTACTATTTGATACTGGTGCTGATAGGAGCTTTATATCCACTAAGTTTTCCATTAAGTGCTACTTATGCTATTGAGGTTGATGACAGTGAGACGCTTAAGACAAATAATATAAGTCGAGGATGCTCCTTAGAATTAGTAGGCCGACTCTTTGAAACAGACATGATACCCATCAAACTGGGAAGTGTTTACGTGGTCATAAGCATTGATTGGCTATCGAAAATCGTGTGGAAATAGTATGCAACAAGAACATAGTTCATATACCTTTAGCCAATAAGAAGGTCCTTACCGTCCAACGCAAAGCAAGAAATACCAAAGTAAGCATCATCTCTAGCATTAGGACCCTGAAGTGTTGACAGAGAGGGAGCCAAAGGGAAAGCGGCTCGAAAATATTCTTATTATTTATGGTTACCCCAAAGTTTTTCCAGAATACTTACCTGAACTCCCAACATCGAGGCAAGTCAAATTCAAAAATAGGCCTAGTATCAGGTGCGGTACCAGTGGCTCGAGCACCATGCCGATTAGCCCCATCAATAGTGTAAGAATCGTCCAACCAACTATAGGAGCTCTTAGATAAAGGGCCTATCAAACCGAGTTCCTGGCTTTGGAGGAGCTCCAGTTTTGTTCATAATGGAGAAGGATGGAACTTTCGGGATGTGCATCAATTACCAAGAAATTAAATAAGCTAAAAGAACCAATACCCACTTCCAAGGATCAATGACTTGTTTGACAAAACTCCAAGAATTAAGCTTCTATTCGAAGATCGTCCTTAGGTCTGGTTATCATCAGGTTAGAGTTCACAAGAAAGATATTCCAAAGACAGCTTTTAGATTCCGTTTCGGTCATCATAAATCCTATTAATGCCGTTTGGATTAACCAGTGTCCCCAACGGTACTCATGGACCTCATCGGGTGTGCAAACCTTATTTAGACAAATTCGTGATTGTATTCATGAATGACTTTTAATCTACTCACGAAACGAGAAGGAGCATGAGCAACATTTAAGACTGATTCTGGAATTATCGGAGAAAGAACAACTATATGCTAAGCTTTCTAAATTTGACTTTTGGTTAGGAGAGGTGAAATCCCTCGGTCACGTGAACAATAGTAAAGGAATCCAAGTCGACCCCGCAAAGATCAAGGCTATCAGGAATTGGTCAACTCTTAGAACCCCCATAGAGATACGACAGTCCTTAAGACTTGCCACTTATTATAAGCAATTTTCTCAAAGACCACCAGCACTCTAACAAAATTGACCCGAAAAGACATTAAGTATGATTGGAGCAAGGATCAGGAGACATCATTCCAGTTATTAAAGCACAAACTGTGCAGCGCGCCTATTTTGTCCATACTTAAGAGGAACGAGAAATTTATAGATTACTGTGACGCTTCACACAATGGGCTTATATAGAAAAATATGGACATAGCTTATACTTTATGAAAACTTAAGGTTCACTAGGTGATTTACACAACACATGATCTGGATCTTGAAGCAGTAGTCTTAATCCTTGGAGACAATAGTTGTACGGTATGAAGTGTATTGTATTCACAGACCATAAGAGCCTCCAACACATCTTGAACCAGAAAGAGTCGAATACGAAGTAGTACCGTTGGATGGAACTAATATGTAATGGCAACCGTGAAAATTCGTTATCACCTGAGGAAAACTAAGGAGCTAAGACGTTAAGAGTACAAGTGGATAAATAGTTTAGAATAAGGGCTAATAAAAATCGATAATTCATGAATAGAATCTGATTACTCTGTTTGGTGGAATAAGAAAGCTGGCTATGGATGAAGGACACAAATTAAGATATGTCGTTCACCCCGGATCCAATAAAATGTATCATGACCTTAAGAAACTATACGGGTGGCCTATCATGAAGAATGACTTGCCAAATCGGTCAGAAAATTCCTAACACGCGCCAAAGTTAAGATAAACCATCAGAAACCATTTGGGTAATAGTCGACAACCTAACAAAATCCGCGCGTTCCTACCAATCAAGAAGAACATCAGGATGAATAAGCTAGTCCAAACGTACCTCAAGGAAGTCGTCTCCGGACACGGAGTGCCTATTATAATCATTTTGATATGGATAGCAGATCTACAGCTAAGCTTTTGGCAATTATTATAGCCAACTGTGGATAAAAACCTGGACCTGAGTACCACATATCACTCTCAGACCAATGGTCAGAATAATAGAAAGATCCAAACCCTAGAACGTACATTAAGAGCCTGTGTAATGGATACTTATTTGCCTTAGTGGAATTATCGTACTACAATAGCTATCACTCAAGTACTAAAGCTGCTCCGTTTGAGGCCCTCTACGGGCAAAAGTGTCGATCACCGATTTATTGGGAAGAAGTGGGAAACGGCCAAATCATTGGCGTTAAGATCATTCACAAAATTACCGAAAGGATAGTACGATTGCGGAACTGACTAAAAGTTGCCCGCAATTGTCAGAAAGTTATGCAGATGTAGGAAGAAAATCCCTTGAATTCTAATTAGGAGAACGAGTACCAATGAAACTCTGGCCATGGAAGGGTGTGATACGATTAGGAAAATAAGGAAAAACTAAACCCTCGATACATTGGCAATGCAAAGTCTTAAGGGGAATTGGACTCGTAGCTTATCGTTTAGAGTTACCACCAGAGCTTAGTAGCATGCACAATACCTTCCATGTATCAAATATGAAGAAGTGTTTGTTAGAGGAGACACTTGTTACCCCCTTGGAAGAGATCCAGCTAACTGATAAACTTCGCTTCACCAAAAGGCCGGTTGAAATCATGGACCGTAAGGTCAAAGGATTGAAGCACAGTTGTATACCCATCCTCAAGGTCAGATGGAATTCTAGACATGGACCACAATCCACTTAGGCATTCAAAGGCTAGTTTAAGCAAAAATACTCTCATCTACTCTTAAGTAACAATACCCCTGAGGAAACAGGATAAAATTTCGGGACGAAATTCCCTTAACAGGGGGAGACTGTAACATCCGGCATTGAACCTGGTTAGCAACAACGACCTAATTAGTATTTAATGGCCAATTATAACCTAATCAGTGGTCATTAAAAATTAACCAAAGTGATTAACAAGGTTCATGAAGAAATTCAACTCAATTCGAATCAAATTCATCGGTGCGATGAATCGGGAAATCAATTAATCTGATCGATTTACGATATGAGGGGTAAATTCAACTAAGTACATACTTAAATTATGATTAGTGACACTAATCAAACACTAATACAATTACTTAACATTAATTATGCAAGACAAAAACAATTCATTAAAACAATGCATCCATAAGTATTTATAAAATTACAAGAAAAGGAAAATACAATAATACATTTCTAAATACATTTATACAAAAAAAATACATAAATACGTGTATAAATACATGTATGACCGGATTTTAGACATATGGGGTATTAGAGTTTGACTTTTATTTTTTAATATTACTTTAAACACCATCATTTTGTTTAAAAGCGCACACAACTTTTGTCTCCCATGCTTTTCATCATTTGAAAGACCACAAATTTCTCTATAAATAGAGAGGCTTTTCATTCATTTTAAACACACCAAAATCTTCATTCCTCTCCTCATAAAACCGGCCATCATACACACACATCACAAAAATTCTTCATTCAAGTGTTCTTCAAGTGTTCTTGGTGTTCTTCAAGAGTTTTGGTGCATATCTTGCAAGGGTTTCAACTTCTACTCAAAAATCATATTCTAAATACTTCAAAGTAAGTAAATACTAACTTATTTCATCTTATATTTATGTTTATATAAGTCTTGCATAATATATATAATCACCAACAACAACAAGTTACATAAAAACTCAAGTTTATAAGTTTCTAGTTTTTATTTTTAAGTTGTTTCCTTAAATGTGCATATGAATATATGAACACATTATAAACATGTTAATATTATGAAAACATGTGTTATATATGTGTTATATAACTTTTATAACTTTTATACAAATAGTCTTTGAGTAAACAACAAGAATCATAAGTTGTTTTAAGTTTATAAACTACGGATTTTCGGCAGAAAATTTATATCGACTTTGAAAAATCATAACTAATTCATAACTCAACGAAATGAGTTGATTCTTGTCTCAAAAGTTAGACCTATGTCTTAACTATAGATCTGTAATTTTTCATAATTTATTTTGAAGTTTAAGACCTCCAGAAATTATTTGGGAAACCGAAAGATTGAAAGCTCAAAAATGGCCAACATAGCGTTTTAAACAAGCTTTTTCACCAACCTAAACAACTCGAAAAATGGCCGTTCTTCATTCTAAAAATCCTTTGTATATAGTAGTTTAATGTCGTAGAAAACCAAAGTCTAAAACATTTTGGAGCTTGGTCAAAAACAGCCTCAAAGTAGGCCGAAAAACCTCCGAAAAAGCTGGAAAATTATATATATATAAACTTGACGTGTTAAGCAAATCTTATTTATAAACTTGTAATGTTGGGTGATTTAAGACATAAAAATCTATAAATATACCTATTATCATATATTAGTGATATTAAGTCCTTATTATCATTTAGGACTCGGTTAAACACCTCCGGTTTCATCACCCATCAAACAACGCACATTGCATTTTTTGCGCATATTTTGCCATCGCAATTCCGGTGAGTCTTCATAGTCCCATTTTTCCATTATTATGTTTTGGGATGAAATACATGCTTCGTTTTTATATGGACACAAAAACTTCTCGATTCTATTATGTATTACATATGTGATTTCCGCCCTTATATCATGAAATCATTCTAATTAAGCTTCGGTGACATGATGGTTTATGTAATACATCTCATGGAATTTATGATTTTATAAATTCAACTCATCTGATAATGTCCATACAACTGGTCTTTTCGCGTAAACCTATGAACTCACCAACAATTTTTGTTGACGTATTTTAGCATGTATTTTCAGGTAATTAAGGCAAGTGTGCCTTCGGATACACCAACTTTCAAGCTTCCGCATTTCATGGAGTCGCATGCATATTTCGAAACTAACGGAGATTTGACTGCATTATTTTTGGACGCATTAATTATGTATCAGAATCTCTGTATTACGCGAACTTCATTCCTTTCATTTTGTAAAACATTAATACATTTTTAGATTTTAATGATGTAATATTTCGAAAACGTCCATATAGTGGTCGTTCGTTATAATTATGGTTACGCTTCCGCACTCGTCACGTCTCGCTGCCAACCAAGGTAGCAGGGTGTGACACTGCTTATCTCCTTTCCTTGAACTTTCATTCTTCTTTTCCACCCTCTCCTTCCCAGATTTCTCAGATTTTTCTTTCTTACTAGATTTAGCAAAAAAAGGACATGCTCGCTCAGGATAGATTTCAAGCTCAGCTACCCTAGAAATTTCAACTGCCTCTATATAACTTCTCGGTCTACCGGATTTCACAAACTTTCGTATTTCTCTATCCAGACCATCCACAAATAGATCCCTTCGCCTTTCATCAGTGTCGTCAGGATGATCAGATAACAATGAGAGCCTGGTGAATTCCAGCTCATATTCTGTCACAGACCTAGTACCTTGCTGAAAGGATAGCAGAGTTTTCTCCATTTGGCGTTTGACATCCTGGGGGCAGTATTTCTCATTCAGATGAATTTTGAATTGATCCCAAGTAATGGATTTCTCCATTGCATCAGAAATGGGATTCGTAATTGACTTCCACCATCGTCCAGCTCCATCCTCCAGCATTCCCGATGCAAACGTAACCTTGTCTTGTTCATTACACTTGGAGAGCTTAAACGCTTTCTCCACATTGGCAACCCAGTCCATTGCTTTTACTGGATCTGATGTCCCAGCAAACGTACGAGCCCCACATTTCTTAAAATCAACAAATGAACACTCTCGTCCCACCTTTACGTGATGGTCGGAGGAATCAGTCTCGCTTTCATCAGAGGACACATGCCTATGTTTCCTCTTTCGGTCTTTCTTTGGCTTTGCTAACATCTCCTCCCTATGCTTCATTTCCAGTTCCTGTAACTTAAGTTCTCGTAAGCTAAGTTCTTCCTCACGACGCCTAAAGTCAATTTCACGCTAGTTTTCCTCTTCAGTTTGCACAACCGTTTTTCCCTTAATAAGCAAGTTTTTAATTTCCTTAAATCGGTCTTTAACCGACATATCAGTCTGTAGACGATTCCTATCCATCATAAGCTGCATTTTCCTACGATTATCCTCATTCAACTTGTGAACGAGATCAATTAATTGAGCCTGCTGAGGAGGCACAGGCGTGGCAGTACTACTTGAGTCATTAGCAGTATTTTCAGGGTCAGTGCCTAAGTCTTCTACATGAACAGACTCCTTATGTTGATCAGCCGCAGCATCTGCAGCTTTACCAACAATCGAGGTACCAGCAACAGTCGGATTCTTATCAGCCACTGGCTGAAAGTATAAAGGAAATAATTATTATTTCATGGTTCAAATAAGCACAATGCGTATCATAATGCCTACGTCAGATTATCACATATAATTACGTTATCATGAAAGCAGCCAGTCAAGTTGACACAAAGTCAAGTCAGTATCAAGCAGTCAGTCCTTCCTCGTCCTATCAGTCATCAATTGCCTATCTTAGGTCAGGTTAAGTGGGTAGTCCTTTACTAATTAGGTTACCCTAGGCCTCGGTGACTTGTTCGGGAATTCAGAGTCACATAGTCCATACCATACCAGTAGTTTAAGTATCGGGTGGCCAATCCGATGATTAAACTGCTGCTCTGATACCAACTTTGTAACACCCAAGTTACCACAAACAGTACACGTCATAATTTTTTAAAATACATTTCATTAAGTAATAAATATTACTATTGTCTAATACCACAGGTCCAAATACCTGATTCAATTGCTTCAAGATACTTAATTACAACATATATTAAAGATATGATGGTGGTCTAATCTAGCTTCTAAATCTTCAACAGAGTGCGGAAGATTGAACAAGCTACCCGAGACCGCAATAATCTTTACAAAAATAGGCATCAGCACTAGGTCCAAAAGTCTGCAATCATCAAGTATCCAGTTTCACTTAGCCTGGGACAAACTACCAGCTATGGTCTTGCCCTTATCAGCTTTTCCTGTAAAGAAAGTTGTCATGACAGAGTAAGCTAACATTGCTTAGTGAGTTAACAGAGTTCCATTAGCTTCCACACACATATATAATACTATCAGCTCATGTCGTCAAGTCAACACGTCAGAGACGGCAAAAGATTTGGGAGATCATCCCAATCTGTATTCCCGAGTGTAAGGCCGAAGCCCTACGGGAAACGTATGGAAACGGTCAAATAGGAAAGGAATCTACAGAATTCCTTCCTGTGAATGGACATCTCACATTCGGTCAGAACAGTAAATGCAGTATGCAGATGTAGATGTATCAACAACAAGTAAGCAGCAAGCATGCTAAGTATCTACATATAATGTAAAAGTGAACATGCAGTCCAAGGCATATCAGATATCTAATTTCAACAATGTCAAAAGTAAGATCCTATCATACAATAAAGTATTCAAGAAACAGGCAGCAATAGCAGATGTTTCCATACAATTCAGTAACAATCACCAATAAGTATTGAAACATATGCATGTACTTAATGTAATCTGTCACTCACAGTAATCATGAGCAATGTAACTTAGTCAATTAGTGCTTAACGAATTAAGCCGTCCAATTTACTCTGTCAAACCCGCTGGTTCCTGCAGTTCAGTTTCAAGTCTGGCATATTAATGTCAAATTTATAACATGATCTATATAACCATAATTATATTATTAGGTTATTATCATGTCTTGTTGTCGAGTCTGTGGTAGTTCCTAATGTCCCAGAGTGAGCCTATTCGTATCATTGGTCAAGTAAATCAATAGGAACACCTTTAGGTCTATACCAGAGTATAACCTTCAGTTCTTATCAGATTACTTATAGATTCATTTGATTTATAGAGGTATGGCCTTAATACAAAGCCAACCATAGTATTAGAAAAGCAAACATGTTGTACAATTTCTTAGGGTTCATAATGTTAAAGCAAATGTTTTCATGTTTAAGTTTTGTCCCAAAGTCGAGTGTTGATATAGTGCCTGTTTAAATTAATTGAGCATACAATGGTCATGAATCTATAAAACTTGTGAATTTTATAGTGATCACAATATGAGTTGCTTTTAAATTTAAAATCATGCACAAAACATAAGGATGATCAAGAACTTGATCTGATTTACAATTTAATGCCTCCCGAACATAGTTAGCTTCGAATTTGGGGTTCAAATTTAGGGAGATTCGAACTTAAGTAGACAAATTCGAATTTAGGGGGGTTAAATTCGAATTTAAGTAGACAAATTCGAATTTAGGGGAATTAAATTCGAATTTAAGGTTCTATTTTAGGGATTTCAAAATTAGGGTTCGAATTTAGGGAGATTTCGAATTTAGTCCCTTTGCATACCAAAAGTCATTAATTAAATCAATTTCGAATCTAATCTGATGATGAATTCGAATTTGTTCATGTTTCTCTCGAATTTGTTCATCTTGTTCATCATTTAAGCATGCATTTCTAGTTCAAATTTCCTAAAACGTCAAGGAACATTTATAGGTTCATTATAGGTCCATTTCTAACACAAATTCGAGTTTATTACATATCCAATGTCAATGTTTCGGGTCTTTATATTCAAAATATAGCAGCCACTAAAATCGAACATAAATAAGGGATAAATCGTCACTAACCTTTGTCGCTATAGCATACGAGGTTGGATGATTATAGACGTTTTCCAAACAGAATCAGGTCCTAAACGAGAGCAAATCAACTTCGAATGAAGAACAATTGAGCAAATTCGAATTTGCTCTCAAAACCGGAACAAAAAGAGAGAAAAAGGGTCGAACTTACCTCAAATCAGAACAAAATCGAACATGCAATGGCAGATTATGGTAGAGCTCGACGATATCTATCCGATGACGTATAAATCACGAGATTTCGTTGAGCCGTTTAAGAGAAAAGTTAGAGAGAAGTTGGATTGTAGAGAGAGAGAGTCTCAAAATATGAATTCTGATATGGCTAAACTAATTCAAGGAGATGGAATGCTCTATTTATAGGAAATAGAGAAATATCAGATTTTCTACTGAATTTTAGGAACTGACCATTTTTACTCTTAATGAATCTGATTTGCATTTTCAGATGCAAATAATAGTAAGGAGGTTCTAGTTTTGCTAGAATTATCTTTTTAGACTAATTTTATTCATTTTAATCCATTTTGTCATTTTCAAGTCTTTAATTTGTCAAATTAGCCAAATTTAATTATTCAGACTTATTTCAGCTAACTTTTGGCAGGTTCTCATAATTAATTATAACTTATTATAATTAACCATCTATAATGCATGTTTTCAGCTAATTACTAATAATTTAGTCAAACTCATTTAAATACCCAAGGTTTGATGCTGTAATTTATATTTAATAAATTACGGGGTGTTACAAACTTCCCCCGTTAAATTGATTCCGTCCTCGGAATCGCCTAAGATAGGAATAACTTTGGATATTCTTTCCTTATCTCGTCTTCTCGCTCCCATGTTTGTGCATATCCCTTATGGTATTTACATTGAACTAACACCATTGGAATTTCCTTGTTGCGCAACTTCGAAATCTTTTGGTCGATTATAAGCTCGGGCTCTTCCTCGTATCGTAGCTGTTCATCAATTTGCACGTCTTCCCAGGAAATCACATCTTTAGTGTCAATCAAGCACTTTCGAAGATAACTAACATGAAATACGTCATTTATCCCAGACATTTCTGCAGGCAATCTTAATCTGTAGGCTTGCAATCCTACACGCTCGAGAATTTCGAAAGGACCAATAAATCGCCGAACCTTACTACCCCTTTTCTTGGCGAGACTTTCAACAACACTTTATCACCAACCTCGAACACAATTGGTTTACGCCTTCGATCATGATACTTCTTTTGTCTGTCTTGAGAGGTTTGTATTCGCTGTCGAATCAACTGTAGCTGGTCGTGGGCTTCTTGCAAAATGGCTGGTCCTGAGATCGGACGTTCACCTGTTTTCCTCCAACAGGTTAGAGTTCGGCATCGTCGTCCGTACAAAAGCTGATATGGAGGCATGCCAATAGTCGAGTGGTAACTATTGTTGTAAGCAAATTCTACAAACGGAAGGTGAGTATCCCAATTTCCACCGAGATCTATTACACAGGCGCGTAGCATATCTTCCAAAGTCAAAATCGTTCTTTTGCCCGTCAGTTTCTGGATGATAAGCGGTCCTCATCTTGAGTTCAGTACCTAGTTCATTCTGAAAGGCCTTCCAAAAGCGAGAAGTGAATCTGCTGTCACGGTCAGATACAATAGACAATGGAACCCCATGTCTAGTCACGATTTCTTTCATGTACAATTCAGCTAACTTTTCAAGGCGTTCATCTACACGTGTGAGAAGGAAATGTGCTGACTTAGTGAGTCGATCTACTATTACCCTGGGCAGCTTCGTCACAAAGTCCATGGTTATATGGTCCCACTTCCATTCCGGGATTGGCAATGGTTGTAGTTCCCCATACGGCTTCAGATGTTCAGATTTGACTTGTAAGCAAGTCATGCAATTTTCTACATATCGACCTACATCCTTTTTCATTCCTGGCCACCTGTATTTGACATATGAGCCAAGTTGTAGTTCCAGGCCACCAATATTCTGTCCTCAAATCGTGATACATTTTAGTAGAACCAGGATGTATCGCAAATTTCGACATATGAGCCTCCGACAGAATCTGATCACGAACACCTCCTGATCTGGGAACCCATATTCTATCCATGAATCGTCTAAGTCCACGATTGTCAAGAGTCAGTTTAGTCACATAATTGACCATACGTTCGGATTTCAGGTTCTCATCCCGAATGGCTTCGGTTTGAGCGGCAATTATCAACTCAAGCAGAGCAGGCTCCAAAACGACAGAAGTCAAGGCATAACATCGGATATAATGGTTTTGTCCGTATTTGCGGCTTAAGGCATCTGCTACTATGTTTGCTTTACCTGGATGGTAGAGGATCTCACCGTCATAGTATTTAATCAATTCCATGGATCGTTTTTGCCGCATATTCAGATTTTTTTGGTCAAATATATACTTCAGACTTTTGTGATCTGTGTATAATTTGCATCTAGTCCCATACAAATAATGCCGCCAAATCTTCAATGCAAAGGTTACGGCTGCAAGCTCCAAATCATGTGTCAGATAATTCTTTTCATGCGCCTTTAGTTGCCTTGATGCGTAGGCAATTACTTTATCTCGTTGCATCAGCACATAGCCTAATCCCATCTTTGAAGCATCAATATAGACTACAAAATCATCATTACCCTCAGGTAAGGCCAAAATCGATGCTTCAGTTAGCTTACCCTTCAGAGTCTCAAAGGCTTGTTCTTGAGATTCATTCCATTCAAATTTAACTTCTTTCTTTGTAAGGCTAGATAAAGGTACCGCAATCTCAGAAAAATCACGGATAAATCTTCGGTAATAACCTGCTAATCCCAAGAAACTTCGAATTTCAGATACGTTTTTCGGTGCTTCCCATTTCTGAACCGCATATACTTTCGATGGATCCACGACAATTCCCTCACCTGAGACAACGTGTCCCAAAAATTGCACCTGGCGTAACCAGAATTCACATTTGGAGAATTTTGCATAGAGTTGCTCTTTACGTAACAATTCTAGCAATTCTCGTAAATGCATCGCATGGTCAGATTCAGACTTAGAATAAATCAAAATGTCATCAATGAAGACTATAACTGATTTGTCCAACATTGGTCTACATACCCTATTCATGAGGTCCATAAATGCGGCCGGGGCATTTGTGAGACAGAACGACATTACTAGAAATTCAAAATGGCCATAACGAGTGCGAAATGCAGTTTTCGGAACGTGAATTTCAAATACCTTGAGTTGATGATATCCTGATCGAAGATCAATCTTCGAGAAATAGCTAGCCCCTTGCTATTGATCAAACAAATCGTTAATTCTAGGCAGTGGGTATCGGTTCTTAATAGTTACTTTATTTAGCTCCCGATAATCGATACACATGCGAAAGGTACCATCCTTCTTCTTAACAAATAGAACCGGAGCACCCCAAGGAGAAGTACTCGGACAGATAAATCCTTTTTCCAGTAATTCCTGTAACTGGCTCATCATCTCGAAGAATTAAGTTCCTATTCGAAGATCGACCTAAGGTCTGGTTATCATCAGGTTAGAGTTCACAAGAAAGATATTCCAAAGACAGCTATCAGATTCTGTTTCGGTCATCATAAATTCCGATTAATGCCGTTTGGATAAACCAGTGTCCCCAACGGTACTTATGGACCTCATCGGGTGTGCAAACCTTATTTAGACAAATTCGTGATTGTATTCATGAATGACTTTTAATCTACTCACGAAACGAGAAGGAGCACGAGCAACATTTAAGACTGATTCTGGAATTATCGGAGAAAGAACAACTGTATGCTAAGCTTTCTAAATTTGACTTTTGGTTAGGAGAGGTGAAATCCCTCGGTCACGTGAACAATAGTAAAGGAATCCAAGTCGACCCCGCAAAGATCAAGGCTATCAGGAATTGGTCAACTCTTAGAACCCCCATAGAGATACGACAGTCCTTAAGACTTGCCACTTATTATAAGCAATTTTCTCAAAGACCACCAGAACTCTAACAAAACTGACCCGAAAAGACATTAAGTATGATTGGAGCAAGGATCAGGAGACATCATTCCAGTTATTAAAGCACAAACTGTGCAGCGCGCCTATTTTGTCCATACTTAAGAGGAACGAGAAATTTATAGATTACTGTGACGCTTCACACAATGGGCTTATATAGAAAAATAGGGACATAGCTTATACTTTATGAAAACTTAAGGTTCACTAGGTGATTTACACAACGCATGATCTGGATCTTGAAGCAGTAGTCTTTATCCTTGGAGACAATAGTTGTACGGTATGAAGTGTATTGTATTCACAGACCATAAGAGCCTCCAACACATCTTGAACCAGAAAGAGTCGAATACGAAGTAGTACCGTTGGATGGAACTAATATGTAATGGCAACCGTGAAAATTCGTTATCACCTGAGGAAAACTAAGGAGCTAAGCCGTTAAGAGTACAAGTGGATAAATAGTTTAGAATAAGGGCTAATAAAAATCGATAATTCATGAATAGAATCTGATTACTCTGTTTGGTGGAATAAGAAAGCTGGCTATGGATGAAGGACACAAATTAAGATATGTCGTTCACCCCGGATCCAATAAAATGTATCATGACCTTAAGAAACTATACGGGTGGCCTATCATGAAGAATGACTTGCCAAATCAGTCAGAAAATTCCTAACACGCTCCAAAGTTAAGATAAACCATCAGAAACCATTTGGGTAATAGTCGACAACCTAACAAAATCCGCGCGTTCCTACCAATCAAGAAGAACATCAGGATGAATAAGCTAGTCCAAACGTACCTCAAGGAAGTCGTCTCCGGACACGGAGTGCCTATTATAATCATTTTGATATGGATAGCAGATCTACAGCTAAGCTTTTGGCAATTATTATAGCCAACTGTGGATAAAAACCTGGACCTGAGTACCACATATCACTCTCAGACCAATGGTCAGAATAATAGAACAATCCAAACCCTAGAACGTACATTAAGAGCCTGTGTAATGGATACTTATTTGCCTTAGTGGAATTATCGTACTACAATAGCTATCACTCAAGTACTAAAGCTGCTCCGTTTGAGGCCCTCTACGGGCAAAAGTGTCGATCACCGATTTATTGGGAAGAAGTGGGAAACGGCCAAATCATTGGCGTTAAGATCATTCACAAAATTACTGAAAGGATAGTACGATTGCGGAACTGACTAAAAGTTGCCCGCAATTGTCAGAAAGTTATGCAGATGTAGGAAGAAAATCCCTTGAATTCTAATTAGGAGAACGAGTACCAATGAAACTCTCGCCATGGAAGGGTGTGATACGATTAGGAAAATAAGGAAAAACTAAACCCTCGATACATTGGCAATGCAAAGTCTTAAGGGGAATTGGACTCGTAGCTTATCGTTTAGAGTTACCACCAGAGCTTAGTAGCATGCACAATACCTTCCATGTATCAAATATGAAGAAGTGTTTGTTAGAGGAGACACTTGTTACCCCCTTGGAAGAGATCCAGCTAAATGATAAACTTCACTTCATCAAAGAGCCGGTTGAAATCATGGACCGTAAGGTCAAAGGATTGAAGCACAGTTGTATACCCATCCTCAAGCTCAGATGGAAATTCTAGACATGGAACACAATTCACTTAGGCATCCAAAGGCTAGTTTAAGCAAAGATACTATCATCTACTCTTAAGTAACAATACCCCTGAGGAAACAGGATAAAATTTCGGAACGAAATTCCCTTAACAGGGGGAGACTGTAACATCCGACACTAAACCAGGTTAGCAACTACGACCTAATTAGTATTTAATGGCCAATTATAACCTAATCAGTGGTCATTAGAAATTAATCAAGTGATTAACAAGATTTATTAGAAAATTCAACTCAATTATAATCAAATTCATCGGTGCGATGAATCGGGAAATCAATTAATCCGATCAATTTACGATATGAGGGATTGATTCAACTAAGTACATAATTAAATTATGATTAGTGACACTAATCATACACTAATACAATTACTTAACATTAATTATGCAAGACTAAAACAATTCATTAAAACAATGCATCCATAAGTATTTTTGAAATTACAAGAAAAGGGAAATACAAGAATACATTTCTAAATACTTTTATACAAAAAAAAAATACAAAATACATCATTTTTATACTTAAAAATCAGCCAACAACACAAGGGAACACACTTTTGTGTCCCTTTGACTTTTTATAAAAATATTGAAAAGAATTATTCACTTTTTCTACTTTTCCAACATGTTGGTAAAGTATTAGACACCACCTTTATCATCATCATTTGCAAGACTAAAACTCTTCTATAAATAGAGGACTCATTTCCTCATTTCATTCACACCTTCAAAGCATAAACACCCTCTCATTCTCTCTAGAAAAATCGGCCAAAGGGCCTAGTGCAAGGCCAAGAACTTGCAACTTTGTTCTTCATATTTTCTTCAAGTGTTCTTGGTGTTCTTCAAGGGTTTTGGTGCATATCTTGCAAGAATTTCAATTTCTACTCAAAATCATAATCCAAATACTTCAAAGTAAGTAAATACTAACTTATTTCATCATACATTTATGTTTATATAAGTCTTGCATAATATATATAATCACCAACAACAACAAGTTACATAAAAACTCAAGTTTATAAGTTTCTAGTTTTTATATTTATGTTGTTTCTTTAAATGTGCATATGAATATATGAACACATTATAAACATGTTAATATTATGAAAACATGTGTTATATATGTGTTATATAACTTTTATAACTTTTATACAAGTAGTCTTTGAATAAACAACAAGAATCATAAGTTGTTTTAAGTTTATAAACTACGGATTTTCGGCAGAAAATTTATATCGACTTTGAAAAATCATAACTAATTCATAACTCAAGGAAATGAGTTGATTCTTGTCTCAAAAGTTAGATCTATGTCTTAACTATAGATCTGTAAGTTTTCATAATTTATTTTGAAGTTTAAGACCTCCAGAAATTATTTGGGAAACCGAAAGTTTGACAGCTCAAAAATGGCCAACATAGTGTTTTTAACGAGCTTTTTCACCAACCTAAACAACTCGAAAAATGGCCGCTCTTGATTCTAAAAATCATTTGTATATAGTAGTTTAATGTCCTAGAAAACCAAAGTCTAAAACATTTTGAAGCTTGGTCAAAAACAGCCTCAAAGTAGGCCGAAAAACCTCCGAAAAAGCTGGAAAATTATATATATATATATAAACTTGACGTTTTAAGCAAATCTTATTTTTAAACTTGTAATGTTGGGTGATTTAAGACATAAAAATATATAAATATACCTATTATCATATATTAGTGATATTAAGTCCTTATTATCATTTAGGACTCGGTTAAACACCTCCGGTTTCATCACCCATCAAACAACGCACATTTGCATTTTTGCGCATATTTTGCCATCGCAATTCCGGTGAGTCTTCATAGTCCCATTTTTCACATTATTATGTTTTGGGATGAAATACATGCTTCGTTTTTATATGGACACAAAAACTTCTCGATTCTATTATGTATTACATATGTGATTTCCGCCCTTATATCATGAAATCGTTAGTTGCATTTGTTTGCAAGCGCGAATATATTGTGGATAGATCTATTGGGAGTCATGTCCCCCACTCGGGTTAGTGGTTTAGCTAACTGCGGGTGCATATATATTCAACACACGGTATTACGTATGGGAATACTGCTCGGGGCAAACTCATTCTAATTAAGCTTCGGTGGCATGATGGTTTATGTAATACATCTCATGGAATTTATGATTTTATAAATTCAACTCATCTGATAATGTCCATACAACTGGTCTTTTCGCGTAAAACTATGAACTCACCAACAATTTTTGTTGACGTATTTTAGTATGTATTTTCAGGTAATTAAGGCAAGTGTGCCTTCGGATACACCAACTTTCAAGCTTCCGCATTTCATGGAGTCGCATGCATATTTCGAAAACTAACGGAGATTTGACTGCATTATTTTTGGACGCATTAATTATGTATCAGAATCTCTGTATTACGCGAACTTCATTCCTTTCATTTTGTAAAACATTAATACATTTTTAAATTTTAATGTCGTAATATTTCGAAAACGTCCATATAGTGGTCGTTCGTTATAATTATGGTTACGCTTCCGCACTCGTCACGTCTCGCTGCCAACCAAGGTAGCAGGGTGTGACACCGCACCTGATACTAGGCCAAATTTTGAATTTGAATTGCCTCGATGTTGGGTGTTCAGGTAAATGTTCTGGAAAAAAAAACTTTGGGTAACCATAAATAATAAGGATATTTTCGAGCCGCTTTTCCTTTGGCTCCCTCTCTGTCAACATTTCAGGGTCCTAATGCTAGGAATGATGCTCACTTTGGTAATTCTTGTTTTGCCTTGAACAGTAAGGACCTTCTTATTAGCTAAAGGTATATGAACCGTCTTCTTGTGGCACACTATTTCCGCACGATTTTTCGATAGTCAATCCATGCCTATGACCACGTCAAAACTTCCTAGTTTGACGGGCATCAAGTCTGTTTCAAAGAGTTGGCCTACTAATTCTAAGGAGCATCCTCGGCTTATATTATTTGTCTTAAGCCTCTTACTGTCATCAACTTCAAGGGCATAAGTGACACTTAATGGTGTAAGAATGGAATTTATCTGCTTAGTGAACTTAATGGATATAAAGCTCCTATCAGCACCAGTATCAAATAGTAGAAATGCATAAGTGGTATCTAATGGGGTAAGAGGATAAGTCTACGAGTTTGAAATTTCTTAGGCAGGTAGTCACAGCTTTATCTTTTCCTACGCAGAGTTGTAGTTAAAACTTAGTTCCTCATAAAAGTTCTTGATACTTAATCTTTGTATAAGATGTGGTAAAAAATCTTCTGATAAATTCTTAAGCCTTATTTACCCTAAGATATATCAGATAGTAAAGCCTAGAGAAAATACTATAAAGAGATGCCTCCGGGGTTTCCTCGTACTCTAGAGCGTTAAGTCGTTGGGTTAGTTCTACATTACTGGCTTTGCGCTCTGCTAGGCGTTGACATAATTTGTCTATTCCGTCTTTGTTGAATCGCCTGGGTATTCTGGTTGGCCTAAGGTTTATTGGGGGTTTGCATTGCCTCCTACCTAACCCTTGCAAGGATCTCACCGACCTCTCGGTGGATTTTGTCGAAATTGGGGGTCGTGTCTGGCGGCCCTTGCCACCAACAGGGGCATCGTTCGTTGCGTAGGTTCCTGGGTAATTGTCGGTACTTGAGAAGAAGATGGCATTTCTAACTGTCTTGGGGTCCCTTCCTTGTTTCTCCACTCTTGGAGAGTGTGAGGCATCCATCCCCACTGTCTTACGTTCGCCCATCGCTACAGCGGCGGGCTTGGCTGATGAGGGGGGGGTACCGGGATCAGTGGTGGTGATGGTGTAGCAATTTATGCTGCAGGGTCACAGTTGCCCTCCTTGTGTTTTGACGAGTCCATTACATCGTCATTGATTTGGGTCCGGGTGGGTCTCTGATCCCAAGTACATCTTAGTGTCACCTTGGTTTGTGAGAGTTCCTCCTCAGGGCCAAAGAGGATAATAACCGTATTGTTCGACATGTTATTTTCATATATGTGTTCACAGTTCTTGAAGAAAGTTTAGTTTTTGTAACAGTTATAGTCTAGGTACTAATGCAACCTAGTTCACTATAACTATGGCTTTGATACCAATCTGTCACACCCTGCTACCTCGGTTGGCAGCGAGACGTGACGAGTGCGGAAGCGTAACCATAATTATAACGAACGACCACTATATGGACGTTTTTGAAATATTACATCATTAAAAGTTAAAAATGTAATAATGTTTTACAAGATGAAAGGAAATGAAGTTCGCGTAATACAGAGATTCTAATACATAATTAATGCGTCCAAAAATAATGCAGTCAAATCTCCGTTAGTTTCGAAATATGCATGCGACTCCATGAAATGCGGAAGCTTGGAAAGTTGGTGTATCCGAAGGCACACTTGCCTTAATTACCTGAAAATACATACTAAAATACGTCAACAAAAATTGTTGGTGAGTTCATAGGTTTACGCGAAAAGACCAGTTGTATGGACATTAACAGATGAGTTGAATTTATAAAATCATAAATTCCATGAGATGTATTACATAAACCATCATGTCACCGAAGCTTAATTAGAATGAGTTTGCCCCGAGCGGTATTCCCATACGTAATACCGTGTGTTGAATATATATGCACCCGCAGTTAGCTAAACCACTAACCCGAGTGGGGGACATGACTCCCAATAGATCTATCCACAATATATTCGCGCTTGCAAACAAATGCAACTAACGATTTCATGATATAAGGGCGGAAATCACATATGTAATACATAATAGAATCGAGAAGTTTTTGTGTCCATATAAAAACGAAGCATGCATTCCATCCCAAAACATAATAATGTGAAAAATGGGACTATGAAGACTCACCTTGTTGATTTTTGATGATGTTTTTGGATCTGAGTTGAACACTTGCTTGTATAGTTGAGACTCGTCCAAATATTTTCACGAGTTCAGGTCAATATTATCATAATACGAGTTTGAGTACTTCGTAATTATTTTCATGTACTTGTGGGTGATGTATAAATAATTTCGTATGATTTTATATGTTGATACCGATTTGTAGTTATGTTCAAGTAATTTATTCAAAAATATAATTTGTTGTATTAATTCCGATTTACAAAAAAAATGATTTTTAAGTAGTTTATTCCCAAAGACATTTTGATGCATGCATGCATACGTATGTACATATGTATTTATATATACGAAAATGCATACATATATATATACGAAAATGCATACATATATATACGAGCATGTGCATCATTATGAAAGGGTATTCATATATTTTGCATGGAAAATTTCACGAGTATTATGAAAACCGAGTTGTAAATGACAAATATTATATTTTAGTAAATGTATTTAATTTTTCATGTTTTATAAATTTTTAAGGTGGAAAATAAAGTAAATAAGAAAACTTACAAAGGTTTGAAGAACACTTGAAATCTTTAAATATGGTTGGCCGATTTTCTTTCTTGAGAGAATTTGTGAGTTGGTGTGTTTTTGTGAAATGGGTTTTGGCTTCTACTTATAGAAGAAAAATCGGTTATTTAAATTAATGATAAAGAAATTTTAAAATAATTATGATGATGAAAAGTGAAAAGGTAAAACCGGTTGAGTGTTTATCAAAAAGGTGTGGCCGATTGTTATGATTGTATGTTGTATGTTGTTTATTAATATAATAATATAAAAGTACAAGCTAGTTGTCCTTTAAAGGACAACTTACTTTTTAGAGTGATAAGTAGTATGGCTTTTCAATTTTTATATTAATAAAAGTACAAAAAGGCGTGCAAAAGAGGTGGCAGCATTTATTATCACCGTATTTATACATACATACTTAGAAAAATTCCTGGAAGGTTAAACTCGATTCAAGTGTGAATCGAGTTTGTTGTTGTGTCAATCGAGTTTTATAACATAATGCCCGAGTTTTGTCACCCTTTGATCGAGTTTTATGCTTTTGTCATTCGAGTTTCATATAGCTATGGTCGAGTTTTATACAACATTGCCCGAGTTTCTTGCTTCTTTAATCGAGTTTCTTTGTTTAACTGTTCGAGTTTTATGTAGTTTTATTCGAGTTTTATGTTTCTTTATTCGAGTTTCATCCCTTAGAAATCGAGATTTGTATCTTCATCATTCGAGTTTTATACAACATCATCCGAGAAAATCCTTTCTTTATTCGAGTTTCATCAAAGTGTCATTCGAGTTTAGGTCTTCACTTAATCGAGTTTCATTATATCATTATTCGAGTTTATTACTTCTTTCATCGAGATTCATACAACACCATTCGAGTTTATTGATTATATGATTCGAGATTCATATAACTTCATTCGAGTTTATTACTTCATTATCCGAGTTTTATATTTAGTTTAATTTTGAGTTTCATACCTTATATTTTTAGGCCAGTTGTTACAATGAACGCCTTGAAAAGTTAGCTGAATTGTACATGAAAGAAATCGTGACTAGACATGGTGTTCCATTGTCTATTGTATCTGACCGTGACAGCAGATTCACTTCTCGCTTTTGGAAGGCCTTTCAGAATGAACTAGGTACTGAACTCAAGATGAGCACCGCTTATCATCCAGAAACTGATGGGCAAAGTGAGAGAACGATTTTTACTTTGGAAGATATGCTACGTGCCTGTGTAATTGATCTCGGTGGAAATTGGGATACTCACCTTTGGTTTGTAGAATTTGCTTACAACAATAGCTACCACTCGACTATTGGCATGCCTCCATATCAGCTTTTGTACGGACGACGATGCCGAACTCCTACCTGTTGGAGGGAAACAGGTGAACGTCCGATCTCAGGACCAGCCATTTTGCAAGAAGCCCACGACCAGCTACAGTTGATTCGAAAGTGCTTGATTGACACTGAAGCTGTGATTTCTTGGAAAGACGTGCAAACTGATGAACAGCTACGATACGAGGAAGAGCCCGAGCGTATAATCGACTAAAAGATTTCGAAGTTGCGCAACAAGGAAATTCCAATGGTGTTAGTTCAATGGAAATACCAAAAGGGATCTGCGCAAACATGGGAGCGAGAAGACGAGATTAGGCAAAAATATCCCAAGTTATTCCTGTCTTAGTCGATTCCGAGGACGGAATCAATTTAACGGGGGAAGTTTGTAACAACCCGTAATTTATTAAATATAAATTACAGCATCAAACCTTGGGTATTTAAATGATTTTGACTAAATTATTAGTAATTAGCTGAAAACATGCATTATAGATGGTTAATTATATTAAGTTATAATTAATTATGAAAACTTGCCCAAAATTAGCTGAAATAAATCCGAATAATTAAACTTAGCTAATTGACAAATTAAAGACTTGAAAATGACAAAATGGACTAAAATGAATAAAATTAGTCTAAAAAGATAATCATAGCAAAACTAGAACCTCCTTACTATTGTTTGCATCTGATAATGCAAATCAGATTCATTAAGAGTAAAAATGGTCAATTCCTGAAATTCAGTAGAAAATATGATATTTCTCTATTTCCTATAAATAGAGCATTCCATCTCCTTGAATTAGTTTAGCCATATCAGAATTCATCTATTGAGACTCTCTCTCAACAATCCAACTTCTCCCTAACTTTTCTCCTAAACGGCTCAACGAAATCTCGTCATTTATACGTCATCAGATAGATATCGTCGAGCTCTACCATAATCTGCCATTGCATGTTCGATTTTGTTCTGATTTGAGGTAAGTTCGACCATTTTTCTCTTTTTTGTTCTGGTTTTGAGAGCAAATTCTAATTTGTTCAATTATTTTCATTCGAAGTTGATTTGCTCTCATTTAGGACCTGATTTTGTTTGGAAAACGTCTATAATCATCCAACCTCGTATGTTATAGCTTGGACAACGGTTAGTGACGATTTATCCCTTATTTATGTTCGATTTTAATGGATGCTATATTTTGAATATAAAGACCCGAAACATTGACATTGGATATGTAATAAACTCGAATTTGTGTTAGAAATTGACCTATAATGAACCTATAAATGTTCCTTGACGTTTTAGGAAATTTGAACTAGAAATGCATGCTTAAATGATGAGCAAGAAGAACAAATTCGAGAGAACCATGAACAAATTCGAATTCATCATCAGATTAGGTTTGAAATTGATTAAACTAACGACTTTTGGTATGCAAAGGGACTAAATTCGAATTATCCCCTAAAATCGAACCATAATTCGAATTTAACCCCTAAAATCAAACCATAATTCGAATTTAACCCCCTAAATTCGAATTTGTCTACTTAAGTTCGAATCACCCTAAACTTGAACCCAAAATTCGAAGCTAGCTATGTTCGGGAGGCATTAAATTGTAAGTCAGATCAAGTTCTTGATCGGCCTTATGTTTTGTGCATGATTTTAAATTGAAAGCAACTCATATTGTGATCACTATAAAATTCACAAGTTTTCTAGATTCATGACCATTTTATGTTCAATTAATTAAACAGGTACTCTATGAACCCTCGACTTTGGGACTAAACTTAAAACATGAAATCATTTGTTTTAATGTTATGAACCCTTAGAATGTGAACAACATGATTTGATTTTTTAATATTATGGTTGGCTTTGTATTAAGGCCATATCTCTGTAAATCAAATGAAACTATAGTAATCTGATAAGAACTGAAGGTTATACTCTGGTATAGACCTAAAGAAGTTCCGGTTGACCTAATTGACCAATGATAAGAATAGGCTCACTCTGGGACATTAGGAACTACCACAGACTCGACAACAAGACATGATAATAACCTAATTATATAATTAGGGTTATATAGATCATGTTATAAACTTGACATTAATATGCCAGACTTGAAACTGAATTGCAGGAACCAGCCGGTTTGACAGAGTAAATTGGACGGCTTAATTCGTTAAGCACTAATTAACTAAGTTACATTGCTCAGGACTACTGTGAGTGACAGATTACATTAAGTACATGCATATGTTTCAATACTTATTAGTGATTGTTACTGAATTGTATGGAAACAACTGCTATTGCTGCATGTTTCTTGAATACTTTATTGTATGATAGAAACTTACTTCTGACATTGTTGAAATTAGATATCTGATATGCCTTGAACTGCATGTTCGTTTTTACATTCTATGTAAATACTTAGCATGCTTGCTGCTCACTTATTTGTTAATACATTTGCATCTGCATACTGCATTTACTGTTCTGACCGAATGTGAGATCTCCATTCACAGGAAGGAATTCTGCAGATTCCTTTCCTATTTGACCGTTTCCATACATTTCCCGTAGGGCTTCGGCCTTACACACGGGAATACAGATTGGGCTGATCTCCCAAATCTTTTGCCGTCTCTGACGTGTTGACTTGACGACATGAGCTGATAGTATTATATATATGTGTGGAAGCTTATGGAATTCTTGTAACTCACTAAGCAATGTTAGCTTACTCTGTGATGACAACTTTTCTTTACAGGAAATGCTGATAAGGGCAAGACCATAGCAGGTAGTTCGTCCCAGGCTAAGTGAACCTGGATACTTGATGATTGCAGACTTTTGGACCTAGTGTTGATGCCTATTTTTGTAAAGATTATTTCGGTCTCGGGTAGCTTGTTCAATCTTCCGCACTCTGATTGAAGATTTTAGAAGCTATATTAGACCACCATCATATCTTTATATATTTTGTAATTAAGTATCTTAAAGCAACTTGAATCAGGTATTTGGACCTGTGGTATCAGACAATAGTAATATTTATTACTTAATGAAATGTATTTTAAGAAATTTTGACGTGTACTATTTGTGGTAACTTGGGTGTTACAGGGCACGTTATTCTTGGACGTCCATGGGAGTATGACCGTAAAACAACTCACGATGGAAGTTCAAATAAGTATCATTTTGTTTTGAAAACTAGAAGTTTCACTCTTGTACCAATGAGTCCACAACAAGTGTTGAAAGAACAAATAAAAATGAGAGAAAAAAGGCAAAAAGATGAGAGTTTGAAAAAGCCAAAAGAAAGTGGGGGTAATAAAAGCGAAAAAGAAAGAGAGAATAAAGTGTCGAGCGGGAAAAATAAAAGTGAAAATCCAAAAGCAAGTGAGACAAAAGGCGCTTTGTTTGCAAGCATGAGAGATGTAGATAGGGCTTTATCTTCTCACAAACTTCTTTTTGTACTTTTGTACCAAGAGGTTTGTTTATCTACTAACGATTCGTCTCACACTTTGCCATTGGAAATTGTTTCTGTTTTAAATGATTTTACAGATGTGTTCCCTGAAGATTTACCCGATGGATTGCCACTGATTCGTGGCATAGAACATCAAATTGATTTGATGCCCGGTGCAACAATTCCGAATAGACCGACATATAGAGCAAATCCGGAAGAAATAAAGGAACTTTAGAAACAAGTTGGTGAGTTGCTGGGAAAAGGTATCATTCGTGAATCCCTTGGCCCTTGTGTCGTGCCAGTCATCTTAGTTCCAAAAAAAGATGGCACTTTGCGTATGTGCATTGATTGCAGGGCTGTGAACAAAATAACTACCAAGTATGGTCACCCCATTCCAAGATTAGATGACATGCTTGATGAATTACATGGTGCTAATATTTTTTCAAAACTTGATCTTAAATCTGGATATCACCAAATAAGAATCAAGGAAGGTGATGAATGGAAAACTGTTTTCAAAACAAAGTTTGGTCTTTATGAATGGTTAGTTATGCCTTTCGGTTTAACTAATGCACCAAGCACTTTTATGAGGCTTATGAATCATGTTTTGAGAGACTTCAATGGAAAGTTTGTTGTCGTGTATTTCGATGACATTTTGATTTATAGTCGAAGCATGCATGTTCATATCGAGCATCTTAAACTTGTTCTTGCTACCTTACGTGCGAAAAAGTTGTTCGCAAATTTAAAAAAGTGTACATTTTTTGTCAAAGAAGTTGTTTTTCTTGGATATGTTGTTGGTGAAAATGGTTTGCGTGTTGATGAGTCAAAGTTGAAGGCTATTCTTGATTAGCCTATTCAAAACAATGTTTCAGAGGTAAGATCTTTTCATGGACTTGCTAGTTTCTATCGAAGGTTTGTCAAAGATTTTTCATCAAAAGCTTCTCCTCTAAATGATTTGGTGAAAAAGAACGTTAAGTTTGAGTTGGGAGAGAAGCAACAAAAGGCTTTCGAGCAATTGAAACGCGATCTAACCAATTCTCCTGTTTTAGCATTACCTGATTTTTCTAACACTTTTGAGATTGAATGTGATGCTTTGGGAGTTGGAATAGGTGCTGTTTTGCTTCAAGGAGGTCGTCCCATTGCGTACTTTAGTGAAAAGCTTAATGGTGCAATGCTAAATTATCCTATGACAAGGAACTGTATGATGTTGTGAGGGCTTTGGAGACATGGCAACATTATCTCAAGCCTAAGGAGTTTGTGATTCACACTGATCATGAATCCATTGAATACTTGAAGGGACAAAGAAGTCTTCACAAAAGGCATGCAAAATGGATTGCATTCATTGAAACATTTCCATATGTTGTGCGTTATAAGAAAGGTAAAGAGAATATTGTGGCCGATGCATTATCACGAAGGTATACTCACCTTACCACTTTAGATTCTAAAATCATGGGTTTTGAGTTTCTTAAGGAGTTGTATGCATCTGATAGTGATTTTTCAAATGTGTTCATGGCGTGTGAAAAATCAGCTTTCAATAAGTTTTTCAGGCATGAAGGGTTTTTGTTTAAAGAAAATATGTTGTGCATCCCTTCTTGTTCACTACGTGAACTTTTGACTCGCGAAGCTCATAGTGGAGGCTTAATGGGCCACTTTGGCATTTTGAAAACCTTGGATGATTTGAAAGAACATTTTTATTGGCCTAAAATGTAAAGGGATGTAGAACGTATTTGTGGTCATTATCTTGATTGTAAAAAGGCCAAGTCAAAGTCACTTCCTCACGGATTGTACACTCCACTCCCCATTCCTCATTCTCCTTGGACCGATATTTTCATGGATTTCATACTTGGTTTGCCAAGGAGTCAAAAGGGAATGGACTCAATTTTTGTTGTCGTTGATAGATTTTCAAAAATGGCACATTTCATTGCTTGTAGCAAGACGGATGATGCAAAGCATGTGGCCGATTTGTTTTTCAAGGAAATAGTTCATTTGCATGGTATCCCAAAAACCATTGTGTCTGATAGGGATGTAAAGTTTTTGAGTTACTTTTGGAAAACTCTTTGGGGAAAACTAGGCACAAAATTACTATTCTCAACTTCAAGTCACCCACAAACTGATGGGCAAACCGAAGTGACGAATAGGAGATTAGGGGTTTTGTTAAGGGCTATCATTCAAAAGAATTTGAAAAGTTGGGAGTTGTGTTTGCCTATTGTTGAATTTGCTTATAATCGTACTTTGCACACTTCCACTAACTTTTCTCCATTCGAGGTTGTTTATGGCTTTAATCCTTCAACACCTTTAGATTTATCTCTTTTGCCTGTCAAAGAACAGTTAAATCTGGATGGTGTAAAAAAGGCTGAACTTGTGAAAAAGTTGCATGAGCAAGTTCGTTGCAACATTGAAAAGAGAACCGAACAATATGCCAAACATGCTAACAAGGGGCGTAAGCAGGTTATATTCGAACCAGGTGATTGGGTTTGGATACACATGAGGAAAAAAAGATTTCCATCTTCAAGACGTACAAAGTTGCATCCCCGTGGTGATGGACCCTTCCAAGTGATAGCTCGTGTTAATGATAATGCCTACAAAAGTGATTTACCAGGAGAGTATGGTGTGAGTGCGACTTTTAATGTTTCTGACTTATCTCCTTTTGATGTAGGCACAGATTCGAGGGCGAATCCTTCCAAAGCGGGAGGGAATGAGGGAACTCCAATCTATACTATATAAAATAAGAAAACCACTTGGACTTTCAGGACCATTGGATGAAAATAAATCAATGGTTTAGATTAATGACGACTTATAATTATTTATGAATTGTCTCTTATACCCTTAATTAAAATCAATAATTATACCTATGCCATTTTACTTTTCTTTCATAATTAAAATCAACGATTAAAAAGTATATAAATAACCTTTTATCTTTCTTTCCTAATTTATCTCCCTACATTAATCACTTCATTTTATTATATTAAAAGCAATTAACCAATAGATTGATAAAAACTAATATATATATATATATATATATATATATATATATATATATATATATATATATGTGTGTGTGTGTGTGTGTGTGTGTGTGTATATATATATATATTGTCTTTAAAATACGAAACATACATATAATAATTGTAATAATTTTGTATAATTTATATCTTAAAACACAGATTTATTTATTAATATAACATAACTTTTTTAGTTAAATCATATTAAGTATAAAATGTTGACAAATTAGATACAATTATTCCTTCATATATTTCATATGTTTTCATTCATAAATATTCTACAAAAGTATTGATTTTAAAATTTAAACGAATTTATAGTATTTAAAATCTACTTTTATTCTTAGAATTTTCTATTATTATTACTTATTAGTATCAATTATAAGAAATTATTAATTCTTTTTATCAATTCTAAAAAATCTGAATGAAAATATGAATTAATATAAATAGTACACTTAATAATCTAGTTAATCTATATATCTATAATAAATACTAATAAAAGAGTAACTTTACTCTTTTCTTGTGAAGTTATGTGTCATCACTATGAATCGATACGTGACATTTATGAGCTTTAAAAATAATAAAGAAAATTAATTGAATTCTATCCAAATCTAATATAATCTACTTTTAATATAATTCAAATCAAACAAAATCTAATACTCTACTAACTTATTAATTATAATATAATATAATAAAAGTTTAAAAAATACAAGCAAGTAATTACTATTCATATATATTTATATACTTTTGTTTAAAAAAAATATTATTCATATCTTTACCTTTTAATTTATTATATTATATTATATATATATATATATATATATATATATATATATATATATATATATATATATATATATATATATATATATATATATATATATATATATATATTAAAAATATCCGCGTAATACGCGGGTAATAAACTAGTAATCAACAAAATAAAGATAAGCAGAGACGAATTAAAGATTGACGATGGAGTTTTAACAAATGAGCCACTTGAAGAAATGCATGGACCAATGACACGTTCGACAAAAAAGAAGATGGAAGAAAGTCTCAACCAAATAATTGCCTCGGTCCATGCCAAAGAATTATTGAAGACCCAGGGCTACAAGCCCAAGTTAATGAACCATCTTAGTGTTGTTGGGCTTGCTTTATAAAGTGTGGATTTTGTGTCTTCATTGCCCATTTTGATAAACTGTCTAGCTTTTTATGGAATCTGCTAGATTAAGCTAGTAAAAAGATTAAGGGTTTTTTAATTAATTAGGATGAATGAAAAGTCTTTATGTAATAAGTATGGGTAGTTTCAAATGTCATCTTTTCCCCCTAAATAGGTGATCTTTCAAGGTTGTAAACATCACATTTTTCGAATCAAATCACATTGTGAGGTTTTTCCTTTCACTTGTAGTTCTCGTGATTGAACTCATTTGGGTCTTGCAAGACTAATAGTGCTTGCAATTCTCACTTGGCTACAACTAAGTATTCTTCTGCTTAGTTGTTGTGACTTCGATTACTTGCTTCCGTTGTAATTCAAAGGTGTTGGATTCATATATCCAATATTGTTGAATTCATACTAGTAAGGGGTTGGGTTCTTGGAAGAAAGATCATCAAGGACGATCCGATAAAATTGTGAACTCTTCGACGAAGAATTCATATCACTTCTTCTCTAAGTAATCTTCCAAAAATGGAAGTGTATTCCTTTTCTTTATGAAGTCTGCATTCAATTTTCCAAAATGATTCGCCTTCATTCAACAAACTCAACATATCATTTATTTCTTTCTGCACTTATTCTTTTACTGCATATCTCAAAAGATGCTGATGTTCAAATTCATCTGCCAAAATTTAACTCTTAAAGAACTTATCCATCAAATCAACTTCATTCAATGCTTTAACTGATTCCGGCACCACATCACTAACCGGAAACGAATCATATTCTTCTTTTACTGTAACCGTCACCGCAGGCTTTTCAACCGTTGGTGTTGGCATTTCATCTCTTAAGATTTCTTCAACCAACTCTTCCTCATCAACTATCTTTTCAGCTCTCAGAGTCACATCAGATAATTCCAATACTTCTTCCTCAGGCACATCAATTTCTTTCTCAGCTCCTTCAATTCTAAACATTTCTTCTTCTACTTCATTTTCAGAATCATCATACTCTTCAAAATTGTAAATACCAGATTGTATACTCAAAGGAACTGGAACATCCTCATATAGAATCAATTCCAACTCACTCTAAGCATTAACCGGTTTTTCAGTTGAGTAACCTGCTACTCCTGCACCTTCACCTCTAGTCTCTTTCTCAGTAAAAACAACCATTTAAAGCTCTGTGTCACCAAGCTTCCTCCTCTTCCCCCCCTCATGAGGAGCATCATCAAAGTCGTCATGATCCTCATGTTTTCTTTTTGAACCTGAATCTTGTGACTTACACGATTAATCAATGAATGATAATCTTTCAGATAAGGAACCCAACGCACTTACAACAGTGTTTTCTAAACTCAACATTCTTTCCTTCATTTCATCAAACTGATGTACACAGTAGTCACGCAACTCATTATTCGAAATCTGCTTTTCTTCTTCTTCCACTTCTGCAGTAGCCTTCCCTTTCAACAATCTTTGAATATTGTTCATCTAGTTCATCTTTTCGGCATACTATGTGGACATTTGATTTGTTACTCCAGCTATAGCCTCATTCAACCTCGTCTCAGTGACAAGAGGTAATGTGCTAACTCTTGGGTCATGTAGACTTCCAGTTGTCACAACGGTTGAACTTATATTAGGAACTCCCGTGTGGCCTGTTGTTAGATTTGGTATTTGTGTGACTCCGACAGGGCTTCCAACTACTTCAAGTGAAGGAGCAACAAACGCTTCCGACAGGGTCCTTTTGTACTTACTTTAACAAATGAAGTGGACTCGAGTGTCCTAAGTTGTATGTGTTCTATGACTGGTGCTTAAATGAATGTACACTTGGGTAATTGTGCAGTAATTACAAATTACATGGAATCCAAATGATCCCAGGATAGATCTTGTGCAATATCCCCGTGCAAAAATGAAACATCTCTTTGTTGGAAAGGAGATGAGTGGCTGGTGGGGTGTGCAATCGCCAGTGGGGTACTGGCTGCTTCAATGTCAACTCTCACAGGAGAGCTAACAGCAGTCGTGGTTTCTCGGCTTTCTAGGTTAATGGCCTCCCTCACACTCAAACTCGCCATCTCATCAACTTCTTTTTATGGTAAACGCTTAGTTTGAGATATAGCAACTCTTTCTCCAGCACCATCCATATCATCATTATTTTCATCATCTTCATCATCCTCTCCTTCATTCCTACCTTCTGGTATATTCGACAATGTTCGTTCTGAATCTGAATCATCCTCACCACCCATCACTTCTTCTGCAACACCCTCACTCTCAATAAGGTTTCCCTGTACGTCAACCCATTGGTGACGTACCTCCTCTCCTATATCTCACTGGTTAGGAAAACTCGGTTCTTGAGTTTCTATAGGATCGTGGTCTATTTTGTACAACTCAAACTTTCAGCATTCACATCAGCATATTTGAGCAGAGACTCAGGAATTGGCATGTTGTTAGCATTCGGATCATCCTGGACTCTGTGCAAGCTCATCATCACGTAATCTAGGCACTTCTGAGACTGTGACCTCTTTGGTATTTTTTTCATTAGCCCGCAGTATTCCTCTAATCAGGATCTGAATGAAACGTCGTAGTGGCACAAACTTCCTTGCTCTATTAGTAGTCTTTGCTAGCACTACTTCTTTAAGATCTTCCCATATGCATTAAGGGAAGTAATAGTGTTTGTTATATGCCACACCGTGAAACAACCTCAGACAGTGAAGACTTCCTCGATCTATCGTAGTATGCTTAAATGTCATACATCTGTTTATAATGCCGAAAAGTGTTTACCACTCCCCATTAGGACCGTTCCAGTGAAACATTGAGATCTGGGTTAGTGGTTTAGAGTATCCAAGGCTAATGAGGTCACGACAAAGTTGCTCGTCGGAAATAAAATTCTCAAAATCAGTAAGATCTGGGAAATTAACAGTATTAATGTGTCTTGGTAGAAACAGGTTGTGACGCAGTCTTGCGAGGGTGATTTTGGCTTGAAATTGGTCAATGGTGACCTTGAAATGATGATCACCTACATCAGGCTCAAATTTAATTATGTGTTTGAGTTGATGTAAATAGATATAAGGAATGGATGACTTGTATTTTAAAAGGTAACCGAGTGGGTGACCATTCAGAATTTCTACAATCACCGGGTGGCTTACTTTGATGGAATTAGGATCAAACCAGTGATTGTTATATTAACATCCGGCACAAAACCAGGTTAGCATCTATAAGTTAATAAGTAGTTATTAGAAAGTTATAACCTAATCAGTGGTCATTAGCAACTAATCAAGGTGATTACATAATTCATAAGAAAATTCAATTCAATTAAAAACAATTTCATTGGTGAGATGAAACGGCAAATTAATTAATCCGGTCGATTTACGATATGATGAATTAATTCAACTAAGTACATGGTTAAATTAAGATTAGTCACACTAATCATGCATTAGCAAACTTACTTAACATTAATTATGCAAGACTAAAAGAATTCATTAAACTAATGCATTCATAAGTATTTATGAATTTACATAAAAAGGAAAATACAAGAATACATTCTAAATACTTTTATACAAAATAAATAATGAAATACCCCATAAATACACCTACATGTCTAGCCATGTAAAGGTACACAACATAGCTTTTGACTTTCATTTTTTAATCCAAACCCCATTCACCATGAAAATCAAATCCTTCTTCATCATCTCCTTTCACTTCACCCAAATCCTCACTCAACCTCCATTCGCAAGACCAAACTTTCTACATAAATAGAGAGCTCATTTCTCATTCATTCTCACACCTTTGCAAGAGAAAAACCTCTCATTTTACCCTCTAAAAATAGTCCATAGCCACACACACACAACCAAAGTTGTTTTCTTTCTTTATTCTTCAAGAATTCAAGCTTTTCAAGAGTCTCTTTGGTGCAACTAGTTCAAGAACAACTCTTATAAACATTTTCATACTTTTGATACATCAAAGTAAGTAAATACTACCTTATTACTTTTTTTTATGTTAATATAAGTCTTGCATAATATATGTAATCACTAACAACAAGTTTCATTAAAAGTCAAGTGTATAAAGAACTAGTTTTGTTTTAAAGTTTGTTTCTTCAAATATGTTTAGAAATATATAAACACATAATGTAAACATAAATAATATGAAAACAAGTTATATAAATGTGTTTTATAGCCTTTTATACATGTGGTTTTTGAAAAAACAACAAGAATCACAAGTTGTTTCAAGGATATGAAATTTGGATTTTCGGCAGAAATATTACATCGACTTTGAAAAATCATAACTAGTTCAAAACTTAACGAAATGAGTTGATTCTAATTTCAAATGTTAGATCTATGTCTTAACTAAATATTTGCAGGTTTTCATAATTTAATATGGAGTTTGGAACCCCCAAATATTATTTGGGAACCGATAAGTCTAACAACTCAAAAATGACCGACATAGGGTTTTAAACGAGCCTTTTCCCTATCCTAAACACCTCTAAAAATAGCCGTTCTTAACTTGAAAAATTCTTTGTACATAGTAGTTTTATGACTATGAAAACGAAAGCCAAATCGTTATGGAGCTTGGTCAAAAGCAGCCACAAAGTAGGCCAAAAAACCTATAAAAAACTGGAAAATTATGATATATAAACTTGACGGTTTAAGTGGGTTTTATTTAGGAACTTGTTAAGTTGGGTGATTTAAAACATAGAAAACCTTACACAAAAATATTATCATATATATATATATATATATATATATGTATGAGAGTTATTAAGTCCCTCATATCATTTAGGAATCGGTTAAACACCTAAAGCCTCATCTCAAGTCATCAACAAAATATACATTTTTAGGCTCATTTGCCATCACACTTACGGTGAGTCTTCATAGCCCTATTTTCACACTGTTATGTTTTAGGGAAGAAATACATGCTAAATTTTCAAATGGACACAGAAACTGCTTTATTTCTATTATGTATTACACACGTGGTTCCATCAGCCCTCAGATCATGAACCGTTAGTTACATTTTATGTAAGCGCAAACATATTATGGATGGATCTATTGGGATTAATGTCCTCCACCTACGTTGGTCGCTCCAACTGCTTAGGGGTGCATATATATTAAATATTACGGTATTACATTTATGCTAAGGGGTGCATAACAAGGAATTTATGATTTTATAAATTCAAACACAACTGTTGATGTCCATACAAGTCATCTTTACGTGTAAACCTATGAACTCACCAACAATTTTGTTAACATATTTTAGCGTATATTTTCAGGTAATTAAGGCACCTGCACAGCATCGGAAGCATTCCAAGAATTCCGTTCATTTTGGAGTCGCATCATTTTCAAACTCTAAGATTTATTTGCATCATTTTTTATAAATTATGTATTTAATTCTCTGTAACTTGAGAACGACTCTTTATTTTATTCGGGCTATGTAAAACAATTTCATATTTTGAAGTTATATTAATGTATTTTGAAAAACGTCCATATAGTGGTCGTTCACTTGATTATGATTATGCTTCCGTGACGTCACACTTCGTTGCCAACCTGGGTAACGGGGTGTGACAGATTGGTATCAGAGCCATAGTTATAGTGAACTAGGTTGAATTGGTAACCTAGACTATAGCTACGCTTAAGTTTTACTGATTTTAGAAAAACATTTCGAAAATAACTAAACATTAAAAATGGGCCAAGATGACAGAAAACATGTCAAGCCACACATTCATTAACCTGTCCGACTCAGAAGAGGAGTACACCCCCACAAGCCGATTGAACACGGAGTTATTCACCGAAGAGGACCCAATTGAGGAGGAAGACCCATCGGAGGAAGACCCATCGGAGGAAGAAGATCCCTCCAAAGTAGAAGAACCAGTAGAGGAATCCGAGGAGGCACCCATGGAGGAAGACGAATCCTCCAGTGGATGGGGAGAACAATCCGGAAAAGACCAACCATCTCCGGTGGCCCCGTCGTGTATATCATACCACCACGAAGTTCCATTGCATAAACCATACCATCCCCACCCCAACAACCCGCGTATGCTGTTCACACCCTGAAAGAGGGTGATGATGCCGAGATGGGAGTCTATCCCAATCCATGCTCCTCAGCCAAGCCCACCACAAGAGCGACGGACAGACGCTCGTGGATGGGGCTGGATGCCCGAGACCCTCCAAGAGTGGAGGCAAGATGAGGGAATCCCCTCCTAGTTCGAAGTTGAAGGACCATCCTCCTCACCGACCCCACCACTCACCCAAGAGCCCGCAGACCAGACAGTGCCCCTACTGGTGGCAAGAGCCACCCGACACGACCTCAAGATCCGGCTACTCAACCAGGACATCAGGGAGACCACTTCAAGGATCGAGCGTGAATAGATGCAGAATACAAATATCTACTGGGCAAACCAACATGCCCTCTCGATCCAGCAATACGGACTAGACGAACTCCGTCAGAGACTGGCCGACTGCGAGGCACGCAACGAGGCACTGACACAACGCCTCAACGCCCTGGAGCAGGGAGAAACCTCCGACCACTCCCACACTTAGTGCTTTTCTATCATTGTAATTGTAAGGACTATGAATGTATGTGTGTAAGTTAGAATAGGACTTGAAATTTTTTGGGTTACAAACAGACCCTTATGTAAGAAATTATGTATCAAGCCCTTTATTAATGAAAAATTAAGTTTAACTATGAATCGGTGTTTAATGTTATAAAACTGTATGCCTTAAGAAAATTCGAACCTTTAAGACTCAAATTTTCAAACTATGCACTTTTCTTTAAACTTTAAGATAATGCCACCAAAAAGAGCCATGAACACTGCCGAGATCGAGCAACTGGTCGCACAACAAGTGGCAGCAGCTATAGCCACCTATGAGACCAACCGGAACAGCACCGCAAACGATGACGGAGGAGCAACCGCACTATGGGAGGTACCGACGCCAGCCAAAAGGGATGTAGTATTAAGGGATTCCTAAGCTGTAAGCCCCGATACTTTAAAGGACGAAAGGCGCTGTCGGACTAGTTCACTGCTTTGAGAAACTTGAGTCTGCGTTCCGCGTTAGTGGCTGTAACGAGGACGAAAAGGTCAAGTTTGCTACTCACACTCTACAGGATAGCGCACTGACTTTGTGGAATTTGTATGTCCAATCAATTGGAATCGACATGGCTTACCAACTCGCCTGGACTGAGTTGAAGCAAATGATGACGGATGAGTATTGCTCCAGAAACGAACTACAGAAGATGGAATCTGAGTTTTGGAATCCCAAGATGACGGGTACAGATGTTTCCGGATACACTAACTGTTTACACGAGTTAAACCTACTGTGCCCACAAATGGTCACTCCGAAGTACAAGCGTATTGAGTGCTACATTTGGGGATCCGCTCCTGAAATTCAAGGGAATGTCACCGCATCGAACCCAACTACAGTTCAAGGTGCCATTCGGATGGTGAATAATCTGATGGATCAATTGGAAAGACGAATGGAGGACAAGGCAGGGGAGAACAAGAGGAAGTGGGAGGAAAAATTAGGGAAAGGTTCGGGCTCACAGCCTAAGAAACCCGAAACCATCAAAGCCTTTGTGGCCAGAGCTGAGCCAAGGAAGGGCTATACCGGCAACAAACCGTTGTGTAACCGATGCACATACCATCACGTTGGTCCCTTCGAACCCCTTGCAGGAAATGTAAGAAACTTGGTCATCTAACCCAAGATTGTAAGTGTAACACCAACGGAAATAACAGCAGCACGCAAAGGAGCTGCTTCGAATGTGGGATAGCTGGGCACTTTAAGAAGGACTGCCCAAAGTTAAGGAACGGTGGTAGAGCTCAAGGGAGAGCTTTTGTGTTAGGAGCCGGTGATGCCCGTCAAGACCCCAACGTAGTAACGGGTACATTTCTCTTTAACGATATACATGCTTATGCACTATTTGATACCGGGGCTGATAGGAGTTTTATATCTACTAAGTTTAGTGAACAACTAATTGTCACTCTTTCCCCATTAGACAATGCGTATGCCGTAGAATTAGCTAATGAAAAATTGATTGAAGCAAATAGTATAATTAAGGAGTGCACGATAAAATTGGCAGATCATCCCTTTAAGATAGACTTGATGCCTATTGAACTCGGAAGTTTCCGCGTAGTTATTGGCATGGATTGGTTATCAGAGAATCATGCTGTGATCCTATGTGGTAAGAAAGTGGTGCGTATCCACTTATAAAGAAGAAAGTCCTAACAGTCCAAGGATAAAGAAAGAATCGCCAGTTGTACGTCATCTCTGGTTTAAGAACGCTGAAGTGCTTTCGAAGAGGTTGTCAACCAGTATTAGTTCAACTAGTGGAAAAGGAGTCGAAGGAGAAGCAACTCGAAGAGATCCCGGTAGTTCGTGACTACCCAAAAGTCTTTCCTGAGGACTTGCCTGGGTTTCCACCAACTAGGCAAGTAGAATTTCAGAGTGACTTGGTGCCTGGAGCTGCACCTGTCGCACGAGCACCCTACCGATTGGCACCATCTGAGATGCAAGAGCTATCCAATCAGCTGCAAGAGCTAATGGATAAAGGATTCATCCGACCGAGTTCCTCACCTTGGGGAGCTCTGGTCTTATTTGTAAAGAAGAAGGACGGATCCTTTAGGATGTGCATAGACTATCGAGAGCTGAACAAGTTGACCATCAAGAACCGATACCCTCTTCCCAGAATCGATGACCTATTCGATCAGCTGCAAGGATCTAGCTTCTATTCAATGATTGATCTACGGTCATGATATCATCAAGTTAAGGTACGGGAGGAAGATATTCCGAAGACGTCTTTCAGAACTCGTTATGGTCCCTACGAGTTTCAGGTGATGCCGTTTGGTTTGACCAATGCACCAGCAGTATTCATGGATCTCATGAATTGTGTATGCAAACCCTATCTAGACAAGTTCGTTATTGTCTTCATAGATGGCATCCTTATCTATTCCAGAAGCAAGGAGGAGCATGAGCAGCATCTGAAGTTGATTTTGGAACTTCTAGATAAAGAACAGTTATACGCCAAATTTTCCAAGTGTGATTTTTGGCTGCGAGAAGTAAAATTCATTGGGCATGTGATCAACAGCCAAGTAATAGAAGTAGACCCATCGAAAATCGAGGCCATTAAGAACTGGGCGACTATTAGAACTCCCACGGAAATCACTCAGTTCTTAGGTATTGCCGGTTATTATAGGGGATTTACCGAAAACTTCTCAAAGATAGCTGGTTCCCTAATGATATTGACTCAGAAAGATGTGAAGTACAACTGGGGTGAAGATCAGGAAACGACATTCCGACTGTTAAAGAAAAGGTTGTGTAGTGCACCTATTCTGTCATTACCGGAAGGAACAGAAAATTTCGTGGTTAACTGCGATGCCTCACACAATGGATTGGGTTGTTGTTAATGCAACGAGACAGGGTTATCGCTTATGCATCGTGGCAACTTAATGTTCATGAGGTAAACTACACGACTCACGACCTGGAACTTGGAGCCGTGGTAATTGCTCTCAAGATATGGAGGCACTACCTTTACGGTACAAAGTGCACGGTGTTTACAAGCCACAAGAGCCTTCAACATATTCTGAACGAGAAGGATTTAACATGACGCAACGACGCTGGGTTGAGCTGCTTAGCGATTACGTCTGCGAGATCCGTTATCATCCAGGCAAGGCCAACGTTGTAGCTGATGCCTTGAGCCGGAAGGAACGAGTTAAGCCCTTGAGAGTGCGAGCTCTGGTCATGACTATACAGTCAAACCTGAACTCTCAGATTCTCGAAGCATAGAAGGAAGCAGTCAAGGAAGAAACCAGCTAGATGAAGCTTTGAGAGGAATGGATAAATAGTTTGAATTCAAAACTGATGGATGCCGACGATACTTCATGAACCAGATTTGGTTACCAAAGTTCGAAGGGTTGAGGAAGCTAGTCATGGATGAAGGGCATAAGACAAGATATGCTATTCACCCAGGATCAGATGAGATGTATCATGACCTGAAGGAAATGTACTGGTGGCCAAACATGAAGACTGACATTGCTACATATATTACCAAGTGCTTAACGTGTTTAAAAGTTAAGACTTAACACCAGAAACCATCCGGACTATTGGTTCAACCGGAAATACCCCAATGGAAGTGGGAGAAAATAACCATGGACTTCCTCACAAAGTTGCCAAAAACTTCTGGTGGTTATGACACCATTTGGGTGATTGTGAATCGACTCACCAAGACTACACACTTCTTGCCAATCAAGGAAACTGTTAAAATGGACAAATTAACCCGAATCTATCTTAAAGAAGTCGTCTCAAGGCATCAAGTTCCTGTATCGAGTATATCAGATAGAGACAGTCGTTTCACATCAAGGTTTTGGCAATCATTGCAAGAGGTTTTGGGTACGCGCTTAGATATAAGTACAGCTTACCTTTCGCAAACCTAAGGTCAAAGTGAAAGGACCATTCAGACGTTAGAGGATATGCTAAGAACATATGTAATTCACTTTGGCAAAAGTTGGGACAGGCATCTGCCGTTATTCGAGTTCTCCTACAACAATAGCTTTCACTCGAGTATTAAATCTGCTCCGTTTGAGGCACTTTATGGGCGAAAGTTTCAATCACCGATTTTTTGGGCTGAAGTAGGGGATAGCCAAATCACTGGCCCCAAGATCATTCACGAGACAACCGAAAAGATAGTACAGATTCGGAACCGATTAAAGATCGCACGGGATCGGCAGAAAAGCTATGCAGATCTTAGACGGAAGGATTTGGAATTCCAGGAGGGATATCAAGTAATGCTGAACCGTTTTGGGAAACGAGGAAAACTCAATCCTCGTTATATCGGACCATTCAAGATTTCCAAAAGAATTGGCCTGGTAGCCTATCGACTCGATCTGCCCCCAGAGCTAAGTAATGTACATAATACCTTCCACGTGTCCAACCTAAAGAAATGTTTGTTCGACGAAACACTTGTCATATCCATGGACGAACTGGAACTAGATGATAAGTTGAACTTCATTGAACAACCGGCAGAAATTATGGACCGAGAAGTCAAGAAACTAAAGCACAGCCGAATTCCGATAATAAAAGTCAGATGGAACTCTAAGCGTGGCATTGAGTTTACATGGGAATGCGAATATCAGTTTCGCGTAAAATACCCTCAGTTATTCTCAAGTTCTCAATCGGTGGAAAATGCGAGCTACTTTCGGGACGAAATTCCCTTAACAGGGGGAGATTGTAACATCCGGCACAAAACCAGGTTACCAACTATAACTTAATCAGTAGTTATTAGCAAGTTATAACCTAATCAGTGGTGATTAGCAACTAATCAATGTGATTAAGAAAATTCATAAGGAAATTCAATTCAATTAGAAACAATTTCATCGGTGAGATGAAACGACAAATTAATTAATCTGATCGATTTACGATATGATGGATTAATACAACAAAGTACGTAATTAAATTAACATTAGTGACACTAATCATGCATTAGCAAACTTACTTAACATTAATTATGCAAGACTAAAACAATTCATTAAAGTAATGCATTCATAAGTATTCATGAATTTACATAAAAAGAGAAATACAAGAATACATTCTGAATACTTTTATACAAAAAAAAAAATAATGGAATACCCCTTAAATACACCAACATGCCCAGCCATGTAAAGGTACACAACATAGCTTTTGACTTTCATTTTTTAATCCAAACCCATTCACCATCAAAATCAAATCCTTCTTCATCATCTCCTTTCACTTCACCCAAATCCTCACTCAACCACAATTTGCAATACAAAACTTTCTCTATAAATTAAAATCTCATTTCTCATTCATTCTCACACCTTTGAAAGAGAAAAACCTCTCATTTTACTCTCTAAAAATCGTCCATAGCCAGACACACACAACAAAAGTTGTTTTGTTTCTTTATTCTTAAAGAATTCAAGCTTTTCAAGAGTTTCTTTGGTGCAACTACTTCAAGAACAACTCTTCTACACATTTTCATACTTCTAATACATCAAAGTAAGTAAATACTACCTTATTACTTCTTAAATTTATGTTAATATAAGTCTTGCATAATATATATAATTAGCAACAACAACAAGTTTCATTAAAAGTCAAGTTTTTATATAAACAACTAGTTTTGTTTTACAGTTTGTTTCTTCAAATGTGTTTATAATATAAACACATATTGTAAACATGAATAATATGAAAACAAGTTATATAAATGTGTTTCATAGCCTTTTTTGCATGTGGTTTTTGAATAAACAACAATAATCACAAGTTGTTTCAAGGATATGAAATTCGGATTTTCGGCAGAAATATTACATCGACTTTGAAAAATCATAACTAATTCAAAACCTAACGAAATGAGTTGATTCTTATTTCAAAAGTTAGATATATATCTTAACTAAATATCTGGAGGTTTGCATAATTTAATATGGAGTTTTGAACCCCCACATATTATTTGGGAACCGACAAGTCTAACAGCTCAAAAATGGCCAACATAGAGTTTTTAACGAGCCTTTTCCCTAACCTAAACACCTCGAAAAATGGTCATTCTTAACTTGAAAAATTCTTTGTACATAGTAGTTTTATGGCTATGAAACCCAAAGCCCAAATCGTTTTGGAACTTGGTCAAAAACAGCCACAAAGTTGGCCGAAAAACCTTTAAAAAGCCGGAAAATTATGTATATATAAACTTGACGTTATAAGTGGGTTTTATGTATGAACTTGTTAAGTTAGGTGATTTAAAACATAAAAACCCTTATGCATACACATTTTCATAAATAAGGGAGTTATTAAGTCCCTCATATCATTTAGGAATCGGTTAAACACCTCAAGTCTCATCTCAAGTCATCAACAAAATATACATTTTTACGCTAATTTGCCATCACAGTTACGGTGAGTCTTCATAGCCCTATTTTCACATTGTTATGTTTTGGGGTAGAAATACATGCTAAATTTTCAAATGGACACAGAAACTGCTATATTTCTATTATGTATTACACACGTGGTTCCATCAGCCCTCAGATCATGAACCGTTAGGTACATTTTATGTAAGCGCAAATATACTATGGATAGATCTATCGGGATTAATGTTCCCCACCTAGGTTGGTCGCTCCAACTGCTAAGGGGTTAATATATATTAAATATTACGGTATTAAATTGGGGAATACTGCACAGGGCAACTCATAAATAAGTTTCGGTTGCATGATGGTTTTATGTAATACATAACATGGAATTTATGTTTTTATAAATTCAAACACAACTGTTGATGTCCATACAAGTCGTCTTTGCGTGTAAACCAATGAACTCACCAACAATTTTGTTGACGTATTTTAGTGTGTATTTTCATGTAATTAAGGCACGTGCGCAGCATCGGAAGCATTCCAAGGCTTCCATTCATTTTGGAGTCGCATCATTTTCAAACTCTGAGATTTATTTGCATCATTTTTTATAAATTATGTATTTAATTCTCTGTAACTTGCGAACTACTCTTTATTTTATTCGGGCTATGTAAAACAATTTCATATTTTGAAGTTATATTAATGTATTTTGAAAAACGTCCATATAGTGGTCGTTCACTTGATTATGACTATACTTCCACGACGTCACACTTCGTTGCCAACCGGGGTAAAGGGGTGTGAGAGTTATCAAGCATGATTAGGCAATGTTTAGGTTTTATAAGTTTGGTGTCTGGTATCGGGGATGATGGTGATGGTCTGGTTACGTAGGCTGATTTTATTGGTTTTGAAACCAGAGTATGATTCGATGAGGAATGTGAGTCTGAGGAGTTTGAGTTATGGGTGGGTGTTTGGGATGCCATTTGTTACATGTAAGAATAACACACATGTTAGATATATCAGATAAACAAACTGACTCCTACATATAGAGAAATATAACATTTAACAAGAAATTAGAAAAATATGTCTTACATTGTTTAAAGCATCGTGATTACGGACAATTATATTAAAAAATTATTGTTAGGACTCCAAAGTCAGTCGTTAAGAGACCATTGTTAATGTAATACAAATTTAAAAAATTTAACTCGAAAAAAATGAAATTTCTCTGAAAAATTAAATTTCCCACACATAGAAAAAAATTTAAATTTTTGACCTCAAACTCGATATATACATGGACAAACTCGAAAGATACATGAACAGTCTCGGGTGAAGTATGAGCAAACTCGAATAAAGTTATGTCAAACTCGGGTGAAGTTAAACTAAACTCGGATAAAGCTACATGAAACTCGGATAACCCTTTGAGTTTCTCGGGTAACCTTTCATGAAACTCGGTTGACACTTAAGTTTTCTTGGACAAAATTATGTTAAACTCGAATGACCTTTCATCCAACTCGGTTGAAAATGACACTTACTCGAATGACCCTTTGACCGAGTTTGGAAAACTTAGATGATTCTAGGTCCCAATTATTCAAACTCGAATGAAGCTTAATGTTTTCTCGGGTGATGTTTTAATCGAGTTTGAGAGTTTTAAAAATTTCTAAGTCCCAAGCTTTTCAAACTCGAAAGAAACTTATAGTTTTCTCAAAAGCAATTTATTCAAACTCGATAGACACATTAATTTTCTCGAATGACACTATTATCGAGTTTGAACAACTAAAAATCTTCTAAGTCCCAATTCACTCTGAAATATCAAAAATTTATTTCCAGAGACTTTCAAACCTAATATTTGAACTTTCCGTTCTCGAAATATTATTTTGAACAACTTCCTTTTACTAAAGTTACTCCAAAAACACCTTCTTATCCCTCAAAACTTCGATTTTCAGTAGGTTTAAAAACTCGACTATTTTGAACTTTTAAAACCCAAATTAAATGACGTATGTTGTATTGTAAAACTTGAAATTTGATTTTCAAGCTTATATGATCAATATGCAGACATATATTCTTTGAATTCCAAATTCAAAATCCAAAATAGACGATTTTGGATTTTCATCCATCGACACACATACTAACACACAGTAACACACTATTAAACACAAAACTCGAAAAACAATTTGAAAAATACAAAAATATTAAAATTCACACGAAAATACTTACAAATATGTGTCTGAAATTCTTGAAATCCAATTTCAGTTTCCCTGATTGATGAAAAAATCCGAGAGAATAAAAGACGGCGGTGAACAGTTCTTGTTTTTTGGAAAGGTCAAATTGGAATTTGAATTTGAATTTGAATTGTATACCTAATTTGAAATCCATACCCGACCCATTCTTAAAGAATGCAGCCCATTCTCTCTTTTTCACAATAAAGCCCGTTTTTAAACAAAACTCACACACATTCAAAGATAAAATAAAACCCAAAAAAAATTTTCACCAATAAAAAATTTAACAACACAAAAAAAAAATATAATGAACTAAAAAAAATTTAGCTAACAAAAAAAATAAAATGAACTAAAGTAAACTTAAAAAAATTTACAACTTTGTTGCCCCTTGAATTTTACAATGTTGCTCCCCCTCAGATGAATATCACCTTTTAAGCTTGCTTCCCCAGCATTCAAGCAGATTAAAATTTATCAAATGTATAATATCAGATAAAATTTTTGTTTACTCCCCCTGCACATGACAATTCAATTCAGTTAAATCTCAGAAAAATTAAGACATTGAAATCACAAGAGATTAACACAAAAATTAAATCAAGTAAAAAATGTAAAACTAAACTTATATTTTGTAACTACTGAATGTTTAAATCTACCGATTCAACATACCCAATTTGTATACCAAAAAGTTAAAGCGTTTTTCATCTAATGTATTGGTAAACAAATCGGCTAATTGATATTCAGTCTGTACAAAATACAATTCTACATTACCATTTTCTACATGATCTTTTATAAAATGGTACCGATTGTCGATGTGTTTTGTTTTGGAGTGTTACACCAGATTGGAAGCTATTGCAATTGCGCTCTCCGAATTACAATAAATTGGGATCTTCTGAGGTGTAAACTCGTAGTCACGCAGTTGGCTTTTCATCCACAGCACGATGATACAACAACATATTCCGCTTCAGTTGTTAACAGTGACACACAGTGTTGTTTCTTCGATGACTAGCAGACAAGTTTATATAACACTATGGAATTGAACTGCTCCTGATGTGCTCTTTCTGTCCATTTTATATCCTGCATGATCAGCATCAGAGAAGGCAGTCAACGTAAATGTTGATTCCCTAGGATACCACAAACCTAAGTTTGGAGTACCCTTCGGATATCTTAAAATTCTTTCGGCAGCAGCGAAATGTGATTCTTTTGGATTTGCCTGATATCTAGCACAAATACATGTAGCAAACATTATATCAGGTCTACTCGTGGTTAAGTACATTAATGATCCTATAATTCCTCGATAATAAGTTACATCAACAGGTTTCCCTGAAATGTCCTCATCGAGTTTTGATTAAAGAATCAGGAGCCATGGGTGTTTTTTTTGGGGTACTATTGACCATGTTAAATTTCTTCAACATGTCTTGAATATAATTTGACTGTTTGATGAAAATTCTATCACTCGGTGGTTTACCTTGTAACCCCAAGAAAAAATTTATTTCACCCATCATGCTCATTTCAAAATTTTGAGACATTAAAAACGCGAACTTTTTACAAAATTCAGTATTAGTAGACCGAAATATTATATCATCTACATATATCTGAATTACTATGATACCTGGACCCTAACGTTTAATGAATAGGGTAGTGTCCAATGCACCTTTTTTAAAGCCACATTTTAAGAGATAAAATGATAAGGCATCATACCAAGCTTGAGGGGCTTGTTTAAGGCCGTACAGTGACTTGTCAGAAATATATACATGATCAGGCTTCAAAGGATCCGTAAATCCTTCGGGACGATATGTATATACTTCATCTTTTAACTCCCCATTCAAAAACGCAGTTTTTAAATCCATCTGATATACGGTAAAATTCTTATGAGCGGCAAATGCTAAAAACATTCTAATGGCCTCTATTCGGGCAAAGGGGGAAAATGTTTCATCATAATCTATTCCCTCCAGCTGACTATATATCCTTTTGCCATGAGTCTCGCTTTGTTTCGAATGATGGCACCATGTTCATCTTTCTTGTTCTTGAAAATCCACTTTGTGCTAATGAAATTGATTTGTCTTGCGCTCTTTCCACCAATCGCCAAACTCTCAACCTCTCAAATTGATTGAGCTCCTCTTGCATCGCTGCTATCCAGTCTGCATCCTGAAGAGCTTCTTTCACGGTTTTGGGTTCTATCTTGCTCAAAAAATTTGAGAAGAGGCATTCATTTTTGGTAGCTCTCTGGTTTTGTACAAAAGCAGAGGGATCACAAATGATGTTTTCAGGTGGGTGGTCCCTTGTCCATTTGAAAGAATGAGGATAAGGTTTGAGTTGGTCTTGATTAGGATTCAAATCCAGGTAGGGTATACGGGGGATAGATTCTGATGTTGATTGAATATCAACTTAAGCAGGGAATTCAGAATTTTGAGTATTCAAGGGAATATCATGAGATTCTGGAGCTTGAGATTGTTGTACACTTTCAGAGGGAATGTGTACATCAGTTGTTGAAACACCTCCATTATCTTCAGAAATAGGTTGATGTCAATGATCTGGGACTACGATAGGATCTTCAGTAACCCTGTCAGGAAACAAAATTGGAACATTAGATTTGGTCTTTTTATAGTAGTCTTCATAAAAATTTTCAAACAATTTATTTAAATCATTCATATCCTCTTTCAGCTCTGATGAATTCACAGATGTTTTCTGTTTAGACTCGGGTCCTGAACTGGCATGTCCAGGAGCCATTACGATACCTTCATCAAATTTAATGTTGATGCTTTCGTTGACGGTCTTTGTGCATTAATTGTAGACTCGGAATGACACTGGTTCTTTTGAGTATCCAATGAAAATTCCTTCATCATATTTCTGATTGAATTTTTCCAAGTTGTCTTTATCGTTTAAGATAAAACACCTACAACCAAAGACATGGAAAAATTTTATATTAGGAATTCTTTTATTAATCATCTCATATGGCGATTTTCCGAATCTTTTGATTTATTATCGATCTATTATGGGTGAAACACACAGTTACCACAGCTTCAGCCAAGAGGAACAGCGGCAGATTTGAATATGCTAGGATCGTCCTTACAGATTCCACTAGCGTTCGGTTTCGTCGTTCAACTACACCATTAAGTTGTGGGGTACGAGCTGCCGAAAATTGATGCGATATCCCAACAGAATTAAAAAATGTCTCTAGCGACTTGTTCTTAAATTTTATACCATTATCAGATCTAATGGTCTGGAAAAAAACCTGCAACTTAACTTGTATCTTGCATATGAAGTCAATTACCACCTCAGTAGCTTCAGACTTGGATCTCAGGAAGAATACCCATGTATATCTTTAGTAATCATCAGCGATCACCAAAACATACTTCTTCTTATTGATGCTTTGTACTCGTATTGGCCCGCATAATTCCATATGAAGTAGCTCTAATGGCCTAGTTGAAGAACGTTCAACTTTTGATTTGTGTTAAGGCCTCACCATTTTCCTTTTCTCACAGGCCGCACATAACTACTCATTTTGAAATCGGAGAGTTGCCACAACCAGGATTCCATTGAAGATGCCTTTGACAGTAGACATACATCCTTCTTCAGTTTTGTAAGGACCACCCTTTACGGATCTAATCAAGGCATGACGGCGTCAAACGAGTTCGGAATCCTGGTTTAACGTTAACGGATCGATCACACAAAAACACAGAGCCAAACACGATGCTAGCCGAACAAGTATCAACCCCACAAGATGTATTGCTCCTATTGAAAGCTCTGAAACTCTCTCAAATCGTCTAAAACCCGGTTCCACGAATTCTTCAATGTCTTATTCAATTTCCAAGCATAAGTTCATGAAATGACCCTTAAGTTCGTGCATGGCCCAAGCCCACGAACTTATAAGTTTCAAGCCCATGCTAATAAGTTCGTATGAACTTATGAGAATAAGTTTGTACCCTATGAACTTATTCTCATAAGTTCATATCTCATGAACTTATCACGATAAGTTCATGCCTCATGAACTTATCACCATAAGTTCATGCCTCATGAACTTATCACCATAAGTTCATGCCTCAGGAAATTATCCTCATAAGTTCATGCCTCATGAACTTATCCTCATAAGTTTATATCTCATGAACTTATTCACCATAAGTTCATATCTTATGAACTTATCTAGCAATAATGAACTCAATCATGGAAACATGATCACAATACAAAATCATGAACTTAAGACATAAATATGAACAAACAATCATGAACTGTATTAATAAGGCACTATCTATTAAAATGACTACCTATAACAAAACTAGACTACTGTCGTCACACCGGGTGTACCAACATACCCTCCCTTGACGATAGCTTCTAGTTGATATTCATTGATTTATAGAACTAGGCCTATTTAAATTACTACCTGCATATAAACTCTGTTCAACGCAAACTTTAACCAGTCTCTGGTATTTCTTGCTTTCTGAACTCCAACCTACCTGAAAGAAAATTGGCTGCTCTTGAAGCTTCTGCAGGTCACCCTGAGAGAGAGGTTTCAGGATGCAGAGGATCATATACTTTCAAAATCACTTTCTCATCTTGATCTTTTATTACTGCTTCGGCTGTCTCGTTGTCGACATACCACCACTTTAGGTTACTCAGAACATCCTGTGGCAAAGTCTTTAACGGGACCTTCTTCAAGCATTTAACAGGTTTGTAAAACATTTTAATCCATGGCTTACCAGTCAGAGGATCTATTCTTGTTTCGTCCATGACTCTTTTACCAACCGTTGGTTTAATTCTCTCACACATTCCAGCAACAACTTCAGCATAAGGGTCGTCTCCTAGGTTGATCAATTCTTTCCAGGCCAACTCTTTTACTTCACACTTGGTAGTGAATTGAATTATTTTAGCCTTCTTCTCAAGTACTGTAGCCCATCTTTTCTTTTAAGAATGAATAGCTTCAGTTCCCTGTCAAAGAACCAACTTAGAATTCCACATGTCAACTTTCCTAGACTTGGCAGCTTCATCTTCTTCTTCACTGCCAAGTCAATCTTCTTCTCTTCTTTTCTAAACCACCATTTCCTTTTCTCTTCTTTAGTCAGCTCCCTGTCAGACATGTCAGACTCTGATTCATCATTACATGCAGATCTCAGCATATCAAGATCTATCACATTCTGATCTTTATTCACACATTGCTCCGTGACAGGTTGCTTCTGTATAACCACTTCATCAACTTCATCATCTTCGTCTACTATTACTTCATCATCGGATTTCTAGTTTGTAACATTTTCAGGGATGAATTCTCCTTCCTCGAGATCCTCCTGATCCAAGTAATCTTCAAAATCGAACCTTATCTCATCCTCTTCTAACCTGGTCAAGGCTCCAATTATTTCTTCTTCAATAATCTCTATAGCTTCTGGAGCCTTGCCTTTTCCTATTTCAGTGCCTGATCCAGACTCCCCATGCGCATCAGCTTGCTGAGCAGACTGTTGTTTAGAAAGATCTGTAAGCTCACTGTCTTTTCGTGTACTGGGGTTCTCTCCCTCATCATCCCTCTGAGTTTGCCTCAGGGCGTCTTCTTTGCAACTCTCCCCCTGAGCTGGAGGATCTTTCATTAACATCTCCAACATAGCCTCAAGGGTGGCAATCTTTTGTTGTTGGTCAGCCACTATCTGATCCAAATTTGCGTTATGCTGTTGTAGCTCGAGGACTGCCCTTGTCAGTTGAAGTATTTGAACCGTCTGATTATCAACTTGAGCTTTCAGTTGAAGAAGACTTTAGCTGTCGGACGGTGTGGATGTGGATGGAGTGGTTGGGGTGGTTTCTGGTGGTATGGATGCGGAGGTGGAAGACATGGATCTATCTAATCTCTGTCATTTTGCCCTTTGATGCCTTGCAACCATAGCCTCTTCTTCAGGCTCATACGCTTCATCATCGTCTTTATCTTGTAGTTGCCAAGACTATTGTTGTTCAGTCTATTGCGGCACAACAACTCTAGAACCGTAACGACCAAGAGTCGTTGAGGGATTTGCAGCCTCCCTAAGATCTCTATCTACGTCTGACTCTGTCTCAGACTCAGTCTCCACAGCCACGGTAGCATCTTCCGGCTGATAGTTGTTGATGTCCTCAAAAATGTTTCCCAGTGCTTCACAGGGGTGAAGTATATCCTGAATTACTTCTTCTGCAATAGCATGTTGAGTTGCTTCCCCGTGAGCAAAAATATCGTCTAACGCCTCTTGTCATTGGTCCACTTGAGCTACCGGTGTAGTAGGTATTACTTCTGGTGCTGACATAGGCGGACGCTGGATTGGAGAGCAGTTGCTTCTTGTGTCGCTGAAGGGACTTGTGGCTTGTTGTCCAACCATGCATCTCCAGCTGGAGCAACATAGTTTGGATCAAGCAGGGCTCCGAACAGTGGAGTAATCTGCGGTCAAACGTTCTGCGCCCTTCTCTGGCTATGACTTTGACAGTCAACAAAAATCCTTTTGTCAATGCCTGCTATAACAACCACCTCAGGAGAAGGTGGCAAATTCGGCAAGTAGTGACAGATTATCATCATCACAAAGCGTGGATATAGAAAAATCTTTCGCGAATGGGCGCCGTTATATGATGAACGAATTCGTCAAAAAAGAAGCTTGAAAAACTATATGTCTTGTTATACACAAGTGAGATCATCCCTGACTATAGCTTGGATGTCATCACGTCAAAACCGGCCTTCTTTGGAGCTAGACAGACTAGCAGTACGTGCATCAGATATCTCCATTGCCCTATCAACCCGCTCTTAACATATGAGGCCTTATTCAGATCTTTTGCATGCCCCATTCGTTGAAAAGCTCCTTGTCATAGAGGAGTTGGAAAATCAATCGGACCGTTCTCCTGTGCCTCAGTTCCCAAATTCATAATCATTCTCAGATCTTCAGCTGAGAAAGCAATTGCCTGGACATTTACTGTCGCTCGGAGAACTGGGGGCATTATAGTGTTTCATCAGGGTCGGGTTGTGAGTCAACGCATACACTACCCGAGATCTCGTCAAAAATTCAAGAATTTCCCGGTATTGGCCTTCCTCTGGTGCTTGCATATCTATGCTCACCACCATATTGTGCTTATTGACGAACGCACGCTCTGGCATTCCTGCAGATGCAATAAACCGTTAAAATTTTGGAAAACTGAATTTTTTGAAAAGAAATAAGTTCGCACAAACTTAGTTAAGTTCGTAAGAACTTAGAAACCTACGAACTTGGATTTAAGTTCACACGAACTTAGTTTGAATAAGTTCGTGCGAACTTGTAGATATTTTGAATTAAGTTCGCACGAAGTTACAGACCTTAACAACAAAACTCCATATTTACAATTTTTTAGACTTAATCAACCAATGAAACTAGTCCTAAAAGGTTCTAATCGAGTTTATGAATGCTTCGTTTTAAGTCTTTTAGCCTAAAACTTATAGTTTATAACCTTAAGTTTTTTGGATAACTAAACTTAAAAATACAATATAAAAGTCATTTAAACTCGCAACTATTACTTACTTTACTGTTTAGTAGCTAAACCAAAAGAAAGTAGGTGTAATTTTTAGAGTGAACAGTTAGAACATCGAGAAACGGAAGCAAAATTGTATGATATCCAACAAGTTCATGGCCGCTGTTATAAGTTTGTGATCGCCGATTTTAAGTTCGTGAGGAGAGAAGTTCGTGAGTACGTGAACGAATTTAATGCCTTTACACTATTTATAGGCCCACCTACTATGCTACGAACTTAGTTTCGTGCGAACTTATTCTCATAAGTTCGTACGGACTTAGGTTTTCACGAACATAAGTTGAAATTTAGAAAAACTTTGAAAATTTTCAACTTTTTCAACTTATTACGGAACACTTCACATTAAGCAAACAGATTATCACGCATCTTTTGTTTTTCCAACTAAAATGCATAAAAGTAGCTGACCTAGATCCTACATATTTAAGATTTACCGAGTAGATTAAATAAAATAAAATAAAGTAAAATAAAATGAAAATAAAAATAAAAATAAAAATAAATTGCAAAAATTTAAAGATAAAATAGAACAAACTAACTATTTTTGCGAGGGAGTCATAGAAGGCTCAATCAGATAGCTTTGCCAATGCACTTTTTGGTGTTGCACTTTCACACTTTGGAATTTTAATATCCCTTTATTGTTTGTTGTAACATACATATCATGTCGATTGTCGTTATTCTTGTCCACTTAAACACGCAACACTTAGAATTTTTCTTTGGCCTTTTTATTTATCAAGAAATTACCTTACATGTCCCACACTTAGACATTCTCTTGTGATCAAGACAGTCATACAATCATTATGACTTTTTGGTATTTGCAAATCAAAAAGGCAAACGTCGGACACAGTTCTATATTTACATAAAACAGTGTGTCTATGTTTGTCTTAGGGTAGAGCATACTTCTTTTATTTAGCCAAGATAGCGGTGACAGGTCTTTACTTACGTACAACAAAGCGACATATCTTGCTAGGTTAAGTCAAAACAGCGGTGTCAGGTCTATACTTACGTACAACAAAGCGACATGTCTTGATTTTCTTTACGTCTCATGCTTGCTCTTTATTTAAGATGTATTTTGATGAATATATACATCCCTAAGATTTATTTACAGACCTCATTCATAATTATTGTATGTGAGCCTCTAACACAGAAATTAAGACCTATTTGTCATACATCTATGTTAGTTACACATATGACATTTTCTTCATTGTTTTATTTGCTTTTAGGAGAACTTTCATGGTTTTATGCCTACCAACACATCAGAACATGAGTTTGTACATCACTGAAACTTTATGGTGTATTATGTGTGAATGTTTAACACTTAGAGTTTGCTAGACATCGCTAAATCTCGTCATGTTGTACCTTGGACTCTAAGACCTCTCTCTTCATTTTCATTTTTCTCTTTTTTTTTGAATTTTTTGTGCTTTTCTCTTTTTTTTTTTAAAGTAATTAACTAATAAGACAACTAAGACTTAAAAAAATTTAAAAGAAAGATTATCTATTGAGGTCAGGTTATTCTGGATTTCGCATCCTGTTTAGTTGGACTAACATCTCAAAGCGTGATTTATTAAATGCTTTCGTGAAGAGATCCGCATAGTTGTCTTCCATTGGAACCTTTACCAATTTAATCAGGTTTTTCTTTGTACAGTGACGAATAAAATGATGGTGTATATCTATGTGCTTAGTCTTACTGTGCTTTACCGAATTATTGGTTATAGAAATCGTGGATTGACTGTGTATCCTAATGGGAGTATGAGTTTAAGTCAAACCGTAATCCAACAATTGTTGTTGGATCTACAAAACATGTGAACAATAGCTACCCGCAACTACATATTCAGCTTCGCACATGGATACGACTACCAAACTCTGTTTCTTGCATTGCCAGGACATCAGTCTCCCTCCTAAGAACTGACAACCTTTCGTTGTTGACTTTCTGTTCAAGCTGCACCCTCCATAATCCGAGTCTGTGTAAGCTTTCAATTCAAGATCATCATCAGCATGATACCAAAGTCCCAGCTTCGGTTTTGACTTTAGGTATCTCAGAATTCGCTTCACAGCTTTCATGTGCATCACTTTGGGGTTAGCTTGAAACCTGTCACAAATACAAACATCAAACATAATGTTAGGTCCAAAAGCTGTAAAATACACAAGTGACCCGATCAAGACCCGATATAATGTCGGATCCACATCTGCATCACTATCGATACCCGGTACGAGATTGTGATCGACTTGAATTGGAGTACTGAAATGTGCTTTGAGTTTTGTTCCTTCCATCCCGAAGCGCTCTAATATTTCATAGACATACTTCGTCTGATGAATGAACATACCCTCCTTCCGTTGTTCAACTTGTAAACCCAGCATCAAATTTACCTCCCCCATTGCACTCATCTCGAACTTGGACTTCATAACCTTCTCAAATCCTTGCACAGTTGTTCATTTGACGACCCAAAGATGATATCGTCCACGTAGACTTGAACCAGCAGAAAATCCTTATCCTTCCACTTAACGAATAGTATACTATCTATTTGCCCTCTCTTGAACCCATTTTCCAAGAGATGAGTAGATAGTGTCTCGTACCCCTAGGTGCCTGATGTAACCCATACATAGCCTTGTCCAATTTATGTTCTCTGTTTGGATAGTTAGGATCTGTAAACCCTGTCGGTTGCTCGACATACACCAATTCCTTCACTTTCCCATACAAGAAGGCGCTTTTGACGTCTAGTTGATAAACTTTGAAGCCTTTTAATGATGCAAACGCGAGAAACAGTCAAATAGCTTCAAGCCTTACTACTGGTGCAAACACCTCATTGTAAGCTATCCATTCTTCTTGGTTGAACCCCTTGACTACAAGTCTTGCCTTGTTACGAGTAACGTGCCTGGATCATCTCTTTTGCACTTAAAGACTCATTTGGTCCCTATTGCAACTTCTCCATGAGGCAAAGGCACTAACTCCTAGACTTGCAATTTCTTGAATTGTGAGAGCTCCTCCTGCATTGCTTCAACCCAAGAATTGTCCTTCAGAGCCATTTGTACATTCTTCGGATCAACTTGAGAGATGAAACATGAGTACAAACAAGTGTGAAATGTCTCGGAGTCATTGATCATCGATAACAACACTGTGTTAATATTCACATTACTCTGAGTTCACACACCAGCATTTGGATTCCCAATAATATCCTCAAGTGGGTGATCCTTATGTATTTTCTATGTTTCAACTGCATCGACCTGAAGATTGCCTCCAAAATTAGATCCTATTTCGCGTAGTGGTGTGACTTTAGACGGAACATCCTCCTCGTGATCACTTTGGTCTGAGGTTGGACTGTTTATCTGATTCCCATTAGTAGGTGACGAAGGTTCTTCAGTTGTTGGGGACCCGTCTTCTGTCGATGGATTTTCTTCAGATGTCGTGGGAATGCTTGAATTAGAAAAGACCCTACCCTCTTCATTAAGATATAATGTTGAGAAGTCATTCTCAAGAGTTACTGCATCACCACTAAAAGGAATGTTAAATTATTCAAACAAAGAGTCATAATCAAATAACCATTCTGGACCGATTTGGGGTTCATGTGTATAACTGGTTACATCAATGTTAAACACAATTTCTACAGTACCAGTAGTTTTATTAAAAATCCTCTTGTTTGGTGAATTTGGGACATAACCTAGGAAGTATCATTTTTGAACTCTGTTCCATTATCACTTCTGATACGTTTTACCCTTTTCCCATATGAGTTCTCAACTTGGTCTAAGAACCCAATCAGCATGCCTGCTGTCTCGTCCTCTGTAACTAAAAAGAAAACTCAAGAAAATCGTGAGTAATCATCAGTGATAACTAAACAATATAACTAAGGACGACAGAGACAAAAAGGTATAAGAATAAGATTCTGCAGTAAGAAGACAAATCTGCTTTGTCAGTTTTTTATTGGTGCAGAAAAGTAACTACGTCACATTAGAAGGGATTCCCGCTTTCCTCTACAACCAATGAAGAAGCTTCATTGGGATTATGTACATTAGTATAAAAGAGAAGCTTCGAAGGAAAGAGAAAGATCTGAGAATTCAAAAATAGAGAACGTTAGTGCAAAGCATAATGTGTTTTTCATGCATGCATGTTGTGCTCAATGTGAGTGAATTAGCATAGTTTGTCTAAGTTGTTCAATCTCGAAGTTGTTCAATCTGTGTCTTGTGTAAAACGTTAGTGAAACTTAGTGAGTCATTTCATTGTAACTAGTTTAAGTGTGTCTTAGATTAGTGAAAGTCTGTTGTTCATTCCTGTCATCTCTGTTTGGATTGTTCCTCAATCCAAACCTGTCTGTAATTTTAACAAGTGCTAATATATACTTACAAGCATTTACAAAAATCTGTGTTTTAAGGATAAATTGTATTCACCCCCCCCCCCCACCCACCCTTTACAGTTTATCTAAGAGTATTTGGGCTACCTTTTGGGACCTACAATACCAAACATCAACTATTACATAATTACATATTTATTCCCTAGACTTTAAATTCATAATATCAAAAAATACATTCCTAACAATCACCATGTTTCGTAAGACAGAAAATTATGCAATTGGCTAGGGCACTTCTTACATGAATCGCATCTATACTATTCCAAGTGTTGTTAAAATTTATGGCATCAACTTAAATTTAACAAGGTGTTTTCACTGCGAAATAACTTTAACATTCGTAAGGGCCCGCATAAATCGTTAACTTGGTTACTTTTATAAAACCATATTTTATAATGTTCCTTTAGATAGTTGTTAAAAATTAAACATGGAACGCGTAAAAATTCAATTTTACTTTTCAGTTAAAGTTCGTTTCATCGCGATCATAACTTTAATTTATAACCACTGCTATTATAAATTCGTATTTTATAATTTTATTGGTTCACAATAAAATCAAATTCTATGTATTACCTATCTAAATTCTGTTACATCGGTGTCAAGTGGTATCTAGGTGGGAGGAGAGTCACATCGGACTACTTAATATCCTTTCTACCTTGGGATATTTATAGCGTTTTGAGAATCATCATAACAACGATCCTGTAACATGATATATATTCATTACGTCAATATCAAATTTAATCTTAGTCAATATTCTAGGGTTTCATGATTTCATTTCACATTTACATATCACATATACGAGCACATAAATATATCGTGGCAAGGACTCGAGTATTTTTTGAATAATAATTCTCGAATGTCTGATTCGACTATGTATACTCAAACATTACAATGTTAGGGCCTATGAATGTATTAAAGAACGTAAATTCCATGCATAACTTTTGTGTTTTCAAATAACCAAGTTCTTATTAAAATTCAATTAATAAATCATAAAAGATTAAAATTCAATCAATTCAATGACTTAAGTTTCCTGATTTAAAACCTTTTAAACTTTCTTAAATCCTTTTAACATGAATAAGAACTTTCCTTAATTAAGACATTCATATTTCATGATTTCACCTTGTGTGTTGATCAAAGTTTGAAACTTTGTCACGAAATAACTATGAAATTAGTTATGGTTTCATTTATATGATATTATACGCATGAAATAATATCAAACAATAAACAAAAGAAACCAGGACAAACTGTAACAACCTAGCTTTTAGCCTAACTTTTTAATTTCTGTATTCGACTTAATAATGTAATTTAATTACATTATTTGTATTGCAATTTTATTTAAGTAAATAAATTTGTTTAGATAAATAAAATACGTGTTATGTATTACTTATAAAGTATAATGTGCAAAATTTTAAAAGAATGAAATAAGATAAAATTTGGTGGTGAAAATAAAAAGGGGGAAACTTAAGAAATTATAAATAACAAAATGTTGGGTCATCTGCTCATTTCTTCTAAACTCACCAAAAGAATTCTCTGCATTCTCTCCCTTCTAAACATATGGTTCCTTCTTCATCTTCTCCAATTCATCTCAAAAAACATTTATTGCAACAAAATTCAGAATCAAGCCAAAGAAATCACAAACAAACATCAAGCATTCAAGGCTGCTACAAGTATTTAAGGTAATTTTAACGTTTAAATTGTTATTTTGTTCAAAATGAAGTTCACGGTTCTGTGATTTTCTAAGAACCCAAAATCAGATTCAATTCATCATAATTTATAAAGTGTAGTGTTGCAAACTTGAATTTAGTTTACATGCATGTAATAATTATGTGTTTGAGTGAGTATTCTAGCTATTTAAGTACTTGTGCTGCTGCTGGAAATTAAAGAAAACCAAAAGGAAGCAGAAAGAAAAGTGTCGTGTGTGTTTGTGTGTTTGCATGTTACCGAGATGTACCGAAAACTTGCAAGGTTTCGGTACTGCTGAAACCCAACTACCGAAACAGTCACAGTACCGAGACCCACCTGAGAATATACCGAAACCTTGTAGCTACCGAAACCATTTGAGGAATTCTGATAAATACCGAAACCATCTAGGTAATACCGAAACCATTTGGTTTTGGTTCTTTTTGTTTTTCTCGGTAATATGCATGCATGTGTGTGCTGCTTACATTACAAAACATTTCACAACAACATATGTATACATAAATTTGTATATCTATATCTTAGATGTGTGTGAACCCAAAACAGGAGGAAACTGCATTTCCTTTTAAACATATAAATTAGGGGTGTGTGTGTGTGTGCGTGCAAGGTACATGAAAGAAATAGAACCAGTGGCCCCTTTCATTTCTTGTCTTTTGCTTCTCGAATGTGGTGTGTGCAAACAGAAATAGTAGCATATATATACATACACACACACACACACACACACACACACACACACACACACATATATATATATATATATATATATATATATATATATATATATATATATATATATATATATATATATATATATATATATATATATATAAATACAAATCTTGAATGTGTATGTGACTGAAATAACAACAACAATAGCCTTTCCTTTTATGTATAAGTTACCTAAGTGTGCAGCCTTATTATACTTACATTCATTCATATACATACATAAATTCGTATACAATTAAATATTAAAGTAGGTGTTATGAAAATAAATATTAGGCCATGATCATAACACTTAGATTACATTTATATAAAGCATTATGCTATAAATGACTTAACTACACATACGTAAAAGTATATTGAGCAATAAAATACCTATGAAAGGATGTTATTGTTTATATATCAGAAAATGAATAAGTACCATGGTAATGGATACACTTAGATTACATTTATATAAATCATTATGCTATAAATGACATAACTACACATACATAAAAGTATATTGAGCAATAAAATACCTATGAAAGGATGCTATTGTTTATATTTTAGAAAATGAATAAGTACCTTGAATGAATGAACATAAAATCTAAGAATTTACAACCATTAAATAAATCCATGAAAAAGGGCATAAATGCTTATAAGTATCAGAATCATGTCTATTAAAGTCCAAAGCTAATGTTCTTGGAAATGATAAACTCTGGACAGGTTCAGATAATTCTGAACAAAGCAATAAAGTCTAAAGTACTTAAAAGTGGGTCAGAGTTTGTAAAGCCAAGCCAAGTCCAGAAAGTCTAAGTTTAAAGTGAAATCCTGAGATAACTCAGGTGGCGGAGTAATCCTGATGAGGACCTGTCCAAGGACCGAGATGACGAAGATCCGTTAAGGTGGAAGATCGGACCTATCACAAGATCAAAATCCAAGATGTTCCAGGATGCTGTCAATGGAATGATTAAATATTGTCGGAATCAAGCTCCCGTTTGTTCGCAAAACAACCAAGCACGCATCCTAATGTTGACCCAAGTTGAACACTAATATTAGTCCAAGTTTTGGAGCCCAAGTTCTCACTTTAATCCACAAAAGCCCAAAAATAAATAAAATTCGGCCAAGCCCACCCATGTGCATTGTTTTGGCCATAACTTCCTCATTTTAAGCCCAATTTGAGTGAAATAAAAGCCCACTTCAACCTTAGCCTTTTTCCTATACTTTCAAGAATAAAAAAGGCCCAAAATATATCCTTAGGCACGTCCATGAATATGCCCAAAAAGGTGTCCATGTTAATTAACTTGTCAAAGATTAAATTCAAGGCATTTTGAAGGTTTTCTCAATATTATGGCCATTTACTTGGAGGAGATAAAGGGATAGAACTTACATGCATGATTAATATCTTCTAGAAGCTTCAAGTGGAGAAATGTCAATAATGCCCTTTTGATATGTAGTCTTGCTTATTTCATAGCTTATCGTGATAGCTTGTGCAACTTATCTAGATAAGTAGTTGGTCTTATATTTTCTCCTATAAATAGGCACTCAATGTAACCATTTCAATCATCCTTCATTTTTAAAATTGTGAGTTTTTAACTCTTATTGTTCCTTACGAACTTTTAGAACTTATCGAGTGTTTTAGTTTGTGGCGTTCGAAACTTATCAATCAACTTGGTGGGGTTGATTGTGGCATTCTCTATACCAAAGTTCTTGCCTCGTATATAGGCAACGGGTCGCGGTTCCATTTATACCAAGGTTCTTGTCTCGTTTATAGACAACGGGTCGTGGTCCTATCCAAGTTACTTGAAACAACCATTAGAACGATAGGGCAATCATGATCTATCACACATTCATCGGGTGAGATCACATCATTTGGTATCAAAGCCAAGTTCTATTGGTTTGTTTTCTACTTTATATTTCCTTCGAATCATCTTTTACTTTCTTTCTCTTCATCCTTTCATTTTTAATTTTTTCTCTTCATCCTTGCATTGTGGTTCATGTTTGTAGTGGATCTTATCAAAAATTGACTTGGTTGCTACTAATCGATTTTTTTCGGGGATCATACGAGTTCTTTAGTTTTTTTTTGTTTATTCTTACTTTGCATCATTTGTTCCTAAAAAAAAGAAGCAAAAAAAAAAAAGAAAAGCAAAAAAAAGGAAGAAAAAGAAATCGCAAAAAAAGTAAAAAAAGATTTAAAAAAAAAGGTAAAAGAAAGCGCAAAAGAAAAGACAAAAGAAAGGAACGCAAAGTAAATTTTTCTTCTTGTTAGTTTTCTTTATTTTCATTTCCTTTTCCGTTTACCTTTACGTACTACTAGCATTGTTCATCTTGTTATATTTGGATTTGTCAAATCTCTTCTTAAAGTTGTTTGGTATGTTTTGAATTCCTCAAGGCCACAAGCCCACAAGCCCACTTGATGTTGATTTCTTTTAGTTTGTTTTGAACTTTAAGAGTTAAAAAGAGTGGTAAAAGTCGGTGTGGTAAGATCATTAGAGGGTAAAAGCCAAACACAACATACACGAGAATCGAGTGAACACAATTTTGAGTGAAACACGTAAGGGAGTGCGGGGAGGAAATAATATTTTTATTGTTATTACTTTTTGTCTTCTATTTTGCAGCAAAACAATGACGGATGAGCAACCTCCTCCTAATCTTCAAGTTCAAGCCATGCTGGGGGAAATGCAACGATTGATGAGAACGGAATTTAACCAAGTTTCTTATGAAAATCATGACGACAATGGAGGAAGTGACAGATGGGAATCTGAAAGAAGAGCTCCTCGACGAAGGCCCCGAAGAGACAACAATTTGAATTCTATCAAGATGAAAATTCCATCGTTTTAAGGAAAGTCAGATCCAGAAGCCTACATCGATTGGGAGTATAAAATGGAGTTCATCTTTAATTGCCATGACTACTCCAATCGTAAAAAGGTAAAACTCGCCGTTGATGAATTTTGTTATTATGCACTAACATGGTGGGATCAACTTGTGATTAGTAGGTGAAGAAACGAAGAAAGACCCATTGATACATGGGAAGAAATGAAAAGGGTCATGAGACGATGTTTTGTACCAAGTCACTATTATCGTGACCTTCACAATAAGCTACAAGGCTTGAAGCAAGGAAGTAAGTCTGTTGATGATTATTTCAAGGAAATGGAGGTTACCATGATCCGAGCCAACATTCAAGAGGATCGAGAAGCTACCATGGTCAGGTTGTTAAATGGCCTCAATTATGAAATTCGTGATCGTGTTGAGATGCATCATTATGTGGAAATTGAAGACATGGTCCACATGGTGGTTAAAATTGAAAAGCTACTCAAGAGAGGGGGTGGATCAAGAACGAATACCTGGAAGGCGGGTAGCTCCAAAAGGCCTGAAAGTTCATCATCTTTTAATCCTAAATCTGGTCCAAAACCAACAAGCCCTTCCAAGGAGAAAGGTAATTCTGATGCTCCTAAAACTCGTGACATAAAATGTTTTAAGTGTCTTGGCAGCGGTCACATTGCAAGTCAATGTCCAAATAAGCTTGTAATGGTGCTTAGAGAAAATGGAAAAATTGAAACATATTCTTCTGAATCATCACAAGAAGACACGGATGATGAAGAAGAGTTGGCTATAGAAGGAGAGTTGTTGGTTGCAAGATGAGCCTTAAGCACTCTTTCCAAGGAAGAAGATGATGCACAAAGGGAAAAACTCTTTCGCACTCGGTGTTATGTTCAAGGCAAGGTATGTAGTGTTATCATTGATGGTGGGAGTTGTACTAATGTGGCTAGTGTTTCCATGGTTGAAAAGCTAGGTTTGCCGACGATGAAGCATCAAAAGCCATATAAACTCCAATGGCTTAATGATAGTGGTGAGGTGCGTGTGACGAAACAAGTGTTGGTGTCATTTCGCATTGGTAAGTATGAAGATGAGGTGTTGTGTGATGTGGTACCTATGCAAGCAAGTCATTTGCTACTTGGTAGGCCATGTAAATACGATCGACATGTGAAACATGATGGCTTCACCAACAAGTACACTCTTGTTCATAAAACCAAAGCCATAACTCTTGTGCCGATGTCACCAATTCAAGTTTATGAAGATCAAGTCTGACTTCAAAGGTTCAAATGAAAAACTAAAAGATAAGAAAACATTTGTGGGTGAAAAGGAAAGTCAATATTGTGCATTTGCAAAAAGGAGTGAAATAAAGGAAGCCTTATTCGGAGATGTCTTTTGTGCTTCTTTTGATCAAAGAAGCTTATTTAATCACAAATGATTTGGCCGGTATTCTCCCGAGCAAAATTAAATCCCTTTTGCAGGAATTTGAAGACTTGTTTCCCGAGGAAGTTCCCAATGGATTGCCACCAATTCGTGGGATCGAACACCAAATTGACTTTGTTCCAGGATCTTCCATTCCAAACAAGTCGGCGTATAGAACAAATCCGGAAGAAACCAAAGAGTTTCAAAGGCAAGTTAAGGAATTACTTGAGAAAGGATGGATTCGAGAAAGCATGAGTCCGTGTGCCGTTCCCGTATTGCTGGTACCGAAGAAGGATGGATCATGGTGGATGTGTGTAGATTGTCATGCGATCAACAATATCACGGTATAGTATCGCCATCCGATCCCTCGATTAGATGATATGCTTGATGAATTGTATGGCTCAAAGTTGTTTTGAAAGATTGATCTAAAGAGCGGGTATCATCAAATTCGCATGAATGATGGTGACGAATGGAAAACAGCTTTCAAAACAAAGCATGGTTTATATGAATGGTTAGTTATGCCTTTTGGGTTAACTAATGCTCCAACTACGTGCATGAGATTAATGAACCATGTTTTGCGTGATTTTATTGGGAAATTTGTGGTCGTTTACTTTGATGATATTTTGATTTATTCTAAGAGTTTGAATGATCATATTGAGCATCTAACGTGTGTTTTGAGTGTGCTTAGGAAGGAACAGCTTTATACGAACTGGAAGAAGTGCACTTTTTGTACCGGCCACATTGTATTTCTTGGATATGTGGTTAGTTCTCATGGAACGTCTATTGATGAAGAAAATGTAAAGGCTATTCAAGATTGGCCAACTCCAAAGAGCGTAAGTGATGTGAGGAGTTTTCATGGTCTTGCAAGTTTTTATCGTCAATTTGTGAAAAACTTTAGCACCTTGGCATCACCACTCACCGAAGTGATCAAAAAGAATGTTGGTTTTAGATGGGGCAAAGAGCAAGAGCAAGCTTTTGAAAAACTAAAGTTTCATTTAACTCATGCACCTTTGCTTTCTTTGCCAAATTTTGATAAAACTTTTGAGATTGAGTGTGATGCATCGGGTGTTGGAATTGGTGTGGTTTTAATGCAAGAAGGAAAACCATTGGCATATTTTAGTGAAAGTTAAGTGGTGCAACTTTAAACTATCCCACATATGACAAAGAGATGTATGCCTTGGTTCGAGCACTAAAAACATGGCAACACTATTTGTGGACCAAGGAGTTTGTCATTCATTCTGATCATGAGTCCTTGATGTTTCTAGAAGGAAAACAAAAGCTCAACAAGAGACATGCTAGGTGGATGGAGTTTCTTGAGACATTTCCAAATGTCATCTGATTCTAGAAAGGTAAGGAAAATATTGTGGCTGCTGCACTTTCACGAAGGTACTCTTCACTCTCTTCTCTTGACTCTAAAATTCTGGGTTTTGAACAAATCAAAGAGTTGTATCGTGAAGATGTGGATTTTGGTATGATTTTTCAAAGTTGTGAAAAGGGCTCTTTTGAAAAGTTTTTCATACGTGATGGGTTTTTGTTCATAGAATCAAAGCTTTGCATTCCAAACACTTCTTTATGTGAACTTTTGGTTTGGGAGGCACATAGTGGAGGCATTATGGGTCATTTTGGTGTGGCAAAAACATTGAATATTTTGCAGGAACATTTCTTTTGGCCAAAAATGAAAGTTTATGTTGGAAAATTTTTTGAAAAGTGCATTGTTTGAAAACAAGCCAAATCAAAGGTTCAACCTCATGGTTTATACACTCCTCTGCCTATACCAAGTGAACCATGGGTTGATCTTTCTATGGATTTTGTGTTGGGATTGCCAAGAACTAAAAATGGCAAAGATTCGATATTTGTGGTTGTTGATCGGTTTTCTAAAATGGAGCATTTCATTCCATGCAATCGAACCAATGATGCCTCACATATTTTAGATTTGTTTTTCAAAGAAGTGGTTAGATTGCATGGCATGCCAAGAACTATCGTCTCGGATCGGGACACAAAGATTTTAAGTTACTTTTGAAAATCGTTGTGGGGAAAATTGTGAACAAAGCTTTTGTATTCTACAACTTGTCATCCCCAAAAGGATGGACAAACTGAAGTTGTGAATCGTACACTTGGTACTTTGTTGAGATCAATAGTGGGGAGAAATGTGAAAACTTGGGAGCAATGCTTACCCCATGTTGAGTTTGCATATAATCGAAATGTGCAATTTGCTACTAAGTTTTCACCTTTCGAGATTGTGTATGGATTTAAGCCATTAACTCCTATGGACTTAACTCCTTTGCCTGTGAATAAGCATTTGAAGTTAGATGGATAGAAGAAGGTGGAATTTGTCAAGCAAATCCATGAGCAGGCAAAACACAACATTGAAGAGCGCACCAAGAAGTATGAACAACAAGCAAACAAGGGAAAAAGAAAGATTATTTTTGAACTAGGAAATTGGGTGTGGCTTCATTTGCGGAAGGAACGGTTTCCAACAAAACGGAAGTCAAAGTTAATGCCAAGAGGAGATGGACCATTTCAAGTGTTGCAGAAAATCAATGACAATGCATACAAACTTGATCTTCCAGATGAGTATAATGTTCATGATGTTTTTAATGTAACTGACTTGACTCTGTTTGATGCAGGTGAAGATTTGAGGACAAATCACTTTCAAGAGGAGGGGAATGATGAGAACCTGTCCAAGGACCGAGATGACGAAGATCCGTTAAGGTGGAAGATCGGACCTATCACAAGATCAAAATCCAAGATGTTCCAGGATGCTCTCAATGGAATGATTAAAAATTGTCAGAATCAAACTCCCGTTTGTTCGCAAAACAACCAAGCACGCTTCCTAATGTCGATCCAAGTTGAACACTAATATTAGTCCATGTTTTGGAGCCCAAGTTCTCACTTTAATCCACAAAAGCCCAAAAATTAATAAAATTCGGCAAAGCCCACCCATGTGCATTGTTTTGGCCATAACTTCCTCATTTTAAGCCCAATTTGAGTGAAATAAAAGCCCACTTCAACCTTAGCCTTTTTCCTATACTTTCAAGAATAAAAAAGGCCCAAAATATATATCATTAGCCACGTCAATGAATCTGCCCAAAAAGGTGTCCATGTTAATTAACTTGTCAAAGATTAAATTCAAGGCATTTTGAAGGTTTTCTCAACATTATGGCCATTTACTTGGAGGAGATAAAGGGATAGAAGTTACTTGCATGATTAATACCTTCTATAAGCTTCAAGTGGAGAAATGTCAATAATGCCCTTTTGATAAGTAGTCTTGCTTATTTCATAGCTTATCGTGATAGCTTGTGCAACTTATCTAGATAAGTAGTTGGTCTTATATTTTCTCCTATAAGTAGGCACTCAACGTAACCATTTCAATCATCCTTCATTTTGAGTAAAATTGTGAGTTTTTAACTCTTATTGTTCCTTACGAACTTTTAGAACTTATCGAGTGTTTTAGCTTGTGGCATTCGAAACTTATCAATCAACTTGTTGGGGTTGATTGTGGCGTTCTCTATACCAAAGTTCTTGCCTGGTATATAGGCAACGGGTTGCGGTTCCACTTATACCAAGGTTCTTGTCTCGTTTATAGACAACGGGTCGCGGTCCTATCCAAATTACTTGAAACAACCATTAGAACGATAGGGCAATCGTGATCTATCACACATTCATCGGGTGAGATCACATCAAATCCGCTTGATAAAGCTAAAGTCAACAGCTCAGCTTAATTTAGTAAAAATGGGAGTTATAGATATTCAGCTTTACGTGCTTGATTCTGATTGAGACATATTGTTGTTCATAGCTTAATTGGCATTCATATCAGCTGGATTGTAAGTTGTGCTCACCATGGTTCGGTGATGCCTTGTGGATCATGATAGATGTTTGATATATCAGCCTGCACACTTTTAATTTAAAGTTCATTACAGTTATTGTTACAAATTGATATTGCTATCATGACTCTGCTTATTTATGCTTACCACCATTGCTTGCATCTTTGATGTATTGTTTCAGCTTAGCATATTTAGCATTGTCGATCTATTGTTCTGGACACTTGGTAGTTGATTACTCCGATGCTCCCCCCACGTAATCTACTAGTAGCTAGCCCAGTATTGATTGTATAGCTTCCACTAAAAGCGTGAGCATGGTCTGGATATCATCCTACTGTTGTTTCTATGTCTCATCCTTGCGTGGCTGTGGCGGTAGTCATGTTATATCACGCTATACCCACATTCCGCCTTGTTGTGTTGCATGTATTCTGATAAATCTATAATCTCACAAAGCCTTGGTTACAGTCATTATTAAATCTCTTTACAGGAGATGATAAAGGAAAAGCACCTACTCAACCTAGTTATTAGGTCTTCCAAGATCAAGTTGAAGTTTTCATAGACCACTACTCAAACGACCTATTTGTACAGATTGTTTTGATTGTTTTGATTTGTTTTGATTGTATGAGGATATGTATTAGACTAGTCGTGTACCCTTTATAAGTTTAATTTGAACACTGTAACTCTGTATGATTACTAAATTTGTATTAAACTTACTCCTAATAGTTGTACTGTAATTCTAATTCCGCAACTTAATTATCCTATCTTAGTTATGATTAATATCATGTTGCATAATTGCGGGACCTAGACAGTTAAGACTGCCCCGTAAGGGGTGGTCTTCACAGGATGGTATCAGAGCCTATAGTTTGAGTGAATCAAGTATTATGTGAGTAATACTTGATCTCAAACTAAAGCAATACATAAGTATCAATCATTTAGGTGGTGTGAACTGACATAGGATGTACAGACTGTTAGGACAGTAATTAGGGTACATAGCTCTAAGTCTATAAAATGAAAGTTACATGATTTTCATTTTCTGTAAAGATGTCTGGATCAGGTGACATCCCTAACAACATGATGTGATCTCACCCGATGAATGTGTGATAGATCACGACTGCCCGATCGTTCTAATGGTTGTTTCAAGTAAATTGGATAGGACCGCGACCCGTTGTCTATAAACGAGACAAGAACCTTGGTATAAGTGGAACCGCGACCCGTTGCCTATATACGAGGCAAGAACTTTGGTATAGAGAACGCCACAATCAACCCCACCAAGTTGATTGATAAATTTCGAACGCCACAAGCTAAAACACTCGATAAGTTCTAAAAGTTCATAAGGAACAATAAGAGTTAAAAACTCACAATTTTACTCAAAATGAAAGATGATTTAAATGGTTACATTGAGTGCCTATTTATAGGAGAAAATATAAGACCAACTACTTATCTAGATAAGTTGTACAAGCTATCACGATAAGCTATCAATTAAGCAAGAATACTTATCAAAAGGGCATTATTGACATTTCACCACTTGAATCTTCTAGTAGGTATTAATCATGCAAGTAACTTCTATCCCTTTATCTTCTCCAAGTAAATGACCATAATGTTGAGAAAACACCTTGAATTTAATCTTTGACAAATTGATTAACATGGACACCTTTATGGGAAGATATATGGACATGGCTAAGGATATATTTAGGGCCTTTTTTATTCTTGAAAATATACGAAAAAGGCTAAGGTTGAAGTGGGCTTTTATTTCACTCAAATTGGGCTTAAAATGAGGAAGTTATGGCGAAAACAATGCACATGGGTGGGCTTGGTCGAATTTTATTTATTTTTGGGCTTTTGGGGATTAAAGTGAGAACTTGGGCTCCAAAACTTGGACTAATATTAGTGTTCAACTTGGATCGACATTAGGAAGCGTGCTTGGTTGTTTTGCAAACAAACGCGAGCTTGATTCCGACAATATTTAATCATTCCATTGAGAGCATCCTGGAACATCTTGGATTTTGATCTTGTGATAGGTCCGATCTTCAACCTAAACGGATCTTTGTCATCTCGGTCGTTGGACAGATTCTCATCATTCCCCTCCTCTTGAAGGTGATTTGTCCTCAAATCTTCACCTGCATCAAACAGAGTCAAGTCAGTTACATTAAAAACATCATGAACATTATACTCATCTGGAAGATCAAGTTTGTAAGCATTGTAATTGATTTTCTGCCACACTTGAAATGGTCCATCTCCTCTTGGCATTAACTTTGACTTCCGTTTTGTTGGAAACCGTTTCTTCCGCAAATGAAGCCACACCCAATCTCCTGGTTCAAAAATAATCTTTCTTTTCCCTTGTTTGCTTGTTGTTCATACTTCTTGGTGCGCTCTTCAATGTTGTGTTTTGCCTGCTCATGGATTTGCTTGACAAATTCCACCTTCTTCTATCCATCTAACTTCAAATGCTTATTCACAGGCAAAAGAGTTAAATCCATAGGAGTTAATGGCTTAAATCCATACACAATCTCGAAAGGTGAAAACTTAGTAGCAAATTGCACATTTCGATTATATGCAAACTCAACATGGGGTAAGCATTGCTCCCAAGTTTTCACATTTCTCCGCACTATTGATCTCAATAAAGTACCAAGTGTACGATTTACAACTTCAGTTTGTCCATCCGTTTGGGGATGACAAGTTGTAGAAAACAAAATCTTTGTTCCCAATTTTCCCCACAACGTTTTCCATAAGTAACTTAAAAACTTTGTGTCCCGATCCGAGACGATAGTTCTTGGCATGCCATGCAATCTAACCACTTCTTTGATAAACAAATCTGAAATATGTGAGGCATCATTGGTTCGATTGCATGGAATGAAATGCGCCATTTTCGAAAACCGATCAACAACCACAAATATCGAATCTTTGCCATTTTTAGTTCTTGGCAATCCCAACACAAAATCCATAGAAAGATCAACCCATGGTTCACTTGGTATTAGGCAGAGGAGTGTATAAACCATGAGGTTGAACCTTTGATTTGGCTTGTTTACAAACAATGCACTTTTCACAAACTTTTCCAACATAAACTTTCATTTTTGGCCAAAAGAAATGTTCCCGCAAAATATTCAGTGTTTTTGCCACACCAAAATGACCCATAAGACCTCCACTATGTGCCTCCCAAACCAAAACTTCACGTATAGAAGTGTTTGGAATGCAAAGCTTTGATTCTTTGAACAAAACCCCATCATGTATGAAAAACTTTTCAAAAGAGCCCTTTTCACAACTTTGAAATATCATACCAAAATCCACATCTTCACGATACAACTCTTTGATTTGTTCAAAACCCAGAATTTTAGAGTCAAGAGAAGAGAGTAAAGAGTACCTTCGTGATAGTGCATCAGCCACAATATTTTCCTTACCTTTCTTGAATCGGATGACATAAGGAAATGTCTCAACAAACTCCATCCACCTAGCATGTCTCTTGTTGAGCTTTTGTTGTCCTTTTAGAAACTTCAAGGACTCATGATCAGAATGAATGACAAACTCCTTGGTCCATAAATAGTGTTGCCAAGTTTTTAGTGCTCCAACCAAGGCATACATCTCTTTGTGATATGTGGGATAGTTTAAAGTTGCACCACTTAACTTTTCACTAAAATATGCCAATGGTTTTCCTTCTTGCATTAAAATCGCACCAATTCCAACACCCGATGCATCACACTCAATCTCAAAAGTTTTATCAAAATTTGGCAAAGAAAGCAAAGGAGCATGAGTTAAATGAAACTTCAGTTTTTCAAAAGCTTGCTCTTGCTCTTTGCCCCATTTAAAACCAACATTCTTTTTAATCACTTCGGTGAGTGGTGATGCCAAGGTGCTAAAGTTTTTCACAAATCGGCGATAAAAACTTGCAAGACCATGAAAACTACTCACATCACTTACGCTCTTTGGAGTTGGCCAATCTTGAATAGCCTTTACATTGTCTTCATCAACAGATATTCCATGAGAACTAACCACATATCCAAGAAATACATTGTGGTCGGTACAAAAACTGCACTTCTTCAAGTTCGCATAAAGCTGTTCCTTCCTAAGCACACTCAAAACACATGTTAGATGCTCAAGATGATCATTCAAACTCTTAGAATAAATCAAAATATCATCAAAGTAAACGACCACAAATTTCCCAATAAAATCACGCAAAACATTGTTCATTAATCTCATGAACGTACTTGGAGCATTAGTTAACCCAAAAGGCATAACTAACCATTCATACAAACCATGCTTTGTTTTGAAAGCTGTTTTCCATTCGTCACCATCATTCTTGCGAATCTGATGACCCGCTCTTTAGATCAATCTTTGAAAACAACTTTGAGCCATACAATTCATCAAGCATATCATCTAATCGAGGGATTGGATGGCGATACTTTACCGTGATATTGTTGATGGCACGACAATCTACACACATCCTCCATGATCCATCCTTCTTAGGTACCAGCAGTACGGGAACCGCACACGGACTCACGCTTTCTCGAATCCATCCTTTCTCAAGTAATTCCTTAACTTGCTTTTGCAAGTCTTTGGTTTCTTTCGGATTTGTTCTATACGCCGGCTTGTTTGGAATGGAAGATCCTGGAACAAAGTCAATTTGGTGTTCGATCCCGCGAATTGGTGGCAATCCTTTGGGAATTTCCTCGGGAAACAAGTCTTCAAATTCCTGAAAAAGACATTTAATTTTGCTCGGGAGAATACCGGCCAAATCATTTGTGATTAAATAAGCTTCTTTGATCAAAAGAAGCACAAAAGACATCTCCGAATTCAAGGCTTCCTTTATTTCACTCCTTCTTGCAAATGCACAATATTAACTTTCCTTTTCACCCACAAATGTTTTCTTTTCTTTTTGTTTTTCATTTGAACCTTTTTTGTGTTCATTATTTTCATTAGGCTCACCTTCTTTGCTTTTCACATCCCTTTGAAGTCGGACTTGATCTTCATAAACTTGACTCGGTGACATCAGCACAAGAGTTATGGCTTTGGTTTTATGAACAAGAGTGTACTTGTTGGTGAATCCATCATGTTTCACATGCCGATCGTATTGACATGGCCTACCAAGTAGCAAATGACTTGCTTGCATATGTACCACATCACACAACACCTCGTCTTCATACTTACCAATGCGAAATGACACCAACACTTGTTTCGTCACACGCACCTCACCACTATCATTAAGCCATTGGAGTTTATTTGGCTTTTGATGCTTCATCGTCGGCAAGCCTAGCTTTTCAACCATGGAAACACTAGCCACATTAGTACAACTCCCACCATCAATGATAACACTACATACCTTGCCTTGAACATAACACTGAGTGTGAAAGAGGTTTTCCCTTTGTGCATCATCATCTTCCTTGGAAAGAGTGCTTAAGGCTCGCCATGCAACCAACAATTCTCCTTCTACAGCCAACTCTTCTTCACCATCCGTGTCTTCTTGTGATGACTCGGAAGAATCTGTTTCAATTTCTCCATTTTCTCTAAGCACCATTACAAGCTTATTTGGACATTGACTTGCAATGTGACCCCTGCCAAGACACTTAAAACATTTTATGTCACGAGTTTTAGGAGCATCAGATTTACCTTTCTCCTTGGAAGGGCTTGTTGGTTTTGGACCAGATTTGGGATTAAAAGATGATGAACTTTCAGGCCTCTTGGAGCTACCCGCCTACCAGGTATTCGTTCTTGATCAACCCCCTCTCTTGAGTTGCTTTTCAATTTTAACCGCCATGTGGACCATGTCTTCAATCTCCACATAATGGTGCATCTCAACACGATCACGAATTTCATAATTGAGGCCATTTAACAACCTGGCCATGGTAGCTTCTCGATCCTCTTGAATGTTGGCTCGAATCATGGTAACCTCCATTTCCTTGAAATAATCATCAACAGACTTACTTCCTTGCTTCAAGCCTTGGAGCTTATTGTGAAGGTCAGGATAATAGTGACTTGGTACAAAACGTCGTCTCATAACCCTTTTCATTTCTTCCCATGTATCAATGGGTCTTTCTTCGTTTCTTCGCCTACTAGTCACAAGTTGATCCCACCATGTCAGTGCATAATCAGAAAATTTAAACAACGACGAGTTTTACCTTTTTACGATTGGAGTAGTAATGGCAATCAAAGATGAACTCCATTTTAGTCTCCCAATCGATGTAGGCTTCCGGATCTGACTTTCCTTGAAACGATGGAATTTTCATCTTGATAGAATTCAAATTATTGTCTCTTCGGGGCCTTCGTCGAGGAGCTCTTCTTTCAGATTCCCATCCGTCACTTCCTCCATCGTCGTCATGATTTTCATAAGAAACTTGTGATGGCGTGCGGATAAGTTGTGGTCTTTCAGTCTCCAGTCGGTCCATTCTTTCATGAATTTGGTTGAATTCCGTTCTCATCAATCGTCGCATTTCCTCCATCATGGCTTGAACTTCAAGATTAGGAGGAGGTTGCTCATCCGCCATTTTTTTGCGGCGAAATAGAAGACAAAAAGTAATAATAATAAAAATATTATTTCCTCCCCACACTCCCTTACGTGTTTCACTCAAAATTATGTTCACTCGATTCTCGTGTATGTTGTGTTTGGCTTTTACCCTCTAATGATCTTACCACACCGCCCTTTACCACTCTTTTTAACTCTTAAAGTTCAAAACAAACTAAAAGAAATCAAAATCAAGTGGGCTTGTGGCCTTGAGGAATTCAAAACATACCAAACAACTTTAAGAAAAGATTTGACAAAACCAAATATAACAAGATGAACAATGCTAGTAGTACGTAAAGGTAAATATAAAAGGAAATGAAAATAAAGAAAACTAACAAGAATAATAATTTACTTTGCGTTCCTTTTTGTTGTCTTTTCTTTTGCGTTTTTTTTACCCTTTTTTTTTACTTTTTTTTGCGATTTCTTTATCTTCCTTTTTTTTTGCTTCTTTTTATTTTTAGGAACAAATGATGAACTCGTATGGTCCCCGAAAAAATCAAATAGTAGCAACCAAGTCAATTTTTGACAAGATCCACTACAAACATGAACCACAATGCAAAGATGAAGAGAAGAAATTAAAAATGAAATGACGAATAGAAAGAAAGTAAAAGATGATACGAAGGACCGCGACCCGTTGTCTAATGGTTGTTTCAAGTAAATTAGATAGGACCGCGACCCGTTGTCTATAAACGATACAAGAACCTTGGTATAATTGGAACTGCGACCCGTTGCCTATATACGAGGCAAGAACTTTGGTATAGAGAACGCCACAATCAACCCCACCAAGTTGATTCATAAGTTTCGAACGCCACAAGATAAAACACTCGATAAGTTCTAAAAGTTCATAAGGAACAATAAGAGTTAAAAACTCACAATTTTACTCAAAATGATGGATGATTGAAATGGTTACATTGAGTGCCTATTTATAATAAAAAATATAAGATCAACTACTTATCTAGATAAGTTGCACAAGCTATCACGATAAGCTATCAAATAAGCAAGTCTACTTGTCAAAAGGGCATTATTGACATTTCACCACTTGAAGCTTCTAGTATGTATTAATCATGCAAGTAACTTCTATCCCTTTATCTCCTCCAAATAAATGGCCATAATGTTGAGAAAACTTTCAAAATGCCTTGAATTTAATCTTTGACAAGTTGATTAACATGGACACCTTTATGGGCAGATTCATGGACGTGGCTAAGGATATATTTTGGGCCTTTTTTATTCTTGAAAATATAGGAAAAAGGCTAAGGTTGAAGTGGGCTTTTATTTCACTCAAATTAGGCTTAAAATGAGAAAGTTATGGCCAAAACAATGCACATGGCTGGGCTTGGCCGAATTTTATTTATTTTTGGGCTTTTGTGGATTAAAGTGAGAACTTGGGCTCCAAAACTTGGACTAATATTAGTGTTCAACTTGGATCAACATTAGGAAGCGTGCTTGGTTGTTTTGCAAACAAACGGGAGCTTGATTCCGACAATATTTAATCATTCCATTGAGAGCATCCTGGAATATCTTGGATTTTGATCTTGTGATAGGTCCGATCTTCCACCTTAACGGATCTTCGTCATCTCGGTCCTTGGACAGGTTCTCATCACAACATGACTCCCCAACGACTGTTTGGGACAGTACAACAACTGTTAGCACAACAATCAGAAAAACAGAATGAAAATATGCAAGAACCGTTTCAGGCCAGAGATTAGGCTGAAGCTAAAAGAAGAGCTGATTAAAAAATAAAAGAAAAGGTTAGCAAATCCAAAATCAAGAATTCGATTTTGATAGCTCCAACCCTGATGCCCAAATAGAACAGCCAAAAGGCTGTAATTTTAAAGCAAGTGGTGCCCTGAACTTTCAGGGTACAGTAAACCCAATCCAGGCTTTGGACTAGATAAGCCATAATAAGGAGATCTTCAGCATCTCCGACTGCCTCGATTCAGAGAAAGTAAAGCATGCTACTACTCTGTTTGTCGGCGCTGCTCGTGCCTGGTGGAAGACAGAGAAGAGCATTTATGGTGAGGAGGTCATCAAGACGTTAGAGTGTGCCAATTCCATGATATGTTTCACGCTGAATATTGTCCTGCTGACTAGCAAAACAAAATGGAGGTCTAGCTAATGCAGTTGGCACAAAGTACGAGCATGAATTTTCGCATCTGGGTGGTTATTCCTCTTATCAAGTAGCCACATTGGAAAGGAAGATGAACGAGTTTCGCGGAGGTCTGAATCCGAGATACAGACACCCTATGAGCACGATGAAGTATAAAACTTATTTAGAGATAGTGGAAGCGGCGAGACCAAATAGAGAAGGAATACTTAGAGTACGGTGATCAACTCTATGCTTTATAGACAAATCCGACGTGTCCCTCTCCACAGAAGAAGCAATGATTCGGGAAGTTCTTCAATTCCAACAAACCCAAGTCTCAGCACTCCCAGCAATCTCGACAGTATAGCTCACCCTAGAAAGCTCAGGCCTATGCCCCCACCAATGAACCGCGATTTTGTAAACGATGCAAGAAATCTCATATGGGACAGTGCAATCCTGATGATGTAACCTGCTATGCGTGTGGCAAAATCAGCCATAGGCCCACAGCAGTGAGGAGTGTCCCCAGTGTAACATCCTCAAATTTTAAATTGTTGTAATTGAGGTTAATTAGTTTGAATTTTAAAATTTAATTTAATTAAGTTGGACTATGAAAGATGATTATGTATTTAGAAATTATAAGTTGGTTGCTATGTTGAGTAATTAAGAAATTAAGAGAAGTTAGAAATTCAATTTATTAAGTTAATATGAAGATAAATAATTGATTAGTGGTGATAAAATAAAGATGGAATCTTTATTGATTGAAATCAGAAAATTGGAGAGGGCCACTTATGTAATTAACCAAAAATTATTTGATAAAAGACCCTTAGTCTTTTAGTTGGTTCATTTCAAGTATTCACCTCAAACACACAACTCTCTCTCTCTCTCTCTCTCTTTCTCTCTCTCCCTCTCTCTCTCTCTCTCTCTCTCTATCGGCTCTCATCTTCAACAAATCAAGAACATAGAATTCTTGAAATTAAAGGCTGAAAAGTGGAATAAAGATTTCTAGGAAGGAACTATAATCGTTACAACCAACGATTTGAGGTGAAATAATTTAAGGGTTTAGTGTTCGGTTTTAGGAAAACCGAATCACTAATTCTTGTTTTAGATGTTGTTGCATGTTATATGTTATTGTGGATTTGTTTAAATCGAGTATTTGGGAAGCTATGTATCAAATTTCAGCTTCTGAAATCTATAAGTATGATTTTGGAAATTACTATGTGTAAGTGTGTGTGTTCGTCAACGAAGATGATAAAAATGGCCAAAAAGGAACCAGATTCAGAAGAGAGAAAGCGCACAGGTTTGAGGCTAGTCTTAACTTGGAGATCCGAAGAGTTATGAACAATGTTCACTATCCCACATTTGCTGGCTTACTGGAAGCTGCCAGGAATGTCGAATAGATTTTGATTTTGTCGAGGTACACGATTAGGTCTGCTGCTGCTTCTACTAACCCAACACAGCCGTCACCGCCTTAGTGCCAACGTGAAAGAGGATATTCTGGTTCATCCCATTCGTCTCAATACTCACCTAACAATCCTACTGTCGACCATCTGGTTCGTCCAATAGGGCTTGTGCGTACTCTATCAACACCGAGCCGTAATATTGTAACAAATGTCATCTGGAACACTTCGGCATGTGCATGTTTATCTTGTGGAGAGTTGGGCCATTTTCAAAGTGAGAGTGCCCACGGAAAGCTGATGCTTGCCATAAGTGAGGAGTATGGGGGCATTATAGTAGAACCTGTAGAAAGGGTGCTCCAGCTGCTGCTCCATCTTCAACTCGATCTTCTGGGGATTCAAGTGGTGGTTCAGTCAACGCCGGAACCAGCCACAAAGGACACCAGCTCGTGCTTTCCAAATAACAACGGAAGAGGCCAAGGAAAACCCAGAGGTGGTTACGGGTATGTTCATTGTTAACTTTATGCCTGCACGAGTACTGTTCGATTTGGGTGCTAATACGTCATTTGTGTCTACTATATTTGCACAACATCTATAAGTTATCTACATTGCTTGAGATTGAAACTGCTAGTAATACTCTAGTCAAAGTAGATCACGTATATCGTAAGTGCACTTTAGTGATTGAAGATGTAGTCTTCAATCTTGACTTAATTCCAATAGAGTTCAGCGAATTCGATGTATTTGTCGGAGTGGACTGGTTGATAGAAAATGAATCTCATATAGTCCGTAAGAAGTGAATGACAAATATAACTACTCTAGAGGGGCCAGATATTTGTATATACGGGGATAGGAGAAGCGGGAATCTGTGTTTACTGACGATTGCTAAAGCTCGAAAGCTGGTTGCTTAGGGTTGTGATAATTACTTGGCATATGCTATTGATGCTAAGGCTGGGAAGCAAACTGTGGTCGTTGTTCCTGTTGTCTGTGAATCCCTGGATGTGTTTCTGGATGACTTGTCTGGTATGCCACCTAAAAAGACAAGTGGAGTTCCGTATCGATTTGATTCCTGGATCTGCTCCGATAGCTCGTTCTCCATATCGCCTTGCTCCTACCGAGATGCAAGAAATGACGAACAACTTCAAGAGTTGTTGGATAAAGGCTTCATTCGACCAAGTTCATCGCCATGGAAGCCCCAGTTTTGTTTGTGAAAAAGAAGGATGGCACAATGAGAATGTGCATCGATTACCGTGAGCTGAACAAGTTGACTATTAAGAATAAGTATCTACTGCCAAGAATTGATGACTTATTCGATCAGTTACATGGACCAAGTGTCTTTTCTAAGATTGATTTGAGGTCCGGATACCCTCAGTTGAAGGTTCAAGATGAAGATATACCGAAGACAGCACTCAGGTTTCGATATGGGCATTATGAGTTTCTGGTTATGCCTTCTGGGTTAACCAACGCCCTAGCTGTCTTTATGGATCTTATGAACAGGGTTTGTAGACTGATGTTAGACAAATCGGTGATCGTATTCATTGATGATATCTTGGTGTACTCTAAGTCTGAGGCTGATCATGTTGTTCATTTAAGAGAACTGTTAGAGTTCTTAAGAAAGGAAAGGTTGTATGCCAAATTCCCAAAGTGTGAGTTTCGACTGCAACAGATACAATTATTATGGCATGTAATTTCTAGAGCTAGAAATTCTGTAGATCCAGCTAAAGTTGAAGCTATAATGAATTGGGAGCCGCCCCGTGATGCAACAAAAATCAAAAGTTTCTTTGGTTTAGCAGGTTACTATCGGAGGTTCATAAAAGATTTCTTGAAGATTGCAGTTCATTTGACTGTATTGGCAAAGAAAATTGCACTGTTTGTGTGGGAGACTGAACAACGGGAGGCGTATGAGATTTTGAAGAACACCTTAAGTGAAGCACCAGTACTTGCCCTACCGGAGGGTAATGAGGACCTGGTAGTTTATACAGATGCGTCGAGGCTGGGGTTAGGTGTTGTATTGATGCAGCGCGGAAAAGTCATTGCTTATGCCTCGAGACAATTAAAGCAACACGAAAAAGACTACTCGACATACGATTTGGAGTTGACTGCTGTCACGTTTGCCTTGAAGTTGTGGAGACATTATTTGTATGGGCCTAAGTGTCAACTTTACACGAACCATTAGAGTTTGAAGTACATTTTCAGCCAGAAGGAACTTAACATGAGACAACGTAGGATTGGGCGGTAATTGCGACGATCATTTGGTGAAAGAAGCATCCTTACACTCGAGGATATCATGCTGTCGTGTATATTAAGTTTGGGCGGTAATTGCGACGATCATATACCACTGATAGAATTCTCGTACAATAATAGTTACCACGCGACCATTAAGAAAGCGCCGTTTGAGGCACTATATGGAAGAAGATGTAGGAAACCGACATGTTGGAGAGAGACTAGAGAGACTCCGATTGCTGGGCCGGCACTACTACAAGAAACGAACGAGAAGATACCATTAGTTCGACAGAATATGAAAGCAGCCCAGGATCGACAGAAAAGTCATCACGATAGAAGGCACAAACCGATCAATTTTGATGTGGATGATTGGGTATATCTGAAAGTATAACCTATAAGAGGTGTTACTCGTTTCGTGAAAAGAGGCAAGTTGGCTCCAAGATTTGTTGAACCTTTCAAGATAATAGAAAAAGTGGGAAATCAGTCTTATCGTTTAGAATTGCCTGAAGAAATGTTGGGCATACATCCAGTATTTCATGTAGGAAATCTTAGAAAGTCCTTTACAATTGGAAATGAGGACTGGGCTGATCACACAGAGCTGTAAATCGTTCAAAGGCTCCGATATGTGGAAGAGCCGGAGTGTGTGCTGGATACCAAAGTGAAGAAGTTAAGGAACAAAGAGAGAGAGATGATGTTGATACGTTGGAAGCATCATAAAGGGGCAAACCATACATGGGAACCAAAGACAAAGATGTTATAGAAATATCGTCAACTGTTTGAAGCTAAGTAACTTCGAGGTTGAAGTTCAAGCGTGGTGGAGCCCATGCTGTAACATCCTTAAATTTAAATTGTTGTATTTGAGGTTAGTTAGTTTGAATTTTTAAATTTTAATGTAATTAACTTGGATTACGTGATTATGATTTTTCACTCACCAACATCCCGATATACTGTGATTCCGAAGTGCAATTTCCTTATCTTGCAATCCCGTGCAGCACTCAAGAACAAAACACATAGACATCAGGTACCATTTCATTAAAGACCATGTAGAAAAAAGGACAATAGAACTGTATTTTTGTAGGCACAGAATTTGAACTTGCTGATAATTTTACTGATGCTTTAGACGAACCTCGTTTCAGTTCATAGTATCTCAAATTGGCATGTTGAATCCTCCTTCTAGTTAAATATTAGATGTTCCCTAAATAAGTCTGTTTCAAACAATTGTTATAATTGTTTGGAACTCCTTTATTTAGAAAATATCTTATACTTAAATTTACAAGTCGTGCAACAAAATTATGTTCTTTGTTTGTTTATCTATGTATGTCTTTAATGATAATGAACCTCATAATAGCTATGTGAAATGTTCAGTTTGAGTGGGACGCTAACCATATCTAGGTTTGTCGAAATTTCAATTCTATAAGGGTTTAGGGTTCAAATCAAAAAGGGTAATTGCCTATTTGAGGAGGAGTATAAGAGGAAATGTGTTTGTCAATTTTTTTATTTTTATTATTTGTATTTTATTATTTTATCTTATTTTATTTTCCTTTTAGTGTCGTTCTCTGAAAAAAACCATTAAAAAACACATAAATATTTTACCTGTTTCTGTCATTTGAAAATATTTCAAAAAATTTAAAAGATTTTTATCTTCTATGTTTTTTATCTTCCTTATGTTGATTTGCTTAGTTATATTTTTTTTTTGTTATTAATGAAAACCGCAAAAAGATTTTATTTTTTCGGCCACTTCTTAATTTTATTCAGTTAGCTTATTTTGTTTAGCCCACACTTGTTTTAATTTAATTTTTCTATGGCCCAAATTTTTTTTTTCTGTTTGGCCCACACTCAGTGCAAAAACAAGCGGGTCACAGGGGCCGACCCCACCCGCCTCCATATAAAGAAGCGGGATTTTTTCTTTCTTCCTCTTCACGCTTTCTCTTTCTTCTCCGACGCTCCCACTGCCACCAAACCGCCATTGTAGCCCACACAATCCCTCAAAAAGTTACATTTGCACCCGTTTTCTTCTGATTTCTTGCTTATTATTGCTAATCGCATCCCAGGTAACACTTTCCTTCTTTTAATTTTAAGTTTAACATGCATTACTTAGGTTTTTAGTTTTCCACTTTTTTCGAGGGTATTTCGTCGGTTTTTTGGTTTTTTAGGCTAGTAAATCACTTTTTTAAATGTTTGTGTAGTTCAGTTTAGTGTTCCTTATCATTTCTAGTGTTAGGATCTGCATTTTCATGCATTTTAGAGTTTTTAGTACTGTACATGTATGCATGTGCATGAATACATTAAACACATATTGTTCTAAGTATAACTTCTGGTGTCCAATCCAAATTTCAGGTCCATTCGAAATTCGGACCACATATACTTATCGCCTTATTAAAACAAAAGTATCATCCTTTGGACCATCCAAAACTCGGTTTCATCCGAAATTCGGACGGTTCCCAAGCATGACACTTACGTATTTATCTAAATATATGGCATGGACCCACCCGAACTTTGGGTCCATACGAAATTCGGACCACTTCTGAATTTTGGTTGTTCATATTTTCCTGTTGTCGCTAAGGACCCATCTGACCTTCGGTGAAAACCAAAATTCGGGTCCATCCTAAATTCTGGAAACTCTCATATTTATATTTTTTTTAAGTTTTATTTGGCATGCATCACTCCCCATCCGGAATTCGATCCTACCAGAATTTCGGACAGGATTCATGCAAAATTCAGATGCCTTTTCAGTTCAACACTTAGCATTTTTTATGTGTTTCTCATTGCATTTTAAAATATTCTAGAAACAAAATAAAATTCCAGTTCTTGCAGCATTGGTTCTAGTTAAAAATAAGTGTTTGAGTGAACAACTCTATTCTAACATTGGTCTCTTAACGATCGACTTTGGATTTTCTTCAGTAGAATTCACTTTTTACTAATGAAAAACTCGATGCTTTAAATAGAATAGATGGGTTCGATTTCACACTTATTTCAGACTACTTCACAATGTATTATTTTATCCAAGTCTACCTAACTAACTATTTCACCTTAACCATTCCCCAACCTGCCATCCCTCTAAATAACCAACAGCTCTCGAAAATACCCTTCTTCACCGCGCCCATCATACAGAATTTGCCCGAAAACTAGCAGCTTGACCTATCCCTTCTCCGCACCGAAGCCGAGGATATCACTTTCGATATTCTCATAGGGCCCCCATTTTCTACTCTCTCACCACTGCCATCTCCGTCCCAAGCATATATTTTCAACAATTCCGGTTCCATCTTAAATTTATCAATGAGGCAGTCCCTCATTTCATCAACAAAATAGATTCTGTTCCCATCCGCATAACCCTCGAAGCCATCTGCCATATTCTTCGCCTCCCGTCTGAACATTTTTCCATATCCAAATACACCTTCGCTGTCATACCTACTCCAGACCAAACACTCCAACAAGTCCAAGTCTTGGGGTATGACGGTGTTCTCTCGAAGCCGTCAGACTTCAAAACCAAACATCTACAATCCCATTGGCGAGTATTTTTTGATGTACTCAACAAGTGTTTCATAGGAAAACACTCAGGCCATGACTCTACATCAATCCATGTTCTTGCAATGTTTGCCGCCTTTGCATACGACCAACATTACGACTACACACAGTTTATTTTTAATGAGCTGAAACGGGCTGTACAAGACAAGAGAACAAAAAGAGAGAAAATTTATTCCATTCCAAAGATTCCTTCAACTCTTTATATAGTTTGCCATGGATCAAAATGATGATATTCATGAGAGGCCAGAAGTAGATGTCTATAAGACCATTGCTCTACAAAGGTTCAAGCTCCCGAGGGAACTTCCTCGGGTGCCAGTCTTGAATATTCCCCAGTCACTCCTAAGACTGGCTGACTAGCGTTTAGAGCGGGTTAGGTTTTATTATCAAAGAGTGTATCCAGAAGAGGCTCTGTCAGATGCGATAGAGTCATCCAATTCATAAGGTTCGGAGAGCATGAGTGAGGACAAGGGAGAAAAGGACGACAATGAAAATATCATGGGATCTGGTTAGTGGGAGTTGAGTGTTGATAGGGAGGGAGGAGGTGATGAGAGGCCAGAGGCAGGTGATTCCAAACACACCGTCTCGAAACCGTTGAGGGCTGATAAAATAAGAGCTGAGGGAGTACCATTTACCCAAACCCAGACAAGTCAGGAAAAGGATACCAGTCCAGTAGCCACCATAAACCCCCCAGCCACTCAGGTTCCCCCTTCAAAGGGAACCTGTTTCATCCACGGGGATGAAACTCAAAGCCATCTCCACGTCGCTCGGAGAGGGGAGATGTTGAAACAGGTCACATGCTGACCCAGGTGACTGACGATCAATTGATCACAGCTCATGCCACACCCCATAACACTCCTCCGCACATTCCAAACGTCTCCGTGACGTCTCTGTGAGCTTTATGATCTGTACCACCAGCTGGTGACGCAAAAATAAGGGAAGGAAGTCCTGTCGCGGCCACGCCAATGCCGTTCGCGTCAGGCCATTAAGGGATAACTCATGAAATGCTAACGACACTTCTTTGTGAAGCCGGAGTTGTTACCCGGGTTGACCTGGCAGCCCTCAAGGAAACTTCTGAGGAAGAGCATTCCTCCCTTCTCTCATTTTTAAAGGGAAAGGCTGTTGCAACTCAAGAGTTTTTACCAGGTACCTCATCAGTCAAAGAAACTTCCACTATCCATACTTTACAGGACCAGATAGCTACGACAATTGCCCTGTTCACTGACTCATTGAAAATCTACAGTTGCTAATTCTGAGGGTCAATGCTGAATTGAATAAAAGGATGAATAGGTTGGAATCGGTAGTAATTGACCTACAAATTCTCTGCCGCCCTCAGGTTGAGTCTCTCAAACAAAAACACGATGATCCCGAGGACTCAGGTCATCCTGAGGGGAGAAGCGCCCCAGAGTTTAGCCCGAGGGAGAAGTCCTTGTATAGGGGTAGCGAAAGTAAGAGAAGTGAGTGGGAAACAAATCAACAGTGCCCTAGAAGGTCAAAGAGAGGAAGATTTGATAATGGCTATGGTGGTGTATGAGCCTCAACCTGAAAAAATCGAAGTCATCTTGCTTTCTGATTCAGATTCTGAGAGTGACCGAGATGAACCTATCGAAATACCTAAACTAGAACCAGAGTCACCCCAAAAATCATCCTCCTCCTTTGACTTTCTTAACTCACCCTCTCATGTGCCTCAAGAAGAAATTTACTTAGCTATAAAAGCCCCTACCCCTCCTCAAAGCCAAAAGCCTAAATTAAACCCTGCCACCTCCACGTTCACCCAAACACAACCTACTGAAACAGCAGAACCTTCAGCTTCCCAAACTGTGGACTGTTTTAAAAAAAATCCTTGAACCTTCATTGATATATGATAAGGGGGACCTAGATTGGGTGGATTGGTTCTCAAAAGGCAAAGTGCACTCTCTGCCTACTGAGGAGAGAGATAATCTGAGGCTTGACCACTAGGGTCGAGTCTATCGAATGTTGGAAATTCCCGCGACGGAGGTTGAGGCTCCACCAGTTCAAGGGCTTAAGCAGTAGTTAATGAAAATTAAAGTAGAAGATTTTCTTGGGCCCTATCTAGAAGAAAAATTCAACATCGTATTTATGAAGAAGTCAGGGATGAATCGTCGACGGCTGCTCATGGAATTAAGTGATATATCCAAAGCTGAGCCAGATGAGTACGACCAAATGATGTTGCGGGAAACGAGACTAAAGTTACAAGTTTGAACAAAGTGTAAAGTGGTAGATCGTCTCAATATCCATGTACAAATGGGCCCGTCTATTTACACCTTCATTTGATATTAAACGAGAAGAGGGGTCATCACAACTGGTCCACGAGTGTGATCTTGATTTCAGGAACGCTGATGACATCGAAATAATGCATAACAAACTGAAAAACAAAGTAAAGGGGTGATTGAGTCATGTCACGGCTCTGGCTGATCTAACCTGGAGTATGAGACGACACTCCATCATAATGTGCTTAAGAGACTTTCAAATGGCTATGGAGAGCTATCTAGTTAAGGTGGGCCTCAAAGCTCCAGACCAGACATTTCTTTGAAATCGATCTTTAACCGATATATCGAGTCTTCATGAGAGCAGATCAGGGCTTCTTATTTTTGAACAAACAAGGGCGAAAGAGTTTCTTGCGTTTTGGGGAGATGTCTTGTTATTCTGATGGCACACTACGTTTAATAAGAGCGGAACTGAACGGGAGAATCCAACAGGATGATGCCCAGATGTTTAGAGAGATCATGAAGAAGCCGATGGAGATACAAGACGTCCTCAATGCAATTGAGCTAATGAATGACAGACTTCACGCTCGTCAAGTCACACAAAGATTCGACGGCATACTCGGTTTGCGAGAGTCTGATGAACAAGCTTGCCACCTGCCACAGTGATTGAAAAGGGGGAGATTGTTAAATATTAAATTCCAATCATGTGGTTCCAATTTGTATTGGATAGTTTTTATTTAATGTCATTATAATTTCATCTCCTTTGATGTAATCTTTTATTTTATTTAATGTCATTGTAGTTTTCTTATATTTAATGCCATTGTATTTAATGGAAACCCACGCCTAGGGTTTCCAACTTTTGTCATATTCTAAAAAGTGGCGCCTGCATTTCTTTTTTTCTCTCTGACAGTGTTCATGCAAAGATTGAAATTTTCTCTTTGTTTTATCAATTATATCATTTTTTTATTGTGTGTGAGTGTTTGATTATCGATTGGGACTACAACAACAAAGTTGTAGCTAACAGTTCAGACCATTAGAACCGATAATGCTACTGCGTTCAAGAATAAATCATTCGACACTTTTCGTAACTCTTTAGGAACAACTCATCAATTTTCTGTTGCTCATACCCCTCAACAGAACTGGGTGGTCGAACGTCGCAGCCGTAATCTAGTTGAATCTGCAAGGACGATACTAGCGTATTCTAATATGTTGTTATTCCTCTGGGCCGAAGCTTTAGCTACTACAAATTATACCCAGAACAGATCAATTGTAAATAAACGCTTTGGTAAGAAACCTTATGAATTGATAAATATAAGAGAACCTAATGTAAAATATTTTCATGTCTTTGGATGCAGGTGATTCATTCTGAATGATAAAGACAATGTTGGAAAATTCAATTGGAAAGAAGATGAACAAATTTTCATTGGATATTCAAAAAAATTGGAGGCTTTTCTAGTGTACAACAAGTGCACCAAAACTGTCAATGAGAGCGTTCATGTACAATTTGAAGAAGGCATAGTGATGGCTACTGGACAAGTCAGTTTAGGATCTGAACTTCAACTAGAAAAACTTTAAAGAAGTGTTCTAACCTTAAAGATAATGCGAACGATCTTCTGATATGCTTTCTAACAGGGTTACTAAAGATCCTATAGTGGTCACTGATCATTCTGCACCTGAGACTTCTGGAGATTCTATTCAAATACCAACTAAGTCAGAGGATGTGTCTAAACCTATAGCAGTTTCTACTGAAAGTGCTCAATTCAACAGCTCCAGAAATTCAAAATTCTTCCCTTGAAAACTAGAATGCATCTTCGTCTAAAATCCCAATTGCTCCTTAGATTCCAACTGTTTTGGAATATACTCCCCGACAACCCTATCTTGACCTAGAACCAAACCAAGACCAATATCAACCATATCCTCACGTACAAATGGACAAGGGATCATCCTCTAGAGAATATCATGGGAGATCCTTCTGCTTCAGTCCAAATCAGAAGAACTACAATAAATGAATGCTTATTCTCTAACTTTCTGAGCAAGATCGAGCCGAAAGACAGTCAAACAGGCTCTGTAGGATTCTGATTGGATTCTAGGAATGCAAGTGGAGTTAAATCAATTCAAAAGGCTGAGGGTATGGAGATTGGTTGAGAAACCAAAAGTCAAATCCATAATTGGCACAAAGTGGGTCTTCAAAAATTTTAAAAAAAAAAACAAAAACGGTGTGGTGTCTGAAAAAAAGCTCTAGAGCCTGGTATGATGCATTAACTTTATACCTTATTAAATGTGGCTTCAATAAAGGTACAGTTGATACTACCCTTTTCATTAAACATCATGGTCTTGACATTATCGTTATTTAAATATATGTAGGTGATCTAATATTTGGGTCTACTAATCCAAAATTTTTCAAAAAGTTCGCGTTTTTAATGTACCAAAATTTTGAAATGAGCAGGATGGGTGAAAGTAATTTCTTTCTGGAGTTAAAAGTTAGACAACGGAGTGATGGAATTTTCATTGATTAATCAATCAAAATATATTCAAGACTTCTTGAAAATGCTTAATATGAATAACAGTACCCAATAAAAACCTTCATGGTTCTTGATTCAAAATCTAAAGTCAATGAAGACATTTCAGGAAAAACTGTAGATGTTACACATCATCGAGACATAATTAGGTCTTTAATGTACTTAACGGCAAGTAGACATGATGCTATTGTTCGATACGTGTGTTTGTGGATGATATCAGGCAAATCCAAAGGAATCCCATTTGGCTGCTACCAAAAGAATTATAAGATATCTGAAGGGTACCCTAGATCTCGGTTTATGGTATCCTAAAGAATCAACTTTTACATTTATTGCTTACTCTGATGCTGATCGTGCAGCAGAAATAATGGATCGAAAGAGTACATCGGGTGCAATTCAAATTCTCAGTGATAAATGTTTGTTGGTTGTCCAAGAAACAACATTGCATTTTATTGTCAACAGTAGAGACAGAATATGTAGACGTGTCTTCTTGCTGTTCTCAAGTGCTGTGGATGAAGAGTCAACTCAAGGATTATGAGTCTACACCATAAAATATGCCCATATATTGTGATTCATAGAGCGCAATGAATATCGCTTCAAATCCGGTGCAACACTCCAAAACAAAGCATATTGACATCCGATACAATTTTAGAAAAGATCACGTAGAAAATGGAAATGTTGCATTATACTTTGTATCCGCTGAATATCAGTTACCTGATTTGTTTACGAAAGTGTTATATGAAAATTTTTAATATTTTGGTATACAAATTAGGTATGCTAAATCGTTAGTTTCAAACATTCAATTTTTACAAAATATAATTTTACAATCTTATATTCTATCTGACCTAATTTTAGTAAACGTCTTGTTCTTAAATGTCACTGATATTTATTAGACTAGACTGATTTTGGATTGTTTTGTGCATGGGGAGCTTATAGAGTTTTTATCTAAATGTTGTCTTTATGTGCTTAAGTGTAGGGGGAGTTTCTAATTTTTTTTACTTGTTATTATTATTATTATTATTTTATGTGTAAAATTTATTTTATGTGTGAATTTTTTTAAGTGTGTTTCTATTTTTTTGCTTTTACTTTTTTTTTATTTTTTTGTTTTGTTTGTTATTGGGCAGATAGAGAGAGGAAATATGGGCCAGGTAACCAAAATATTTAAATTCAAAATTTAAATTCATTTGAAATTTTTTCGGTTACTGTGCAATCCCTCTCCTTCCTTTCTCTGCAAGCAAGAATCAAACGAAAGAAGAAAACTCTCCCTTTTTTACTTTGTGACTTCAGATTGTGTGCAAAATTTGTAAGTTTTCTTTTTGTTTTTTGTATTTCTACTGTGTTTAGTATGTGTGTTTGTGTTGATTATCTGGTACTGTGGTTATCTGTTCTTTAAACTTGAAAAGTTGAAATTTTTGATCTCATGGATTTGTGCTTAAATGTTCAAATTAGTTGTTTGAATATGTGTGAAATCATGAAACATACATGGATCTTAAATTTTGAATCATACACTTGACTATACAGAGTTTAATTCGAATTTTTGTGTTCTTAGTTTCGATGTTATGTTACTGTAATTCCTTGATTTTTGCAATTTTTTTTTGGTTTTAGCATTAGATCATTAGGAAAGTAATTTAGAATAGGATTTCGAGTGTGGTAGTGTAAATTTTCAGTGTCTAAATATGTGTTTTTCATTTTTTTTCATTGTGTATTAGAATTGGAAAAAAAATTTTGGTGTAAAGTTTGAATGAAAGGATATTCGATTTATATGAAGTGTCATTCGAATTTCAATCAATGATATTCAAATTTTAGACATTGTAATTCGAATTTCTTTGTTTGATATTCAAATTTCAGGTAATATGATTCGAATTGTTATCTTCTTTATTCAAAATTTATCTTGTTCCAATCAAAATTGATGCCTTGCCAATCGAGTTTCATTACTTATCCTTCGAGATTCAGGATTAAGTACTTGAATTGTTATCAACATTGTATAAAATTCAATGATAGTCATTCAAAGTTTATCATTCATACTTCAAATTGATTCCCAAACTATTCGAATTTCATTCTGAATCATTCAAAGTTTAATCAGAGACATTAAATTTTATTGCATATCATTCGAAATTCGTTCCGAGTCATTCGAATTTCATTCCATATCATTCGAGTTTCGGTCAATAAACTTTGAGATTGCTCTATTATCATTCAAAATAATACATTCATCATTCGAGATTAGTCATTCATTATTCGAATTTTATTTTGTGGTTCTCGAGATTGCTATAATACACTTTGAGATTGTTCTATATCATTCGAATTTCATGCATACTCATTCGAGATTCATATTGCATGATTCAAAATTCAATTCTTGAATTTTTCTAAGTGTGGGAAATTTAATTTTTCAAAGAAAGTTAACTTTTAACAGGTTAAGTTTTTCAAATCTGCCTTTTATAACATTGGTTTCTTGATGGTTGACTTTGGAATCCTAACATTATTTATTTTTTATTATTGTCTAGAATCTCGATGCTGTAAAACGATGTAACACAAATTTTTCAAACTTCCAGTGGAATGTTATTTTTCTTTATGTGTTATGTTTAGGATAGAATATGATAAGATTGCTTTCATATTGCCCTTTTGTACACTTGTATCTAAACCAGTCAGGTCAGCATTAGTTGTTGGTCCTAAACCTAACCAGTACCTAAAACTCACATTGTCAGACCCAAACACTTTCTCCTACTATCCGACACCAATCACATGCTAGACTCTTCGGTTATCAAAGTTAGACATCCTGTGGTTGTTGAGATTCTGAAGGTCATCTCCTTGGTTACCGATTGCAATATAAACCTTCCATACCTATAATTTACATCCATCAATTATGGCATACCAACAAATTTGTTCCTGATGTGGGAGATCATCACTTCGAAGTTATCATCGCCCAATACAAAGCTAAGATCACCCTAGCTAGATTCTAAGGTGTTGTTTGTTTTTTAAGAGGTTAAATGTCTGAAGTCTGAAAACCAGGTCTGAAATTAAGAGGAGGCCTTAACATCTGAAATTAAGAGCCTCTTAATTTTAATTAAGACATCTCTCATCCTCTTAAAATTCAGAGGAAAATTCAGAGGTTTCAACCTCTTAATTCTGAACCCAAACAAACAAACTTAATTTATTATAGATCTGAACTTTAGACTTCAGAGGTTTTTTAAGAGGGTCTTAATGGAAAACAAACGAGGCCTAACACAACTTGTTTTTACCAAGAAAGATAGACTGGAATAATTTTCCAGCTCTTGTTGACTTTGAGAACTTTGCTTCCGAAGAATAAATGTGTAGGGACTTTGTTGGTCCCAACAGGTTTCCCAAGTATGTTGCAGTAGGCTGTAGAGGGGGGTGAATACAGCTAAATAAAATTCAACACACTTTTTCTCAATATATGTATGTATATATTAACAAGTGTTAATTACAAATAGGTTTGAACTACGGAATGTTCAAACATAGATAACAGAAACAACATATGAATTCACTCACTAAGATGCACTCACTGTTTTACAAGACACAGACAGACAGCTTAGAACAAGAACAGCTTGGACAGACTAACTATTCTCTTCTGGGCAGAACTTGCATGCATGAAAACACAATTCTTTTGCACGTTCTGGATTTGTGGATTGTCTCTCTCTTGGTTATCTCTCTTTCCTAAGAAGCTTCCTTTTATACACACTCAGAGAATCCCAATGAAACTTCCTAATTGGATGCAGAGATAGTGGAGTGCCTTTACAAAAGGGCAAGACTGCACATTCTGACAAAACAGAATTTGTCTCTATGTAGCAGAATCTTTGTGTTTTCCTTTTTGTCTCTGTTGCAGGCAGCTTTACCTTAAAGTGGAATGTCAACTTTTATCCTTTCCTCTACTTGTATAGCGGTTTTGATATAATAAATGGTCTGTCACTCATTTCAAATATCCTTTTTGTCTTCATGTATCACAACAGCTTAGGTAGTGAAAGCAGTTTCTGATTTTCCACTTTGTCTTCAACTTGCAAACTGATCTTCACGTCAAAGAATTTACATGATGACATGGAAACAAATTCCATAAAGTGTACAACCTGTTCACAAAGAACAAAACACTTAGATTGGATCATAGCTAACAGGCACAAATAACATAGATAGTTTATGCCAAACCGGTCCAACAGTTTAGGACAACTTGGGCAATCTGCCAAGTTACAACTAATGTAACAGGATGAGCAGCTTTAGGCTTATATTGCAAATCACTTATCAGGTTTCAATAAGGCATTAAAGGACCTTAAATTATACCCTTAAGTTTATCAAACAAGTTTGATTAATAATCTCCCCCTATGATATAGAACAGGTTTGATTGAGGCCTTTTTGTGCCTAATAATCTCCCCCTATTTGCAATAATCAGCCTAAGATGATTCCATCAAAGATCACTATATATTTTTACATTACAGTTGTTGAAATGAAAATACAACATTGTAGTAAAGTAAAAGATCAGTTTATATATACTGCTTTTGATTCAAACATCATATGTTTACATAAGTACAACTGATGTACTGGAATGGATTACAACACATGTAATAAAGTACAACTAATGTACAAAGAAAAATTTCAACATATTTGGACTATTGAAGTTGGGAGCAAATAATGGCAAGCCTTTCCAACTGATGGACAACTTCCATTTTTCATCTACTCATCAGTAGATGGACCTTGAAGTTGTTGTTGTTGTTCAGCTTTCTTATAAGCTCATTCCAGGCTGGCATCAATGTCCTCTAATTCACTCCTGAGGAACATAAAGTCTGGACTCTCGAGTTCTCCTCTTTCGTAGAAGACTTTAAGCTTTTCCCAAATGATGACTCACCATCTTGCATGCTGTTCAAAAGCATTTGAGAGTCTGAAGGCAATGATTTGCTTAAGACCAGCCTTATGATGATCTAAAGCTCTCTGGAAACACATTTTCTTTGTCAAGGGGTCCACAAAGAATACCCTTACTTCAGTCTCTTCGATAAATTTGCTTCTTCAGGTTCAACTCCCTTGGGCAGTCCACGATTGATCCCTCTGATTTCAACAGCGTACATACCATGTTCAATCATCATGATCAGCTCTTCAAGCTCTGTATCCTTCTTTTGCTTTCTAGGCTTGATCTTCGGTTCCACTTGTGAGGTATCCTTGATCATTTCTTCAGAGATCAAGCCTAGATCTCTTACTTTCTCCATCAGCTTCTTAACATATGCCCTGACAGTTTTGGCAGTTTCAGATTTGGATCTGCTAAGGGTAACATCAAGTTCAACCCATTCTCTATATCCAATGTAGGCAACATCAGTGGACTCATAAGCTTCCAATCCAGGACCTTCAGCACCAAGCAGTGTGATTTGAAGCCTCCATTGTTTATGGGAACAACTTTGACAATTGTTTCTTTGGCAAGTCTTCTGTTTGCTACATCAAAGAACTTCTTTCTTACCATATTGTCAATGTGGAATTGTGCATTTGCTGATGAGGATACAGGCTTTGTCTTGGTCACCATGACCTGTGAACCTTGGTCTTTCCCACCCTCTTTACCAGTCACTGACTTATTTGCAGTTTCCATCAGCTTCCTTTGTACATCCAAGGAGGGCGTTTTGATTTTTCTTGCCTCATTGGCTGCAAAGGCTTTAGACGCTTTTGCAGAGGCTGCCTCCTTCTTCTTCCTTTCGAAGATCTCAACCTGGTCTTGTTTCCACTGATAATAAGTATCCAGTGCAAGACCCATCTCTTTGGATTGAGCCTTGTCATATTTCAGTTGAAGGGCCTTCTGAGTATCAGTGTCAATAGTAACTTTCCCTTTCCCCTTTGCTGATCTGGTCATAACTTTTTCAGTTTCTTTTTATTCTTCTTCTTTAGTTTCTTCCAAGACTAAGTGACTTCTTCTGCTTGGCCTGTCCCCAGGAATAGATTCCTCCCCCTTAGATGGTGCAGGGCTTGGAGATCTAGCCTGCATAGGCTGAGCAGTTGTTTCAAAGACAGTGGAAGTACCTGCAGCATCACCAGTTTTTAAGCGGTCTGCTACTTGGCCAACTGAAGCTGATTTCTCCTTAGAGGGATATGAAGATTTCTTCCCCGTAGACTTTGTCTTCAAGGTAGACTTCTCCACCTTGCAGCAGGCTTGGTAACAGGTCTTGAACCAACCAGGCTATGCACTAAGAAAGCCAGGTTGTCCTTGACCTCTATTAACTGGGTAACACAGGTTGCAAGGGAAGAAGAATGAGAATTGGCAAAGTTAGAAAGCTGGGAAATAACAGCCCCGTCAGTGTCAGTGAACACAAAACCTTGAAGCTGTGCAAGAGTTATTTCAAGAGACTCATGCATGTCATCAAAGCCTGCTGCCATAGAGTTTGACAGGGATATCACTAAGGTATTTAGAGAGGGCAGTGTGGTAGAGCAGGTTTCAACAATACCTGACAGTTGTTGCGAAACAGCTATCAGGATGGACATAGAGCCCTGTTGATGAGCAAGAATTGATAAAAGGGATGATGAGAGTTGTTGCAGTTGTGCAGTGAGTGCAAGCAGCTGTGAGGAAGGATTAGGTAGGGGATCAGGTGTTGGAAAGGAAGTGTTGAAAGAATCAAGAAAACCTTTAAGCTGAGCAGACACGGAGTCTGCAACGGTAGATGGAAGGGTAGTCATTGAGGTTTCCAAATAACCAACTTTGTTGGACAACACAGAAAGTTGTTCTTTCAAAGAAAGTTCTTTTGGGGATGGGGGAGTATGAGTAGATTTTTTTGATTGTGTGGATGGAGAGCATTGAGGAGTATGGGGATCACTGGGAGATGGCAGTGGAACTTCAGAGAGAAGTTCCATAGCCTAGGCATAAGTTAGATGGCCCAGTTTAGAAAGGTCAAGAATACCTTCAGTAATGGCTGTAGCTACTTCATGAGGTGAGGCTTCTGGGGATGGTAGCCTTTCAGATGTCACTGGCATGGTAACAACCAAGACCAGGGGTGGTTCACTCAGTAGTGCCTTGGTATGGAGGGACTTTTTCATGGGGAGAGGGGATGTGCATGTTGGTACACCCGGTGTGACGACAACAGTCTACTTTTGTAATACATACTCATTTGTAATAGATAGGGCCATATTAATACAAGTCATGATTGTTTGTTCATATTTATGTCTTAAGTTCATGATTGTGTATTGTGTTCATGTTTGCATGTTAAGTTCATGATTGCTAGATAAGTACATGAGATATGAACTTATGAGAATTACTTCATGATGCATTAACCTATGGTGATAAGTTCATGAGATATGAACGTATAAGAATAAGTTGATGAGGCATGAACTTATGGTGATAAGTTCATAAGGTATGAACTTATGAGAATAAGTTCATGAGACATTTACTTATGAAAATAAGTTCATGAGGTATGAACTTATGGTGATAAGTTCATGAGGTATGGACTTATGAGAATAAGTCATAGGGTACGCACTTAGCCCTGATAAGTTTATACGAACTTATCTGTATGGGCTTGAACTTGTAAGTCCGTAGGCTTGGGCCATGCACGAACTTAACGGTTATTTCATGAACTTATGCTTTGAAATTGAAAAAAGACTTTTAGATTTCGAGAGAGATAGTTTCAGACGAATTTAAAGACTTTAATCAGAGCAAACCAAAGGAGCAGTACATCTTGTGGGGTCGATACTCGTTCGCCTACCATCGTGTTTGGCTCCGTGTTACCGCGTGTGTGTTTGTGATCGATTCGTTAACGTCAAACGTGGATTCCGCACTCGTTCGACGCCCTCACGCATTGATTGGATTTGTAGAAGGTGGACCTTAAACTGGTATCAGAGCTAACAATTGAGTGTTCTTCGTGTTTCGTTGAACATTCAAAGGTTTCTTGGTATTTTTCCGGATAAATCACATTTTCAAAGAGTTTCTTTGTTGATTTGAGCAGTTCTTATAGTCTATAATCATCTTAGTTCATCTATTCAGTGGGATTCATCGTTTTTAGCCTTAAAACGTTGAATTAATCTGAGCTTTTGAAAAAAAATCGAATTTTGGACGTACTCACGAATTTGCGGCGCACGAAGTTAGTAGGAAATATGGGCTTCACGAACTTATCAGTGACACGCTCCTCCACAAACTTGTCAGATTTCACGAACTTGTCAGTTTAGGGATCTACGAACTTGACTTGCTACGTTCGTACGAACTTATTAACCCACGGACTTGTCAGAAACGAATTTGTCAGGATTACGAACTAGGGATTCATGAACTTAGGTCTAACGAACTTAATTTCAAACAAACTTATTTTGGGAAAACGAAATTAGTTGTAAGTTCGTATGAACTTATCATAAGTCCGTACGAACTTAGTTAAAATTTATTTTTTACAAATTAGGTTTGTGAAACAAAAGTCTTCGAGAATGTCTAGCTTAAACAAATTTATGGAAATGGACCACGAGGTGGGTAAACCAAACTCCCCACCAAAGCTTATGAAGATTGAGGATTATTATTGGTGGAAGGATAGGTTTCCGGACTTCACTAGGTTTACGATATGTGCATGTGGATATGTATCGATGAAGGGTATTTTCCTCCTACTCAGGAGCTCGAAGGCAGGATGAATGTTCTATCCTATCAACAAATGAAAGATGAGGATACGAAAATTTATGAAGATGAATCGGGCTCTATCTTCAATTAAAATGGCTATACCTTTGGAAATTCTACATACATTTAAACATCACAGAACCTCTAAGGAACCCTGGGAGGCTTTAGAGAAAAGATGAGGGAAATCCACGGGTGAGGAAGTGGAGAATATAATTGTTGAGGCAACAGTTTGCAATCTTTAAGGGTCTGAAGAATGAAAATTTGGATGAGGTGATCACAAGGTTCTATCGTCTTCTGACCGAGCTGGATAATCACAGAGTTGATTATCAAGAATCAGAAAAGATTGACAAATTTCTTGATGCGTTACCGCCAAAATGGGAGATGCACACTACTCTGATCAAGCATGATCAAGAGAAATTAGACACTCTCACTCTTGAAGAAGTTATTGGGACACTAAGATAAATTCAAGATATAAAAGAAGGAGATGGAATACGATCAGGTGCAAGATCCTGAAATGTACTTCGGTAAGTCAAAGCCATCAACTTTTAGTGTACCTAAGGCTGGAGCTACAACATTCTATTCTGGAGAAACAGAAGGCATACCAGCAGAAGCAGAGGAATCTAGTGGTAGGGCCTTTCTAAGGTTTTCAAAACCAGAAGATCAACCACAAAGCTCAGGATCTTCATCTCAGGGATACACAAAAATGCCAATGAGTGCAAAAATTGCAGAGGAGCAACTCAAGCTTCTAGCATCATTTCTAGCAGCATACAGTAACTGTATTCAGGGAAAGATAAATGATCCGGCTCTATGGGAGGAAGACTATGATCAAGTTGATCCTGATGATCTAGAACAGATGGACCTGCAATGGCAACTGGCCATTGTCACACAGAGGGTGAAGAGGTTCATGAAAAGAACTGGAAGAAACCTTAGTGTGAACAATGTAGGTTTTGATAAGTCGAAGGTCAAGTGTTACCACTGTCACGGGTTGGGACACTTTGCGAGAGAATGTTAGAGACCAAAGTTGGAAAACTATCAGAACACTGGTAGTCAGAATTCAACCAGTTCAGGGAATCAAGCTTCAGTAGCTGGGTTACTAACAAACGTATCTTCTAGCAAGCAGTTAGATGGTACTTATGATTGGAATTCACATCCGGAGGCAAACACTAAAGCGTTTATGGCTGAAGTGACTGAAACTGATAGTGGAGCAGAAGAGGAAAAGGAGGATACCCAGCAGTCTGACTCAAATCCATTGATTCTGGAAAAGTCTGAGTAGCTGACTACTCTGGAGTTTGCAGTTCACATGTCCAACGTCGAATCGGATCGGAAAAAGGTAACCCTCAACTTTTCTACTTTTCATGATTTATGTGTTTTATATACTACTTTAAATGATAAATTGAATTTAGTGCTAGAATCACATTCATCTATGACAGCTCAAATTCAATCTTTAAAATCTGACAATGCTAGTCTATTAGACAGTAAAAAAGATCTTAAGGCTAAAATGAAAGCTGATGCTCAAGATGTAATAGTTCTGAAAGACAAATTAAGCGAACAATGTGTCAGGATGGAACTAATTTGTGAGCATGTTGAAATCACTGACTAAGGAGATCTCCCTTAAAGATGTTGAATTAGCAGAAGCTGGAGTCAAGGTTGTTGAGGCAAATAGTAAAATTGAGAAGTTTAGGAATTCATCCTTGACCTTAGGTAAAATCTTAGATTCGCAGAGACGGTCCAAGAAACCAATTGGCCTAGGATATCAAGATGTGCCTCCACCTTTCAACAGAAAATATGTTCCTATCCCTTAGGATGAGACCAAGGAAACTGTTAAATCAGAGGATGTAAAGGTAACCGAGTCGGCTAAGTGTCAACAGCTAAGGTGTCTACAACTACTTCTCAGGTAAAGAAATTAGTAAAGTTTGTGCAGTCTAGCAGTGTGTCAAAACTAGAAGAAGCTAAAACTGTGAGTGATAAAAACCAAGAGGAGTTGAACAAGGCTGTTGATACAAACAAACAGGACATTAGTGAGACCTCTAAATCAAAGAGTGCTCGTAAGAAATCTATTGACAAGATGTCTAGCTTTAAATGTCATGAAAAAGGTCACGTTGCTTCAGGGTGTCCTTATAAGAAACTAGAGTCTACATAAATCATATGGAAACAAGAATAACAAACCTTGAAAACACTACCTAGTAATGCAAGCATGACTAGTTCTCAAAATTCAGAGAAGAACTCGAATATGACATCATGAGTAGGTAGTAAACAACCACCAGTGTCTATCAGACAAAATGAAGGAGATAGAAATAATTCACTGAATAGATTCCCGAGTCAATCAAGGTCAGGCCCCCAACCTGTCATTAGAACCTAAGAGGAGTTACACTCCAGTTAGGTCTCATACTCCTAACAGACATAAGACACCTGGTAGAGCCCAGAGTTATAACAATGCGATGCATTATAACAGAAATTACTCTAGGGCTGAACAGCAAAAGACAATCCAAAGGCCAAGAGTGGATACTAATCACTCAGCTCCACAACCTGTTCTTGCTCATAAACCAAACTCACCTGAAAAGAGAGAGGAGTATTTGAAAGAGTTCAAGTTTGTGGATGAGAATGATATTACCAAGTCAAGTCTGGGGAGAGAAGTCTACTGACAGACTTTGATGGGGTCTACATATTTATTGTCCAAAGCTTCAGAGTTAGAATCTTTGCTGTGGCACAGGAGAATGGCTCACTTGCACTTAAGGAAAATGAATTTCATCACTAAAAATGGCCTTATGCAAAGTGTTCCACTAAAGAGCTTCCAATTTGAAGACAAGTGTATGCCGTGCAAGAAAGGGAAACAACATAAGAAGGCATACAAGTCGAAGACTCAGAACTCAATCTCTTCCACCTTTGATCTGCGGCATATGGATCTTTTCGGTCCAATCAACAAAAGGAGTGTAGGTGGGAGTTGGTATTGTTTGGTTATCACTAATGATTACTTACGGTTTTCTTGGGTTTTCTTTTTAGGTACAAAGGACGAGACAGCAGGCACGCTGATTGGGTTGTTAGACCAAGTTGAGAACTCATATGGGAAAAGGTTAAAACGTATCAGAAGTGATAATGGAATAGAGTTCAAAAATACAGTAATTGGTGTATATTGTCTAACTAAAGGCATAGTACATCAATTTGGTGCACCATATGAGCCACAACAAAATGGGTTGGCAAAACGGAAAAACAGGACATTGATTGAAGCAACAAGGACTATGATTTCGGATTCAAAGCTTCCCACTATGTTTTGGGGGGAAGCAGTGAATACGCTTGTCATGTGTTAAACAGATTCCTTACTGTCAAATCTTTGAACAAAACCTGTTATGAGATTTTAAATAAACGTTCACCGAATTTAAGTGGCTTTGAACCATTTGGGGTGCCATGTAGTTTATTAAAAAGGAAGCATCAACTTATGTTTGGTGAAAAGGCAGACGAACGATACTTCTTAGGTTATGTCCCTAATTCACCAAACAAGAGGGTTTTTAATAAAACTACTGGTACTGTAGAAATTTTGTTTAACATCGATGTAACCAGTAATCCGCATGAACCGCAAATCGGTCCAGAATGGTTATTTGATTATGACTCTGTGTTTGAATCATTTAACATTCCTTTTTAGTGGTGATGCAGGAACTCTGGAGAATGACTTCTCAACATTAAATCTTAATGAAGAGGGTAGGGTCTTTTCCAATTCAAGCATTCCCACGACATCTAAAGAAAATCAATCGACAGAAAACGGGTCCCGAACAACTGAAGAACCGTCATCGCCTACTGATGTGAATCAGATAAATAGTCCAGCTTTAGAAGAATGTAATCACAAGGAGGATGTTCTGTCTGAAGTCACACCCCCACTAGGCGAAATAGGATCTAATCTTGGAGACAATCTTCAGGTTGATGCAGTTGAAACATCGAAAATACATAAGGATCACCCACTTGAGTATATTATTGGGAATCCAAATGCTGGTTTGAGAACTCGGAGTAATGTGAATATTAACAAAGTGTTGTTGTCCATGATCAATGAATCCGAGGCATTCGACACTTGTCTATATTCTTGTTTCATCTCACAAGTTGAGCCGAAGAATGTACAAATTGCTCTAAAGGACAATTCTTAGGTTGAAGCTGTTAGGCACAAAAAGGCCACAGTCAAACCTGTTGTACATCTAAGGGGGAGATTAGTAATCAAACCTGTTTGATGCATTTGAAGGTATAAAATAAGGCCTGTTAACGCCTTATTGAAACCTGATAGGTGATTTGCAATATTAGTCAAAGCTACTTAGCCTCTTGCATTTGTTGAAACTAACGCAGATTGTCCAAGCTGTTCTACTCTGTTGAACAGGCTGGACATAAACTGTCTACACTGCTCTAACTTGTTTAGCAGTTTGGACAAATTCCAAGTGTTCTGTTCTTTGTGAACAGAACCTGTTCTTTGTGAACAGGTTAAACACTTTATGGAATATGTTTCCATGTCCTCATGTATTGTCTTGGACCAAGAGATCAGTTTACAAGTCGAAGACAAAGTGGAAAAATAGAAGCTGATAAGACTGCCGACGTTATTCTGTTACATGAAGACAAAGTGGATATTTGAAATGGGTGACAGACCATTTTTTATATCAAAATGGCCATAACCGATGATGAAAGGTTTAAAGTTGACATTCCTCTTTTGGTTAAAGCCTTCTGCAACAGAGACAAAAACGAAAAGACAAACATTCTGCAATGTAGAGACAAATACTGCTTTGTCAGAATAATGAGAAAAGTATTCTTGTCTTTTTGGAAAGACATTCCACTATCTCTATGTCCAATGAGGAAGCTTCACAGGGATTCTCAGTGAGAGTATAAAAGGAAGCTTATAAGGAATGTGAGATAACCAAGAGTGTGATATTCAGAAAAGTGCAAAGAAGTGTGTTTTCATGCATGCAAAGTCTGCTTGAATAAAACGGTAAAGTGTGTCCAAGCTGTTCTTGTTCAAGCTGTCCGTCTGTCTGTCTTGTAGACAGTGAGTTCATCTTTGTGAGTGTACTTATTGTAACTGGTCTGAGTATGTCTTAGATTAGTAGAACATCTGTTGTATCTGTCATCTCAGCTTGATCCTTTCCGCAGTTCAAGCTTGTTTGTAATTAACACTTGTTGATAATACATACAAATATTAAGGAAGTGTGTTGAATATTTAAATAGCTGTATTCACCCTACAGCTTAGAGCAGGATACTAGGGAAACCTTTTGGGACCTACAACTGGTATCAGAGCAGTTTAGAGTGTGTGTTAAGTCTAGATCATTATCATCTCCCTATTTCCCACCATGGACAACAATGCTGCCAACTCTTCCTCTTACTATGACAATGGCTCTATGGCAAAACCTCCCAAGTTCAATCATCAGAACTTTTCTGGCTGGAAGTGCAGAATGATGCTCTATTTAGAGAATCTGGATGTACATCTACTAGACATAGTAATGGAAGGTCCCTATGTGCCAACCTCCGTTACTACTATCACTCTTGTTGCTGAAGGAGCTGTTCCTGAAATTAGGACTTTCGCAAAGGCTAAAGCTCAGTGGTCTGATGAAGACAAAAGGTTGGTTGCTTTTGATGCAAAGGCTAGGAACAACCTGGTTATTTCTCTTCCTGATGATGTGTTCAAATAGGTTGAGAAAATGAAGATTGCAAAGGAGATATGGGATACTTTGTGTACCGTCTATGATGGTCCCACTATCACACTAGATAACAGGATCAACAATCTTGTTAGACAATATGAACTATTCTTTGCAAAGCCAAAGGAGTCTCTCACTAAAACCTATACAAGGTTCACTGCTCTAATCAATGATCTCAAAGCTGTTAGGATCACCAAAGAGAGTTTAACTCTAGTAAACAAATTTTTGGACATTCTGCCTGAGGAATGAAATTATTTCTTAACTATCCTCAGAAACTCAGGCACCATTAGAGGTATGGATCTTGTACATCTGTTTGAATCCTTACTAAATGATGAACAATTCAGGCAACAGAAAAGAAATACCTTAGCAATGTCCAAAAGAGGTGCTGCCTTAGTGGCCAGTGTGAGACAACCTGCTGGTCAGGTGTGTGATGTGTTCACACAAGCTGATCAACAGGCTGATGATGAAATAGAAGAATTATCTGAGGAAGAAGACTGTGAAGATCTTACTGAATTTGATAATGAGCAAATGATTGCTATGCTTGTCAGAAAAGTTAATAACAAGAGGTTTGGTGGAAAGATGCTGCAAAAGAAGTCAGGTGCCATAAAAAAGAAAATATTTGACAAAACTAAGGCTGAGTGCTTTAAATGTGGCAAAACAAGTCACATAGCTCCTGACTGTGTGTCTAAAGCTGTTTGCTCCTCATCCAAACCATACAAGACAAATAAAGACGATGACTACATGGTTAAGTACCTAATGGCCATGGCTAAGTTGAGAAAGTTGGAAGACTCAGTGGCTTCTAACAAGCAGAAAGGACTCATGGCTTAGACTTGGGACTGGGAGGAGTCCGATTCATCATCTGATGAAGAGGACAACAATTGTCTGATGGCCAACACTAATGTCCCCTCAACAGGCAACCTCAAGCAGGACTTGGCTAAAGCTGAGGCTCTTAGAAGCTTGGAGAACTGGAACCCAACTATGATGTATAAGGTACAAAATTTTATGGATTACAGTTCTGATGGAAAAGTGAAAATGTTTGGATATTTACTTGTTGTTTTAAAAGCTGCTATTGAGAAGCATGATGCTTTGATGTCTGAGATCTCTAAGTTAAAAACAGATCTTGAAACAAAATCTAATGAAATGGACAACTTTCATAAGTTGAAAACTGAACTTGATGAAGTAAAACACATCAACACTATTTATTAGAAGAAAAGAGAGAGACAAATTCAAAGCATGCAAAACTTCAATAGATTGTTGACTCTTGGTACCAATCAGCACAAAAAGTCAACCATTGTATCAGTCAATAAATCCCTGTTCAAATCCAAGCCTATCTTGGAGGGGATCTTGATACAATCTTTAATTGCTGAGATAAATAATCTGGAAAAAGACTTATCCACTCTTGGTGAGCTTCCATGTACTTTTATTCAAAGAGAAAATGGAAAGGTGGTCTCAACAAACAGATTTGTCAGGCCTCAAAACACTGACAGATTGTGTGAAAAAGTTTTAAAGACTGATGATGGAATGTGTTCTCCATCAAATCAGCCTGCTAAATGCTTATCTAGTTCACACAAACAAAAGAAGGGAAAACAAGTTCAAAATGCAGCTTTCGACACTATACCTGTCAACAAGACAGGTTCTAGATCTAAAGCTGATGGGAAGAAACCTATCAACCCATTTGATGCTGAACATTTTTGAGAAAAAGTTTTCAAAAGGGAAGCAACCTGCTTTCAACACAGGTAAGTCTCATGTTGAAAGTACATTTGCTGTGATTTCAAATTAGTTTTTAAATCATAGTGGAAAACTAGTTATAAACGAAGGAAAATCTTTCAAAACCAGAAACAGTGATTATGTTGATAGGCAACATTCTTCACATCTCAGTAAGGGCAAAGGCAAAGCCATTGCTCAACCTGAGAAAGTTGGGAATAAGTTTCCCAAACCCGTGGAAGGACAGAAGCCAATTAAACGTCCTATATTTAATATCTGCCCTCCTAAAAGGAGGAAAGAGGACACAGGTAAAGGTGTTACTATTGTGCCTTCCACTCAAACCGTTGGTCCTTCTAAAGACAATAATAAGTTTGCTAAACCTAATGACAAGGCTAACAAGGATATCACATTCTGGGAGTAGTTCTTCCAAAAATTCTAAAAAGACAAAATGCTATAAATGTGAGAAAAAGACTCATATGGCAAAAGATTGTCCTGAAACTGAGGACATAAGGCCTGCTGACACTGGTAGTTCGAACATTGCAAAAACCAGCATTGTTGGAAGTAACATGGTCATTGAGGAGAGTATCCAAGCTGATACAATCCAAATTGAAAATATTAGTGTAGATCTAAGTGGTCCGTCAACAAATGTTGATGAAGAAGGAGAACTCATCCTTATGATGAGTTCCCCTAAAAACTAATATTTTCCTATGACACTCTGCAGGTTAAACAACCAAGCCAGGTTTGGAACTTGGACAACGGCTGCTCAGGCCACATGACAGGTTGCAAGGATTTGCTAAGTGATCTCAGGCCTGAAAAAGATCCAAAAGTCACATTTGGTGATAATGTTCAGGGATGCACAGAAGGATATGGAACCCTTCAAGCTCGTGCTGCGATATTCAAAAGAGTAGCCTATGTGTCTGGGCTAAAACATAACCTTGTTAGCATTAGTCAATTGTGTGATGTTGGCTACAAGGTTAACTTTGATGAGCACCTGGGATACATACTGGATCCCCAAGGCAAGGTTGTGTGGTGGATATGAAATCTGCTAATCCCACAACTAAAACCTGCTTTATCTCAAGAAGCAATGCAGACCTAAACTGGTTATGGCACAAAAGGCTATAACACATGAACTTCAAGAATGTCAACAAACTCGGTAAGAAAGACTTGGTAACAGGTTTGCCTTCTATAACCATTGTTAAGTCTAGCAGGCAGAAGATACACCCTAGTAATGGTTGAAGAGTTCTCCATGTTTACGTGGGTGATCTTCCTAAAGACCAAAGGAGAGGCTGCCAGAGAGATTATTGTATTTATCAGAAAGATGGAAGTTCTAAACTCTGCTCAAGTCAAGCAGCTTGGAAGTGATCATGGTACTAAATTCAGAAACAGTACTCTTAAGGACTTTTGTGAAGAAAGAGGGATCTCACAAAACTTTTCAGCTGTAAGAACTCCACAGCAAAATGGAGTTGCTGAAAGGAGGAATAGAACCCTCATTGAAGCTGCTAGAACCATGCTGTGTGCATCAGGTTTGCCTTCATCATTTTAGGCTGAAGCTATCAACACTGTCTGCTTCACTCAAACAGATCCTTAGTGGTGAAAAGGTTCAACAAGACTCCTTAGGTCAAAGGAGGAAGGCCAAATATAAGCTCTTTCCGTGTGTTTGGATGCCGCTACTTTAAATAGAATCAGATGGATCAGCTTGCAAAATTTGATCCCAAAGCTGATGAAGGTGTGTTTTTTGGATATTCTGATGTTTCTAAAGCCTACAGACTATACAACTACAAAAGAAAGGTGGCAGACGAATCTATCAATGTCATCTTTGAGGACTCCAGGAATGAATCCACCGTAGCTGTTCCTCATCAGTTTCAGGAGAGTTTAGCTTTGATGATTTAAAGCATTCAAATGATAAGGAAAAGGACTAAAAAGCTTCCACTTCACCCAGAGAGGAACCTGTTAACCACAATGGTCATGATGATGATTATGTTAGTACACCCTATGTGAATAAGTGTACTGACATAGTTAATACATCATGTCCAGAACCAATCAATGATGATTTCCCTGGATCCTATACTATTATGTTCAATAATAGAGATTCATGTTCAACAGGTGAACATGTTCAAGATAACAGTGTGTCTGAAATCTTTGAAAGCTGGCAAGACCTGATGAAGATGAAAATGATATAGGAGAATCTTCATTGAAACATGATCCTAAGTGGATCAAGTGTCACCCTAATGATCAAATAATTGGTGACATCAACAAAGGGGTACAAACAAGATGGGACAACTTAGGAAACCTTTGTATGTTTTCTAGCTTTGTGTCCCTGATGGAGCCAACGAAAGTAGTTGATGCACTTAAAGATTCCAATTGGATCACTGCCATGCAAGAAGAACTCAATTAGTTTGAGAGAAACAAAGTATGAAAGCTGGTCCCTATACCTAAAGGTAAAACTATCATCGGCACCAAATGGGTTTTCAGAAACAAAATGGATGAGCAAGGTAATGTCATTAGAAATAAGGCAAGACTGGTTTCTCAAGACTATTGGCAAGAAGAAGGCATTGACTATGATGAAACATTTGCTCCAATGGCCAGGTTAGACGCAATTTGTTTGTTTCTAGCCTATAATGCCCACAAGAGCATGAAGGTATTTCAAATGGATGTCAAGAGTGTATTTTTGAATTGTAAGCTGCAGGAAGAAGTATATGTCAAGCAGCCTCCAGGTTTTGAAAGTGAACAACATCCAGGTTTTGTCTATAAGTTGGACAAAGCTCTCTATGGTCTAAAGCAAGCCCCTAGAGCATGGTATGACACTCTTATTGATTTTCTTATGAGCAATGACTATTCTAGAGGTAAAATGGATACCACTTTGTTCAAATGTGAAGTATGATATTATGCTTGTTCAAATTTATGTGGATGACATAATATTTGGTTCTACTAATGAGCAGTTATGCAAGAATTTTTCAATGCCTATGAATTCCAAATATGAAATGAGCATGATGGGTGAACTTACTTTCTTTCTAGGATTACAGGTTAAACAATCCTCAAATGGAATTTTTATTAAATAAAGAAAGTATACTTTTGATATTCTGAAAAAGTTTAAATTTTATCAATGTTCTCCTATCAAAACCCCAATGGCAACCAATGTAAAGTTAGATGCTGATGCTTGTGGCAAAGTTGTTTCTGTAACAGCTAACAGAGGCATGATTGGGAGCTTGCTATACCTAACTACTAGTAGACCAGATATTATGTTTGCTAACTGTTTATGTGCTAGGTTTCAAGCTGATCCTAAGGAATCACATCTAGCTGCTGTAAAAAGAATCTCCGGATACCTAAAGGGTACACCAGGTTTGGGTCTTTGGTATCCCAACGACTCCAGCCTTGAACTAATTAGATATTCATATTTTGATTTTGTAGGATACAGGCTAGACGGGAAAAGCACAACAGGTGGATGTCAACTCTTTGGTGGTTAGTTGATCAGTTGGTGTAGCAAGATGCAGAATTCCGTTTCTACTTCAACTATTGCTGCTGGAAGCTGCTGCAGGCAGATCCTATGGATGCAACATCAGCTTGAGGTTATGGACTTATATATAGGAAAACTCTTATTCCGTGTGACAATACAAGTGTCATAGCTATCTCCAACAATCCAAATTTTTCACTCCAGAACAAATCATTTAAATGTCAGACATCATTTCATCAGAGATCACGTCCAGAAAGGTAATGTGGAGGTAAGTTTTATTTCCACAGAAGAACAGCTTGCAAACATTTTCACTAAGCCACTTGATGAAAACAGGTTTAATTACCTTGTAAGCAAGCTGGGCATGTTAAATAAAAGTGACTAAGTGTCATTGATGTTTTAAAGATCACTTATTCAAACTTGTCCAAATTTCACAGAACAGCTTGGACAGGTTAAGTTTTACTTGTCCTGTACTTAGCCAGTTTCTGAAAACTAGGACAGCTTGGACATATAACAGGCTTGAAAAAATATGTTTTAATCTCAAACCTGTTTAGTTGTACAAACTTCCAACCTGCTCACTCTCTCAATCTGTCATACAAGACGTTGTCTTGTAACCTGATCAGCTATTGAACAGGCTTCACAAAGAAACTTGTTCTCATCTTGCTGCACAGGTTGCATGAACAGCTTGAGGAATGATCAGTTTGTGATGAAACCTGCTCATCACAGGTTTGAACAATAGATTGGAACATCAGCTTTAATTACCTTTCTTCACATTTTAGATACTTAAATTATGTATATATTTAACTTAATTACTTGTGAATGACGTTTGTTAACGTGTGTTAGTAGTTAAAAAGGTCAAGTGGTCTGAAAACCGTTCTGACATGGCAAACCGTTCCGTTTTTTGTTAAAAAAACATTTCAAATCAACCGCCCAAACCTTTCTCTCTCATACTCACTTACATTCAAATCCTATAAATCCCTCAATCACTGTTTCATCATCTTCTTCTCTACTGCTTCCATAACTAACCGCTAAACCCTAAATCGACTGAGTGTCATGTATCGTTCATCACTACTACTTTCCAAATGGCACACCAAAACAACCCCCTTTTGCCTGTGTTCGTTGGTGATGATGTCCAAAAACACCCTTCTGTCACCACAATGCTCACACTAAAACCCACCAACTACATTGTCAATCTGACCATTCCCAAAAACTATGTGGGAAAAGGTCATGAACAGATGGTGGAGTTTCTGCAAGCCCACCCTTTAGGAGTTTTGGTACACCTGCTCGTATGACCCTTCCACTAAAAGCATCAGGGAACTATTCTCAATGCACTCAAACCATTGAGATCACTACTACTCTTCTCAGGGAAGTTCTTCATCTTCCTGTTGCTGAAACATATGACAAACCACAGCCTGAGGATGAACAAATGGGCAACCTGCTACGCTTCTGTGGTGTAGCAGAACCAAAAGTGGGTGCTACTTTGTTCAGGAGGGACTTGTCTCCAACATACAGTTTTCTATTCGCCTCTGAGGTGATGTCCTTAAGCTGCAAAGTTGGTTCATTTGACCAACTTAGCAGGGATGAGATTCCTATAGTTCTCCAGCTTGTAGATAGAACTACTCTGAACATGGCAATGTGGATTTTCATGAATTTGAGGAACCATGTGCAACAAGAATATCGTCCTGCTGATGTAAGATACCCAAGGTTCTTGAGCCTCATCTTCAAACATGTCTGTGGTGAGCACATGTACAACTCTCAACCCTTGTTAACTACTGTTGCATTCCCTGTTATTGGGAATAGAGTCTTTTACACTCCGGTAATCAATAATGAGCCTCCTTTGTCCACTCAAATGAGGAGGTTACTTGGTTTGGTGGAAGGACCCTCTACTCAGAGGGTGGATCCAACTGCTGCTCCCAAAGGAAAATCCAAATGAAGGCCTAAACTGGTGAAGAGGGCCTTGAAATAGACTGAAGCTAACCCTGTCCGCAAGAAGGCTAAAATAGCTAAGTCTGTCACATTAGCCTCAATGGCTGAGGGCGAGTAGACTACTCACCCTGGTTCATCCGTTGAACCTGAAGCCTTTGTGGCTGGTGCCACTGTGGCACCTGAGACCATGGAACAGGTTGACCCTTCTTTTCGTGACCTAGTCTAACCACCAGTCCCAATCACCCTCCATGTCCCAATACTCAAGGAGAAAATCACTAGCCAAGAAGAAACCATCCTCCCAAACTAGCCCCTCTGACCCCTCCCAACAGGAGTCAGTTGAAAAAGAAGCAACCCCTGCTGCTTCTCCTATTTTGGGAGAAATTTCAGCAAATTTGGAGCAGGCTTCACTCCATAAAGAGTCCACCCAGAGTCAGCCTAGGCCTTAGTTGTACAAAAGGAGACTGCACATCAACTGTCCAAGCCTCTCAACAGGCTGAAAACATTAAATGTCAGGAGCCCTTTCCACTCCACACTGAGTCCACACAGTCACCCCCTCATACTTCTCATACACAATCTCAGTCTACACGAGGTGCCCAAGCTGCTGGAACAGACCATCCAGCTGAACAACCTCAAACTTCTGCTCCTGGTGATGCAGTTGTTCCACACCCAACAAATGTTGAAGGACCATCATGTAACAACCTAACTTTTGACCCAGTCGTAAATTCAGTATTTTGGAACCGATAATGTAATATTATTACATTATTTGATTTATAATTTAATCAAGTTATGAAATATTAATTGAATTAAATAAATATTTAAAGATTATGATATAAAAATTATTGTAGATAATTAAATAAAAGAGATATAAGATACAAAAATAAAAGTGGGTTAAGTAGCAAATATAACTAAATGAAGTATATAAACGAGATTTTGGATTCATTAATCACCCTCCACTCTATCTCTACTCTCTCTCTACTTTCTCTCTCTACTCTCTCTAGATACCTTATAATCTCATCAAAAAAATTCACCAAAATTTTGCAATTCATTTGGAGTTTAATCGAGCAGGGGTTACAAGAAGTATTAATCAACAATCTACAACGAAATTTAAGGTAAGAATCGATTTCTTAAGTTCTTTTTATTTTCGGTTTAAGAATAAAATCGAATTAGACTAATTTGTGTGTTAAAGTCGATTTAACTTGAGTTTAACTGGAATAAGTATAATATAGACGAACCTAGGCTTAATATTTATCACATTCGTGATTTTAGATGTAGAAACGTATGTTTTAAAGCTATAAAATATGAACAAATTCGAGAATGCCAAGAACAAACTCGAAATACATGAACAAACTCGATTATTAATTAGAATTGAATCTCAAATTAAAATTTGAGCATTAATTTCGAATGGTTATCGAATTTAATCCCAAAGTCGAAGCATGGACCTCGAATATAGCCATATAATTCGAATTTAATAAATGTTCTTGACCCCATTCGAATTTTATTACATTTTCGAAATTGATTCATTCAACTTTGTACATATGTTCAAAATAGGAATTCAATTTTGACTCCATAATTTGACTCATATGTTGAATTTAAGTATAAAGTCAAGTCATGTATTTCGAATTTATACATATGATTCGAATTTAATGTTGAGATTCGAACTTGGTATATATATTTGAATTTAGTTCGAATTTAATCTCCTAGATATTCGAATTTAAGTAATAAACTCGAAACCCACTCCTTAAATTCGAATATATTGAATAAAACAATTGGGCAACGCATAAAATAACAAGATAATTAGAAAAATGAATATATATATATATATATATATATATATATATATATATATATATATATATATATATATATATATATATATATATATATATATTGGTCCTTTGGAAAAATTAATGAAACAATGATTTTTGAATGACAAGTTATCAGAATCAGATGAAATAAAGATTTAAAGACTAAAAGATGATTATATTGACATGACATGATATGATTCTGGACAGGTTCAGTGAAATTCTGAACATTGATTTTAAGGATTTAAAAGCTGGTCAAAGACTTGAATTGACAGAGAACAGACAAAGATAAAATCCTGAGATAACTCAGGTGGCAGATTTTACATCTATTTGATAAAGACCCAGATATGTGAGTTATAGATATTCAGATTTAACATGCTTGAATTTCCGGTTGAGACATATTGTTGATGTTAGATTAATTTGACATTCATATCATCAGCTGGATTGTGACATGTGCACGCCATGGTTCGGTGTTGCCCAGTGGATCATGATAGCTATTTGACTTATCATTTCATATGATATTGCATTTTCAGTTCATTTCTGACATTGCTTTGAGATTATTGCTATCATGACTTGATTACGTATGCTTCATCATTGATTATAACTTGACACATTGATTCATTAGCCTTTTCGGTCTATTGTTCTAGACCTGGCTATTTCACCGGTTCTATTGAACTTGGTAATGACTCCGATGTTCCGCCACGTTGATTTACTGGTAGCTAGCCCAGTATGTGGCTGATCCCCACGATTTAAGCGTGAGCGTGGGTTGAGCATCATCTGACTCTATGACTTCTATGTCTCAATCATGAGTGGCTGTAGCGACAGCCTAGACATATCACACTAGACTTATGATGATCCGCTTGACATTGCATGTTAATTTGAAAATCTATTTACTCACTAAGCATTGCTTACGGTTGCTACATTAACATTTTTACAGGAAAAGATAAAGGAAAGTCACCTGCGTGACCTAGTACTTAGGTCATACAAGAATCAAGTGAAGTTTTCATAGACCTCTACTCAGCAAACCAATTTGGTACAAATTGGATGATGATATTGTGGTGTTCTGGGTAGATTTATCTTGATTGTGTGATGATATGAACTAGATTAGATAGTACCCTTTATAAGTTTAATTTAAAAACTTTAATTTGTATTAAACTTAAAGCCTAATATGCTTGTACTGTAATTTATAATTCCGCAATTAATTACTCTATCTTAGTTATGGTTGATATCGTATTGCATGATGTGGGACCTAGACTGGTGAGAACTGCCCCGTAAGGGGTGGTCTTCACAGAATGGTATCAGAGCCCATAGTTTGAGTGAATCAAGTATTACGTGAGTATACTTGGTCTCAAACTGAAGCAATACATATGTATCAATCATTTAGGTGGTTTGAATTGAGATAGGATGTACAGACTGTTTGGACGGGAAAAGGGTACATAGATCTAAGTCTATAAACTGATAGTTAATTAATTTTAATTTTCAGTTAAGATGTCAGGATCTGGATCAGGTGACATAACAAGCAACATGACCCCACAGCAAATGTTTGAAATGATGCAACAATTGTTAGCCCAACACTCTGAGCAACAAAATAAAATAATGCAAGAACAGTTTCAGGCCAGAGATGAGGCTGAAGCTAAAAGACGTGATGATAAGAAAAATAAGCGAAAAGATAAACAAGTCCAGAATGATGAAACTGATTCTGATAACTCTACCCCTGATGCCCAAATTGAGCAGCCTAAAGGCTATAAATTTAAAGATATTAAAGCGAGTGGTGCCCTTAACTTTGAGGGTACAGTAAATCCAATTCAGGCGATGGATTGGATCAGCCATACCGAAGAAATCTTCAGGATTTCTGACTGCTTAGATTCAAATAAAGTAAGTTATGGGTCTGCGTTATTTGTTGGAGCTGCCCGTGCTTGGTGGAAGACTCAGAGGAGCATATATGGAGAAGAGGTGATACAGACTTTAGAGTTGAATCAATTCCAAGGTTTAACGCGAAGTATTGCCCGATCGATCAACAAGATAAGATGGAAGTCCAATTGATGCAGCTGACTCAGGGAACATAGACTGTTGATGAATACAAGCAAGAATTCTCTCAGCTTTGTGGTTACTCCTCATATCAAGTAGCTACTGAGGAAAGGAAGATGAATAGATTCCGCGGAGGGCTCAACCCGAGATACCGACATTCGATGAGTGCGATAAAATACAAGAGTTACTTAGAAATGGTTGAAGCAGTTAGACAGATCGAGAGGGGTTATTTAGAGTACGGCGATCAGCTTTATGCTCCATCAGCAAACCCGACATGTCCTTCTGCACCGAAGAAGCAAAGATTCGGTAGATTTGTCAAGACGAACAAATCCCAGTCTCAACAGCCACAGCAGTATAGTTCACAGCCGAAAGCCCAAGCGTATTCACTAACGATGAACCACGATTCTGCAAGAGATGCAGAAAATCACACATGGGATTGTGCAATCCAGATGACGTCACATGCTTTGCTTGCAACAGAATTGGTCTCAGCAGTGAAGAGTGCCCACAACAAGGACGCGGATGTGCGAAATGCGGGAAAAGAGGACACTTCATGTATCAGTGTCGCAGCGGGCAACGAGGACAGTCACAGTCGTCAGCTGGAGGATCTACGATGAAGAGTTCAGCTGCTACTCCGACCGCAAGGACTCGAGCTTTTCAAATAACAGCCGAGGAAGCAAAAGAAACACCTGACGTAGTTACCGGTACGTTCCTGCTTAACTCAATCCCTGCTCGCGTATTATTCGATTCCGGTGCTAGTCGTTCTTTCATATCAACATCTTTTGCACAAAGATTATATAAGTCTCCATCGAAGCTTCCTGTTGTGATTGATATTGAGACAGCCAGTAACAACTATGTTATGGCTGATTCTGTATACCGAAACTGCACTCTACTCGTTGATAACATCGTGTTCAACCTCGACCTTATTCCGATTCCGTTGAAAGAGTTCGATGTCATCATTGGCATGGACTGGCTAATGAATAACGAGGCTACGATCGTCTGCAACCATCGAATCATTAGAATTAGGTCTTCAGACGGCCGAGTATTGGAAATCAAAGGCGAGAAGCGAAAAGGTGCTCACTGCTTCATTTCAGTTGAAAAAGCTCATAAATATCTGTCTAAGGGTCATCAATCTTACATATGCTATGTCTCGTCTGAATCCGTCATGGAATTCAAAAAGAAATCTTTATCTGACATTCCAATCGTCTGTGAGTTCCCAGACGTATTCCCTAATGACATATCTGGAGTGCCACCGGAACGTCAAGTCGAGTTCGGTATTGACTTAGTTCCATGTGCGGCTCCAATTGCCAAAGCTCCCTACAGACTTGCACCTGCAGAAATGTAGGAAATGTCAAAGCAATTGCAAGAGCTGTTAGAAAAGGAATTTATCCAACCGAGTTCTTCTCCGTGAGGTGCACCTGTCTTATTCGTTAAGAAGAAAGACGGAACTTTTCGAATGTGCATCGATTATCGGGAGTTGAACAAAGTCACAATAAAGAATAAGTATCCTCTGCCCAGAATTGATGATCTATTTGATCAGCTACAAGGAGACAGCTACTTTTCGAAAATCGATCTTCGTTCTGGGTATCATCAATTAAAAGTCAGAGATGAGGATATTCTGAAGACAGCCTTCCGAACAAGATACGGTCATTACGAATTTCTCGTGATGCCGTTCGGCTTAACAAATGCACCAGTGGCGTTCATGGACCTCATGAATCGCGTGTGCAGACCGATGCTGGATAAGTCAGTTATCTTATTCATAGACGATATTCTGATTTACTCCAAAACGGAGGTTGATCATTCTAATCATCTGCGGCAATTGTTAGAGTTACTGAGAAAAGAAAGACTCTACGCAAAATTTTCTAAGTGCGAATTCTGGCTCAGACAGGTACAACTTTATATTGTCTTAAGTCATTCCTAAGCGTTCTTTGATTGAAACAAAACTTGAAATTTCACTCTGATTTCTTTCTAGATTCAATTCCTTGGCGATGTCATATCTGGCGAAGGAATTTCAGTTGATCCTTCTAAAGTCGAGGCTGTTCAGAAATGGCAAACACCTCGCAATGCCTCTGAAATAAGAAGTTTCCTTGGATTGGCCGGCTATTATCGGCGATTCATAAAGGACTACTCGAAGATTGCTGTGCCACTTACGATGTTAACACGAAAGAATACTCCTTTCGTTTGGGCAGATAAACAGCAAGAGGCATTTGAAACTCTAAAACAAAAGCTTATTCAAGCGCCGATCCTAGCCCTACCAGAAGGCAACGATGATTTTGTCGTCTACAGCGACGCATCTGGTACTGGCTTAGGATGTGTTTAAATGCAAAGGAAAAAAGTAATTGCCTACGCTTCAAGGCAATTGAAGGTTTACGAGAAAAGTGCACCGACTCATGATCTTGAGTTGGCTGCTGTTACCTTTGCTCTGAAAATCTGGCGTCATTATCTTTATGGGACTCGGTGTCAGCTTTACACCGATCATAAGAGTCTCAAACATCTCTTTACTCAAAAAGATCTAAATATGAAACAGCGTCGGTCCTTAGAGCTTATCAAGGACTATGATTGCGAGATCCTATATCATCCCGGCAAAGCAAATGTTGTCGCAGATGCTTTGAGTAGGAAAGAATATCCAGAAAAGTGTTGCTATGCCCTGACTCCTGTTGTATTCTCTTCTGATCTTATTGAAGATATCAGATCTGCTCAAGCCGAAGCATTGAAAGAAGAGAATCTTTGTTCTGAAAATCTTAAAGGGCAACTCCAATTCTTATCAGTGAATCATTTGGGACTTCAATGTCTCAAGGGAAACCGAATCTGGATTCCTAAATATGGTTCAATCCGCAACACTCTTCTATCCGAAGCCCATCAGTCCAAGTTATCTATTCATCCTGGCAGCTCAAAGATGTACTTTGATTTAAAAGCTGATTATTGGTGGCCAGGAATGAAGAAAGACATCGGTCATTATGTTGAAAGCTGCAGAATATGTCAAATGGTTAAGGTAGAACATCAGAAACCCTTCGGGGATATGCAACCACTACCAGTTCCTAAGTGGAAGTGGGAGCATTTAACCATGGACTTCATCACGAAGTTGCCAAAGACCAAGAGACAGCATGACTCCATCTTTGTAGTCGTGGATCGGTTAACGAAGTCAGCTCACTTCATACCGATGAAAGAAACATACTCTCTTGATAGATTGGCACAGCTATACATCAATGAAATAATTTCTCGTCACGGTGTGCCAAAGTCTATCGTATCAGATCGTGATAGTCGTTTCACATCTAGATTCTGGAAAGCTCTACAAGACGGGATGGGTACTCGGATCTTTATGAGTACTGTTTATCATCCTAATGCAGATGGCCAGAGTGAGCGTACTATCCTGACTCTTGAAGATATGCTTCGTGACTGTGTTCTTGATCTAGGTGGTAACTGGGATGACCACTTGCCTCTGGTCGAATTCTCTTACACCAATAGTTATCATTCAACGATCAAGATGGCTCCTTTTGAAGCTTTGTATGGAAGAAAATGCAGAACTCCCACCTGTTGGCGCGAAACAGATGACTCGCCAATAGCAGGACCTGCCCTTCTACAGTTGACTCATGAGAAGATTCAACTTGTCAGAAGGAATATCTCAGAAGCTCAAAGCAGGCAGAAGTCATATTATGATAATCGACACAGATCAATAAGCTTTGCGGTTAACGATTGGGTGATGCTGAAAGTATCCCCAATGAAGAATGTGGTGAGATTCATAAAGCGAAATAAGCTAGCTACGAGATTCATTGGTCCGTTCAAGATTGTGGAAAAGATAGGAAATCAATCTTATCGTCTAGAACTGCCAGCGGACTTATCTGGAATACATCCTTTATTCCATGTCAGTCATCTGAGAAAGAGTTTAGCAGACGAAAGAGAAGTTCAAATACCACACGTTAACCTGCAGATTGATGAGAAGCTTCGAGTGGTTGAAGAGCCGGAGTGTATTCTGGACTCGAAGACCAAAAAGCTGCGGAATAAAGAGATACAGTTGGTGCTCGTCCAGTGGAAACACCACAAAGGTTCGCATCAGTCTTGGGAATCTGAAAATGTTATAAAAGCTACTTATCCCAGTCTGTTCGAACATAGCTAACTTCGGGGACGAAGTTTGTGCGTGGTGGAGCCCATTCTGTAACAACCTAACTTTGGACCCAGTCGTAAATTCAGTATTTTCGAACCGATAATGTAATATTATTACATTATTTGATTTATAATTTAATCAAGTTATAAAATATTAATTGAATTAAATAAATATTTAAAGATTATGATTTAATAATTATTAAAGATAATTAAATAAAAGAGTTATAAGATACAAAAATAAAAGTGGGTTAAGTAGCAAATATAACTAAATGAAGTATATAAACGAGATTTAGGATTCATTAATCACTCTCCACTCTCTCTCTACTCTCTCTCTACTTTCTCTCTCTACTCTCTCTAGATACCTTAAAATCTCATCAAAAAAATTCACCAAAATTTTGCAATTCATTTGGAGTTTAATCGAGGAGGGGTTACAAGAAGTATTAATCAACAATCTACAACGAAATTTAAGGTAAGAATCGATTTCTTAAGTTCTTTTTATTTTCGGTTGATAAAATCAAATTAGACTAATTTGTGTGATTAAAGTCGATTTAACTTGAGTTTAACTGGAATAAGTATAATATAAACGAACCTAGGCTTAATATTTATCATATTCGTGATTTTAGATGTAGAAACGTATGTTTTAAAGCTATAAAATTTGAACAAATTCGAGAATGCCAAGAACAAACTCGAAATACATCAACAAACTCGATTATTAATTAGAATTGAATCTCAAATTCGAATTTGAGCATTAAATTCGAATGGTTATCGAATTTAATCCCAAAGTCGAAGCATGGACCTCGAATATAGCCATATAATTCGAATTTAATAACTGTTCTTGACCCCATTCGAATTTAATTACATTTTCGAAATTGATTCATTCAACTTTGTACATATGTTCAAATAGGAATTCAATTTTGACTCCATAATTTGACTCATAGGTTGAAATTGAGTATAAAGTCGAGTCATGTATTTTGAATTTATACATATGATTCGAATTTAATGTTGAGATTCGAACTTGGTATATATATTTGAATTTAGTTCGAATTTAATCTCCTACATATTCGAATAAAAGATATAAATCGAAACCCACTCCTTAAATTCGAATATATTGAATAAAACACTTGGGCAACGCATAAAATAACAAGATAATTAGCAAAATGAATATATATATATATATATATATATATATATATCCTTTGGAAAATTTAATGAAACAACGATTTATGAATGACAAGTTATCAGAATCAGATGAAATAAAGATTTAAAGACTAAAAGATGATTATATTGACATGACATGATATGATTCTGGACAGGTTCAGTGAAATTCTGAACATTGATTTTAAAGATTTAAAAGCGGGTCAAAGACTTGAATTGACAGAGAACAGACAAAGATAAAATCCTTTGATAACTTAGGTAGCAGATTTTACATCTGTTTGACAAAGACCCAGATATGTGAGTTATAGATATTCAGATTTAACATGCTTGAATTTCCGGTTGAGACATATTGTTGATGTTAGATTGATTTGACATTCATATTATCTGCTGGATTGTGACCTGTGCACGCCATGGTTCGGTGTTGCCCAGTGGATCATGATAGCTATTTGACTTATCATTTCATATGATATTGCATTTTCAGTTCATTTCTGACATTGCTTTGAGATTATTGCTATCAAGACTTGATTACGTATGCTTCATCATTGATTATAACTTGACACATTGATTCAGCTTGATTAGCCTTTTCGGTCTATTGTTCTAGACCTGACTATTTCAACGGTTCTATTGAACTTGGTAATGACCTCCGATGTTCCGCAACGTTGATTTACTGGTAGCTAGCCTAGTATGTGGCTGATCCCCACGATTTAAGCGTGAGCGTGGCTTGAGCATCATCCGACTCTATGACTTCTATGTCTCAATCATGAGTGGCTGTAGCGGCAGCCTAGACATATCACGCTAGACTTATGATGATCCGCTTGACATTGCATGTTAATTTGAAAATCTATTTACTCACTAAGCATTGCTTACGGTTGCTACATTAACATTTTTACAGGAAAAGATAATGGAAAGTCACCTGGGGGACCTAGTACATAGGTCATACAAGAATCAAGTGAAGTTTTCATAGACCTCTACTCAGCAAACCATTTTGGTACAGATTGGATGATGATATTGTGGTGTTCTGGGTTGATTTATCTTGATTGTGTGATGATATGAACTAGATTAGATAGTACCGTTTATAAGTTTAATTTAAAAACTTTAATTTGTATTAAACTTAAATCCTAATATGCTTGTACTATAATTTATAATTCCGCAATTAATTACTCTATCTTAGTTATGGTTGATATCGTATTGCATGATGTGGGACCTAGACTGGTGAGAACTGCCCCGTAAGGGGTGATCTTCACACATCATACCAAGCTGATGAACCTGAGGGAATAAAAGACCCCTCTGGTGAGGCTGCTCCCCAAGTGCACATTCCATCATCAGCTTTCACCACTGATGATGTTGAAGCACATCCCATCTCCCCATGAAGAGGTGCCTACAAACCAAGGTACTACTGAGGGAAAACCCCAGGTCTTGATGAAAGTGCTATAATACCAGCAGCATCTGAAAGGCCACCAACTCCTACCACTTCACTTCATGAGTCATGATGCAGATACAACAACTGCTGAAGGTCCCTTTGACCCTTCCTAGTTGGGCCATTTAACTTATGCCCAAGCTATGGAACTCCTATCTAAAGTCTCCCTTCCTTCCCCTACTGATCCACATACTCCTCAATCCTCAACCTCACCATCACATTCCTCACCATCCACCCAATCCAAACACTCAACCTATACACCTCCATCCCCCAAAGATCTACCTTTGAAGCATCAACTGTCTCTGCTGACCAACAAAGTTGGTTCTTTGGAAACCTCTATGACATCCCTACCTTCTATTATATCATACTCTGTGTCTGCCCAGCTTCAGGGGTTCCTTCATTCGTTCAGGACTTCTTTGCCAACCCTTGCTCCCCAAGCTGGTCATTCCTCTCAGCTGCTTGCACTCACTGCACAGCTGCAACAATTAACCTTCACCATCTCATCAATTCTTTCTACCCAATAGGACTCTGTGTCCACACTGTCCGCTGTTTCCCAAAAGCTATCAGCTCTCCTAAGATGCTATTTTATCCTTATCCATGAATGGAGGGAGCGGATGGGGTGGCATCTGGGTCCGCACCCCTCACTCCCCCTTTTTCAAAAAGAAGCCCCACTCAACAAGGGGCCCCTCTTTGACAAGAAACTTGCTCAAACACTCTCCCTTCCACTTTGGCCAGCTTGAATACCTTAGTGGTCTCTCTGTCTAATATTGTGTCATCAAACTTTGATGATATGCAAGGTTCTCTTGAACAGAATCCTGCACAGCTTCAAAGTTTGGTGTTCACAGCTTCTGACAGGGAAGCTCTTGCTCAGCTGTCATCCCTTGCTACCTCTCACTCTACCTCTCTTCATACCTGTGTTACCCAACTTGTAGAGGTTAAGGATAACTTGGCTTTCTTAGTGCATAGCCTTGTTGGTTCCAAGCCTGCTGCCAAAACTGCTGCTACTCAGCGTGCTGGATCAGTTCCTTCAGGCAGACCTATTGTTGAAGGCTTTGTGTCATCTCCTTCAAAGAGGGAGAAGATCTCTGCCTCGAAGACCAAGTCAAATGGGAAGAAATCTTCATATCCCTCTAAGGAGAAATCAGCTTCAATAGGGCAAGCAACATGTCTTTCCTAAACAGGTCCGGTTGCAGGTGTCTCCAAAATTTCTGAAGCTGCTCAGCCTACTCAGGCTGGATCTCCATGCCCTGCACCATCTAAGGGGGAGGAATCCATTCCTGGGGACAGGCCAAGCAGAAGGAAACAGTTGATTTTAGAACAAACTGAAGAAGAGGAGGAAGAGGAAACTGAAGCTGTCATAGCCACAACAGCTAAGGGTAAGAGAAAAGCCTCAGTGAACACTGACTATCTCAAGGCTGCTCAACTCAAATTTGACAAAACACGAGCCAAAGAAATGGGTGTTGCACTAGAAAAGTTAAAATGACCTCCTTGGATGTTCAGCTAGAGGCTGCAAAAGAGTCAGTAACTGAGAAAGAGGGAAAGAAAGAAAATTGTGAACAGGTCTCAGTGATCAAGTCAAAGCCTACATCCTCCTCAGCAAGAGCCCAAGTACACTTTGACAACTTGGCAAGGAAAATTCTTTGATGTGCCCAACAAAAGCCTTGCCAAGGAAACAATTGTCAAAGTTGTCCCCATCTCTAAGAAAGGCAAGCAGTGGAAGATTCAGATAACCAGGCTAGGTACTGAAGGTCAAGACTTAGTTAGAAGCATATGAATACACTGATGTTGTTTGCATGGGGTACAGCGAATGGGTTGAATTGGCAATTGCCCTGAGTCAGTCAAAATCAGAAATTGCTAAGACTATCAAGGCATATGTCAAAACGCTGATGGAAAGAGTTAAAAACATGCGCCTGATCTCTGAAGAACAAATTAAGGAAACCACAGTGGTAGAACCCAAAATTAAGCCCAGGAGAAAGAGGAAGGATACAGAGCTTGAGGAACTCCTAATGATGATCGATCAAGGAATTCTAGATGTTAAAATCGAAGGAGTAAATCAAAGCCTGTTCAGGGGTGTTGAGCTTGAAGAAGATAAGCTCATAGAAGAACCTGAGTTTGGGGTATTCTTTGTAGACCCTTAACAAAGAAAATGTGTTTCCAGAGAGCCTCTGATCTGCATAAGGTTGGACTCAAGCAGCTCATAGCATTTAGACTCGCCAACTCTTTCAAGCAATCATCAAAATGGAGAGCAGCTATCTGGGAACAGCTTAAAGGCTTCTATGAGAGAGGAGAACTTCAGCATCCTGACTTCATGTTTCTCAGACATGAAGTAGAAGAAATTGAAGTGACCATGGAGCACTTTGAGCAAACGTTTGGAGAAAGGCCACTACTTGAAGGTCCATCTACTGCTGAGTAGATGAAAAATGGAAGCTTTCCATAAGTTGGACATGCTTGCCATTTTGATGTGATCTCACCCGATGAATGTGTGATAGGTCACGATTGCCCGATCGTTCTAATGGTTGTTTCAAGTAACTTGGATAGGACCGCGACCCATTATTTATAAACGAGACAAGAACCGTGGTATAAGTGGAACCGTGACCCGTTGCCAATATACGAGGCAAGAACTTTGGAGAGAACGCCACAATCAACCCCACCAAGTTGATTGATAAGTTTCGAACGCCACAAGCTAAAACACTCGATAAGTTCTAAAAGTTTGTAAGGAACAATAAGAGTTAAAAACTCACAATTTTACTCAAAATGAAGGATGATTGAAATGGTTACATTGAGTGCCTATTCATAGGAGAAAATATAAGACAAACTACTTATCTAGATAAGTTGCACAAGCTATCACGATAAGCTATCAAATAAGCAAGACTACTTATCAAAAGGGCATTATTGACATTTCACCACTTGAAGCTTCTAGAAGGTATTAATCATGCAAGTAACTTCTATCCCTTTATCTCCTCCAAGTAAATGGCCATAATGTTGAGAAAACCTTCAAAATGCCTTGAATTTAATCTTTGACAAGTTAATTAACATGGACACCTTTTTGGGAATATTCATGGACATGGCTAAAGATATATTTTGGGCCTTTTTTATTCTTAAAAATATATGAAAAAGGCAAAGGTTGAGGTGGGCTTTTATTTCACTCAAATTGGGCCTAAAGTGAGGAAGTTATGGCCAAAACAATGCACATGGGTGGGCTTGGCCGAATTTTATTTATTTTTGGGCTTTTGTGGATTAAAGTGAGAACTTGGGCTCCAAAACTTGGACTAAAATAGTGTTCAACTTGGATCAACATTAGGAAGTGTGCTTGGTTGTTTTACGAAAAAACGGGAGCTTGATTCCGACAATATTTAATCATTCCATTAAGAGCATCCTGGAACATGTATTTTGATCTTGTGATATGTCCGATCTTCCACCTTAACGGATCTTCGTCATCTTGGTCCTTGGACAGGTTCTCATCATTCCCCTCCTCTTGAAAGTGATTTGTCCTCAAATCTTCACCTGCATCAAACAGAGTCAAGTCAGTTACATTAAAAACATCATGAACATTATACTCATCTGGAAGATCAAGTTTGTAAGCATTGTCATTGATTTTCTGCAACACTTGAAATGGTCCATCTCCTCTTGGCATTAACTTTGACTTCCGTTTTGTTGGAAACCGTTCCTTCCACAAATGAAGCCACACCCAATCTCCTGGTTCAGAAATAATCTTTCTTTTTCCCTTATTTGCTTGTTGTTCATACTTCTTGGTGCGCTCTTCAAGGTTGTGTTTTGCTTGCTCATGGATTTTCTTCATCGACAAATATTCCATGAGAACTAACCACATATCCAAGAAATACAATGTGGTCGGTACAAAAAGTGCACTTCTTCCAGTTCGCATAAAGCTGTTCCTTACTAAGCACACTCAAAACACACGTTAGATGCTCAAGACGATCATTCAAACTCTTCGAATCAAAATATCATCAAAGTAAACGACCACAAATTTCCCAATCTAATCACGCAAAACATGGTTCATTAATCTCATGAACGTACTTGGAGCATTAGTTAACCCAAAAGGCATGACTAACCATTCATATAAACTATGCTTTGTTTTGAAAGTTGTTTTCCATTCGTCACCATCATTCATGCGAATTTGATGATACCCACTCTTTAGATCAATCTTTGAAAACAACTTTGAGCCATACAATTCATCAAGCATATCATCTAATCGAGGGATTGGATGGCGATACTTTACCGTGATATTTTTGATGGCACGACAATCTACACACATCCTCCATGATCCATCCTTCTTCGGTACAAGCAATACGGGAACCGCACACGGACTCATGCTTTCTCGAATCCATCCTTTCTCAAGTAATTCTTTAAATTTCCTTTGCAACTCTTTGGTTTCTTCCGGATTTGTTCTATACGCCGGCTTATTTGGAATGGAAGATCCTGGAACAAAGTCAATTTGGTGTTCGATCCCGCAAATTGGTGGTAATCCATTTGGAACTTCCTTGGGAAACAAGTCTTCAAATTCCTGCAAAAGAGACTTAATTTTGCACGGGAGAATACCCGGCCAAATCATTTGTGATTAAATAAGCTTCTTTGATAAAAAGAAGCACAAAAGACGTCTCCGACACACCAAGTTGATTGATAAGTTTCGAACGCCACATGCTAAAACACTCGATAAGTTCTAAAAGTTTGTAAGGAACAATAAGAGTTAAAAACTCACAAATTTACTCAAAATCAAGGATGATTGAAATGGTTACACTGAGTGCCTATTTATAGGAGAAAATATAAGACCAACTACTTATCTAGATAAGTTGCACAAGCTATCACGATAAGCTATCAAATAAACTAGACTTTTTATCAAAAGGGCATTATTGACATTTCACCACTTGAAGCTTCTAGAAGGTATTAATCATGCAAGTAACTACTATCCCTTTATCTCCTCCGAGTAAATGGCCATAATGTTGAGAAAACCTTCAAAATGCCTTGAATTTAATCCTTGACAAGTTAATTAACATGGACACCTTTTTGGGCAGATTCATGGACGTGGCTAACGATATATTATGGGCCTTTTTTATTCTTGAAAATATAGGAAAAAGGCTAAGGTTGAAGTGGCTTTTATTTCACTCAAACTGGGCTTAAAATGAGGAAGTTATGGCCAAAACAATGCACATGGGTGGGCTTGGCCGAATTTTATTTATTTTTGGGCTTTTGTGGATTAAAGTGAGAACTTGGGCTCCAAAACTTGGACTAAAACAGTGTTCAACTTGGATCAACATTAGGAAGTGTGTTTGGTTGTTTTGCGAACAAACGGGAGCTTGATTCCGACAATATTTAATCATTCCATTGAGAGCATCCTGGAACATCTTGGATTCCACCTTAACGGATCTTCGTCATCTCGGTCCTTGGACAGGTTCTCATCACATTTCCTGCTCCCACTATCAACAGTCCAAACTTGTTGAAAATTTCTCCTTGTAAATATGTTCTACTTCATTACATTAGTTGTAATTTTCTTTATTACATTAGTTGTAATTTACTTTAGTACATTAGTTGTACTTCTGAAAAAACATGTGTTGTTTGTAATCAATATCAGTATATATATATATAATCTGATCTTTTACTATATACTTCAATGATGCAATTTTTATTCCAGCAAATGTAATGTAAAAATATATAGTGGTCGATATAATCAGCTTAGACTGATTATTGCAAATAGGGGGAGATTGTTAGGCAAAAAAAGGCCTCAGTCAAACCTGTTATACATCTTAGGGGGAGATTATTAATCAAACCTGTTTGATACACTTAAAGGTATAATTTAAGGCCTGTTAATGCCTTATTGAAACCTGATAAGTGATTTGCAATATTAGTCAAAGCTATTTGCCCTCTTGCATTTGTTGCAACTAAGGCAGATTGTCCAAGCTGTTCTACTCTGTTGAACAGGCTGGACATAAATGTCTACGCTGCTCTAACCTGTTGAGCAGTTTGGACAATTCTAAGTATTCTGTTGATGAGAACCTATCCAAGGACCGAGACGACGAAGATCCGTTAAGGTGGAAGATCGGACCTATCACAAGATCAAAATCCAAGATGTTCCAGGATGCTCTCAATGGAAAGCTCCCGTTTGTTCGCAAAACAACCAAGCACGCTTCCTAATATTGATCCAAGTTGAACACTAATATTAGTCCAATTTTGGAGCCCAAGTTCTCACTTTAATCCACAAAAGCCCAAAAATAAATAAAATTCGGCTAAGCCCACCCATGTGCATTGTTTTGGCCATAACTTCCTCATTTTAAGCCCAATTTGAGTGAAATAAAAGCCCACTTCAACCTTAGCCTTTTTCCTATATTTTCAAGATTAAAAAAGGCCCAAAATATATCCTTAGCCACGTCCATAAATCTTCCCATAAAGGTGTCCATGTTAATCAACTTGTCAAAGATTAAATTCAACGCATTTTGAAGGTTTTCTCAACATTATGGCCAATTACTTGGAGGAGATAAAGGGATAGAAATTACTTGCATTATTAATACCTACTAGAAGCTTCAAGTGGTGAAATGTCAATAATGCCCTTTTGATAAATAGTCTTGCTTATTTGATAGCTTATCGTGATAGCTTGTGCAACTTATCTAGATAAGTAGTTGGTCTTATATTTTCTCCTATAAATAGGCACTCAATGTAACCATTTCAATCATCCTTCATTTTTGAGTAAAATTGTGAGTTTTTAACTCTTATTGTTCCTTACGAACTTTTAGAACTTATCGAGTGTTTTAGCTTGTGGCGTTCGAAACTTATCAATCAACTTGGTGGGGTTGATTGTGGCGTTCTCTATACCAAAGTTCTTGCCTCGTATATAGGCAACGGGTCGCGGTTCCACTTATACCAAGGTTCTTGTCTCGTTTATAGAAAACGGGTCGCGGTCCTATCCAAGTTACTTGAAACAACCATTAGAACGATCGGGCAATCGTGATTTATCACACATTCATCGGGTGAGATCACACCATTTGGTATCAAAGCCAAGTTCTATTAATTTGTTTTCTACTTTATATTTCCTTCGTATCATCTTTTACTTTCTTTCTCTTCGTCCTTTCATATTTAATTTCTTCTATTCATCCTTGCATTGTGGTTCATGTTTGTAGTGGATCTTGTCAAGAATTGACTTGGTTGCTACTAATCGATTTTTTTTCGGGGATCATACGAGTTCTTTAGTTTTTTTGTTTATTCTTACTTTACATCATTTGTTCCTTAAAAAAAGCAAAAAAAGGAAGAAAAAGAAATCACAAAAAAAAGTAAAAAAAGATTGAAAAAAAGGGTAAAAAAAGCGCAAAAGAAAAGACAAAAAAAAGGAACGCAAAGTAAATTTTTATTCTTGTTAGTTTTCTTTATTTTCATTTCCTTTTCTATTTACCTTTACGTACTACTAGCATTGTTCATCTTGTTATATTTGGTTTTGTCAAATCTCTTCTTAAAGTTGTTTGGTATGTTTTGAATTCCTCAAGGCCACAAGCCCACTTGATTTTGATTTCTTTTAGTTTGTTTTGAACTTTAAGAGTTAAAAAGAGTGGTAAAAAGCGGTGTGGTAAGATCATTAGAGGGTAAAAGCCAAACACAACATACACGAGAATCGAATGAACATAATTTTGAGTGAAACACGTAAGGGAGTGCGGGGAGGAAATAATATTTTTATTGTTATTACTTTTTGTCTTCTATTTTGCCGCAAAAAAATGGTGGATGAGCAACCTCCTCCTAATCTTCAAGTTCAAGCCATGATGGAGGAAATGTGACGATTGATGAGAACGGAATTCAACCAAATTCATGAAAGAATGGACCGATTGGAGACTGAAAGACCACAACTTATCCGCACGCCATCACAAGTTTCTTATGAGAATCATGACGACGATGGAGGAAGTGACGGATGGGAATCTGAAAGAAGAGCTCCTCGCCGAAGGCCCCGAAGAGACAAAAATTTGAATTCTATCAAGATGAAAATTCCATCGTTTCAAGGAAAGTCAGATCCGGAAGCCTACATCGATTGGGAGACTAAAATGGAGTTCATCTTTGATTGCCATGACTACTCCAATCGTAAAAAGTTAAAACTCGCCGTTGTCGAATTTTCTAATTATGCACTAACATGGTGGGATCAACTTGTGATTAGTAGGCGAAGAAACGAAGAAACACCCATTGATACATGGGAAGAAATGAAAAGGGTCATGAGACGACGTTTTGTACCAAGTCACTATTATCGTGACCTTCACAATAAGCTCCAAGGCTTGAAGCAAGGAAGTAAGTCTGTTGATGATTATTTCAAGGAAATGGAGGTTACCATGATTCGAGCCAACATTCAAGAGGATCGAGAAGCTACCATGGCCAGTTTGTTAAATGGCCTCAATTATGAAATTCATGATCGTGTTGAGATGCACCATTATGTGGAGATTGAAGACATGGTCCACATGGCGTTTAAAATTGAAAGGCAACTCAAGAGAGGGGGTGGATCAAGAACGAATACCTGGAAGGCGGGTAGCTCCAAAAGGCCTGAAAGTTCATCATCTTTTAATCCCAAATCTGGTCCAAAACCAACAAGCCCTTCCAAGGAGAAAGGTAAATCTGATGCTCCTAAAACTCGTGACATAAAATGTTTTAAGTGTCTTGGCAGGGGTCACATTGCAAGTCAATGTCCAAATAAGCTTGTAATGGTGCTTAGAGAAAATGGAGAAATTGAAACAGATTTATCCGAATCATCACAAGAAGACACGGATGGTGAAGAAGAGTTGGCTGTAAAAGGAGAATTGTTGGTTGCAAGGCGATCCTTAAGCACTATTTCCAAGGAAGAAGATGGTGCAAAAAGGGAAAACCTCTTTCACACTCGGTGTTATGTTCAAGGCAAGGTATGTAGTGTTATCATTGATGGTGGGAGTTGTACTATTGTGGCTAGTGTTTCCATGGTTAAAAAGCTAGGCTTGCCGATGATGAAGCATCAAAAGCCAAATAAACTCCAATGGCTTAATGATAGTGGTGAGGTGCGTGTGACGAAACAACTGTTGGTGTCATTTCGCATTGGTAAGTATGAAGACGAGGTGTTGTGTGATGTGGTACCTATGCAAGCAAATCATTTGCTACTTGGTAGGCCATGGCAATACGATCGGCATGTGAAACATGATGGCTTCACCAACAAGTACACTCTTGTTCATAAAACCAAAGCCATAACTCTTGTGCCGATGTCACCGAGTCAAGTTTATGAAGATCAAGTCCGACTTCAAAGGGATGTGAAAAACAAAGAAGTGAGCCTAATGAAAATAATGAACACAAAAAGGGTTCAAATGAAAAACAAATAGATAAGAAAACATTTGTGGATGAAAAGGAAAGTCAATATTGTGCATTTGCAAGAAGGAGTGAAATAAAAGAAGCCTTGAATCCGGAGATGTCTTTTGTGCTTCTTTTGATCAAAGATGCTTATTTAATCACAAATGATTTGGCCGGTATTCTCCCGAGCAAAATTAAATCTCTTTTGCAGGAAATTGAAGACTTGTTTCCCGAGGAAATTCCCAAAGGATTGTCGCCAATTCGCGGGATCGAACACCAAATTGACTTTGTTCCAGGATCATCCATTCCAAATAAGCCGGCGTATAGAACAAATCTGGAAGAAACCAAAGAGTTGCAAAGGCAAGTTAAGGAATTAATTGAGAAAGGATGGATTCGAGAAAGCATGAGTCCGTGTGCGGTTCCCGTGTTGCTGGTACCTAAGAAGGATGGATCGTGGAGGATGTGTGTAGATTGTCTTGCCATCAACAATATCACGGTAAAGTATCGCCATCCAATCCCTCGATTAGATGATATGCTTGATGAATTGTATGGCTCAAAGTTGTTTTCAAAGATTGATCTAAAGAGTGGGTATCATTAAATTCGCATGAACGATGGTGACGAATGGAAAACAGCTTTCAAAACAAAGCATGGTTTATATGAATGGTTAGTTATGCCTTTTGGGTTAACTAATGCTCCAAGTACGTTCATGAGATTAATGAACCATGTTTTGCATGATTTTATTGGGAAATTTGTGGTCGTTTACTTTGATGATATTTTGATTTATTCTAAGAGTTTGAATGATCATCTTGAGCATCTAACGTGTGTTTTGAGTGTGCTTAGGAATGAACAAATTTATGCGAACAGGAAGAAGTGCACTTTTTGTACCGACCACATTGTATTTCTTGGATATGTGGTTAGTTCTCATGGAATATCTGTTGATGAAGAAAAGGTAAAGGCTATTCAAGATTGGCCAACTCCAAATAGTGTAAGTGATGTGAGGAGTTTTCATGGTCTTGCAAGTTTTTATCGCCGATTTGTGAAAAACATTAGCACCTTGGCATCACCACTCACCGAAGTGATTAAAAAGAATGTTGGTTTTAAATGGGGCAAAGAGCAAGAGCAAGCTTTTGAAAAACTGAAGTTTCATTTAACTCATGGTCCTTTGCTTTCTTTGCCAAATTTTGATAAAACTTTTGAGATTGAGTGTGATGCATCGGTTCTTGGAATTGGTGCGGTTTTAATGCAAGAAGGAAAACCATTGGCATATTTTAGTGAAAAGTTAAGTGGTGCAACTTTAAACTATCCCACATATGACAAAGAGATGTATGCCTTGGTTCGAGCACTAAAAACTTGGCAACATTATTTATGGACCAAGGAGTTTGTCATTCATTCTGATCATGAGTCCTTGAAGTTTCTAAAAGGACAACAAAAGCTCAACAAGAGACATGCTAGGTGGATGGAGTTTCTTAAGACATTTCCATATGTCATCCGATTCAAGAAAGGTAAGGAAAATATTGTGTTTGATGCACTTTCACGAAGGTACTTTTTACTCTCTTCTATTGACTCTAAAATTCTGGGTTTTGAACAAATCAAAGAGTTGTATCGTGAAGATGTGGATTTTGGTATTATTTTTCAAAGTTGTGAAAAGGGCTCTTTTGAAAAGTTTTTCATACATGATGGATCTTTGTTCAAAGAATCAAAGCTTTGCATTCCAAACACTTCTTTACGTGAACTTTTGGTTTGGGAGGCACATAGTGGAGGCCTTATGGGTCATTTTGGTGTGGCAAAAACATTGAATATTTTGCAGGAACATTTCTTTTGGCCAAAAATGAAAGTTTATGTTGGAAAAGTTTGTGAAAAGTGCATTGTTTGTAAACAAGCCAAATCAAAGGTTCAACCTCATGGTTTATACACTCCTCTGCCTATACCAAGTGAACCATGGGTTGATCTTTCTATGGATTTTGTGTTGGGATTGCCAAGAACTAAAAATGGCAAAGATTCGATATTTGTGGTTGTTGATCGGTTTTCGAAAATGGCGCATTTCATTCCATGCAATCGAACCAATGATGCCTCACATATTTCAGATTTGTTTTTCAAAGAAGTGGTTAGATTGCATTGCATGCCAAGAACTATCGTCTCGGATCGGGACACAAAGTTTTTAAGTTACTTTTGGAAATCGTTGTGGGGAAAATGGGGAACAAAGCTTTTGTTTTCTACAACTTGTCATCCCCAAACGGATGGACAAACTAAAGTTGTGAATCATACACTCGGTACTTTATTGAGATCAATAGTGGGGAGAAATGTGAAAACTTGGGAGCAATGCTTACCCCATGTTGACTTTGCATATAATCGAAATGTGCATTCTGCTACTAAGTTTTCACCTTTTGAGATTGTGTATGGATTTAAGCCATTAACTCCTATGTATTTAACTCCTTTGACTGTGAATGAGCATTTGAATTTAGATGACAAAGAGAAGGCGGAATTTGTCAAGCAAATCCATGAGCAGGCAAAACACAACATTGAAGAGCGCACCAAGAAGTATGAACAACAAGCAAACAAGGGAAAAAGAAATATATTTTTGAACCAGGAGATTGGGTGTGGCTTCATTTGCGGAAGGAACGGTTTCCAACAAAATGGAAGTCAAAGTTAATGCCAAGAGGAGATGGACCATTTCAAGTGTTGCAGAAAATCAAAGACAATGCTTACAAACTTGATTTTCCAGATGAGTATAATGTTCATGATCTTTTTAAGGTAACTGACTTGACTCTGTTTGATGCAGGTGAAGATTTGAGGACAAATTACTTTTAAGAGGAGGGGAATGATGAGAACCTGTCCAAGGACCGAGATGACGAATATCCGTTAAGGTGGAAGATCGGACCTATCACAAGATCAAAATCCAAGATGTTCCAGGATGCTCTCAATGGAATGATTAAATATTGTCGGAATCAAGCTCCCGTTTGTTCGCAAAACAACCAAGCACGCATCCTAATGTTGATCCAAGTTGAACACAAATATTAGTCCAATTTTGGAGCCCAAGTACTCACTTTAATCCACAAAAGCCCAAAAATAAATAAAATTCGGCCAAGCCCACCCAAGTGCATTGTTTTGGCCATAACTTCCTCATTTTAAGCCCAATTTGAGTGAAATAAAAGCCCACTTCAACCTTAGCCATTTTCCTATATTTTCAAGAATAAAAATGGCCCAAAATATATTCTTAGCCACGTCCATAAATATGCCCATAAAGGTGTCCATGTTAATCAACTTGTCAAAGATTAAATTCAAGGCATTTTGAAGGTTTTCTCAACATTATGGCCATTTACTTGGAGGAGATAAAGGGATAGAAGTTACTTGCATGATTAATACCTACTAGAAGCTTCAAGTGGTGAAATGTCAATAATGCCCTTTTGATAAGTAGTCTTGCTTATTAGATAGCTTATCCTGGTAGCTTGTGCAACTTATCTTGATAAGTAGTTGGTCTTATATTTTCTCCTATAAATAGGCACTCAATGTAAACATTTCAATCATCCTTCATTTTGAGTAAAATTGTGAGTTTTTAACTCTTATTGTTCCTTACGAACTTTTTAGAACTTTTCGAGTGTTTTAGCTTTTGGCGTTCGAAACTTATCAATCAACTTGGTGGGGTTGTTTGTGGCGTTCTCTATACCAAAGTTTTTGCCTCGTGTATAGGCAACGGGTCGCGGTTCCACTTATACCAAGGTTCTTGTCTCGTTTATAGACAACGGGTCACGGTCCTATCCAATTTACTTGAAACAACCATTAGAACGATCGGGCAGTCGTGATCTATCACACATTCATCGGGTGAGATCACATCATCTGTTCTTGTGAACAGGTTAAACACTTTATGGAATATGTTTCCATGTCCTCATGTATTATCTTGGACCAAGTGATCGGTTTACAAAGTCGAAGACAAAGTGGAAAAACAGAAGCTGCTAAGACTGCCCACATTGTTCGGTTACATGAAGACAAAGTGGATATTTGAAATGGGTGACAGACCATTTCTTATATCCAAATGGCCATAATAGAAGATGAAAGGTTTAAAGTTGACACTCCTCTTCTAGTTAAAGTGTTCTACAACAGAGACAGAAAGGAAAAGACAGATTCTGCAATGTAGAGACAAATACTGCTTTATTAGAACATGCTAAAAAGTATTCTTGTCTTTTTGGAAAGACATTCCACTATCTCTACGTCCAATGAGGAAGCTTCACAGAGATTCTCATTGAGAGTATAAAAGGAAGCTTCTAAGAAATGTGAGATAACCAAAAGTGTGATATACAGAATGTGCAAAGAAAGTGTGTTTTCATGCATGCAAAGTCTGCTTGAATAAAACAGTAAAGTGTATCCAAGCTATTCTTGTTCAAGCTGTCCGTCTGTCTGTCTTGTAAATAGTGAGTTCATGTTTATGAGTGTATTCATTGTAACTGGTCTGAGTGTGCCTTAAATTAGTAGAACATCTGTTGTATCTGCCATCTCAACTTGATGCTTTCCGCAGTTCAAGCTTTATTAGTAATTAACACCTGTTGATAATACATACAAATATTGACAAAGTGTGTTGAATTTTTAAATAGTTGTATTCACCCCCCCCCCCTACAGCTTCGAACAACATACTACGGAAACCTTTTGGGACCTACAGAGGCAATGCAGGAGGAACTCTCACAGTTCAAGAAGTTGTAAGTTTAGGAGTTAAAGCCCTTACCTCGTGGAGAAGTTACAATAGGCACCAAATGGGTCTTTAAGTGCAAAAGAGATGATCGAGGCATCGTTACTCGTAACAAGGAAAGACTTGTAGTCAATGGGTTTAACCAAGAAGAAGGTGTTTGCACCAGTAGCAAGGCTTGAAGCTATTCGAATGTTTCTCGCGTTTGCATCCTTCAAAGGCTTCAAAGTTTATCAACTAGATGTCAAAAGTGCCTTCTTGTACGGGAAAGTGTAATAGTGAAGTTATGTCAGTAATTGTTTAAAACTTAAATTCTGAAAAACTAAGTGAAATTGAATCTGAATTCAGACCACATCCGAATTCGGATGGTCCGAAATACAGATGGTCCGAATTTGGGTAAGGTCCGAAATGGGGGTGGTCCGAAGTCACTGTTGGTCCGAACTAGGTGTTGGTCCAGATTGAGTACGGTCTGAAATAGGTTGGGGTCCAAAAATGGTATAATGGACCGAAATGACTGTTGATCCGAATTCGGATACTGGTCCGAATTCGGATGGATCCGGACCGAGTTCATCAGGTCCGAGTTCATACTTAGTAATTTTCCAGATTTTCCAGATTTATACCTTTTGACTATTTTTGCATGTTTGAGTCTGAAATTGTAAATATGAACTTATATACTATCTTTTAACTTAAATCGTAACACTAACACACCAAAATAACCCATTTTTGTGTCCATTTTCATCAAGTCTCGATGAACACACGCACTAAAAACACACACTAATTCAAAATCATACTTAGAGTGTGAATCTGATTCTGAAATTTTGTATATTTCATCATCAATACTCGATTTAAACATTACGATAATAATATACGACATGCATTAAAATTTGAGATCAAAACCTACGATTCGGTTTTCACAAGAACCGAACCAAAAACCACCAAAAATTGCAAGTTGTGAGTGAATCTTACCTCAAATCGTTTGTTGTGTTGCTTATAGTTCCTTCCAATAAGCTTGATTCCAGATTTTTGCACTTCAATTCGATGATTTCTTGGGTGTTTTTGTTAAAACCCGAGAGGTAGAGAGAAGAGAGAGAATTCGGTGAGAGAGAGAGAGAGAGAGAGAGAGTAGAGAGAGTGGGTTTATTCAAAATGAAAGACTAACCATCTTTTATTTGTCACTTTTTACCTATTTGCACATTATACCCCTCAACTTCGTATTTTCTTATTTAAACCAATATTATGATCGAAATTAACTTAAATTGATATAATCTTCCATTAATACAATAATTGAGTCCTTATAATTGTAAATTACAAGCACTAAAAATTTGGGATGTTACACATGGGCTCCACCACGCCTATACTTCGTCCGCGAAGTCATGCTGCGCTAAACAGACTTGGGTACTTAGTCTTCATGTCTTCTTCCGTTTCCCAAGTGCGGTTAGCTCCCCTATGATGCTTCCACTTGCCTAGCACCATCTTGATCTCTTTATTGCGGAGTTTCTTGACTTTTGTTTCCAAAATGCACTCCGGCTCATTAACGAACCTTAGACGTTCGTCAACTTTAATTTCCAAATGATCAGTCCATGGTTCCCTTTCGGGCACCAGAATCTTTCTTAAATAACCAACATGGAAGACCGGGTGAACACCTGACAATTCCTCCGGCAAGTCCAAATGATAGGACTGATTTCCAACTCTTTCCAGTATCCGTAAGGGTCCTACAAATCGAGGAGATAGCTTTCCTTGCATTACGAATCTTGTGACACCTTTCATCGGAGAAGCTATTAAATAGACCCAATCATCCTTCTGGAATTCTATTGCTTTGTGACGGCGATCGTGATAGTTCTTTTGTCGATCTTGCGCCGTTATCATGTACTGTCGAATGAGTTGGATCTTTTTGTTTTCTTGTAGCAAAGCTGATCCGGCGATAGGAGTTTCTCATGTTTCCCTCCAACAGGTTGGAGTCCTACACTTTCTTCCGTACAGGAACTCGAATGGTACCATTTTGATTGTGGAATGGTAACTGTTGTTGTAGGAGAATTCAACCAATGGGAGGTGATCGTCCAAGTTACCACCCAAATCCATGACATAGGCTCTGAGCATGTCTTCTAGAGTCAAGATCGTTCTTTCACTTTGCCCGTCCGATTGAGGTCTATAAGCATTACTCATTGCGATACGAGTACCAAGACCGTTTTGCAGAGCTGCCCAGAAGTTGGAAGTGAATCTACTATCCCGGTCAGAGACAATAGACTTAGGCACACCATGTTTGATGACAATTTTGTTCAAGTAGATCTGGGCAAGACGGTTGAGTGAATAGGTTTCTCGGATGGGAATGAAGTGAGCAGATTTTTTCATAGGAAGAGGTTGCATACTAACATAGGGCTGCGGGTGTTCTGCTTTGACTAGTCTGCAAGTTCTGCACTTCTCCACAAATTGACCAACATCTCTTTTAAACTCTGGCCACCAGAAATCAGCTTTCAGGTTGTTGTACATTTTGTGCTACCAGGATGAATTGAGAATTTGGATTGGTGAGCTTCTTCAAGAATTACTTCTTGCATGTTCCCGAACTTAGGGACCCAAAATCTGCCGTACACACCATTGAGTCCAGTTCCATCATCTTGCATTAATGGCAACTGAATTCTGACGTCTTCATTCCTGATATTTTCTTCTTTTAGAGCCTGCAGTTGAGCAGATCTTACATTATCTATGATCGTTGATGTCAATATTGTGGAAGTCAAGGCATAGCAATACGCCTTGCAATAAGCTTTTCTACTTAGAGCGTCAACCACCACGTTGGCCTTCCCTGGGTGATAGAGAATCTCACAATCATAGTCTTTAATAAGCTCCATTGACCTTCTTTGTCTCATATTCAAGTCTTTTCTGACTGAATATATACTTCAAACTTTTGTGATCGGTATAGAGCTGACATTTGGTTCCATACAAGTAATGCCTCCATAGTTTGAGAGCGATTGTCACAGCAGTTAGCTCTAGGTCATGAGTGGAGTAGTCCTTCTCGTGTGGTTTGAGCTGTCTGGAAGCGTAGGCTATGACATTTCCTCTTTGCATCAGAATAGCACCCAAACCCATGCCTGATGCATCTGTATAGACAACAAAGTCCTCGTTCCCTTCAGGCAGGGCTAACACTGGTGCTTCACTTAGTAACTTCTTCAAATTATCAAAAGTTGTTTGTTGTTCTTTCCAAAAGAAGGTCGTGTTCTTGCGAGTAAGCTTTGTAAGCGGAACGGCGATCTTTGAAAAATCTTTAATAAATTGGCGGTAGTAACCAGCCAATCCCAGAAAGCTTCGAATCTCGGAGGCGTTACGAGGTGATTCCCAGTTCTGGATAGCCTCGATCTTTGCAGGATCAACAACAATCCCAGCACCAGATATCACGTGCCCTAAGAATTGGATCTGAATTGAATGTTTAGAAGGAACACGTTAACAAAGAGTTCATAGTAAGTATAAGGATCATGAAATTTGTTTCGTATGTTGAGACGTACCTGCCTCAACCAGAATTCACATTTCGAGAATTTGGCATAAAGTCGCTCTTTGCGCAGCAACTCTAGCAATTCTCTCAGATGTGCAGCATGATCCTCTTTGGTCTTTGAATATATTAGAATGTCATCGATGAACATGATAAGAGATTTGTCAAGCATTGGCTGGCAGACTCTGTTCATGAGATCCATGAAAGCAGTCGGCGCATTCGTGAGACCAAATGGCATCACCAGAAAACTCGTAGTGTCAGTAACGAGTTCTGAAAGCCGTCTTTGGAATGTCACCTGGATGTACTTTAAGCTGGTGATAACCCGAATGAAGATCAATCTTCGAGAAGTAGCTTGCGCCTTGTAACTGGTCGAAGAGATCATCAATCCGGGGCAACGGGTACTTGTTCTTGATTGTGACTTTATTGAGTTCGCGGTAATCGATGCACATAGGTAATGTGCCATCTTTCTTTTTTAACAAACAACACAGGAGCGCCCCATGGAGAAGAACTTGGGCGTATGAAACCCATATCTAGCAACTTCTGTAATTGTTTAATCATTTCCTGCATTTCAGCAGGGGCTAATCTATAAGGAGCCTTTGCTATTGGAGCAGCTCCAGGATTGAGGTCAATGCGGAATTCCACTTGACGATCAGGTGGCAATCCCGAGATATCTTCCGGAAAGACATCTGGAAACTCAGAAACAACGGGAATGGTGGAAGGAGATTAAATTTCAGCCATAGCATCGACAGCGTAGGCTAAATATGCAGAACAACCCTTGGCAACGTGCTTTCGGGCTTTTGCAATTGAAATAAGGCATAAGTCGCCTTTGTGTCTGTCACCATAAATGCAAATGTCTCGGCCCTCGGGAGTGGTAATCTTGATCATTCTTTTCTTGCATACAATCTGGGCCTCATTGTGAACCAACCAATCCATACCTACTATAACATCGAACTCCCCAAACTCCATAGGAATTAAGTCTATGTTGAATACTACGTCCTCTACAAATAATGTGCAGTTCCTATATACTTTGTCTGCTTTAACTAACATGTTGCTAGCAGTCTTTATGTCAAGTACAAATTGCAGTTTTAAAGTAGGCATATTGAATTGATGAGCAAATGATATTGAGACAAACGAACGGTTGGCTCCGGAATCAAACAAGATGCGTGCGGGAATGGAATTAACAAAGAACGTACCAGTGACCACCTTCTGGTCATTTTTTGCTTCTTCAGCAGTGATTTCGAATGCCCTTGTTGGAGCCATTTGAGATTGATCCCTGCGAGCAGTGGAAGCTGCAGAAGATCTTGTCGCTGATTGTTGTGCACTCTAATCTCGTGGAGGTTTCGGGCGGTCCCTTGCAAAATGGCCACGTCTGTGGCAGTTGTGTAACAGCCCGTAATTTATTAAATATAAATTACAGCATCAAACCTTGGGTATTTAAATGACTTTGACTAAATTATTAGTAATTAGCTGAAAATATGCATTTTAAATGGTTAATTATATTAAGTTATATATAATTATGAAAACTTTCCCAAAATTAGCTAAAATAAATCTGAATAATTAAATTTAGCTAATTGACAAATTAAAGACTTGAAAAACACAAAATGGACTGAAATGAATAAAATTAGTCTAAAAAGATAATTCTAGCAAAACTAGAACCTCCTTACTATTATTTGCATCTGAAAATGCAAATCAGATTCATTAAGAGTAAAAATGGTCAATTCCTGAAATTCAGTAGAAAATCTGATATTTCTCTAGTTCCTATAAATAGAGCATTCCATCTCCTTGAATTAGTTTAGCCATATCAGAATTCATCTTTTGAGACTCTCTCTCTCTACAATCCAACTTCTCTCTAACTTTTCTCCTAAACGGCTTAACGAAATCTCGTGATTTATACGTCATCGGATAGATATCGTCGAGCTCTACCATAATCTGCCATTGCATGTTCGATTTTGTTCTGATTTGAGGTAAGTTCGACCTTTTTTCTCTCTTTTTGTTCCGGTTTTGAGAGCAAATTCGAATTTGTTTAATTGTTCTTCATTCGAAGTTAATTTGCCCTCGTTTAGGACCTGATTTTGTTTGGAAAACGTCTATAATCATCCAACCTCGTATGCTATAGCTTGGACAAAGGTTAGTGACGATTTATCCCTTATTTATGTTCGATTTTAGTGGCTGCTATATTTTGAATATAAAGACCCGAAACATTGATATTGGATATGTAATAAACTCAAATCTGTGTTAGAAATTGACCTATAATGAATCTATAAACGTTCCTTGACGTTTTAGGAAATTTGAACTAGAAATGCATGCTTAAATGATGAACAAGAAGAACAAATTCGAGAGAACCATGAACAAATTCGAATTCATCATCAGATTAGGTTCGAAATTGATTAAATTAATGACTTTTGGTATGCAAAGGAACTAAATTCGAAATCTATTCCTTAAATTCGAAACCTTATTTGAATTTAACCCCTAAAATCGAACCATAATTCTAATTTAACCCCCTAAATTCGAATTTGTATACTTAAGTTTGAATCTCCCTAAATTTGAACCCCAAATTCGAAGCTAGCTATGTTTGGAGGCATTAATTTATAAATCAGATCAAGTTCTTGATCGGCCTTATGTTTTGTGCATGATTTTAAATTGAAAAGCAACTCATATTGTGATCGCAATAAAATTCACAAGTTTTCTAGATTCATGACCATTTTATGTTCAATTAATTTAACAGGTACCATATGAACCCTCGACTTTGGGACTAAACTTAAAATATGAAAACATTTGTTTTAATGTTATGAACCCTTAGAATGTGAACAACATGATTAGATTTGCTAATATTATGGTTGGCTTTGTATTAAGGCCATATCTCTGTAAATCAAATGAAACTATAGTAATCTGATAAGAATTGAAGGTTATACCCTGGTATAGACCTAAAGAAGTTTCGGTTGACCTAATTGACCAATGATAAGAATAGGCTCACTGTGTGACATTAGGAACTACCACAGACTCGACAACAAGACATGATAATAACCTAATTATATAATTAGGGTTATATAGATCATGTATATTATAAACTTGACATTAATATGCCAGACTTGAAACTGAACTGCAGGAACTAGCCGATTTGACAGAGTAAATTGGACGGCTTAATTCGTTAAGCACTAATTGACTAAGTTACATTGCTCAGGACTACTGTGAGTTACAGATTACATTAAGTACATGCATTTTTATCAATACTTATTGGTGATTGTTACTGAATTGTTTGGAAACATCTGCTATTGCTGCCTGTTTCTTGAATACTTTATTGTATGATAGGAACTTACTTTTGAAATTGTTGAAATTAGATATCTGATATGCCTTGGACTGCATGTCCACTTTTACTTTCTATGTAAATACTTAGCATGCTTGCTGATTACTTGTTGTCGATACATTTGCAACCGCATACTACATTTACTGTTCTGACCGAATGTGAGATCTCCATTCACAGGAAGGAATTCTACAGATTCCTTACCTATTTGACCGTTTCCATACGTTTCCCGTAGGGCTTCGACCTTACACACGGGAATACAGGTTGGGCTGATCTCCCAAATCTTTTGTCGTCTCTGACGTGTTGACTTGACGACATGAGCTGATAGTATTATATATGTGTGTGGAAGCTAATGGAACTCTGTTAACTCACTAAGCAATGTTAGCTTACTCGGTCATGACAACTTTCTTTACAGGAAAAGCTGATAAGGGCAAGACCATAGCAGGTAGTTCGTCCCAGGCTAAGTGAACCTGGATACTTGATGATTGCAGACTTTTGGACCTAGTGCTGATGCCTATTTTTGTAAAGATTATTGCGGTCTCGGGTAGCTTGTTCAATCTTCCGCACTCTGATTGAAGATTTAGAAGCTAGATTAGACCACCATCATATCTTTACTATATGTTGTAATTAAGTATCTTGAAGCAATTTGAATCAGGTATTTGGACCTGTGGTATCAGACAATAGTAATATTTATCACTTAATGAAATGTATTTTTAAGAAATTATGACGTGTACTGTTTGTGGTAACTTGGGTGTTACAAAGTTGGGTAACCTAATTAGTAATGGACTACCCATACAACTTGACCTAAGATAGGCAATTGATGACTGATAGGTTGGGGAATGACTGACTGCTTGATACTGACTTGACTGTGTGTCGACTTGACTGATTGCTTTCATACTTATTTGTGATTATCTGACGTAGGCATTATGATACGCATTGTGCTTATTTGAACAAGGAAAAAACAATTATTTCCTTTATACTTTCAGCCAATGGCTGATAAGAATCCGACTGTTGCTGGTACCTCGATTGTTGGTAAAGCTGCAGATGTTGCGGCTGATCAACATAAGGAGTCTGTTCATGTAGAAGACTTAGGCACTGACCCTGAAAATACTGCTAATGACTCAAGTAGTACTGCCACGCCCGTGCCTCCTCAGCAGGCTCAATTAATTGATCTCGTTCACAAGTTGAATGAGGATAATCGTAGGCAAATGCAGCTTATGATGGATAGGAATCGTCTACAAACTGATATGTCGGTTGAAGACCGACTTAAGGAAATTAAGGACTTGCTTATTAAGGGAAAAACGGTTGTGCAAACTGACGAGGAAAAACAACATGAAATTGACTTTTGGCGCCGTGAGGAAGAACTTAGGTTACGAGAACTTAAGTTACAGGAACTGGAACTGAAGCATAGGGAGGAGATGGCAAAGCCCAAGAAAGACCGAAAAAGGAAACATAGGCATGTGTCCTCTGATGAAAGCGAGATTGATTCCTCCGACCATCACGTTAAGGTGGGACGAGAGTGTTCAATTGTTGATTTTAAGAAATATGGGGCTCGTACGTTTGCAGGGACATCAGATCCAGTAAAAGCAATGGACTGGGTTGCCAATGTGGAGAAAGCGTTTAAGCTCTCCAAGTGTAATGAAGAAGACAAGGTTACGTTCGCAACGGGAATGCTGGAGGATGGAGCTGGACGATGGTGGAAGTCAATTACGAATCCCATGTCTGAAGTAATGGAGAAATCCATTACTTGGGATCAATTCAAAATTCATCTGAAAGAGAAATACTACCCCCAGGATGTCAAACGCCAAATGGAGAAAACTCTGCTATCCTTTCAGCAAGGTACAAGGTCTGTGATAGACTATGAGCTGGAATTCACCAGGCTCTCATTCTTATCTGATCATCCTGGCGATACTGATGAAAGGCGAAAGGATCTATTTGTGGATGGTCTGGATAGAGAAATACGGAAGTTTGTGAAATCCGGTAGACCGAGAAGTTATATAGAGGCGGTTGAAATTGCTAGGGTAGGTGAGCTTGAAATCTATCCTGAGCGAGCATGTCCTTTTATTGCTAAATCTAGTAAGAAAGAAAAATCTGAGAAATCTGGGAAGGAGAGGGTGGAAAAGAAGAATGAAACACTACAACAAAATGAACCTAAAGCAACATGGGAAAAATGTTGTGTTAGGCCTTAAAAGTGTTGCTATAGGCCTAATGCGACACTTTATGTAGTGCCACCTTAGCAGCAATATAGGACCAAATTCATGATAGTGAAGAATTAAAGGCGAATTTGGCTCACACACTGCACTTCCTTTCTGTTTTTAATTAAATTTTCAGCAGCAATAGTGAAGAATTAAAGGCGAATTTGGCTCACAAATGATGTTGGTACATCCTGTGTGACGATAGCAGTCTAAGTGATTCTGCATAGTGATTTTAGCAAGTATGTGTTAGATATGTTTATATGTGCTTGACTGTTATTGATTGTGTGTTTGAACTTGATGTAACATATTACAAGAAGTTCAAACATAAAGGTCAAAGATTAACTCAAGCATAAGTAAAACATAAGTTTCATCACTTAAGTGTTTAAGTGTATTGGCTAGATTCGAATAGGTAAAGGAAGACATTCGAATCTGTGATAGATTCGAATGTATCCTTAGATTCGAATGGGCTAGATTCGAGAGTGTCATTGTGGACAGACTCGAATGGGCCTTGGGCCAGATTCGAGTTTGGCCCACATCAGACTCGAATCAGGCTCTATAATTAGGGATAGACTCGAATCATTAAGGGACTTTTTGCAGAATTCGTGAGGAATTAAGCAAGAGGCGATCTCGAGTTTATCAGCTAGGTGAGTGCCGTTTCGGAGAGATTTAGTTCGTAGGATCGTTCGTGTGTCGTTCGTTCAGCGTCTAATAGTCTCCGTGTTCCGTTAGTTGAGAGTTGTCCGTCTAACCGTCAACGAGGATTCCGCACTCGTTCACGGATCCGCGTCTAGATAGATCTTGCAGTCGTAGACCTTACAAGTGGTATCAGAGACTACGGAGTGTTCTTGGTGTTCTTCGTGTTCATCAGATACATTCTAGGTTTCTTGACGCTAGTTGGACGGTTTTGCTCTCAAAAACGTGTTTCTGAGCTTAGCAAATTCATGTTCGGGAAACACTTTGTAGTTTTTCACGTTTTTGATCGGAATCATTATTTTTCGTTTGAAAAATAGTGATTTAATCTGTAAAACGTCAAAAAATCAAAGTGTTAGCCGTTTTTCGAGTTTGCGGCGCTCGAATCTATCGGGGTGATTAGGGTTTCACTTTAGTCTCGAGTCTAACCTAAATACGCTCTTTTCGAGTCAATTTCAGAGAGTTTCGAGTCTACTTTGTTTCGAATCTGTTACTTCATTCGAATTGGATCTCGAGTCTGTAGTGTTTCGAGTTTATTTCGAGTCTGGTACTGTTTCGATTCTGTGCTTCGATTCTCGAATCTGCTGAGCCTTAGATTCTAAGGACCATCGAATCTACGGAGTTGTTCGAATCTGACATAATTTCGAATCTAATTGACTTTTAAGACTTAATCGAATTTAATCTCAAAAGATTTAATATTAATTAGTTTCGAATCTATCTAGATTCGAATAAGTTAGTCTAAATCAGTTTCGAATTAAATTAATTAAGTTCAAATTCAATTTCTTTCAGAAAAGATGTCAAATCTTCAGAAATTCCTTGAGATGGATCACGAAGTTGGGAAGGCAAATGCACCGCCTAAGCTGATGAAAGTTGAGGACTATTACTGGTGGAAGGACAGATTTACAGATTTTGTACGATTCAATGATATGCGCATGTGGGTGTGCATAGATGAATGGTACATTCCGCCAGTATCTGAAGTTGAAGGCCGTCAAAAGGTCTTGTCATATCAGATGATGAAAGAGGATGACAAGAAACTATTTGAAGCTGAAAACAAAGCTTTCTCCATAATCCGTATGGCTTTACCTCAAGATATTTTACACACATTTCGGACTCAAAGGATGTCGAAGGAACTTTGGGAGTCTCTCCAGAAAAGGTGTGAAGGTAATCCACGGGTGCGTAAAAAGCGTACAGAGCTGTTGACCCAACAGTTTGCGATTTTCAAGGCAATTAAGGATGAACAGTTGGATGATATTATCACAAGGTTCTATCATCTGATAACGGAACTTGAAAGTCATGGAATTGAGTATTCGGACACTGACAAGAACAACAAGCTTCTTGATGCCCTACCAGCCAAATGGGCTATGTACGTGGCAATGATTAAGCTGAATGAGGACAAATATTATGCTCAATCACTTGATGACATTGTGGGAACGTTGAGGGCATATCACTTCGAGATGATTAAGGCTGAGACTGATTACGAGCAAGTCCAGAATCCGGCTATGTATTTTGGAAAGACATCTAAATCATCAGTGACAGCTGAACCGAAGAGTGCTACAGCGTTTTTCACCGGAGAAACGTCATCGCCACCAGAGTCCGAAGACTCACTGAATCGCGCGTTCTTAGGGTTAGGAAGATCGGAAGAACCGCAACCTCAAGTCCATCAGGCACCGACAAGTCAGAGCTATTCGAAGATGCCGATGAGCGCAAAGTCCGCAGAAGAACATTTGAATCTGCTTGCTTCCTTTGTGGCAACTTATGGAAATTGTGTTCAAGGGAAAATCAATGACCCAGCTCTATGGGATGAAGATTACGATCAGGTCGACCCTGATGACTTAGAGGAAATGGATCTTAAGTGGCAACTGGCCATGGTGACCCAGAGGGTAAAAAGATTCATCAAGCGAACTGGGAGGAATCTGCAAATGAACAACAAAGGGATAGGATTTGATAAGTCTAAGGTCAAATGCTACAACTGTCAGGGATTGGGACACTTCGCCAGGGAGTGTCAAAGACCGAAGGTAGAGACATACCAAGGACAGAGTCAGCATCAAGGACAGTACCAAAATCAGTCCCAACAAAGATACCTTCCGAGTTCCTCATCTGGTCAAGCCAATCTAGCGGGTCTACTATCCAATGTCACCTCTGACAGACAGCTAGATGGTACCTATGACTGGAGTTCACATCCTGAGTCCAATGCTAGAGCTTTCATGGCTGAAGTTACGGAGAATGGTTGTGAAGAAGACGAGCAGACCACACGGGACAGCAGTCCGATGTGGGTAGAGAAGGCGAATGATCAGACCGTGCTGGAGTTTGCTGCTCAGATGGCCAACGTGGAATCTGATAACTCTAAGGTTAGTCTTTCTTATTCTCTATTTTCAGAATTATGTGCTTTGTGTGCTACTTCTAATGATAGGTTAAATCTAGTCTTAGAATCACACAAAACCATCTCTGCTCAAAATGAAAACTTAAAAATAGAAAACGCTAGCCTAAATGATATAAAGCAAGATTTAAAAGAAAAGCTTAAGGCTGATGCTCAAGACGTAATAGTTCTAAAAGACAAACTGAGTGAGCAGTGTGTTAGGATAGAGCTTATGTATGAGCACGTAGAGGCCTTGACCAAAAGTCTGTAGGACAAGGACATAGAGCTAGCCGAGACCAAGGTTAAGGTAGCAGAGGCAAATAGCAAGCTGGAAAAGTTTAGGAATTCGAGCCTAAACCTAGGAAAAGTCTTAGATGCCCAAAGACAGTCTAAGAAGCCTGTAGGTCTAGGTTTTCACGAAATTCCTCCACCATTCAATGCGAACTATGTGCCTCAGCCTCAGGAGAAAACTGACAAGTCAGTAGACTTAGAGGACCTACCTGAACCGACACCTGAGCCTACAGTTGATAATACACCTAAGGTGGTTGACTCAATCGTCAAGGTCAAGAAAGTGAAATTTGTGTCTTCCTCCAGTGAAACACCTGCTGGAAAACAGAAAATTTCATGGGCTGACCAGGTCGAAGAGACAGACACTGTAGATGTACCAAAGGAAGTAGACACTAGTGAGACACCTAGATCTAAGGGAACAACCAAAAAGTCCATGGATAAGATGTCTTGCTTTAGATGTCACGCGAAAGGGCATGTTGCTTCTCACTGTCCAATTAGGAAAGCAGATTTTACCCCTAAGACAGTGAATCCAACACCTGTTAAGCCCTCACCCAGTGTGGCAAGCAGCAGTAGTTCTCAACCTACCGAGAAAACTGTGCAGGCCGCACCCAAACAAGTTGTGAAAAACACACTGGTTAAGGTTGGACCAAAGGAAGTGATTAGGACAAATTCACCGAATCGTGTCAATAATCAATCTAGGTCAGCACCACAACAAGTCTATAGGAGCACCACACCTAGCAGGTCACACACTCCAGTTAGGTCTCATACTCTAGTTAGACAGTATGCACCGGTAAGAGCTCAAGGATCACAGTCAGAAATGGCATATAATAGGAATTATTCTAGAGCTCCACAACAAATGCCTACACCAAGGCAAAGAGTGAACTTAAATCACTCGGCACCACAACAGAATTCAGTTCAAAGGCCCAAGTCACCTGAAAGGCGAGATGGGTACTTGAAAGAGTTCACGTATGTGGACGAGAATGGTATTACCAAGTCAGTCATGGCTTGGGTTCCCCGTGATAACTAACCTATTTTCTTTCATGTGCAGGAGATAACTACCGGTCCAAACAACAAGTGGTTCGTCGACAGTGGTTGCTCCAGGCACATGACGGGGGAAAGAAGTCTTCTCACAGACTTCAAGGGGGGTAATAGGGGATTTGTATCATTCGCGGGTAACAAGGGTGGAAATATCACTGGAACTGGAGAAGTCACTAATGGGACGATTACTTTGGATCAAGTTTATCACGTTGATAAACTGGTTCATAATCTCATTAGTGTCTCTCAAATCTGTGATAAGAAGAACTCAGTGTTATTTACTGACACTGAGGCGTTAGTGCTAAAGTCTGGATTCAAGATACCTGAAGATTGGATATTGATGTGGGCGCCAAGGAAGAATGACTTGTACATGCTCGATATGAACAAGCCAGATACTTCGATGGGTCCGATCTGCTTACTATCAAAAGCTTCAGAGACGGAGTCCGTACTGTGGCACAGACGCATGGCTCACCTGCACCTGAGGAAGATGAATTACATTACGAAGCATGGACTGGTGCAGGGTGTGCCCATGAAAAGTTTTCAGTTCGAGGATAAGTGTCTACCTTGCATGAAGGGTAAACAACACAAGAAGACACACAAGTCCAAGAAGCAGAATTCCATAGCCTCAACATTCGATCTGTTGCACATGGACCTTTTCGGCCCAATCAACAAAAGGAGTATTGGAGGTAGTTGGTACTGCTTAGTTATCACCGACGATTACTCACGTTTTTCTTGTGTTTTCTTTTTAGGTACGAAGGACGAGACGGCTGCAAGGCTCATCGGGTTCTTGGACCAAGTGGAGAACTCATACGGAACTAGGGTTAAATATATTCGTAGTGATAATGGAAATGAATTCAAAAACACTGTAATTGGTGTATATTGCCTATCAAAGGGCATCGTGCATCAATTCAGTGCACCATATGAACCTCAACAGAATGGGGTAGCCGAACGTAAAAATAGAACTTTGATTGAGGCTGCAAGGACTATGCTTTCGGATTCAAAGCTTCCTACCATGTTTTGGGGGGAGGCAGTGAATACCGCGTGCCACATTTTAAACCGAGTCCTTATAGTCAAATCATTGAACAAAACATGCTATGAAATTTTGAATAAACGGCCACCTAACTTAACTGGATTCGAACCGTTTGGAGTACCATGCACACTTTTAAGAACAAAACATCAACCGAAGTTTGGTGAAAAGGCTGACGAAGGATACTTCCTAGGTTATGTGCCAAACTCACCAAACAAACGGGTGTTTAACAAAACAACTTGTACTGTGGAAATTGTGTATAACATTGAAGTCACAAGTTATACACATGAACCCCAAACTGGTCCGGAATGGATATTTGACTATGATAAGTTATTTGAGTCATTTAACATTCCTCTGGATGATAATGCAGGTACAATCGAGAAGGACTTGGCGACGTTGCATCTAAACGACGATGGCCAAATCTTTCCAAGGACCACGTTCGAATCTACATCCGAGCCTACTGCGACTGTAGATGGATCTCCAGAAGTTGCTGATCAAGAGACACCTAACTCTGAGAATCAGACTCAAGCTTCAAAACTGTGTTGTTGTCGATGATAAACGACTCTGAGGCATATCACACATGTCTATATTCGTGTTTCATATCGCAAGTAGAGCCCAAAAATGTGCAAATGGCACTTAAGGACAACTCTTGGGTTGAAGCGATGCAGGAAGAACTTTCACAATTTAGGAAACTAGAAGTGTGGGAGTTAGTTCCGTTACCTCGAGGGGAGATTGCAATAGGAACCAAATGGGTTTTTAAGTGCAAGAGAGACGATCGGGGTATAGTCACGCGCAACAAGGCGAGATTAGTTGTAAAGGGTTTCAATCCAGAGGAGGGAATCGATTACAACGAAGTTTTTGCACCAGTAGCAAGGCTGGAAGCCATTAGGTTGTTTCTAGCGTTTGCCTCCTTCAAAGGCTTTAAGGTATATCAACTGGACGTTAAGAGTGCTTTCCTGTATGGGAAAGTGAAGGAGTTGGTGTATGTAGAACAACCGCCCGGATTTACAGATCCTAAATATCCTGATAGAGTATATCGCTTAGATAAGGCTCTTCACGGATTACATCAGGCGCCTAGGGCGTGGTATGAGACTTTATCCAACCATCTTTTAGAAAACGGTTTTGAAAGGGGTAGGATAGATAGTACTCTATTTGTGAAGAGGAAGGGAGAACACTTTATCTTGGTACAAGTGTACGTCGATGATATCATTTTTGGATCATCAGACGAACATATGTGCAAAGATTTTGAAAAGGTGATGAAGTCTAAGTTCGAGATGAGTGCTATGGGGGAGTTGAATTTCTTTTTAGGGTTACAAGTTGACCAAAAGAAGAAAGGGATGTTTATCCATCAAACTAAGTATGTCTATGACATATTAGAACGGTTTGGGATGGAGGGAACTAAGTTGACTGCCCACTTCAGCACGCCGATTCAAGTGAATCACAATCTCGGGCCGGGTACTGAAAGTGATTCCGATGTGGATCCGACTTTATATCGGGCCATGATTGGGTCACTTATGTATTTAACTGCTTCAAGACCTGATATTATGTTTGCTGTTTGTATTTGTGCTAGGTTTCAAGCGAATCCGAAGGAGATGCATATGAAAGCTGTGAAGCGGATTCTACGATACCTCAAGTCGAAACCGAAGCTGGGACTTTGGTATCACGCGGAGGGAGATCTAGAGTTGGAAGCATTCACGGATTCTGACTACGGAGGATGCAGCTTGACGCGCAAATCTACAACTGGAGGTTGTCAGTTCCTAGGAGGGAGATTGGTATCCTGGCAATGCAAGAAACAAACATCGGTAGCCATTTCAACGTGCGAGGCCGAGTATGTTGCTGCTCACAGGTTCTGTGGATACAACAACAATTGCGGGATTACGGTTTGGTTTACACTCAAACTCCTATTAGGATAGACAATCAATCTACAATTGTTATAACTAATAATCCAGTTAAACACAGTAAAACAAAGCACATAGACATAAGGCATCATTTTATTCGTGATTGTGCTGAAAAGAACTTAATCAAACTGGTAAAGGTGGCAACAGAAGATAATAATGCAGATTTATTTACCAAAGCGTTTGATAAGTCACGGTTTGAGTATTTAATTCAACTGAATGGAATGCGCAACCCAGAGTAATTTGACCTTAGTAGTAGTAAGTTTATTTTATTTTATTGTAGAGTAGTAGTTTTTCTTTCTTCTCAGTAATCTGCTAATTTAGGAAAGTTTCTATTTTTAGTAAGTTTCTATCTTTAGTAAGTTAGTAGGTTAGCTTATTTTACTGCTTTTCTTATGAAAAAATAAAAGAAAAAAGAGAGAAAATTACAAAAATACAAAAAAAAAAGAGAATATCAGAAAAGGAGTTAAGTCTTAGATACATAGGTTCAAAGTGACGAAAATTAGCACCGTCGTTACAGACTCTAAGTATTTAGGCTTTCACACATAATGCAACTAAATCCTAAGTGTTATACTTTATTTAGTTTGATGTGTTGGTAGACATAATACATATAGGGAATCTCAAGGCTAATAAAATATTCTAGAAAAAGTCAAGCGTGTCACTAACTTAGATGTACGACCAATCGGTCTTAATTTTTATGTACAAGACATACAAACATTGAGTCTAAATGAGGTATGCAAACTTTCTGGGGATGTATGGCAACATCAAATACATCTGAAAATGGAAAGAATAGAAATATCATGTAAAACTGAGAGTCGAAAACATGCAACTCTGTTGTACGTAAGTACAGACCTGTTGTCTCTGTTTAGATTCGGGTTAGCAGACATGTCGCTTTGTTGTACGTCAGTACAGACCTGTCACCGCTATCTGCTAACTTTAAAAATAAACCTTAAGTCGAACTAAGACACTTTGTTGTATGAGAATACAGACCTGTGTCCGATGTTTGTCTTTTAAAGAAAGTTTGCAAATACCAACAAGTTAGAATCTTTGTCTGTGTGCCTTGATCATAAAAGTATGTCTATGTCTGAGTCACGTAAGATAATTTCCTGATAAATAAAAAGGCCAAGGGATATTCCGAAATGTAGAATGTTTAACAGGGTAAAATACCAACAATTGGCTAAATAGGTATGTCACAACAAACAATCAAAGGAATCAAAAATTCCTAAGTGTGAAAGTTTAAGTACTGAAAGTTAGTATCAGACATCGCTATCTGATTGAACCTTTCTTAGACTATACTCATCAAAAATATGTTGTTAAGTATTTAGCTTAGATTGTAAATTTTTCTTAAGTCTAGATTAATTTTTTGGTCAAAATTTTATTTTACTTTATTTTATTTTATTTTATTTTTACCTTAGTTTATTTTATTTTATTTTATTTTAGTTTAGTTTAATTTTTACTTAGGTAAAAGGTCAAAAGTTACTGAGGGTGCATTCAAAGTTGAATAAAATAAACATTGCGTGAAATATCTGTTGCTTAGGGTAAAAGAATTGGCATAGTATTATCTGGTTACAGGATACCGTTGAAAAAAGTTGGAAAAGTTGAATTTATTTCAAAATTTTCGAAAATTTTTCTAAGTATTGGTGGTTTCGAATCTAAGACAGACTCGAAGCAGTAAGACTTCGAATCTGTCAGTAGATTCGAATCTACACTTAGACTCGAAGGTTGGTTGTATAAATAGGTCAACAGTGAAGTCATTTAAGACTTACTGTTTTCGAATCTATACACTCGAGTCTAAAGGCGATTTCGAATCTATTTCTTCGAATCTATCGGATTTCTACTAAACGACATTTTGTCGACTTTGAAGATTGTGTATTCGATTCTACAGATACCTCTAGGTATAATCAACCGGATTGTACAAGATTTGTGTAGTTTTATGCACAATTTTAGACTAAATCGTCAAATTTTGAAGTTTTGTAGGTCGAAATAGGGTTTTTTCTAAATTACCAAGATTGGACCTATAAAAGATCAAATTAAAGGCATAAATCATTGATTAGAACCTAGTTGAACTAATGTATGTGATTTACCAAGTTCAAAATGATTAAAATCGTGGGTTTTAGTTGAAAAATCAAACGTCGGGGCTTCGAGTCTATTCCAGGACCTTCGAATCTGTTCATGGGTTTCTCGAATCTGTCATTAGATTCGAGATGACCATGATATTCGAATCTGTCCATTAGACTCGAAAAGGGACTCTTCGAATCTGTCCATTACACTCGAATATGGACACTTCGAATCTGTTACTTTCGAATCTGTACTTTATTTACTTTGTTTAATTTAAATTTTATTAAACTTGTGGAAATTTAATTGTGTTAGATTTTGTATTTAATCAAGTACAAAATAAAACAAATTTTGAATTTAAACAAGTTTATTGATTTTTAATGAGTCTAACAGTTTTGTTTATTGTGCAGAAATGGCGGTTCGAGCTTTTGTTCCAAAGCATAATATGGTTCTTAATCCCGACAATAATATCCCTGAGGCGCAGGGATATCGCCAAGTTTTGGATTTCCTAGCTGAATCTAGGATTAGCTTTGCTCTATACCATAACATCCCAATTGTTATTTCATATGTGCGGCAGTTCTACGACCATTTACAAGTTGATTGCACTGTCACCCCGACAGTTCTAAGAACGAGAATCGCTGGACAGCCGTTAGTCTTCTCTGCAGACATGTTGCGTCAGGTTCTGCAGTTGGGATCTCAGGAACAAGAAGATGGGCCTATTGACTTTCCGTTAAGTATTAGGCAGACTGCTTTTCTGAGGATGGGATACAGTTTGGATGTTGCAAAGTCATCATACATGAAGAGTGGCCTGATTGGGCAGTGGAGATTCTTGGTGCACGTTTTCATGGTCTGTTTTGCGCCGAAGAAAGCTGGATTTGATTACATAGTGTCAAAGATCCAATCTGGAGTTATTGCATTGGTATATAATCAGAAGTTCAGTTTTTCGCAGATGTTCTTCTCGGAGTTCATTCATCAGATTGCGGCTCCAGAAAGGGAAAGATTTTTGCTGTACCCAAGATTCATAATGATGCTGATAAGGCATTTCTTGCCAGACTTGCCGCCGTCAAATGACTCTTTGAGTGTTAATGTTATGGACAAACGGATTTTCGCTGATTGTTCCTCACACCGAGGAAAATTGGCTGTTCCTGTTGCTCGTCCATTGTTCGGAGCTATTGTGGATAGGGATTTTCAAGCCCCGGAAGATGCCAACTGGGCAGGGGTCGTTGAGTTTCCACAACAACAACAACAGCAACAACGTCAACAACAACAACAGCCAAGAGTTCAAAGACGCCGTCAGAGACCAGCAGTGAGTCCAATCCAGGCATCAAGGCCTTCTACAAGCGAGCAGCCACAAGCACAGGAAGCAGGGCCTTCAAGTGCAGTTCCTGATTCTGAACAAATTGCGCAAACACTAGAAGAGATATGGGCATCAGGACCCCATGCGAACGAGGACGTGGCCGCAGCATTAGTGGGGGAGCTGCTCAGTCCACCAGAAGGAGCAGAAGATGTTCTTAGAGATGTGGATGAATATGAGCCAGAAAGGGCTGATGAAGGCTTGACATCATCAGAATCAGAATCAGATGATATGGATGGGCAGGAGGCTGAAGCTCCTGAATCAGTGGCTGCAGATCCCAATATTCACATCGGAACCTATGGAGCTAGGTTAGTAGTGAATGAAGCAGCAGGATCGAGGAGGAGAGAAGAAAGGGAATCTGAAGATTCGGATTTTGAAGAAGAGGAGGTTGCTCAACTAGTGACGAGGCAACGGGCCAAACGTCATCGGTTCATGCAAGGGTCCTTTTCGGCATCCACAAGTCAGCCAGAAGTTCCCCAATCCCAACCTCAAGCCACCGCTCCACCATCACCGCCACCTCAGCATCATGAACCATATATTCCACCACCATTCATTCCGTCTCCCATTCAGTCCATTCCATCTACCTCAACCGCATATACTGAAAATCAGAGGTTTGTACAACTCAAGGGACGTGTTGACTTTCAGCATGTTCAAATCATATCCCTTACAGAAGCTGTCGGTGAGCTCCAGGAGCATAACTCTAATCTTGACAAGGAGAATGCAGAATTAAGGAAGATTGTGGAGACTGTAAGAGACGACAACACAGAGCTAAAATCGTTTATTGCTGATCAGTATTCAGAAATCAGATCAATGAGGTCCCTCCTTGAGCAACTTATGAAAAATCTACAAACTCAGGGGAAGACAAGTTGTAAGGATCAGGAGGTACAGCGAAGAGATGATGATAACGAAGACAATGATCCCGGTGCAAATAAAGAGAATGAGTCTGTAGATTTTCCTGCAGCTCAAGCTACACAAATTCAGGGGGAGCCTAGTCAAGGCGAAGGAGAAATGGGTGAGGCTAGTTCATCTAAACAACCTACGGACTTTGAAATCAGTGAGATGATTGACGCGCTCATGGATCTCGATGATGATCCTCTGGATATAGGTTTTGATAATGAAGATGAAGAGCTGGAGGAAGGCGAGTTTGTGCCAGAAGAGATAGTGGATTGGCAGTCAGATGATGAGGTAGTCGCTGATGAGGATGATGAAGCTGATGAGATAGTTGTGCAGCAGAATCCTATTACCGATACCTACATGATTGATGGAAATAGAATTGTCAATGTAGATATAGTAAATGCTCCATTGAATCCTCAGCCATCGACAGAAGAACCTGCAAGAGAGCTAACTAATGAAGAAAAACGAAAGCTATGGTTCAGGGCTGAAGAGAAGGAAGTAGCAATTAAAAAGACAATGAGAGTGCCAGGTACTGGGAAGCTGTCTGAGCGAATTTTAAGCTGGTTCTTTGACAGAGATCTGCAGCTATTTATAATAAAGAGAAAAGACGGGCTTCAGTACATGAGGCGAACTTTAAAAGCGTTCAACTCCCTGCCAAAGATCGAAATCACTGCGCTAGCTTGGAAAGATCTTATAAACATTGGCAATGATCCCTACGCGAGCGTAATCGAAAGAATCATAAGAAAGGAAGGGAGATCAAGGAAGTTCGAGCGTTTGAATCCAAGGGTCGGGAGAAGAGTAGAGGATCCGTCACGTATTGATCCTCTAACTGGACGACCTTGGATGAGGATTCACTATAAGCCGGCTAGATGTCTTAGGAAGGTTCCTCTCAAGCCGATGCCACAAAATATTCTGAAGAATCTGAAGTGGTGGTATGCTGACACGGAGACTGGGGAAGCGGTTATGGAAGACTTAGAAGAAAATGTTATTCTTAGAGTCTACGACCCTCTACACCTGGTAAACCTCTGCAAAGATGATCTTCACATTTTGCATGCCTGTAAGATCTCAAGTGATACACATATGGACGGTGAAGCTAATAAGTATGAAAATGTAGTCAAGGTATGTGTCGAGAAAGGTTTGTATGCTGGTAGTATTTTGAATCAATAAATAAAAAAAGTTTTTAAGTCAAATGTGTGAATTATTAGAAGCTATCGTCAAGGGGGAGTCTGTTGGTACATCCTGTGTGACGATAGCAGTCTAAGTGATTCTGCATAGTGATTTTAGCAAGTATGTGTTAGATATGTTTATATGTGCTTGACTGTTATTGATTGTGTGTTTGAACTTGATGTAACATATTACAAGAAGTTCAAACATAAAGGTCAAAGATTAACTCAAGCATAAGTAAAACATAAGTTTCATCACTTAAGTGTTTAAGTGTATTGGCTAGATTCGAATAGGTAAAGGAAGACATTCGAATCTGTGATAGATTCGAATGTATCCTTAGATTCGAATGGGCTAGATTCGAGAGTGTCATTGTGGACAGACTCGAATGGGCCTTGGGCCAGATTCGAGTTTGGCCCACATCAGACTCGAATCAGGCTCTATAATTATGGATAGACTCGAATCATTAAGGGACTTTTTGCAGAATTCGTGAGGAATTAAGCAAGAGGCGATCTCGAGTTTATCAGCTAGGTGAGTGCCGTTTCGGAGAGATTTAGTTCGTAGGATCGTTCGTGTGTCGTTCGTTCAGCGTCTAATAGTCTCCGTGTTCCGTTAGTTGACGTCTAACTGTCAACGAGGATTCCGCACTCGTTCACGGATCCGCGTCTAGATAGATCTTGCAGTCGTAGACCTTACAAATGATCATATAAACATCATAGAATTAACATAGGACCAGGCCGCCATTATTCTCGGACCCAAAAACAGATGCAAATACACATATTAAAACTGATGTTGTTGTCTTTTGTTTAAACACCAAAAACACATATATAAACCCCGTACTCACTCACTACTCAATTTCCTTCTGTTTTTAACTGATTTTAAGCAACAAAACAGAAACATTAATGTTACCGTTTCAAACTAAACACACACACTAACAGTTAATAGATTTCAATTAAAGAGCTGTTGGGGTTGCTGCTACATCTTTCTGATTCTGGACAGCGTGTGTGTATACACACATACACACAAGACTGACTTTGTTTCTGTTTGACGGCTCCTATTTACTGTTTTCAATTCATTTCCAGCAGCAAAATAGAAGGATTAAGGAAGATTTATGTGAGCAATTAATCTACTAACATCATACAAACAAATATAAGTAAATAAGCCAAGGCCAATGGCCATACTTGACCTTCTTTCTGACTTAAAAACAAAAATATGGACTGCGCTTTACAAGAAAACAGGGACCATTTAAAAGTCTCTAAGTTTTCCTTTCAAACTTGGAATTAAAGCTCTAAACTGCTAATATTCTCAATTAATCACAGTTCAAACACATGCATGAATCTATTTTTTTATTTTAAACACTATTTGATGTTCAATTTTGTGATTTGAAGACACTTGAATACATATAAAATTCCAAAGAAAACCGTGGCTTTTTGGAGAATAAGAAACAATTAAATTTTACAATTTACCTTGTAATCTTGTTGTATATTTGATGCTTGAGGCTTGTTTGTAGCTTGAATGATGATTCTCAACTTGAAATCTTTGATTTCTTTGGTTGCAACAAAAATATATCCCATAAAAAAACAGCCTAAAATAAATTAAACTCAGGAATAGTACAAGTTGTCAAACCAAGCATTAAACTTTCGCAAACTCAGCCCGAAAATTGCAGTCCCAAATAGCATTAAATCAAGTTCTTACCATGGCTTTGTCATCGTTGATCAAGAGTTGTTTCTATGATTCATATGTAAATTTAATCGAATTCAATCGAGATTTTAAAGAGAAAGCATAGTTAACTTATCTTTAAAAATATGAAAATGAATTTAACATTGACAAATTAAAAAAAAATTAACCTGATGATAGTCCAAAGAAAAGCACCAATATTTACAAGACAACAGATTTCATCTGTGTTACAATGCTTGTTGTCATACTACTGCTGCATGGAACACTCACCTGCACAACGTTTATCCATTAATTTCAAAACAATAAAATCAAGGAATTCTCTCATTAAATTTTTTCAATTTGTTTCTATTTAATTACTTATGATATTATTGATGGTTTTATATTAATTAGCAAATATTTCTTAAGCAAGAATATATAGATGGTCCAATGTTCAGTTTCAGAGTTTGCCATCTTGCATTTCAACTATATATGATTACAGCCTTAGGGTCTGTTGAGGACTTGAGTTAAATGTTAATTGGATCAATGCAATTGAAGCATATGGTTTCTTCCCAGGAAAAAAGGGAGGGGGGATTGAAGTTACCATCCATCAAAATTGGACGTAACATGCATCGATCAAGATGAGATCACAAATATCTTTTTAATAACATCATGTTTAAAGTTACCATTTATTAACTCTAGCATTGTCATCATTTTGAGGCTTGGTGTCATTCACATAAAAACAAAATTAAGATGCTAGACAAAAAAATTGGTGGTGGTATACCTGACAACTATAGTCGTTGAAGTTTGGCTCCATAAGTAGAGGAAGTCTCATATGATCCTTAAAGAAGGCCTGCATACCAAATCCAATTACAATCACCATGCACAATCTAGTAATCTACAGATACAATGAACTGATGAAGCCATTGAATTTGAATTTGAATCTGACACTGACCTGGGTAGGAAGCTTACATGTATTCGCACATATCCCCACACATTTGCTCTCCTCTAGATACTTGCATCCTTCAACAAACACCTAAAATCAGAGCCCCAAATCAATGTAAAACCCACCCACAGCACACAGCTATACATAGATATATATGTATATATATATGGAGAGTTGAAAACTATATAGAAGCATCAGGAAGATCCATAGCATTTACCCTACAAGTACCCATGAGCCATTCACAAGATAGTGCAATCACCCTTTTTTTGAAAGAAAAACACAGTGATATGATTGTTAACGGGTACTATCCCCAAGACCAACAAAAGCACACAGATGGAAACCAATAGCCCTTTAATCATCAAACACATCTTCGATTTAATGGGACATATATAAAAACTCAACAATTAATTGTAGGTAAATTGAAGCCCTCACCAACCATGACAGCGGCAAATTTTCCTTAAGCTATTGGTGAAATGAGGATTTTGTAGAGCTCTAACAACAAAGGAGGAAACAATGATCTTAATATGCGTAGGAGTATCAAATAATCTAGGAGAGAGATCGAAGAAATTAAGGGGATACCGCTGCTTCTTGGGTTTCAGAGTTGCTTCTTGCAACCACAAGACGGTTGGCTACATCTATTAGTCCATCGTAACCTGCCTTCTCCGACTGTCATCCAACTTCCTGTAATCTAGTTTCAGATCCAACACCAAATGTTCAATAAATTGAGGAAAACGAGGAATCAATTGAGGAAAATTGAGGAAAATGCACCATTTGTTTTTGCCTGCACCATCTTACTGCGGAATAAATTGAGGAAAATGAGATCAAACGCACCTTCTGTAGACCTCTTATGTATCTGTATAAGAAGACATGATTGATCAATCAGGTTGAGGTGCGTCTACATATAATTCACAAATGAAGAAAAATGAATAAATTAGGTGAAATCAGACAGTTTCTCGTCATTGAACAGATATACGATGGAAGAGGCGGTGATCAGTGGTGGTGTGGAGTTGTCGCCACTCGTGAGAAATGGAGTAGGATTTAAGTGTTTGTTGGCAAATACACATGCATATGGAGCGGTGGTCGGCGATAGGCAGGGGAGGGTGACGACGAGGGCGGCGGCAGCAGGGAAGGACGATGTTGGTTGGGGGTACTGCCGGTGAGCGAGGGGATTTGACGGTGGAGGGGATGCAAAGAGATCTGAAAAGATGATTTATGTTCGCAAGATTTGAAATTCAAAAAGCTGCAAACACTTGTACCATTGCAATAAAATGTTGTGCATTGTCTTAAAATTTAAGATTGTGTTATATGTGATTGTACATTGTGCATCATAATTAATAAAAAACTAAATGTTTTATTAGTAGTAAAAATAAAGATAAACATATTGATAAAGATTATTAAATTTATAATTTAAAAGTTAAAATCTTATCTTATAATAATATATATATATATATACACACACACGTAAAAGTTTTTTTAAATTGTTGTATGTTGTTTTTCTTTTTCTTAACCAATGTAATTTCTAAATATTAACCTCTAAATTTAAAAATAAAACATGTATTATCAAATCTTGTATTTTGTTAATCCTAAGAAATCAGGCATTGAATTTTTATGTGTATTTTTTAATCAAAATTACAAAACAAGAAAAAAATAGTATTAACACTTAAAAACACGTCATATTTTTTTCATTATAAATGCAACACTCAAAAAAATATTTTTTTTAAAATGTGTTGCATTTGATGCAACACTCTAAAATGTGTTGCATTTTTTTCATTATATATGCAACACTCTAAAAATGTGTTTCTTTTTTTTAATTACAAATGCAACACTCTAAAAATGTGTTGCATTTTTTATTGAAATATGCAACACTTTAAACAAATGTTGCAACTTTTAGTAAAAATTGCAACACTTTAGAAAAAAGTTGCATTTTTTTAGTAAAAATGGCAACACTTTAAAAAAAGTGTTGCATTAAATCATTATATGCAACACTTTTTGTCAATGTGTTGCTTTAGAGCGAAATTAAATTAAAAAGCAACAGTTTTTAAATGTGTTGCATCAAAAGTGTTGCCTTAGCTTCAAAATGTAGTAGTGAAAGTTCAAGGAAAGGAGATAAGCAGTCTTCTAAGAAGGCTAAATCATATGCTGTGACCTCAATGCCACGGTCTACTTGTCCTCGCTGCAAGCAAATTCATGAGGGAAAATGTGATCCTGCATTTGTCAAATGCTACTGCTGTAGACAGAATGGTCATGACAGGTCGGAATGTCTCAAGTGCAGTGAGGCTTGCCGTAACTGCATCATTGTGGGGCATCATGCTAAAGACTGTACTATGCCCCGATTTGTTCCTCCGACTGCATCCTCACCCCAGCAATCAGTCAAGGGTTCTTTTGCTCCAAGGAATCAACCAAGGTCCTTTCAGATGACTGCCGAAGAGGCAAAAGAAAGTGCTGATGTCGTCACCGTTACATTTCTTGTCAACTATATACCTGCTTTAATCCTATTTGACTCTGGCTCTAATCTGTCATTTGTTTCCGAAAAAGTTTGCTAATCTGATTGATTTTGCTCCGGTAATGTTACCCGTACCTTTAGACATAGAAACAGCTAGCTCAAGATTTGTGTCTGTAAATAGAGTCTTTCGTTCTTGTAAACCTGTAATTGATAACCTATCCTCGGACATTGACTTGATACCGATGCAGATTAGAGAGTTCGACGTTATTATAGGAATGGACTGGCTCATGATGAACAATGCTGAAATTCTTTGTGCTAAGAGGATAATTAGAATAAGAACCCCCGAAGGAAGTGAGCGTTACGTTTATAGCGATAGAAAAACTCGAGATTTAGGTCTCATTTCTGTAATGAAAGCCCATAAATTCCTGACCAAAGGTTGTATAGCTTATTTGGCATATGCCATAGATGCTAAGGAAGTTAAAAAGACCGTGTCTGAAGTGCCCGTAGTTCAGGAATTCCCTGATGTATTCCCGGATGACATCTATGGACTGCCACCAGATCCACAAATTGAATTCCATATAGATCTTATACCAGGTGCAGCTCCAATCGCAAAAGCTCCTTACCAACTTGCTCCGAATGTAATGAAGGAGATGATGAGCCAGTTACAGGAATTACTAGAAAAAGGGTTTATCCGTCCGAGTACTTCTCCTTGGGGTGCTCCGGTTCTATTTGTTAAGAAGAAGGATGGTACCTTTTGCATGTGTATCGATTATCGGGAGATAAATAAAGTAACTATTAAGAACCGATACCCACTGCCTAGAATTGACGATTTGTTTGATCAACTGCAAGGGGCTAGCTATTTCTCGAAGATTGATCTTCGATCTGGATATCATCAACTCAAGGTATTTGAATCTGACGTTCTGAAAACTGCATTTCGCACTCGTTATGGCCATTTTGAATTTCTAGTAATGCCGTTCGGTCTCACAAATGCCCCGGCTACATTTATGGACCTCATGAATAGGGTATGTAGACCAATGTTGGACAAATCAGTTATAGTCTTCATTGATGACATTTTAATTTACTCTATCTGACCATGCGATGCATTTATGAGAATTGCTAGAATTGTTACGTAAAGAGCAACTCTACGCAAAATTCTCCAAATGTGAATTCTGGTTCGCTAGGTGCAATTTTTGGGACACCTTGTCTCAGGTGAGGGAATTGTCGTGGATCCATTGAAAGTAGATGCGGTTCAGAAATGGGAAGCACCGAAAAACGTATCTGAAATTCGAAGTTTCTTGGGATTAGCGGGTTATTACCGAAGATTTATTCGTGATTTTCTCTAAGATTGCGGTACCTTTAACTAGCCTGACAAAGAAAGAAGTTAAATTTGAATGGAATGAATCTCAAGAACAAGCCTTTGAGACTCTGAAGCGTAAGCTAATTGAAGCACCGATTCTGGCCTTACCTGAGGGTAATGACGATTTTGTAGTCTATTGTGATCCTTCAAAGATGGGATTAGGCTGTGTGCTGATGCAATGGGATAAAGTAATTGCCTACGCATCAAGGCAACTAAAGGCGCATGAAAAGAATTATCCGACACATGATTTGGAGCTTGCAGCCGTAACCTTTGCATTGAAGATTTGGCTGCATTATTTGTATGGGACTAGATGCAAATTATACACAGATCACAAAAGTCTGAAGTATATATTTGACCAAAAAGAACTGAATATGCGGCAAAGACGATCCATGGAATTGATTAAAGACTATGACTGTGAGATCCTCTACCATCCAGGTAAAGCAAACATAGTAGCAGATGCCTTAAGTCGCAAATCCGAACAAAACCATTATATATGATGTTATGCATTGACTTCTGTCGTTTTGGAGTCTGCTCTGAGTGAGTTGATAATTGCCGCTCAAACCGAAGCCATTCGGGATGAGAACCTGAAATCCGAACGCATGGTCAATTATGTGACCAAACTGACTCTTGACAATTGTGGTCTTAGACGGTTCATGAATAGAATATGGGTTCCCAGATCAGGAGGTGTTCGTGAACAGATTCTGTCGGAGGCTCATATGTCGAAATTTGCGATACATCCTGGTTCTACTAAAATGTATCAAGATTTGAGGACGGAATATTGGTGGCCTGGAATGAAGAAGGATGTAGGTCGATATGTAGAAAATTGCATGACTTGCTTACAAGTCAAATCTTAACATTAGAAGCCGTATGGGGAACTACAACCATTGCCAATCCTGGAATGGAAGTGGGACCATATAACCATGGACTTTGTGACGAAGCTTCCCAGGACTAAACAGAATCATGACTCTATATGCGTAATAGTAGATCCACTCTCTAAGTCAGCAAATTTCCTTCCCATACGTGAAGATGAACGCCTTGAAAAGTTAGCTGAATTGTACATGAAAGAAATCGTGACTAGACATGGTGTTCCATTGTCTATTGTATCAGACCGTGACAGAAGATTCACTTCTCGCTTTTGGAAGGCCTTTCAGAATGAACTAGGTACCGAACTCAAAATGAGCACCGCTTATCATCCAGAAACTGACGGGAAAAGTGAGAGAACGATTTTGACTTTGGAAGATATGCTACGCGCCTGTGTAATTGATCTCGGTGGAAATTGGGATACTCACCTTCCGTTTGTAGAATTTACTTACAACAATAGTAACCACTCGACTATTGGCATGCCTCCATATCAGCTTTTGTACGGACGACGATGCCGAACTCCAACCTGTTAGAGGGAAACAGGTGAACATCCGATCTCAGGACCAGCCATTTTGCAAGAAGCACACGACCAGCTACAGTTGATTCGACAGCGAATACAGACCTCTCAAGACAGACAAAAGAAGTATCATGATCGAAGGCGTAAACCAATTGTGTTCGAGATTGGTGATAAAGTGTTGTTGATAGTCTCGCCAAGAAAAGGGGCAGTAAGGTTCCGCAACTAGGGGAAGTTGAGCCCTCGATTTATTTGTCCTTTCGAAATTCTCGAGCGTGTAGGATTGCAAGCCTACATATTAAGATTGCCTGCAAAAATGTATGGGATAAATGACGTATTTCATGTTAGTAATCTTCGAAAGTGCTTGATTGGCACTGAAGCTGTGATTTCTTGGAAAGACTTGCAAATTGATGAACATCTACGATACGAGGAAGAGCCCGAGCGTATAATCGACCAAAAGATATTGAAGTTGCGCAACAAGGAAATTCCAATGGTGTTAGTTCAATGGAAATACCATAAGGGATCTACGCAAACATGGGAGCGAGAAGACGAGATTAGGCAAAAATATCAAAAGTTATTCCTGTCTTAGTCGATTCTGAGGACGGAATCAATTTAACGGGGGAAGTTTGTAACAGCCCGTAATTTATTAAATATAAATTACAGCATCAAACCTTGGGTATTTAAATGACTTTGACTAAATTATTAGTAATTAGCTGAAAACATGCATTATAAATGGTTAATAATACTAAGTTATAATTAATTATGAAAACTTGCCCAAAATTAGCTGAAATAAATCTGAATAATTAAATTTACCTAATTGACAAATTAAAGACTTGAAAATGACAAAATGGACTAAAATGAATAAAAATAGTCTAAAAAGATAATTCTAGCAAAACTAGAACCTCCATACTATTATTTGCATCTGAAAATGCAAATCAGATTCATTAAGAGTAAAGATGGTCAATTCCTGAAATTCAGTAGAAAATATGATATTTCTCTATTTCCTATAAATAGAGCATTCCATCTCCTTGAATTAGTTTAGCCATATCAGAATTCATCTTTTGAGACTCACTGTCTCTACAATCCAACTTCTCTCTAACTTTTCTCCTAAACGGCTCAACGAAATCTCGTGATTTATACGTCATCGGATAGATATCGTCGAGCTCTACCATAATCTGCCATTGCATGTTCGATTTTGTTCTGATTTGAGGTAATTCAAATTTGCTCAATTGTTCTTCATTCGAAGTTGATTTGCTCTCGTTTAGGACCTGATTTTGTTTGGAAAACGTCTATAATCATCCAACCTCGAATGCTATAGCTTGGACAAAGGTTAGTGACGATTTATCCATTATTTATGTTCGATTTTAGTGGCTGCTATATTTTGAATATAAAGACCCGAAACATTGATATTGGATATGTAATAAACTCGAATTTGTGTTAGAAATGGACCTATAATGAACCTATAAATGTTCCTTGACGTTTTACGAAATTTGAACTAGACATGCATGCTTAAATGATGAACAAGAAGAACAAATTCGAGAGAACCATGAACAAATTCGAATTCATCATCAGATTAGGTTCGAAATTGATTAAATTAATGACTTTTGGTATGCAAAGGGACTAAATTCGAAATCTATTCCTTAAATTCGAACCCTAATTCGAATTTAACCCCTAAAATCGAACCATAATTCGAATTTAACCCCCTAAATTCGAATTTGTCTACTTAAGTTCGAATCTCCCTAAATTTGAACCCCAAATTCGAAGCTAGCTACGTTCGGGAGGCATTAAATTGTAAATCAGATCAAGTCCTTGATCGGCCTTATGTTTTGTGCATGATTTTAAATTGAAAAGCAACTCATATTGTGATTACTATAAAATTCACAAGTTTTCTAGATTTATGACCATTTTATGTTCAACTACTTAAACAGGTACCATATGAACCCTCGACTTTGGGACTTAACTTAAAACATGAATTCATTTGTTTTAATGTTATGAACCCTTAGAATGTGAACAACATGATTTGATTTGCTAATATTATGGTCGGCTTTGTATTAAGGCCATATCTCTGTATATCAAATGAAACTATAGTAATCTGATAAGAACTGATGGTTATACCCTGGTATAGACCTAAAGAAGTTCCGGTTGACCTAATTGACCAATGATAAGAATAGGCTCACTCTGGGGTATTAGGAACTACCACAGACTCGACAACAAGACATGATAATAACCTAATTATATAATTAGGGTTATATAGATCATGTTATAAACTTGACATTAGTATGCCAGACTTGAAACTGAACTGCAGGAACCAGCCGGTTTGACGGAGTAAATTGGACGGCTTAATTCGTTAAGCACTAATTGACTAAGTTACATTGCTCAGGACTACTGTGAGTGACAGATTATATTAAGTACATGCATATGTTTCAATACTTATTGGTGATTGTTACTAAATTGTATGGAAACATCAGCTAATGCTGCCTGTTTCTTGAATACATTATTGTATGATAGGAACTTACTTTTGAAATTGTTGAAATTAGATATCTGATATGCCTTGGACTGCATGTTCACTTTTACTTTCTATGTAAATACTTAGCATGCTTGCTGATTACTTGTTGTTGATACATTTGCATCTGCATACTGCAGTTACTGTTCTGACCGAATGTGAGATCTCCATTCACAGGAAGGAATTCTGCAGATTCCTTTCCTATTTGACCGATTCTATACATTTCCCGTAGGGCTTCGGCCTTACACACGGGAATACAGATTGGGGTGATCTCCCAAATCTTTTGTCGTCTCTAACGTGTTGACTTGATGACATGAGATGATAGTATTATATATATGTGTGGAAGCTAATGGAACTCTGTTAACTCACTAAGCAATGTTAGCTTACTCTGTCATGACAACTTTCTTTACAGGGGAAAAGCTGATAAGGGCAAGACCATAGCAGGTAGTTCGTCCCAGGCTAAGTGAACCTGGATACTTAATGATTGCAGACTTTTGGACCTAGTGCTGATGCCTATTTTTGTAAAGATTATTGCGGTCTCGGGTAGCTTGTTCAATCTTCCGCACTCTGATTGAAGATTTAGAAGCTAGATTAGACCACCATCATATCTTTAATATACGTTGTAATTAAGTATCTTGAAGCAATTTGAATTAGGTATTTGGACCTGTGGTATCAGTCAATAGTAATATTTATCACTTAATGAAATGTATTTTAAGAAACTATGACGTGTACTGTTTGTGGTAACTTGGGTGTTACAAGTTGTAGCATGCATTGTCTTTTCGAGGACAACGCTCCCAGTGATGGCCTTTCTGCCCACAACAGAAGCAATACATGTCTTGAGTCTTGCACTCCCCAGAGTGCGCTTTCCTACATCGCCTGCAGTCTCTCATTTATGAACTGGCTGAAAAGGCCCTTCCCTTCTTGGGCGAAGAAGATGATTGATTGGATTGAGGAGAGAATCGGGATGATCCAGACTCCCGCTGCCTTTTTGGCAGCGACGGTTGAGTCTGTGCCATACCCAGATAATAAGACGATCTGCTAAATATTCCGAGCAACCTCTAGCAAACCAGCAAAAGTTGTATACCGAACCCCACTCGTGGTTCGACGAATTTCATAGTCTAGACCGGCCTCAAACCGGGCTATCTTTCTTTCCTCTGTGTCGACTTGATGGGGTGTGAACAGACTTAGTCGGGTGAACTCAACGGCATATTGTGTAACCATTTTTGTTCCTTGGGTTAGATTCAGAAACTTTGCCTCAAGACGGCGCTTCTCATCAGTAGGACAGTATTGCTGAGAGAATACTTCCTTAAATTCATTCCAGGTCTTGTGTGACACTACCTCCATCGTCAACACATGTGTCATTGCATCCCACCACATAACAGCGTCCCTTACAAACATAGCGGTTGCAAACCGGACCATATCCTTTTCAGCGCAATCGCTGATTCTGAAAGTTCGTTCCGTGGTGGTGATCCATTTCAATGCTGTGACGGCATCTCCAGTCCCATCAAAAGTAACAGCTCCGTTACTTTTGAAGTCCTTAAACCTACAACCCCTTGACTTCTTAGAAGACCCAGTGTCTCCTTGCCTTTCCTCTTGATCATCCTGTTGTTGTTCCTTGTTCTTTCGTTTATCAGCCTTACGTTTCGCCTCGGCCTCATCTCTTGCCCTTAATTGGTCAGCAAATGACTGAGCCTGCTCAGCCATTCTTTTGGATTGTAGCTCATTGTTCTGTTCCATAAGGGCTTGCATCATTTGGAACATCTGTTGAGGAGTCATATCGTCTCCTGACATGTTCGGAAATATAACAACTTATATTTAGAACATTTATTGTAATTTGTTCCCGTGTGCATGTCAAGCCTATCTTAGTTCGGATCATTTCCTAGGAGTCCATTCTAATATCATAACCTAAGTTTGAGTCCAAGTCCTCGCGGACACTTGAAACCTCAAACTAATGCTCTGATACCAAACTCTGTGACGACCTCTTTTTTTTATAATATAAATGGAATCACCAGGATCAACAAACAACCCAATGATTAACATGATAATTGAAATTGAATACTTAAATCAGATTTAAGTAGTTCCACACTAAAGCAATGAAAGTACATGTCTACAGTGATTAAGTCTAACTATTACAACATCATAATTGTTTTAAAGTTATGAAATTCCCAGCCCCAAAGCTATATCATCCATGTACCAAAGTAACTTCTAGGACACCGAGATGTGAATTGAAATACCTAAGAAGAAGGTCCAGCCACACATTTGTCTTTGCCTGAAAACATTGGGAGTCAACAATAAGCTAATTTGCTTAGTGAGATAACAGATTATGCATTCAACAAATATTTCTTTACAAGCATTTCATAACCATGGGTAGTGTAAGCCCCAATGTATGTGTAAACAGACAGTGTAAGCCTCGTAGTATGTGAAAACCATGCGGTGCAAGCATGGGGTTGGCAGTTCAAATGCTGATCGGGTATGTGCCGAACCTGACGAGGATAACGAGTTGGATGATCAGTCCCCGACAGTGGCCTGCTGTCAGCCCCAGTCCAGATCGCATCAGATTGTGAAGTAATGATCATGCAGTGCAAGCATGATGTAAATAGATGCACTTTCAAATGAACGCTGGCTACATGTGTGTTACATGTCAAGTACGAGTGTGCATTATAACAACAAATTAATCATGAGTGTCAATTGATGTAATGAACAATGCGAACATGTCATTGAATTGTAAAAGTGTGAATGCAAAGACAATAAATGTTAGAATGATAATCTATTACTCACAGTGATTGGTACAGTGTATCGTGTCTCTGAATCAATGTGTGTTTTGATAACACCACAATGATCTGTAAAGTCAGTGTAATAGTGAAGTTATGTCAGTGATTGTTTAAAACTTAAATTCTGAAAACTAAGTGAAATTGAATATGAATTCGGACCACATCCGAATTCGGATTGTCCGAAATACTGATGGTCCGAAATACAGATGGTCCGAATTTGGGTAAGGTCCGAAATGGGGGTGGTCCGAAGTCACTGTTGGTTCGAACTAGGTGTTGGTCCGGATTGAGTATGGTCCGAAATAGGTTGGGGTCCGAAAATGGTATAATGGACCGAAATGACTGTTGATCCAAATTTGGATACTTGCCCGAATTCGGATGGATCCGAACCGAGTTCATCAGGTTCGAGTTCATACTTAGTAATTTTCCAGAATTTCCAGATTTATACTTTTTGACTATTTTTGCATGTTTGAGTCTAAAATTGTAAATATGAACTTATATGCTATCTTTTAACTTAAATCATAACACTAACACACAAAAATAACCCATTTTTGTGACCATTTTCATCAAGTCTCGATGAACACACACACTAATTCAAAATCGTACTTAGAGTGTGAATCTGATTCTGAAATTTTGGATACTTCATCATCAATACTCGATTTAAACATTGCAATAATAATATACGACATGCATTAACATTTGAGATCAAAACCTATGATTCGGTTTTCACAAGAGCCGAACTAAAAACCACCAAAAATTGCAAGTTTTGAGTGAATCTTACCTCAAATAGTTTGTTGTGTTGCTTATAGTTCCTTCCAATAAGCTTGATTCCAGATTTTTGCACTTCAATTCGATGATTTCTTGGGTGTTTTTGTCAAAACCCGAGAGGTAGAGAGAAGAGAGAGAATTCGGTGAGAGAGAGAGTAGAGAGAGAGTGGGTTTGTTCAAAATGATAGACTAACCATCTTTTATTTGTCACTTTTTACCTATTAGCACATTATACCCCTCAACTTTGTATTTTCTTATTTAAACCAATATTATGATCGAAATTAACTTAAATTGATATAATCTTCCATTAATACAATAATTGAGTCCTTAAAATTGTAAATTACAAGCACTTAAAATTTGGGATGTTACACTAAATATGAATTGTTCCGTAATAAGTTGCAAAAGTTGAAAAAGTTGAAAAATTTTCCAAGTTTTTCAAAATTTCAACTTAAGTTCGTGAAAACCTAAGTCCGTACGAGTTTATGAGAATAAGTTCGCACGAACATAAGTTTGTACGAACATAAGTCAAGTAAGTTCGTAGTACAGTAGGTGGGCCTATAAATAGTGCAGCAACATTAAATTCATTCACCTACTCACGAACTTCCTTCCTCACGAACTTATTTTCGGCCACCACGAACTTACTAAAGCGATCACGAACTTAGTGTACTTTCATGATTTTTCTTCTGTTACACGAATATACTTACTGTTCACTCTCAAAATTACACCTATTCACTTTGGGTTTAATTCTCAACAAGAAAGTAAGTGATATTTGGGAGTTTAAATGGCTTTTTACTGTGTATTTTAGGTTTAGATAACCGAAAAACTATGTGTTATAAAAACTAAGTTTAAGGCTATAAAACATAAAAATGAACCTCAATAAACTCGATTAGAACCTTTTAGAATTACATTCATGGATCAATTAAGTCTAAAAAGTATTAAATCAGGAGTTGTGTTGTTAAACTTGCTGACCATGAACTTGTTCATCAAGAACAAGTTCGTACGAACTTAAGGTCTGTAAGTTCGTGCGAACTTAATTCAAAATATCTACAAGTTCGTATGAACTTATTCAAACTAAGTTCATGCGAACTTACATATAAGTTCGTAGGTCTCTAAGTTCGTACGGACTTAACTATGTTCGTGCGAACTTATTTGTTTTCAAAAATTCAGTTTTTCAAATTTTAACTGTTTATTGCATGTGCAGGAACGGCAGACCGTGCGTTCGTCAATAAGCACAATATGGTGGTGAGCATAGATTTGCAAGCACCAGAGGCAAGGCACTACAAAGAAATTCTGGAATTTTTGACAAGATCTCGGGTAGTGTACGCGTTGACTCACAGCCCGACATTGATGATATTATACATTAGTCAGTTTTGGAGTACACTACTCTTAGACAGCTCGGCAATGCCCACAGTTCTCCGAGCGATAGTTAATGGCCAAGCGATTGCTTTCTTTGCTGAAGATTATGGACGCTCTTGCATTTGGGAACTGAGGCACAAGAAAACGGTGAAACGCCCCGTTACCCCGGTTAGCAACGAAGCGTGACATCGTGGAAGCATAGGCATAATCAAGTGAGCGACCACTATACGGACATTTTCAAAAATACATTAATATAACTTCAAAATACGAAATTGTTTTACATAGCCCGAATAAGAGATTTAAATACATAATTAAATTTAAAAAAATAATGCAAATAAATCTCCGAGTTTTTGAAAATGATGCGACTCCAAAATAACGGAAGCCTTGGAATGCTTCCGATGCTGTGCACGTGCCTTAATTACCTGAAAATACATGCTAAAATACGTCAACAAAATTGTTGGTGAGTTCATAGGTTTACATGTAAATATGACTTGTATGGACATCAATAGTTGAGTTTGAATTTATAAAAACATAAATTCCATGTTATGTATTACATAAAACCATCATGCAACCAAAACTTAATTATGAGTTGCCCTGTGCAGTATTCCCCAATGTAATTATGTAATGTTAAATATATATATATATATATATATATATATATATATATATATATATATATATATATATATATATATATATATATATATATATATATATATATATGTATATATATATATGCACCCATTAGCAGTTGGAGCAACGAACCTAGGTGGGGGACATTAATCCCGATACACCTATCCATAATATATTCGCGCTTACATAAAATGTAACTAACGGTTCATGATCTGAGGGCTGATGGAACCACATGTGTAATACATAATAGAAATGAAGCAGTTTCTATGTCCATATGAAAATGTAGCATGTATTTCTATCCCAAAACATAAATGTGTGAAAATAGGGGCTATGAAGACTCACCATAAATGTGATGGCAAAAAGAGCGTAAAAACAACAGTTTTTGCATTGTTGATGAGTGACGACACCGGACGCTTTTAACCGAGTCCTAAATGATATGAGAGACTTAACAACTCCCATATATATGATAATATGTATGTATAAAGGTTTTTATGTTTTAAATCACCCAACTTTACAAGTTTATAAATAAAACCCACTTAAAATGTCAAGTTTATATATATAGATTTGGGTTCAAATGAGTACCACTAGTTTTGCGAAGTACCGGAGGTAACTCGCTTAATATCACTTTTTTTGAAAAAAAATTTCATAATCATGTTTAATTAATAATATAAGACTACTTGCAAAAATCACACATAAACACACACTACAACTATGTGAAACGTGTGTGTTCACATGAACTGTACTGTTGTGAACGTGTGTTCACAACTAAGCATGTTCACATGAATTTTTTCACGTTCACATGACTTTTAAGATGATAGAAAGTGTAAATGCATATAATTTTTTACGAATAGCCTTATATTATTTGTATCTAAATAAATATGAAAAAAATTCAAAAAAAAAAAACTTTTTTTCGGAGCAAGTTCACATCTGAAACCCGAGTGTTCACAGGTACTCATGGTACTCTGCATTTTTAAGTACTCACACAAACCATATTCTATACATAAATGCATACATACATACATAGATATATATATATATATATATATATATATATATATATATATATATATATATATATATATAATTTTCCGGCTTTTTAAGGGTTTTTCGGCCTACTTTGAGGCTGTTTTCGACCAAGCTCCAAAACAATTTGGGCTTTGGTTTTCATAGACATAAAACTACTATATATAAATAATTTTTAATGTTAAGAACGACCATTTTTCGAGGTGTTTAGGTTGGGAAAAAAGCTCGTTAAAAACCCTATGTTGGCCCTTTTTGAGCTGTCAAACTTTCGGGTTCCCATATAATATTTGGGGGTTCTAAACTCCATATTAAATTATGAAAACCTCCAGATTTTTAGTTAAGACATAGATCTAACTTTTAAGATAAGAATCAACTTATTTCGTTAAGTTATGAATTAGTTATGGTTTTTCAAAGCCGATGTAATATTTCTGCCGAAAATCCGGATTTCATAAGTTTGAAACAACTTGTGATCTTTGTTGTTTATTCAAAAACCACATATATAAAAGGTTGTAAAACACCTTTATATAACTTATTTTTATAATATTTATACTTACATAATGTGTTTATATATTTATAAACACATTTGAAGAAAACAAACTTAAAACAAACTAGTGATTTATAAACTTGAGTTATTATGAAACTTGTTGTTGTTGGTGATTATATATATTATGCAAGACTTATATAAACATAAATATAAGAGATTATAAGTTAGTATTTACTTACTTTGGGGTATTAGAAGTATGCAAATGAGAAGAAGGAAGTGTTCTTGAACTTTGTTGCACAAAACTTCTTTGAAAAACTTGAAGGAATTAAAGTTGCAATTCTTGGCTTTGTGTGGCTTCTCTTGGCCGAATATTTGAGAGAGTTTGAGAGAGTTTTTGGTGTTTGCAAGTGTGAAGGAAATGAAGAGATGAGCCTCTATTTAAAGAAGAGGGTTGGTCTTGCAAATGATGAAAGAAAAAAATGATGATTAACACTTTACCAACATGTTGGAAAAGTAAAAAAAGTGAATGTTTTCTTTTCAATATTTTATAAAAGGTCAAAGGGACACAAAAGGGTTGTGTAACCCTTTATGTGGCCGGCCATGAGGCCTTAAAAATGGTGGATTTTTGTATTTATTTCATGTATAAAGGTATTTCAATGTATTTCTTGTGTATTTCCTTTCTATGAATTTCTATAAATACTTGCGATAACACTAGTTTTTTGTAATTGTTTTTGTCTTGCATAATTAAGGTTATGTAAGTTTGTTAATGCATGATTAGTGTTACTAATCTTAATTTAATTATATATTTTGTTAATTAAATTAATCCATCATATCGCAAATCGATCGGATTAATTAATTTGCCGATTTATCACACTGATGAAATTGTTTCTAGTTGAATTGAATTTCCTTATGAACTTTGTTAATCACTTTAATTTATTGCTAATGGCCACTGTGTAGGTCCCAAAAGGTTTTCCTAGTGTATTGTTCTAAGCTGTAGAGGGGGGGGGGGGGGGGGGGGAGGGTGAATACAACAAATTAAAACTCAACAATCTTTTCTCAATGTTTGTGTATATTATCAACAAGCGTTAATTACAAACAAGCTTGAACTGTGGAATGGTTTAAGCTGAGATGACAGACACAACAGAGGTTTAACTAGTCTAGGACAAACTCAGACTAGATACAATGAATACACTCACTAAGATGAACTCACTGTTTAAAAGACACAGATGGACAACTTGAATAAGAACAACTTGGACACACGTTACTGTTTTATTCAAGCAGACTTGCATGCATGAAAAACACACTTCTAAGCACGATCTGAATTTCTCACTCATGGTTATCTCTCATTCCTTAGAAGCTTCCTTTTATACTCTCACTGAGAATATCTGGGAAGCTTCCTCCTTGGACAAGGAGATAGTGGGATGCCTTTCAAAAAAGACAAAACAACTTTTCTGCACATTCTGATAAAGCAGACTTGTCTCTACATGGCAGAATCTTTGTCTTTTGCTTTTTGTCTCTTTTGCAGAAGGCTTTAACCAAAAGAGGAATGTCAACTTTGAACCTTTCATCTTCTGTTAAGGCCATTTTGATATAAGAAATGGTCTGTCACCCATTTTAGATATCCCTTTGTCTTCATGTAACAGAGCAGCGTAGGCAGCTTTTGCAGCTTCTGTTTTTCCACTTTGTCTTTGTCTTCGTAACTAATCTTGTAGTCCAAAACAATACATGAGGACATGGAAACACATTCCATAAAGTGTTTAGCCTGTTCACAAAGAACAACATCTGTTCACAAAGAACAGAACACTTGGTATTTGTCCAAGCTGCTCAACAGGATAAAGCAGCGTAGACAGTTTATGTCCAGCCTGTTCAACAGAATGAACAGCTTGGGCAATCTGCCTTAGTTGCAACAAATGCAACAGGGTATACAGCTTTGACTTATATTGCAAATCACTTTTCAGGTTTCAATAAGGCATTAACAGGCCTTAAATTATACATTCAAGTGCATCAAACAGGTTTGATTAAAAATCTCCCCCTAAGATGTAGAGCAGGTTTGACTGAGGCCTTTTTATGCCTAACAATCTCCCCCTATTTGCAATAATCAGTCTAAGCTGATCTTATCAAAAATCACTATATATATTTACAATACCATTTGCTGAAATAAAATTACAACATTTAAGTAAAGTAAAGGATCGGTTTAAATATACTGATTTTGATTACAAAACAACATATGTTCTTACAAGAGTACAACTAATGTACTAATGTAGATTACAACTGATGTAAAAGAAAAAATTACAACTAATGTAACAGGGTACAACTTATGTACATAAAGAAATTCAATATGTTGGACTGTTGATGGTGGGAGCAAGTAACGACAAGTCTGTCCAACTGATGGACAGCTTCCATTCTTCATCTACTCAATAGTAGATGGAGCTCCAAGCTGTGGTGCTTCTCCTTCGAGCATTTGCTCGAGCTCCTTCCTAGTTTCTTTAATTTCCTCCATTTCAACCCTTAGGAATCTGAAGTTGGGATGTTGAAGCTCTTCTCTCTCATGGAACCCTTTGAGCTGTTCCCAGATAGCTGCTCTCCAGTTTACAGATTTTTTAAAGGAGTTTGCAAGTCTAAAGGCAATGAGCTGCTTAAGACCAACCTTGTGCAAATTTGATGCTCTCTGGAAACACTCTTTTTTTTGTTAGGGGATCTATAAAAATTACCCCAAGCTCAGGTTCCTCTATCAGCTTGTCTTCCTCATGTTCCACTCCCCTGGGCAGGCTGTGATCTACTCCTTTGATCTCAACGACTACATCACCTTGATAAATCATTATCAGGAGTTCTTACAGCTCAGTATCCTTTCTCCTCCTCCTGGCCTTTATCTTGGGTTCAACCACCGAGGTACCCTTGATTTGTTCTTCTGGAATCAGGCCAATATTCTTCACTCTCTCCATTAACGTTTTGACATATGCCCTAATAGTCTTAGCAGTTTCAGACTTAGACTAGCTTAGGGCAACTGCCAATTCCACCCATCCTCTGAATCCCATTTGAGCAACATCAGTATGTTCATATGCTTCCAGTTCTAGACCTTCAACACCTATTCTGGTTATCTATAGTTTCCAGTGTTTGCCTTTCTTTGAAATGGGAACAGCTTTGACAATTGTCTCCTTAGCAAGTCTTCTGTTTGCAACATCAAAGAACTTTTTCCTTGCTAGGTTGTCAAAGTGAATCTGGGCTCTTGCAGAGGAGGATGCTGGCTTAGATTTGGTCACAGAGACCTGAGCACCCTGTTCTTTCTCTCCTTCCTTCTCAACCACTGACTCTTTGGCAGCCTCTAACAGTTTCCTTTGGACATCCAAAGAAGACATTTTAACTTTTTGTGCCTCTTTGTATGCAAAGGCCCTTGCAGCTTTGGTAGAGGCTTCATCTTTCTGAAGCTTTTCAAAGGCTCTAAGCTGCTCCTCTTTGTAGTTGTAATAGGTCTTCATAGAGACACTCATTTCTTTGGCTCTGGCCTTGTCAAACTTTAGTTGAGCAGCTTTGAGGTAGTCAGGTTCCACTGTTGCTTTCCTCTTTCCTTCAGTTGTGGTGGTTGGAACAGCTTGAGGTTCCTCTTCTTCTTCTTCCTCTGTTTGTTCCAGTATTAGATGTTTCCTTCTGCCTGGGCTGTCCCCAAGAATAAATTCCTCCCCCTTATATGGTGTCGGGTTTGGACATCCAGCCTGAGTAGGCTGAGCAGCTTCAGTTGATTGGGAGACATCCACATTTTGACCTGTTTGTGAAGCACTTGCTGCTTGACCAGTAGATGCTGATTTCTCCTTAGAGGGAGATGAAGATTTCTCCCCCTAGACTTGGTCTTTGAGGCAGATATCTTCTCCTCCTTTGAAGGAGATGACACATAGCCTTCAACATTGGCTCTGCATGGAGAAACGAATTCATCAGGCTGAGCAGCAGTTTTGGCAGCAGGTTTGGGGCCAACCAGGCTATGCACTAAGAAAGCCAGATTGTCCTTCACCTCTTCAAGTTGGGCAAGACATGTTTGAAGAGAAGCAGATTGGGAAGATGCAAAAGATGACAGCTTAGATATGGCATCCCTGTCAAAAGCCGTGAACAGCAAACTTTGAAGCTGTGCAGATTTAGTTCAAGAGAATCTTGCATATCATCAAGGTCTGATGACACAGAATTTGACAGAGAGACTACTAAAGGGTTCAAGCTGGCTAACGTGGAAGGGAGAGTATTTGTGCAAGTGTCAAGGAGAGTTGACAACTGTTGGGAGACAACTGCCAAAGAGGACACAGAGTCCTGTTGAGTAGAAAGAATGGAGGGGAGTATAGTGGAGAGTGTTTGCAGCTGAGCAGTGAGTGCAAGTAGCTGTGAGGATTGATAAGCTTGAGGAGGAGGGGTTGGAAAGGAAGTGTTGAACGAATCAAAAAATCCTATAAGTTGTGCAGACACAGAGTCTGAGATTATGGAAGGTAGGGAGGTCATGAGTTTTCCAAAGAACCAACTTTCTTGGTCAGCAAAGAGAGTTGTTCCTTCAAAGGAAGATGTTTGGGGGATGGAGGAGTATGTGTGGATTGTTTGGATTGTGTTGATGGTAAAGAATGAGAATGGGATGAGGATGAGGCAGGCGTTTGAGGATGTGTGGGGGAAGGTAGGGAGATTTTAGAAAGAAGTTCCATAGCCTTGGCATATTTGAGATGACCCAGCTTGGAAGGGTCAATAGATCCTTCAGCAGTGGCTAATTCTGCATCAATAGCAGAGGTGGTAGGAGTTGGTGGCCTTTCAGATGCTTCTTTTGTTGCAACACCTTCATTAAGACCCGGGGTGGTTCCCTCAGTAGTACCTTGGTTAGTATGTACCTCTTCATGGGTAGAGGGGATGCGCATTTCAACCTCAGCAGTGGTGAAACCTGCTGATGGAGTCTACAATTGAGGGGCAGCCTCACCAAAGGGATGGTCCATTCCCTGTGGTTCATCAGCTTGGGAAGAGGTTCCTTCAATAGCTGTTGGGTGTACAACAGCTGCATCACCAGGAGCAGAAGTTTGAGGCTGATCTACCGGATGGTCTGTTCCAGCAATTTTGGCACCTCGTGCAGACTCAGATGGTGTAGGAGAAGTATGAAGTGGAGACTGTGTGGACTCAGTGTGGAGTGGAGTGGACTCCTGTCTTTCAATATCCTCAGCCTGTTGACAGGCTAGGATAGTTGACGTGGTAGTCTCCTTGTGTACAACTGGTTCCTGTTGGGAGGAACCAGAGGGTCTAGGCTGACTCTGGGTTGACTCATATTAGAGTGAAGCCTGCTCCAAAGATGCTGAACCTGCTCCTAAAATAGGAGACGCAACCTGGGTTGCTTCTTTTTCAACTGAATCCTGTTGAGAGGGGTCAGAGGGGCTGCTTTGGGAGGATTGTTTCTTCCTAGCTAAAGATTTTCTCCTTAAGTATTGGGACATTGTGGGGGATTGAGGAGAAGTAGCAGGGAGTTGTGTTTGGACTGGTGGTGAGACTGGGTCAGAAACAGGAGGGTTAACCTGTTCCATGGTCTCAGGTGCCACAGAGGCACCAGCCACGAAGGCTTCAGGTTCAACAGATTAACCAGGTTGAGAAGTCTGCTCCCCCTCAGCCAATGAGGCTGATGGGGCAGACTTTGACTTAACTGTTCTAGCCTTCTTGAGGACAGGCTCAACTTTAGTCGATTCCAGGCCCCTTTTGATCACCTTTGGCTTGGATAGGGATTTTCCTTTGGGAGCAACCACTGGATCCACCCTCACAGCAGAGGGTCCTTCCACCATACCAAGTAACCTTCTCATAGGTGTAGAGAGAGGAGGTTCATTGCGAAGAACGGGAGTGTAAATAACTCTATTCCCAATTACAGGGAAAATGCAGTAGTAAGTAACAGGGGCTGAGAGTTGTAGAGGTGCTCATCACAAACATGTCTGAATATGAGGCTCAGAAACCTTGGATATCTGACAGCAGCTGGGTGAGTTTCCTGCTGCACCAGGTTCCTCAGATTCACAAAAATCCAACGAGCCATGTTCAGTGTAGTCCCATCCACAAGCTGTAGGACTATGGGGATTTTATCTCTGGCTCTCTGCTAAGCTGGTCAAATGAACCAACCTTGCTGCTAATGCAAATCGCCACAGAGGCAAATAAGAAGCTATAGGTTGGTGATAAATCCCTTCTGAACAGAGTAGCTCCAAGTTTGGGTTCTGCTATACCACATAAGTGTAGCAAATTGCCTATTTGATCATTCTCAAGTTGTCGCTTGTAATATGTTTCAGCAACAGGAAGGTGAAGAACTTCCCTGAGAAGATCGGTGGTCATCTCAATGGTCCGAGTCCCATTGAGGATGGTTCCCCTGATGGTCTTGGTTGATGAATCATAGGCACATCTATACCAAAACTCATACATCATCTCCTGATACAGGACACCAGGAGATGCAGTCATAGCATAGTGCAGGGGGTGAACTTTCAGAAACTCCACCATGTTTTCATAACCTTTACCCACATAGTTTTTGGGAATGGTTAGGTTGGCAATATAGTTAGTAGGTTTCAAAGTGAGCATCGTGGTGACTGAGGGATGTTTTTCAACATCCTTACCAATGAACACTAGAAGCAAAGGGTTGTTTTGGTGAGCCATTTAAGAGTAGTGGAATGAAGAGTACTGGACACTTAGTCGATTTAGGGTTCTTTGGATGGTTATTGAAGCAGTAGAGGAAGAAGAAGATGAAACAGTGAAAAAGGGTATTTATAGGATTTGAATGTGAGTGAGTAGGAGAGAGAAAGAGTTTGGGCGGTTGATTTGAATTGTTCTTTAATGGAAAACAGAACGGTTTGACATGTCAGAACGGTTGTCAGATCAGAACGGTTGTCAGACCACTTGAACCTCTTTAGTCACTAACACACGTTAACACACATTATCCGTAGGTAATTAAGTTAAATAAATATAGAAATTAAGTAACTTAATTATGAAGAAAGGTAATTTAAAACTAATGTTCTAAGCTACTGTTCGAACCTGTGATGAGCAGGTTTCATCATAAGCTATTCATTCCTCAAGCTGTTCATTCAACCTGTGCAGCTATATAAGAACAGATTCTGTTCAATAGCTGATCAGGTTACAAGACAATGTCTTGTATGACGGATTGAGAGAGTGAGCAGGTTGGAGGTTTGTTCAACAGAACAGGTTTGAAGTTAAAACTTATTTTGTCAAACCTGTTATATGTCCAAGCTGTCCAAGTTTTCAGAAATTGGCTAAGTGTAGAACATGCAGAGCCTGTCCTATCTAAGTTGTACTGAGAAACTTAAGCAGTTTGAGACATGCAATATCTTAGAGCATTAAGGACAGTTACTCACTTTTATTTAACATGCCCAGCTTACTTACAAGGTAATTAAACCTTGTTTCATCAAGAGGCTTGGTAAAAATGTCTGCAAGCTGTTCATCTGTGGAAATAAAACTTACCTCCACATTACCGGTCTGGATGTGATCTCTGATAAAGTGGTGTCTGACTTCTATATGCTTTGTTCTGGAATGAAACACTGGATTGTTGGAGATAGCTATGGCACTTGTATTATCACACAGAATAGGAGTCTTCCTATATACAAGCCCATAGTCTTCAATCTGATGCTGCATCCATAGAATCTGCCCACAGCAGCTTCCAGCAGTAATGCACTCTTCACATCCATTTGAAATACCTTCATGCTCTTGTGGGCGGCATAGGCTAGAAACAAACTAATTGCTTCTAATCTGGCCACTGGAGCAAATGTTTCATCATAGTCAATGCCTTCTTCCTGTCTGTAGCATTGAGCAACTAATCTTTCCTTATTTATAATAACATGACCTTGCTCGTCCATTTTGTTCCTGAAAACCCATTTAGTGCCAATTATAGTTTTACCTTTAGGAGCAGGGACCAACTTCCATACTTTGTTTCTCTCAAAATGATTGAGCTCTTCTTGCATGGTAGTGATCCAATTGGCATCTTTTAGTGGTTCATCCACTTTCTTAGGCTCCATTAGGGACACAAAGCAAGAAAACATATCAAAGTTTCCTAAGCTGTCCCATCTTGTTTGTACCCAGTTGTTGATGTTACCAATTATTTGATCATTGGGGTGACACCTGATCCACTTAGGATCATGCCTCAATGAAGATTCTCCTGCATCATTTTCATCTCCAACAGGTCTTGTTGAACAGCTTTCAAGATTTTCAGACACACTGTTATCTTAAGGCTGTTCACTTGTTGAGCATGAACTTCCATTGTTGAACACATCAACAGAAGATCCAAGGAAATTAGCATTGAGAGGTTCAGGGCATGGTTTATTGATTATGTCAGTACACTTATTCACACAGGGTGTATCAACATAGTCATCATCATGTCCATTATGGTTAACAGGTTCCACTCTGGGTGCAGTGGAAGCTTTTGAGTCCTTTTCTTCGTTGATGGAGTGCATGAGATCATCGAAGCTGAACTCTCCTGAAACTGATTCAGGAACAACTTTGGTGGAAGCACTCCTGGACTCTTCAACGGTGACATTGATAGATTCATCTATCACATTTCTATTGTAGTTTTATACTTTGTATGCTTTAGAGATAATAGAATATCCAACAAACACGCCTTCATCAGCTTTAGGTTCAAACTTTGCCAGCTGGTCTCTCTGATTCAGAATGAAGCAGAGACATCCAAACAAATGGAAATAGCTAATATTTGGCATCATCCCTTTGATTAACTCATAGGGTGATGTGATCTCAACCGATGAATGTGTGATAGATCACGACTGCCCGATCGTTCTAATGGTTGTTTCAAGTAAATTGGATAGGACCGCGACCCGTTGTCTATAAACGAGACAAGAACCTTGGTATAAGTGGAACCGCGACCCGTTGCCTATATACGAGGCAAGAACTTTGGTATAGAGAACGCCACAATCAACTCCACCAAGTTGATTAATAAGTTTCGAACGCCACAAGCTAAAACACTCGATAAGTTCTAAAAGTTCATAATGAACAATAAGAGTTAAAAACTCACAATTTTACTCAAAATGAAGGATGATTGAAATGGTTACATTGAGTGCCTATTTATAGGAGAAAATATACGACCAACTACTTATCTAGATAAGTTGCACAAGCTATCACGATAAGCTATCAAATAAGCAAGACTATTTATCAAAAGGATATTATTGACATTTCACCACTTGAAGCTTCTAGTAGGTATTAATCATGCAAGTAACTTCTATCTCTTTATCTCCTCCAAGTAAATGGCCATAATGTTGAGAAAACCTTCAAAATGCCTTGAATTTAATCTTTGACAAGTTCATTAACATGGACACCTTTATGGGCAGATTCATGGACGTGGCTAAGGACATATTTTGGGCCTTTTTTATTCTTGAAAATATAGGGAAAAGGCTAAGGTTGAAGTGGGCTTTTATTTCACTCAAATTGGGCTTAAAATGAGGAAGTTATGGCCAAAACAATGCACATGGGTGGGCTTGGCCGAATTTTATTTGTTTCTGGGCTTTTGTGGATTAAAGTGAGAACTTGGTCTCCAAAACTTGGACTAATATTGGTGTTCAACTTGGATCAACATTAGGAAGTGTGCTTGGTTGTTTTGCGAACAAACGGAAGCTTGATTCCGACAATATTTAATCATTCCATTGAGAGCATCCTGGAACATCTTGGATTTTGATCTTGTGATAGGTCCGATCTTCCACCTTAACGGATCTTCGTCATCTCGGTCCTTGGACAGGATCTCATCATTCCCCTCCTCTTGAAAGTGATTTGTCCTCAAATCTTCACCTGCATCAAACAAAGTCAAGTCAGTTACATTAAAAACATCATGAACATTATACTCATCTGGAAGATCAAGTTTGTAAGCATTGTCATTGATTTTCTGCAACACTTGAAATGGTCCATCTCCTCTTGGCATTAACTTTGACTTCCGTTTTGTTGGAAACCGTTCTTTCCGCAAATGAAGCCACACCTAATCTCCTGGTTCAAAAATAATCTTTCTTTTTCCCTTGTTTGCTTGTTGTTCATACTTCTTGGTGCGCTCTTCAATGTTGTGTTTTGCCTGCTCATGGATTTGCTTGACAAATTCCCCCTTCTTCTTGCCATCTAAATTCAAATGCTCATTCACAAGCAAAGGAGTTAAATCCATAGGAGTTAATGGCTTAAATCCATACACAATCTCGAAAGGTGAAAACTTAGTAGCAGAATGCACATTTCGATTATATGCAAACTCAACATGGGGTAAGCATTGCTCCCAAGTTTTCACATTTCTCCCCACTATTGATCTCAATAGAGTACCAAGTGTACGATACACAACTTCAGTTTGTCCATCCGTTTGGGGATGACAAGTTGCAGAAAACAAAAGCTTTGTTCCCAATTTTCCCCACAACGTTTTCCAAAAGTAACTTAAAAACTTTGTGTCCCGATCCGAGACGATAGTTCTTGGCATGCCATGCAATCTAACCACTTCTTTGAAAAACAAATCTAAAATATGTGAGGCATCATTGTTTCGATTGCATGGAATGAAATGCGCCATTTTCGAAAACCGATCAACAACCACAAATATCGAATCTTTGCCATTTTAAGTTCTTGGCAATCCCAACACAAAATCCATAGAAAGATCAACCCATGGTTCACTTGGTATAGGCAGAGGAGAGTATAAACCATGAAGTAGAACCTTTGATTTGGCTTGTTTACAAACAATGCACTTTTCACAAACTTTTCCAACATAAACTTTCATTTTTAGCCAAAAGAAATGTTCCCGCAAAATATTCAATGTTTTTGCCACACCAAAATGACCCATAAGGCCTCCACTATTGTAACATCCTGATGATTAAATTTCTGTATTTGAGGTTTATTAGTTTAAAATTTGTGATTTAAGTGGAATTGTAATTTTATCAAAGTTGGTTGCTATTTTAAGAAGCTATGAAATTTGAGAATTTATAATTATCAATTTGGAGGATAATGAATTATAAAAGTTAGTAATGATAAAACTAAGAATAAATCAGTATTATATGGAACCGGATAAGTTGAGGGGTGAAATGTGCAAAATGATGAAAATGGGAATAAAAAGGCCAAGCCTTTCATTTTTCACCACCTCTCTCTCCAGACTCTCTCTCTAGAAATTCTCTCTACCTTCTCTCTAGATTATATCCCAAACCGACCAGCCGATTATCGAGTTCTATACGTCATCAGAAAGATCTCGAGGAGTACTACAACAATATACGATTGCATTCGTGGTTTCATATGAATTGAGGTAAGAATCGACCCTTTTAAGCTTTTATATTTTGGTTTTGAAGATATGAAATTCGAGTTTATCAACAGTGGTGTGAATAAAGCTAATTTTTTCTGAGTTCTAGCTAGAATATGATAGAGTATGTATAATGGAATCGCAACTAGGCTTAATACATGTCATATCCGTGATTTTAGACTTGGAAAAGTATGATTTAAGCTGTAAATGATGAACAAATTCGAGAATGCCAAGAACAAAGTCGAAATGCAAGAACAAACTTGATTTTGGTACTAAATTCGAGTATGAATTCGAATTTAATCTATTGTTTTCGACTTTAACCCTTAAATTCGAAGGTGGGGTTCGACTTTAACCCTAAAGTCGAGAATGGGTTCGACTTTAACCCCCCAAATTCGAACTTGATGCATATAATTGTCCACATGCTCGAATTTAATGCATAGGATTCGAATTTAATGCCTAAAATTGAAACCCACTCTCTAAACTCGAATATTTTGAATGGAACACATAGTCAACGCATAAAATAAATTCCAAATGTTGGATTCGGATATGGCCCGAAGTTGGATTTGAATTTACCTTGAATCCGAAATGGAGATCGAATATTGCAAAACATATAAAAACTTGGTTTTATGGAATTAAACAGTTATTGACACGATGTGTTGTTACAACTAACTTACAGGACCCACAGTGGGGTACTTTGTGGATCCGGTTGAAAGCCCGAGGAGAAATAATTATTGGTTAAAGTTTAATATCGCACCCACTATGAGTACATTAGATTTCGCATGTTTATATCTGTTTTATGTTAGCTTTGCCTGCTGAAACCTGTTGCTTCATTTATTGTTTGGAATTCTACTAACTTGCGTAGATTTAGATGCACATTCATACTTGTTGCATGTCCGTTCGATTGTTGTGCATCTAGTGATGGACCGGTGGGTCGCATCGATTACTCTGATGTTACTGCGCTATATGACCTCGAGCTGATCCCTCCGAGGTTCTGGTAGGCAGTATGTCATCCCCGATCGTACGTTTGTCTCAGATGGTATGTTTTATGCCGAGCTTTGGGCTCGAAGGGGCTGCGGCTCTGGTTCCGTACTTGGTGTACGAAAAGGGTATACGATGTTTGTCATCGGTGTTACCCTTGGGGCTTCATAAAGATTTATAAAATGCGTAATCTGTGTATTCACTAAGCATTCGCTTACCTGTCAGTTGCTTTATTTTTACAGGAAAGTGAAAATCTGCAGCTGGACCTTCTAGTTAGGTTGTGTGAGATGTTCTTGGAAGATTCCTACTAGTAAATCGGTAATTATGCTTTGGGACGTAATGTATTGTAATCTGGATGTTGTAATAATTTAATTGGATGTGTGGACTTAGATTTGGTACCTTGTAGCACCGTAGGGTGTTTGACACTGTTGCACTACTTCAATTATGTATTTTAATGCTTCCGCACTTAAATTAGGTTATCAGATCATTATGTAATTGTGTTTGATGATTAATCCTGGGTGTTTCGTAAACGGTGGTTGTTGTGGCAAGGGTGTCACACGAGATGGTATCAGAGCAGTAGTTTGAGATTCAAGTGTCCGTGAGGTCTTGGTCTCAAACATTAAGTGATGATATTTAGTGATTTTAAGTAATGATCTGAACTAAGATAGGTTACGATCTAGTAATTATGGGGATTGACTATCATACGGGACAAATGGATGGTGTCTTTAAATTAATGACATGTTACTAAACAAGTTATATGTTTATTATTTCAGAACATGTCTAGAGGAGGAATGACACCTGAAGAAACAAGGGAGATGATGCTAGCCATGATGGCTGAGCAGAACAAGATGATTCAGGATCAGTTTCGGGCTCGAGATGAGGCCGAAGCTAAGCGAAGAGAAGATAAGAGATAGAATAAGGAAAGAGAGGGAAACGATGACGAGCAAGGTGACAACACTGGGTCATCTAACAAACCCAGAGGCTGTCGTTTCAAGGACTTTAAGGGAAATGGTGCGGTCGAATTTAATGGACTGGGAGACGCTGTTGCCGCACTAGAATGGATAACGGCAACCGAACGAGCATTCCGAATTAGCGACTGTGCTGAGAAGGACATGGTTCGGTATGCTACTGCGATGTTCACAAACGACGCAATCATGTGGTGGAATTCCATGGTTAATGCCTTAACCTTGGAGAAAGTGGCTGTGATGACTTGGGCTGAGTTTACGGAGTTATTCACTCAGCAATACTGTCCAGTTGATGAGCGCCAAAGACTGGAGGCAAAGTTCATGGCCTTGAATCAGGGGACTAAGACTGTGTCCCAGTATGCTGTGGAGTTCACTAGGCCGAGTTTGTTTGCGCCTCATCAAGTCGATACTGAGGAAAGGAAAGTGACCAGGTTCGAGGCTGGTCTGGATATTGAGATTAGGAGGGTCATGAGCAACGTCCGTTACCCTACATTTGCTGGTTTACTTGAAGCTGCCAGAAATGTAGAACAAATTTTAATTATGTTGGGTTATTCTATTGGGTCTGCTGCTGCTTCCACCAACCCAACACAACCATCACCGTCGAAGCGCCAACGTGAGGGAGGATATTCTGGATCTTCCCGGTCTTCACAGTACTCACCTCAGCAGTCTTATCGCCGACCATATGGATCATCTGGTCGCGCTCGTGCTTATTCCATCAACACCGAGCCACAATATTGCAATAAGTGTCATCTGGAGCACTTTGGCAAGTGCACTAATGGACGTGCTTGCTTTTGCTGTGGAGAGCTGGGCCATTTTCAGAGTGAGTGCCCAAGGAAAGGAGATGCTTGCTATAAGTGTGGGCTGTGGGGACACTATAGTAGGAACTGCAGGAAGAATGCTCCAGCAGCTGCTGCTCCATCATCAACACGATCTTCTGGAGGTTCAAGTGGTTGTTCAGTTAACCGCCGGGGTCAGCCACAAAGGGCACCAGCTCGTGCCTTTCAAATCACTGCAGAGGAGGCGAGGGAAAACCCGGAAGTGGTTACGGGTACGTTTATCATAAATTCTATGCCAGCAAGAGTTTTATTTGATTCAGGTGCAAATCGTTCGTTTGTGTCTACTGTTTTTGCACAAAGACTTTCCATGCCTTTGTCTAGATTATCTGCTATACTTGATATAGAAACTGCTAGCAACACTCTAGTCAAAGTAGATCACGTATATCGTAACTGCACATTAGTAATTGAAGATGTAGTCTTCAATTTAGACCTGATACCGATCGAATTCAGCGAGTTTGACGTGATAGTCGGTATGGATTGCTTGATCGAAAATGAAGCCCACATAGTCTGTAAGAATCGTATGATAAAGATAACTACTTCGGAGGGGCGTGAGATTTGTATATACGGGGATAGGAGAAGTGGGGATCTGTGTTTGCTGACTATTGCAAAAGCCCGAAAGCTTGTTGCAAAGGGGTGTGACGCTTACTTAGCATATGCGATTGATGCTAAGGCTGAGAAGAGGACTTTGGCCGATGTGCCTGTTGTTTCACAATTCCCGGATGTGTTTCCAGAAGACTTGTCTGGCGTGCCGCATGAGACACAAGTTGAATTTAAAATTGATTTGATCCATGGAGCTGCACCGGCAACTCGTTCTCCTTATCGCCTTGCCCCAACCGAGATGAAAGAAATGATGACACAACTTCAAGAGTTGTTAGACAAGGGCTTCATTCGACCGAGTTCATTACCGTGGGGAGCTCCGGTATTGTTTGTAAAGAAGAAGGATGGCACAATGAGGATGTGCATTGACTACCGGGAGCTGAATAAGTTGACGATTAAGAACAAGTATCCACTGCCGAGGATAGATGACTTGTTTGGTCAGCTACATGGGGCTAGTGTGTTTTCCAAGATTGATTTGAGGTCGGGGTACCATAAGTTGAAGGTACGAGAAGAGGATGTGCCTAAGACAGCATTTAGGACACGTTATGGGCGTTATGAGTTCTTGGTTATGCCTTTCGGGTTAACCAATGCCCCGGCTGTCTTTATGGATCTAATGAACCGGGTTTGTAGACTGATGTTAGATAAATCGGTGATTGTATTTATCGATGACATTCTAGTGTATTCTAAATCTGAAGCAGAACACGCTGATCATCTAAGGGAACTGTTGGAGTTGCTGAGAAAAGAAAAGTTGTATGCTAAGTTCTCCAAGTGTGAGTTTTGGCTACAACAGATACAGTTTCTAGGACATGTGATTTCGGGGGCTGGGATTTCTGTGGATCCAGCCAAAGTGGAAGCGACAAGGAACTGGGAACCGCCGTGTTCAGCTATTGAAGTTAGAAGTTTTCTGGGGTTGGCGGGCTACTATAGAAGGTTCATAACGGATTTTTCTAAGATTGCAGTTCCTTTGACTGAATTAACAAAGAAGAATGCACCGTTCGTATGGGAAACTGTGCAGCAAGAAGCATTTGAGATCTTGAAGAAAACGCTTAGTGAAGCACCGATACTTGCTCTACCGGAGGGCAATGAGGATTTTGTGGTTTACACGGACGCGTCAAGATTGGGATTGGGTGCTGTACTTATACAACGTGGGAAGGTAATCGCGTATGCCTCGAGACAGTTAAAGCAGCATGAGAAAAATTATTCAACTCATGATCTTGAGTTGACAGCGGTCACATTTGCATTAAAGTTATGGAGGCATTATCTGTACGGTACTAAGTGTCAACTCTACACGGACCATAAGAGTTTGAAGTACATTTTCAGCCAGAAAGAACTCAATATGAGACAGAGACGATCAATGGAATTAATAAAGGATTATGACTGTGAGATCCTTTATCATCCCGGAAAGGCTAATGTAGTAGCCGATGCCTTGAGCCGAAAAGCTTATGCTAAGGATTGTTGCTACATGATGACGTCTACTATGTTAACGTCTACTATTATAAATGATGTTAAGGCTGCTCAGTAGGAAGCCTTGAAAGATGAGAATATTGGTGCTGAGGATATAAGGGCACAGATTAGAAATATGGAAACGAGCGAGTCGGGATTGAAAGGGATATACGGGAGGATATGGGTGCCAAAGTTTGGGGGTATGAGGGAGGTAATCATCGAAGAAGCACACCAGTCTAGGTTTTCTGTACATCCTGGAAGTACAAAGATGGACAACGAACTGAAAACAGACTTCTGGTGGCCGGGATTGAAAAAGGACATAGGGCAGTATGTGGAAAGATGTCGAACTTGTCGGCTGGTGAAAGCCGAACATCAGCAACCTTATGGCAGTCTGCAGCCGCTTCCCATTCCAGAATGGAAGTGGGAACATATTACGATGGACTTTGTCACGAAGTTGCCGAAGACTAAGCGGCAGCACGATGCTGTTTGGGTGGTAGTTGATAGGTTAACTAAATCGGCACACTTTATACCGATTCGTGAAAATTATTTATTGGAGAAGTTAGCTCAGGTTTACATGGACGAGATCGTTTCAAGGCATGGAGTACCTAAGTCCATTGTATCGGATAGGGATAGCCGTTTTACTTCGAACTTCTGGTCGGCTTTGCAGGAAGGACTGGGTACAAGGATTGCTATGAGTACGGCTTATCGTCCGCAAACCGATGGCCAAAGTGAAAGAACTATCCTCACCTTGGAGGATATGATGAGAGCGTGTATACTAGATCTCGGTGGCAATTTGGATGATCATCTGCCACTAATAGAGTTTTCATATAACAACAGTTATCACGCAACGATAAAGAAAGCGCCATTCGAGGCTTTGTATGGAAGGAGATGTAGGACTCCTACTTGTTGGAGAGAAACTGGTGAAACACCGATTGCTGGGCCGGCATTGCTACAAGAAACAAACGAGAAGATACAGTTGATTAGACAGAACATGAAGGCGGCCCAGATCGTCAGAAGAGTTATTATGACGAAAGGCACAAAGCAATCAGTTTTGAGGTAAATGATTGGGTATACCTGAAAGTGTCACCTATGAGAGGTGTTACACGCTTTGTGAAAAGAGGAAAGTTGGCCCCGAGATTTTTCGAACCATTCAGGATTATTGAAAAAGTTGGAAACCAGTCTTATCGGGTAGAGTTGCCTGAAGAAATGTCGGGCATACACCCGGTGTTCCATGTGGGGAACCTTAGGAAATCCTATACTACTGAGAATGAGATTGGGCAGACCACACTGAGCTGCAAGTTGATGAAAGGCTCCGATATGTTGAAGAGCCGGAGTGTGTGTTAGACACAAAGATGAAAAAGCTATGGAGCAAGGAGATCGAAATGGTGCTTGTACGTTGGAAGCATCATAAGGGAGCGAATCATACATGGGAGACTAAGTCGGAAATGATGAAGAAGTATCCCCAATTATTTGAACCTAAGTAAAACTTCGAGGACGAAGTTTGAGCGTGGTGGAGCCCATGCTCTAACATCCTTATGATAAAATTTTTGTATTTGAGGTTTATTAGTTTAAAATTTGTGATTTAAGTTGAATTGTATTTTTATCAAAGTTGGTTGCTATTTTAAGAAGCTATGAAATTTGAGAATTTATATTTGGAGGATTATGAATTATAAAAGCTAGTAATGATAAAACTAAGAATAAATCAGTATTATATGGAACCGGATAAGTTGAGGGGTGAAATGTGCAAAATGATGAAAATGGGAATAAAAAGGCCAAGCCTTTCATTTTTCACCACCTCTCTCTCTCTCTCTCTAGAAATTCTCTCTACCTTCTCTCTAGATTATATCCCAAACCGACCGGCCGATTATCGAGTTCTATACGTCATCAGAAAGATCTCGAGGAGTACTACAAAAATATACGATTGCATTCGTGGTTTCGTACGAATTGAGGTATGAATCGACCCTTTTAAGCTTTTATATTTCGGTTTTGAAGATATGAAATTCGAGTTTATCATTTGTGGGGTGAATAAAGCTAATTTTGCCTGAGTTCTAGCTAGAATATGATAGAGTATGTATAATGGAATCGAAACTAGGCTTAATACATGTCATATTCGTGATTCTAGACTTGAAAAAGTATGATTTAAGCTGTAAATGATGAACAAATTCGAGAATGCCAAGAACAAAGTCGAAATGCAAGAACAAACTCGATTTTGGTACTAAATTCGAGTATGAATTCGAATTTAATCTATTGTTTTTGACTTTAACCCTTAAATTCGAAGGTGGGGTTCGACTTTAACCCTAAAGTCGAGAATGGGTTCGACTTTAACCCCCCAAATTCGAATTTGATGCATATAATTGTCCACATGCTCGAATTTAATGCATAGGATTCGAATTTAATGCCTAAAATTGCAACCCACTCTCTAAACTCGAATATTTTGAATGGAACACATAGTCAACGCATAAAATAAATTCCAAATGTTGGATTCGGATATGGCCCGAAGTTGGATTTGAATTTACCTTGAATCCGAAATGGGGATCGAATATTGCAAAACATATAAAAACTTGGTTTTATGGAATTAAACAGTTATTGTCACGATGTGTTGTTACAACTGACTTACAGGTCCCTTGTGGTGTTGTTTAACCCACAGTGGGGTACTTTGTGGATCCGGTTGAAAGCCCGAGGAGAAATAATTATTGGTTAAAGTTTAATATCGCACCCACTTTGAGTACATTAGATTTCGCATGTTTATATCTGTTTTATTTTAGTTTTTCCTGCTGAGACCTGTTGCTTCATTTATTGTTTGGAATTCTACTAACTTGCGTAGATTTAGATGCACATTCATACTTGTTGCATGTCCGTTCGATTGTTGTGCATCTAGTGATGGACCGGTGGGTCACATCGATTACTCTGATGTTACTGCGCTATATGACCTGGAGCTGATCCCTCCGAGGTTCTGGTAGGCAGTATGTCATCCCCGATCGTACGTTTGTCTCAGATGGTATGTTTTATGCCGAGCTTTGGGCTCGAAGGGGCTGCGGCTCTGGTTCGGTACTTAATGTACGAAGAGGGTGTACGATGTTTGTCATCGGTGTTACCCAAGCGGCTTCATAAAGATTTATAAAATGCGTAATCTGTGTATTCACTAAGCATTCGCTTACCTGTCAGTTGCTTTATTTTTACAGGAAAGGGAAAATCTGCAGCTGGACATTCTAGTTAGGTCGTGTGAGAAGTTCTTGGAAGATTCCTACTACTAAATCGGTAATTATGCTTTGGGACAGTAATGTATTATATTCTGGATGTTCTAATAATTTAATTGGATGTGTAGACTTAGATTTGGTACCTTGTAGCACCGTAGGGTGTTTGACACTGTCGCACTACTTCAATTATGTATTTTAATGTTTCCGCACTTAAATTAGGTTATAAGATCATTATGTAATTGTGTTTGATGATTAATCCTGGGTGTTTCGTAAATGGTGGTTGTTGTGGCAAGGGTGTCACAACTATGTGCCTCCCAAACCAAAAGTTCACGTAAAGAAAGTGTTTGGAATGCAAAGCTTTGATTCTTTGAACAAAAACCCATCATGTATGAAAAACTTTTCAAAAGAGCCCTTTTCACAACTTTGAAAAATCATACCAAAATCCACATCTTCACGATACAACTCTTTGATTTGTCAAAACCCAAAATTTTAGAGTCAAGAGAAGAGAGTAAAGAGTACCTACGTGAAAGTGCATCAGCCACAATATTTTCCTTACCTTTCTTGAATCGGATGACATATGGAAATGTCTCAAGAAACTCCTCCACCTAGCATGTCTCTTGTTGAGCTTTTGTTGTCCTTTAAGAAACTTCAAGGACTCATGATCAGAATGTATGACAAACTTCTTGGTCCACAAATAGTGTTGCCAAGTTTTTAGTGCTCGAACCAAGGCATACATCTCTTTGTCATATGTGGGATAGTTTAAAGTTGCACCACTTAACTTTTCACTAAAATATGCCAATGGTTTTCCTTCTTGCATTAAAACCGCATCAATTCCAACACCCGATGTATCACACTCAATCTCAAAAGTTCTATCAAAATTTGGCAAAGAAAGCAAAGGAGCATGAGTTAAATGAAACTTCAGTTTTTCAAAAAGGTTGCTCTTGCTCTTTGCCCCATTTAAAACCAACATTCTTTTTAATCACTTCGGTGAGTGGTGATGCCAAGGTGCTAAAGTTTTTCACAAATCAGCGATAAAAACTTGCAAGACCATGAAAACTACTCACATCACTTACGCTCTTTGGAGTTGGCCAATCTTGAATAGCCTTTACCTTTTCTTCATCAACAGATATTCCATGAGAACTAGCCACATATCCAAGAAATACAACGTGGTCGGTACAAAAAGTGCACTTCTTCCAGTTCGCATAAAGTTGTTCCTTCCTAAGCACACTCAAAACACACGTTAGATGCTCAAGATGATCATTCAAACTCTTAGAATAAATCAAAATATCATCAAAGTAAACGACCACAAATTTCCCAATAAAATCACGTAAAACATGGTTCATTAATCTCATGAACGTACTTGGAGCATTAGTTAACCCAAAAGGCATAACTAACCATTCATATAAACCATGCTTTGTTTTGAAAGCTGTTTTCCATTCGTCACCATCATTCATGCGAATTTGATGATACCCGCTCTTTAGATCAATCTTTGAAAACAACTTTGAGCCATACAATTCATCAAGCATATCATCTAATCGAGGGATTGGATGGCGATACTTTACCGTGATATTGTTGATGGCACGACAATCTACACACATCCTCCATGATCCATCCTTCTTAGGTACCAGCAGTACGGGAACCGCACACGGACTCATGCTTTCTCGAATCCATCCTTTCTCAAGTAATTCCTTAACTTGTCTTTGCAACTGTTTGGTTTCTTCCGGATTTGTTCTATACGCTGGCTTGTTTGGAATGGAAGATCCTGGAACAAAGTCAATTTGGTGTTCGATCCCGCGAATTGGTGGCAATCCTTTGGGAATTTCCTCGGGAAACAAGTCTTCAAATTCCTGCAAAAGAGATTTAATTTTGCTCAGGAAAATACCGGCCAAATCATTTGTGATTAAATAAGCTTCTTTGATCAAAAGAAGCACAAAAGACATCTCCGAATTCAAGGCTTCCTTTATTTCACTCCTTCTTGCAAATGCACAATATTGACTTTCCTTTTCATTCACAAATGTTTTCTTATCTTTTTGTTTTTCATTTGAACCTTTTTTGTGTTCATTATTTTCATTAGGCTCACTTCTTTGTTTTTCACATCCCTTTGAAGTCGGACTTGATCTTCATAAACTTGACTCGGTGACATCGGCACAAGAGTTATGGCTTTGGTTTTATGAACAAGAGTGTACTTGTTGGTGAAGCCATCATGTTTCACATGCCGATCGTATTGTGATGGCCTACCAAGTAGCAAATGACTTGCTTGCATAGGTACCACATCACACAACACCTCGTCTTCATACTTACCAATGCAAAATGACACCAACACCTGTTTCGTCATACGCACCTCACCACTATCATTAAGCTATTAGAGTTTATATGGCTTTTGATGCTTCATCGTTGGCAATCCTAGCTTTTCAACCATGGAAACACTAGCCACATTAGTACAACTCCCACCATCAATGATAACACTACATACCTTGCCTTGAACACAACACCGAGTGTGAAAGAGGTTTTCCCTTTGTGCATCATCTTCTTCCTTGGAAAGAGTGCTTAAGGCTCGCCTTGCAACCAACAATTCTCCTTCTACAGCCAACTCTTCTTCACCATCCGTTTCTTCTTGTGATGATTCGGAAGAATCTATTTCAATTTCTCCATTTTCTCTAAGCACCATTACAAGCTTATTTGGACATTGACTTGCAATGTGACCCCTGCCAAGACACTTAAAACATTTTATGTCACGAGTTTTAGGAGCACCAGAATGACCTTTCTCCTTGGAAGGGCTTGTTGGTTTTGGACCAGATTTGGGATTAAAAGATGATGAACTTTCAGGCCTTTTGGAGCTACCCGGCTTCCAGGTATTCGTTCCTGATCCACCCCCTCTCTTGGGTTGCTTTTCGATTTTAACCGCCAAGTGGACCATGTCTTCAATCTCCACATAATGGTGCATCTCAACACGATCACGAATTCATAATTGAGGCCATTTAACAATATGGCCATGGTAGCTTCTCGGTCCTCTTGAATGTTGGCTCGGATCATGGTAACCTCCATTTCTATGAAATAATCATCAACAGACTTAATTCCTTGCTTCAACCCTTGGAGCTTATTGTGAAGGTCACGATAATAGTTACTTGGTACAAAACGTCGTCTCATGACCCTTTTCATTTCTTCCCATGTATCAATGGGTCTTTCTTCGTTTCTTCGCCTACTAATCACAAGTTGATCCCACCATGTTAGTGCATAATCAGAAAATTTAACAACGGCGAGTTTTACCTTTTTACGATTGGAGTAGTCAAGGCAATCAAAGATGAACTCCATTTTAGTCTCCCAATCGATGTAGGCTTCCGGATCTGACTTTCCTTGAAACGATGGAATTTTCATCTTGATAGAATTCAAATTGTTGTCTCTTCGGGGCCTTCGTCGAGGAGCTCTTCTTTCAGATTCCCATCCGTCACTTCCTCCATCATCGTCATGATTTTCATAAGAAACTTGTGATGGCGTGCGGATAAGTTGTGGTCTTTCAGTCTCCATTCGGTCCATTCTTTCATGAATTTGATTGAATTTCGTTCTCATCAATCGTCACATTTCCTCCATCATGGCTTGAACTTGAAGATTAGGAGGAGGTTGCTCATCCGCCATTTTTGCTGCAAAATAGAAGACAAAAAGTAATAACAATAAAAATATTATTTCCTCCCCGCACTCCCTTACGTGTTTCACTCAAAATTATGTTCACTCGATTCTCGTGTATGTTGTGTTTGGCTTTTACCGTCTAGTGATCTTACCACACCGCCTTTTACCACTCTTTTTAACTCTTAAAGTTCAAAATAAACTAAAAGAAATCAAAATCAAGTGGGCCTGTGGCCTTGAGGAATTCAAAACATACCAAACAACTTTAAGAAGAGATTTGACAAAACCAAATGTAACATGAACGACAATGCAAGTAGTAACCAAGTCAATTTTTGACAAGATCCACTACAAACATGAACCACAATGCAAGGATGAAGAGAGGAAATTAAAAATGAAATGACGAAGAGAAAGAAAGTAAAAGATGGTACGAAGGAAATATAAAGTAGAAAACAAACCAATAGAACTTGGCTCTGATACCAAATGATGTGATCTCACCCGATGAACGTGTGATAGATCACGACTGTCCGATCGTTCTAATGGTTGTTTCAAGTAAATTGGATAGGACCGCGACCCGTTGTCTATAAACGAGACAAGAACCTTGGTATAAGTGGAACCGCGACCCGTTGCCTATATACGAGGCAAGAACTTTGGTATAGAGAACGCCACAATCAACCCCACCAAGTTGATTGATAAGTTTCGAACGCCACAAGCTAAAACACTCGATAAGTTCTAAAAGTTCATAAGGAACAATAAGAGTTAAAAACTCACAATATTACTCAAAATGAAGGATGATTGAAATGGTTACATTGAGTGCCTATTTATAGGAGAAAATATAAGACCAACTACTTATGTAGATAAGTTGCACAAGCTATCACGATAAGCTATCAAATAAGCAAGACTACTTATCAAAAGGGCATTATTGACATTTCACCACTTGAAGCTTTTAGTAGGTATTAATCATGCAAGTAACTTCTATCTCTTTATCTCCTCCAAGTAAATGGCCATAATGTTGAGAAAACCTTCAAAATGCCATGAATTTAATCTTTGACAAGTTCATTAACATGGACACCTTTATGGGCAGATTCATGGACGTGGCTAAGGACATATTTTGGGCCATTTTTATTATTGAAAATATAGGAAAAAGGCTAAGGTTGAAGTGGGCTTTTATTTCACTGAAATTGGGCTTAAAATGAGGAAGTTATGGCCAAAACAATGCACATGGGTGGGCTTGGCCGAATTTTATTTATTTTAGGGCTTTTGTGGATTAAAGTTAGAACTTGGGCTCCAAAACTTGGACTAATATTAGTGTTCAACTTGGATCAATATTAGGAAGCATGCTTGGTTGTTTTGCGAATAAACGAAAGCTTAATTCCGACAATATTTAATCATTCCATTGAGAGCATCCTGGAACATCTTGGATTTTGATCTTGTGATAGGTTCGATCTTCCACCTTAACGGATCTTCATCTTCTCGGTCCTTGGATAGGTTCTCATCATTGATGGAGTGCATGAGATCATCGAACCTGAGATGGAGTGCATGAGATCATCGAAGCTGAACTCTCCTGAAACTGATTCAGGAGATGGAGTGCATGAGATCATCGAAGCTGAGATGGAGTGCATGAGTTCTTTTCTTCGTTGATGGAGTGCATGAGATCATCGAAGCTGAACTCTCCTGAAACTGATTCAGGAACAACTTTGGTGGAAGCACTCCTGGACTCTTCAACGGTGACATTGATAGATTCATCTATCACCTTTCTTTTGCAGTTGTATACCCTGTATGCTTTAGAGATAGTAGAATATCCAACAAACACGCCTTCATCAGCTTTAGGTTCAAACTTTGCCAGCTGGTCTATCTGATTCAGAATGAAGCAGGGACATCCAAACACATGGAAATAGCTAATATTTGGCTGTATCCCTTTGATTAACTCATAGGGAGTCTTGTTGAACCTTTTCACCACCAAGGATCTCTTTTGGGTGAAGCAGGCAGTGTTAACAGCTTCAACCCAAAATGATGAAGGCAAACCGGATGCACACAGCATGGTTCTGGCAGCTTCAATGAGAGTTCTGTTTCTCCTCTTAGCAACTCCATTTTGTTGTGGAGTTCTTATAGCTGAAAAGTTTTGTGAGATCCCTATTTTTTCACAAAAGTCCTCAAGAGTACTGTTATTGAATTCTGTACCATGATCACTTCTAAGCTGCTTAACTTGAGCAGAGTTCAGCATCTCCATCTTTCTTATAAACCCAATAATTTCTCTAGCAGCCTCTCCTTTGCTCTCTAGAAAGATCATCCATGTAAACCTAGAGAACTCATCAACCATTACTAGAGTGTATCTTCTACCTCTTAGACTTGGGACACTGACTGGTCCAAACAATTCCATGTGGATTAAGAAGAGAGGAGTATCAGTAGAAAAATTATGCTTAGATTTAAAAGATGTTTTTCTCTGCTTGCCTTTCTCACAAGCTGTGCAGAGTTTATCCTTAACAAAGGTTATAGAAGGCAAATCTGTTACCAACTCTTTTTGACAGAGTTTGTTGATATTCTTGAAGTTCAGGTTTGATAGCCTTTTGTTCCATTACTAGTTCAGGTCTACATTGCTTCTGGAGATAAAGCAAGTTTCAGTTGCGGGATCAGCAGATTTCATGTCCACAACATATACACCTTTCTTCCTTTGTGCACACAGCATAACTTTGCCTTGGTAATCCAATATGTAACCCAGGTGCTCATCAAAATTAACCTTGTAGCCAGCATCACACAGTTGACTTACGCTTACAAGAGTATGTTTCAGCCCAAACACATAGGCTACTCTTTTGAATATAGCAGCACCAGCTTGAAGAATTCCATATCCTTCTGTGGATCCCTGAACATTGTCACCAAAGGTGACTTTTGTCCTTTTTGAGGCCCGAGGTCACTCAGCAGATCCTTGCAACCTGTCATGTCGCCTGAGCAGCCGCTGTCCAAGTACCAAATCTGGGATGGTTGTTTTGACCAGCAGAGTGTGATGGAAAAATATTAGTTATTTTTAGGGGAACTCATCATAGGGATGAGTTCTCCTACTTCATCAACATTTGTTGATGGATCAGTAATATCAACACTAATATTTCCTATTTGGATTGTATCAGCTTGGATACTATCCTCATTAACCATGTTACTTCCAACACTGCTGGTTTTTACAATGTTGGAACTAGCAGAGTCAACAGGCCTCATGTCCATAGTTTTAGGACAGTCTTTGGCCATGTGTGTCTTCTTCCCACATTTATAACATTTTCTCTTTCTGGTCTATTTGGAAGAAGTACTTTCAGAAACACATTCTGAAACATTTTTGTTGAGTTTCTCAGCAGGTTTAGCAAACTTATTACTGTTTTTAGAAGAATCAACACTTTGAGTAGAAGCCACAATGACAACAGCTTTACCTGTATCCTCTTTCCTCTTTTTAGGAGTACAGATATCAAATATAGGAAGTTTCATTGGCCTTTGACCTTCCCACAGGTTTGGGAAACTTATTCCCAAATTTCTCAGGTTGAGCAATGGCTTTGCCTTTGCCCTTACTGAGATGTGATGGATGTTGCCTATCAACATAATCACTACTTTATGTTTTGAAAGACTTACCTTCATTTATAACCAATTTTCCACTATGATTTAAAAACTTATTTGAAATCACTGCAGATTTACTTTCAACATTAGACTTACCCCTGTTGAAAGCAGACTGCTTACCTTTTGAAAACTTTTTCACAAAATGATCAGCATCAAAGGGATTAACAGGTCTCTTACCTTCTGCTTTAGACCCAGAGCATGTCTTGTTAACAGGTTTAGTGTCCAAAGCTGCAGCTTGAGCTTGTTTTCCCTTCTTCTGCTTGTGTGAACCAGCTGAGCACTTAGCATACTGATTTGATGGAGAACACATTCCATCATCAGCTTTTAGAGCTTTTTCGCACAAACTGTCAGTGTTTTGAGGCCTGACAAACCTATTTGTTGAGACTAGCTTACCATTACTTTATGAATGAAGGTACTTGGAAGCTCACCAAGAGTGGATAACTCTTTTTCCAGATTATTTATCTCAACAATTGAAGCTGCTTTGTCAAGATCCCCTCCAAGATAGGCTTGGATTTGAGCTAGGATTTGTTGACTGATACAACGATTGAGTTTTTGTGCAGATTGGCACCAAGAGTCAACAATCTTTTGAAGCTTGGCATGTTTTGTGTCTGTTTCTCTCTTTTCTTCTAATAAAATGGAATTGATGTGTTTTAATTCATCAAGTTCAGTTTCCAACTTATGGAAGCTATCCAGTTTACTAGTTTTTATTTCAAGATCAGTTTTCAGCTTGGAGATTTCAGACAACAAAACATTATGCTTTTCAATAGCAGCTTTTAGATCAACAAGCAGATATTCAAACATTTTAACTTTTTCATCAGAACTGTAATCCATAAAATTTTGTACCTTATACATCATTGTTGGGTTCCAGTTCTCCAAGCTGAAGTGTTAATGAAATGACACAAATAAGTTCATGATATAACCCTTAAGTTCATGCATGGCCTAAGCCCACAAACTTATAGATTAAAGGCCATGCAGATAAGTTCGTATGAACTTATTAGGACTAAGTTCGTACCCTATGCTCATGAACTTATTCTCATAAGTTCATAGCCTCATGAACTTATTCTCATAAGTTCATGACCTAAGAACTTATTATGAACTTAATCCATGAATATGAACAAACAAACATGATTTGTATTAATAAAACCCTATCTATTACATATGACTATCTATTACAAAACTAGACTGCTATCGTCACACCGGGTGTACCAACAGACTCCCCCTTGACGATCGATAGCTTCTAGTAGATATTCATTGATCTACATATCTAGGCTTATTTAAGATGCTACCAGCATGTAATCTGTAACAGCCCGTAATTTATTAAATATAAATTACAGCATCAGACTTTGGATAATAAAGCAATTTTAACCAATTATTAGTAATTAACCGAAAACATGAATCTTAAATAGTTAATTATATTAAGTTATAATTAATTATGAAAAGTTGCCCCAAATTAGCTGAAATAAAGTTAATAATTAAAATTCAGCTACTTGACAAATTAAAGACTAAAAGTGACGAAACGGACTAAAATGAATAAAAATGTGACTAAAAGACAATTATGGCAAATCTAGAACTCCTTTGCTATTAATTGCATCTGAAAAGCATACCAGATTGTTAGGAATAAAAGTTGGTCAATTCCAGATATTCAGTAGAAAATCTGATTTTTCTCTCTATTTTCTATAAATAGAGCATCTCCTCCTCATTTCCTTGGTTTGGAAGACTAGAACTCTCTCTCTCTCTCTCTCTCTACAATCTGACTTCTCTCTAGATTTTCTACTAAACGAACCGTCGGATTCTCGAGATTTATACGCCATCGGTTAGATATCGTCGAGCTCTACGCGAATCTATCATTTCATGTTAGATTTCGTCCGGATTTAAGGTAAAAATCGACCCCTTTTCTGACTTTTAGTTCGGTTTTGTTGAGCAAATTCGAGTTTGCTCATATCCCCTTCATTTGAAGCTGATTTGCTCCCGTTTAGGACTTGTTTTTGCTTGGAAATCATCTATAGTCGAAGGATATAGCTTGGACGAAGGTTAGTATCTATTTTTCCATCATTTATGTTCTTATTTAGATGTTAAAACCTGGAAAATCGTTGATCATGTAGAACAGACTCGAAGAAGCATTGTTTAGACTCGAAATCCCCTAGTTCGAATCTATATGGTTCGAATCTATGAAAGGTTTCGAATCTGTGTATTGCTCATTTCGAATCTGATGTAATTCGACTCTAATTCTGCTATTTCGAATCTATCTGTGTCTCGAATGTGTATGCTAATTTCAAATCTAATCCTTAGAATCTAATAGGAGTGTGCTTCGAATCTAATCTATAGGACCTTCGAATCTATCTCCATAAATTCGAAAGGAGGCTATTCGAATCTGTCCCTCTATATTCAATTCGAATTTGGTTTTCTTCCAAGCCTAAGATTTAATTCCAAAATCAGATTAAGATATTAAACAACTTTTTTTAATTGAAAGTGTCCTTGGATTATGATAAAACTCACAAGTTCAAGATGCATAACTATTTTATGCACAAATAAATTAACAGACTCTGTACGAACCCTTAGAATGTGTATGTCCTGTTTCACCTTGCTAAGTAATACGTTTGGCTTTGTTTCAAGGCCATATATACATCTGTAATTAGATGGATCGTATTAATCTGATAAGAATAGACTCACCTTGGGACGATAGGAACTACCTCAGACTCGATAACCAGAATTGACAATAACCTGAATATATAACTAGGGTTATATAGATTATGACACAGACTTGACATTAATATGCCAGACTTGAAACTGAACTGCAGGAAACCGCCGATTTGACAGAGTAAACTGATTAGCTTAATTCGTTAAGCATTATCTGACTACGGACTACTGTGAGTGACAGATTTGATTAATTACTTGCATATGTTTAGATACTTATTGGTGAATGTCATCGACTGTATGGAAACTTCCGATTGTTGCTGCATGTTTCTTTAATACTATATTGTATCATAGAAATGTACTTTTGACATTACTGAAGCTAGACACTTAAATTGCCTTGATTGCATGTTCACTTTTACATTTTATGTAAATACTTATCATGCTTACTGCTTACTTGACTGTTGATATACTTGCCGCTGCATACTGCATTATCCGACAGGACCGAATGTGAGATCTCCATTCACAGGAGGGAATTCTGCAGATTCCTTTCCTATATGACTTGTTTCCATACATTTCCCGTAGGGCTTCAGCCTTACACAGGGGAATACAAACTGGGTTGTCTCCCAACCTTTTTGCCGTCTCTGACGTAGTGACTTGCCGACAGGAGCTGATAGTATGTTATATATGTGTGGTAACTAATGGAACTCTGTTAACTCACTAAGCAATGTTAGCTTACTCTGTCATGACAACTCTTTTTCAGGAAAAGCTGATAAGGGCAAGACCATAGCAGGTAGTCCGTCCCAGGCTAAGTGAATCTGGGCATTTGATGAATAGCAGACTTTTGGACTTTTTGCTGACGCCTATTTTGAAAAGATGATGCGGTCTCGGGTAGCTTGTTCAGTCTTCCGCACTCTGATTGAAGATTTAGAAGCTAGTTTAGACCACCATTTGATCTTTAACTTATTGTTGTAATTAAGTATTCAGGCTGATGGACCTGTGGTATCAAACAATTAGTAATATTTATTACTTAATGAAATGAAATTTTATGACGTGTACTGTTTGTAGTAACTTGGATGTTACAAAGTTGGTATCAGAGCAGCAGTTTAATCATCGGATTGGCCACCCGATACTTAAACTACTGGTATGGTATGGACTATGTGACTCTGAATTCCAGAACAAGTCACCGAGGCCTAGGGTAACTTAATTAGTAAAGGACTACCCACACAACTTGACCTAAGATAGGCAAATGATGACTGATAGGATGGGGGAGGGATTGACTGCTTGATACTGACTTGACTTTGACTTGACTTTGTGCCAGCCTGACTGACTGCCTTCATATCTATGAACTTAGATGTGATTATTTGACGTAGGAATTATGACTCGAATCGTGCTTACTTGAATCAGGAAATAATAGTTATTTCCTTTATATTTTCAGCCAATGGTTGATAAGAATCCAAATGTTGCTGGTACCTCGAGTGTTGGTAAAGCTGCTGATACTGCAGCTGATCAACACAAAGAATCTGTTCATGTAGAGGACTTAGGCACTGACCCTGAAAATACTGCTAATGACTAAAGCAGTACTGGTACGCCTGTGCCTCCCCAGCAGGCTCAATTGATTGATCTCGTTCATAGGTTGAATGAGGAAAATCGTAGGCAAATGCAGCTTATGATGGATAGGAACCGACTGCAGACTGATATGGCGGTTGAAGACCGATTTAAGGAAATTAAGGACTTGCTGACTAAGGGTAAAGCAGTGATGCAGACTGATGAGGAGAACCAGCGTGAAATTGAATTTAAGCGCCGGGAAGAAGAACTTAGGTTGCGGGAACTTAAGTTACAGGAGCTAGAGTTGAAATATAGAGAATTCGATGTTATTATAGGAATGGACTGGCTCATGACGAACAATGCTGAAATCCTTTGTGCTAAAAGGATAATTAGAATTAGAACCCCCGAAGGAAGTGAACGTTATGTTTATGGCGATAGAAAGACTCGAGACTTAGGTCTCATTTCTGTAATGAAAGCCCGAAAGTGCCTAACCAAAGGTTGTGCCGCCTATTTAGCATATGCGGTAGATGCTAAAGAAGTTAAAAATACCGTGTCTGATGTACCTGTAGTTCGAGATTTCCCTGATGTATTCCCGGATGACATCTCTGGATTGCCACCAGATCGCCAAATCGAATTCCACATTGACCTTGTACCGGGTGCTGCTCCTATCGCGAAAGCCCCTTACCGTCTTGCTCCGAATGAAATGAAGGAAATGATGAGTCAGTTGCAGGAATTATTGGAAAAAGGGTTTATTCGTCCGAGTACTTCTCCTTGGGGTGCTCCGGTTCTTTTTGTTAAGAAGAAGGATGGTACCTTTCGCATGTGTATAGATTATCGGGAGCTAAATAAAGTAACTATCAAGAACCGATACCCTCTGCCAAGAATTGACGACTTGTTTGATCAACTGCAAAGGGGCTAGCTACTTCTCAAAGATTGATCTCCGATCTGGATATCATCAACTCAAAGTATTTGAGTCTGACGTACCGAAGACTGCATTTCGTACTCGATATGGCCATTTTGAATTCCTAGTAATGCCGTTCGGTCTCACAAATGCCCCGGCCGCATTTATGGACCTCATGAATAGGGTGTGTAGACCAATGCTGGATAAATCAGTGATAGTCTTCATTGATGACATCTTGATTTACTCTAAGTCTGAATCTGACCATGCGATGCATTTGCGAGAATTGCTAGACTTGTTACGAAAGGAGCGACTCTACGCAAAATTCTCCAAATGTGAATTCTGGTTACGCCAGGTACAATTTTTAGGACATATTGTCTCGAGTAAGGGAATAGCCGTGGATCCATCAAAGGTTGATGCGGTTCAGAAGTGGGAAGCGCTAAAAAACGTATCTGAAGTTCGAAGTTTCTTGGGTTTAGCGGGCTATTACCGAAGATTTATCCGTGATTTCTCCAAGATTGCGGTGCCTTTAACCAGTCTGACGAAGAAAGAGGTTAAGTTTGAATGGAATGAATCCCAAGATCGAGCCTTTGAGACTCTGAAGAGTAAGCTAATTGAAGCACCGATTTTGGCTTTACCCGAGGGTAATGATGATTTTATAGTTTATAGTGATGCTTCTAAGATGGGATTAGGTTGTGTGTTGATGCAAAGGGATAAGGTAATTGCCTACGCATCAAGGCAGCTAAAGACGCATGAAAAGAGTTACCCGACGCATGACTTGGAGCTTGCAGCCGTAACCTTTGCATTGAAGATTTGGCGGCATTATCTGTACGGGACCAGGTGTAAATTATATACGGATCACAAGAGTCTGAAGTATATATTTGACCAAAAAGAGCTGAATATGCGACAAAGGCGATCTATGGAATTGATTAAAGACTATGACTGTGAGATCCTTTACCATCCAGGTAAAGCAAACATAGTAGCAGATGCTCTAAGCCGCAAAACCGGACAAGACCATTATACCCGATGTTATGCTTTGACTTCTGTTGTTTTGGAGTCTGCCTTGCCTGAGTCGATTATTGCCGCTCAAACCGAAGCCATTCGGGATGAGAACTTGAAATCTGAACGTATGGTTACATATGTGACCCAGCTGACCCTTGGTAATCGTGGTCTTAGACGGTTCATGGATAGAATATGGGTTCCCAGACTAGGAGGTATTCGTGATCAAATTCTGTCGGAAGCTCATATGTCGAAATTTTCGATACACCCTGGTTCTACTAAAATGTATCAAGACTTGAGGACGGAATATTGGTGGCCTGGAATGAAGAAGGACGTGGGACGATATGTGGAAAATTGCATGACTTGTTTACAAGTCAAATCTGAACATCAGAAGCCGTATGGGGAACTACAACCATTGCCAATCCCGGAATGGAAGTGGGACCACATAACTATGGACTTTGTGACGAAGCTGCCTAGGACTAAGCGGAATCATGACTCTATATTGGTAATAGTGGATCGACTTACTAAGTCAGCTCATTTCCTACCCATACGTGAAGATGAACGCCTCGAAAAGTTAGCTGAATTGTACATGAAGGAAATCGTGACTAGACATGGTGTGCCATTGTCTATAGTATCTGACCGTGACAGCAGATTTACTTCTCGTTTTTGGAAGGCTTTTCAGAATGGACTAGGGACTGAACTTAAGATGAGCACCGCCTATCATCCTGAAACTGACGGGCAAAGTGAGAGAACGATTTTGACCTTAGAAGATATGTTACGTGCCTGTGTGATTGATCTCGGTGGAAGTTGGGATACTCACCTGCCGTTTGTGGAGTTTGCTTATAACTATAGTTATCACTCAACTATTGGTATGCCTCCCTATCAGCTTTTGTACGGACGTCGATGCCGAACTCCAACCTGTTGGAGGGAAACAGGTGAACGCCTGATCTCTGGACCAGCAATTTTGCAAGAAGCACACGACCAACTACAGTTGATTCGACAGCGGATTCAGACCTCTCAAGACAGACAAAAGAAGCATCATGATAGAAGACGGAAACCAATTGCGTTTGAAGTTGGAGATAAAGTGTTGCTGAAGGTCTCGCCAAGAAAAGGAATAGTAAGGTTCGGCAAACGGGGGAAGTTGAGCCCTCGATTTGTTGTTCCTTTTGAAATTCTCGAGCGTGTAGGATTGCAAGCCTACAGACTAAAGTTGCCTGCCGAAATGTCTGGAATTCATGATGTATTTCACGTGAGTAATCTGCGAAAGTGTTTAGTTGATGCTGAAGCTGCGATTCCATGGAAAGACGTGCAAATTGACGAGCAATTGCGATACGAAGAAGAGGCTGAGCGTATAATTGATCATAAGGTTTCGAAATTGCGCAACAAGGATATTCCAATGGTGTTAGTTCAATGGAAATACCATAAGGGATCTGCTCAAACTTGGGAACGAGAAGACGAGATTAGGCAGAAGTATCCGAAGTTATTCCTGTCTTAGTCGATTCCGAGGACGGAATCAATTTAACGGGGGAAGATTGTAACAGCCCGTAATTTATTAAATATAAATTACAGCATCAGACTTAGGATAACAATTTTATCCAATTATTAGTAATTAACCGAAAACATGAATCTTAAATAGTTAATTATATTAAGTTATAATTAATTATGAAAAGTTGCCCCAAATTAGCTGAAATAAAGTTAATAATTAAAATTCAGCTACTTGACAAATTAAAGACTAAAAGTGACGAAACGGACTAAAATGAATAAAAATGTGACTAAAAGACAATTATGGCAAATCTAGAACTCCTTTGCTATTAATTGCATCTGAAAAGCAAACCAGATTGTTAGGAATAAAAGTTGGTCAATTCCAGATATTCAGTAGAAAATCTGATTTTTCTCTCTATTTTCTATAAATAGAGCATCTCCTCCTCATTTCCTTGGTTTGGAAGACTAGAACTCTCTCTCTCTCTCTCTCTCTCTCTCTCTCTCTCTCTCTCTCTCTCTCTACAATCTGACTTCTCTCTACATTTTCTCCTAAACGAACCGTCGGATTCTCGAGATTTATACGCCATCGGTTAGATATCGTCGAGCTCTACGCGAATCTATCATTGCATGTTAGATTTCGTCCGGATTTAAGGTAAAAATCGACCCCTTTTCTGACTTTTAGTTTGGTTTTGTTGAGCAAATTCGAGTTTGCTCATATCCCCTTCATTTGAAGCTGATTTGCTCCCGTTTAGGACTTGTTTTTGCTTGGAAATCATCTATAGTCGAAGGATATAGCTTGGACGAAGGTTAGTATCTATTTTTCCATCATTTATGTTCTTATTTAGATGTTAAAACCTGGAAAATCGTTGATCATGTAGAACAGACTCGAAGAAGCATTGTTTAGACTCGAAATCCCCTAGTTCGAATCTATATGGTTCGAATCTATGAAAGGTTTCGAATCTGTGTATTGCTCATTTCGAATCTGATGTAATTCGACTCTAATTCTGCTATTTCGAATCTATGTGTGTCTCGAATGTGTATGCTAATTTCGAATCTAATCCTTAGAATCTAATAGGAGTGTGCTTCGAATCTAATCTATAGGACCTTCGAATCTATCTCCATAAATTCGAAAGGAGGCTATTCGAATCTGTCCCTCTATATTCACTTCGAATTTGGTTTTGTTCCATGCCTAAGATTTAATTCCAAAATCAGATTAAGATATTAAACAACTTATTTTAATTGAAAGTGTCCTTGGATTATGATAAAACTCACAAGTTCAAGATGCATAACTATTTTATGCACAAATAAATTAACAGACTCTGTACGAACCCTTAGAATGTGTATGTCCTGTTTCACCTTGCTAAGTAATACGTTTGGCTTTGTTTCAAGGCCATATATACATCTGTAATTAGATGGATCGTATTAATCTGATAAGAATAGACTCACCTTGGGACGATAGGAACTACCTCAGACTCGATAACCAGAATTGACAATAACCTGAATATATAACTAGGGTTATATAGATTATGACACAGACTTGACATTAATATGCCAGACTTGAAACTGAACTGCAGGAAACCGCCGATTTGACAGAGTAAACTGATCAGCTTAATTCGTTAAGCATTATCTGACTACGGACTACTGTGAGTGACAGATTTCATTAATTACTTGCATATGTTTCGATACTTATTGGTGAATGTCATCGACTGTATGGAAACTTCCGATTGTTGCTGCATGTTTCTTTAATACTATATTGTATCATAGAAACGTACTTTTGACAATACTGAAGCTAGACACTTGAATTGCCTTGATTGCATGTTCACTTTTACATTTTATGTAAATACTTATCATGCTTACTTCTTACTTGACTGTTGATATACTTGCCGCTGCATACTGCATTATCCGACAGGACCGAATGTGAGATCTCCATTCACAGGAGGGAATTCTGCAGATTCCTTTCCTATATGACTTGTTTCCATACATTTCCCGTAGGGCTTCGGCCTTACACAGGGGAATACAAACTGGGTTGTCTCCCAACCTTTTTGCCGTCTCTGACGTAGTGACTTGCCGACAGGAGCTGATAGTATGTTATATATGTGTGGTAACTAATGGAACTCTGTTAACTCACTAAGCAATGTTAGCTTACTCTGTCATGACAACTCTTTTTCAGGAAAAGCTGATAAGGGCAAGACCATAGCAGGTAGTCCGTCCCAGGCTAAGTGAATCTGGACATTTGATGAATAGCAGACTTTTGGACTTTCTGCTGACGCCTATTTTGAAAAGATGATGCGGTCTCGGGTAGCTTGTTCAGTCTTCCGCACTCTGATTGAAGATTTAGAAGCTAGTTTAGACCACCATTTGATCTTTAACTTATTGTTGTAATTAAGTATTCAGGCTGATGGACCTGTGGTATCAAACAATTAGTAATATTTATTACTTAATGAAATGAAATTTTATGACGTGTACTGTTTGTGGTAACTTGGATGTTACATAATCCTTGCTCAACGCAAACCTTAACCACTCTCTCATATTTTCTGCCCTCTGACCTCCAATTTTTATCAAAGAAGATTGACTGATCTTGAAGCTTCTTCAGATCGTCCTGAGAGACGTTAACTAGGTCTAAAGGATCATATACTCTCAAAATCACCTTCTCATCACTATATTCCATAACTGCCTCACCTGTCTCACTATCCACGTACCACCACATCAAGTTATGCAACACATCGTGTGGCATACTTTTAAGTGGGACCTTCTTTAGGCACTTTACAGGCTTGTAGAACATTTTAATCCAAGGCTTGCCAGTCAACGGATCTATCCTTGTTTCATCGAAGACCCGTTTACCTGTCCTTGGTTTCAGCCTCTCAAACCTCCCTGACCGGCCTTCCCTTCTGAATATTTTTGCAATGACTTCAGCATAGGGGTCGTTACCAATGTTGATTAGCTCCTTCCAGGCTAAGGCTCTAACTTCACACTTTGGCAGAGAAATGAAGTCCTACATTAGCCCGTCTTTTCTTTTTAGAATGAAAAGCTGCAGTTCTCTATCATAGAACCAGCTAATGCTAACCTGACAATTTCCCTGGACTTGGCATTTTCATTTTCTCCATCATTGCCAAGTCCTTCCTTTTCTCTTCTTCCCTGAACCAAAATTTTCTATTTTCTTCATTTGTAAGCTCCTTATCAGGCATTTCAAGTTCTGATTCAACATCTAAGGCACTTCTATGTCTATCACACTCTGATCTTCATTTGTACATACCTTTGTGATAGGTTGCTTCTGTATCACTATCTCATCAGCGTCATCATCTTCGTCTATCATAATCTCATCATCGGATTTCCAATCGAAAACTTCTTCAGGAATGAATTCACCTTCCTCAAGCCCTTCCAGATCCAGGTCATCTTCAAAATCAAAACAGATATCATCATCTTCTAACCCGACCAGGCTCCTATCATTTCTTCGTCGATTATCTCTGTAGCCTCGGGAGCCTTGCCTTTATCTTTATCGACGATCTAGACTCCCCCTGAATATCAGCTTGCTGAGCAGTCTGTTGAAAAAGATGTGCTAGCTCATTGTCCTTTTGTGTGCTGAGCCGTCTCCTTCATCTTCTCTACACGTACACCTCAACTCATCCTCTCTACAACTCTCCCCCTGAGCTGCAAGATCTTTTAATATTTGCTCCAGTAGGGCCTGAAGAGTTGCGATCTGTTGTTCTTGGGCAGCCACAGTCTGATCTGAAAGTGCATTATGTTGATCTAACTGAGCGTTATTCTGTTGTAGCTCGCTCACTGCCCTTGAAAGTTGAAGAATTTGGACTGATTGGAGATCAACTTGAGCTTTTTGTATATTAATGCTTTGGGTGTCAGATGATGTGGATGTTGATGGAGTGATTGTGATGGTTGCTGATGGAATACCGGTTGATTGTGGAAGGCCCTGACTGATCTAGGCACTGTCTCTTAGCCCTTTGGTGCCTTGCGACCAATGCCTCTTCTTCTGGCGCAAAATCCTCAGCTGCCTCATCTTCATCTTGGAGACTGAATGATTGCTGTTGATTCATTTGTGTCGGCACAACGACTCTTGTACCTTAACAACCAAAATTCATTGTTGGATTTGCTGCTTCTCTGACGTCACTGGCGGTCTCGGAATCTGTCTCCGACTTTGTCTCCATAACCACATTAGAACCTTTTGGCTGATAGTTCTCAATATCGTCAAAGATATTTCCTGGAGCTTCTGGAGGCTGAAGAATGTCCTGAATCAGCTCTTCAACAGTTGATTCCTGAGCTGCTCCTCCTTTGGCAAAAATATCCTCTAACGTCTCCTGTATCGGATCAGTTTGTGCTACCGATGTAGTAGCCACAGCTGCCAGTGCTGACCGGTGGAGGCTGAAGCAGAGCAATCGCTTCTTGTTGTGTTGGTGCTTGATGTTGCGGCTCATTTACTATCCTGTCGTCTCCAGATGGAGCAACAAAATCTGGGTCGAGCAGATATCCGAACAATAGAGTTATCTGCAGTCTCACATTCTCCACCCTGCGTTGATTGTGGATATGGCAATCAGCAAAAATACGTTTGTCTATGCCAACTACAACTACCACTTCATCTAACGGTGGCAAATTTGGAAGGAAATGCATGATTATCATCATTATGAACCTTGGGTACAACAAAAATCTCTCCCGACTTGGAGCAGTTATCTGATGCACAAACTCAGCAAAAAAGAAGCCTGAAAAACTATAAGGCATGTTATAAACTAACGAGAGCATCCCAGACTGAAGTTTGGATGTCATCGAATTAAAACCTGCCTTCTTAGGTGCAAAACACACTAGTAGTACATGCATAGGGTACCTCCACTGGCCTATCAGACCACTTTTTGACATACGACGCCTTTGCTAAATCCTACGCATAACCCATCATTTGAAATGCAGCTTGCCTTACGGAAGCTGGAAAATCAACCGGGCCATTTTCCTGCGCCTCGGTTCCCAAATGCAAAATTTTCCTCAGATTATCAGCAGAAATATGTTATTGCTTGTCCGTTAACTGTTGCTCTGAGAACTGGGGGCAATACCGAGCTATCCACATGTAAACTACTCCAAAATTGACGTATATATTGGATTATCAGCGTCGGATTGTGGGTCAACTCATAATACACTATCCTCGATCTCATCAAAAATTCAAGAATCTCCCTATACTGCCATGCTTCTGGCGCTTGGAGGTCAATGCTAACCACCATATTGTGATTATCAAAAAATGCACGATCAGTCATTCCTGCACATGCAATAAATAGTTAGATTTTGAAAAAATAAATTTTTGGAAGACAAAAAGCTCATACGAACTTAATTAAGTTCGTACGTACATGATGACCTATGATTTAGTTGTAAGTTCGTGTGAATCATATAGGTCCTACGAACTTGAAGATATTTATGACTAAGTACGTAGTCCCCTTATGTTCGTACGAACTTGTTCTTGAGGAACAAGTTCATGGTCGGTGTTGTTACAACTAAACCCCTAATTTACAACTTTTTAGACTTAATCAATCATAAACTAGTCCTAAAAGCTTCTAATCGAGTTTATTGATGTTCCATTTTAAGTTTTATAACCTAAAACATAGTATTTTGAACACCTAGTTTTTGGTTATGTAAAACCTAAAATACACGATTTAAATCCATTTAAAGTCCCAATTATCACTTACTTAGTTGATTGTAAGATAAATCGACAATAACTAAGGGTAAGTTCGAGGTGGAACTGTAGATTATTTGTGGAACAGTACTAAAATCATGAAACCGCGACAAGTTTGAGATCGCCCAGCTAAGTTCGTAATCGCCTATTTAACTTCGTGAGGAAACAAATTCATGAGTAGGTGAATAAATTAAACGTGTTTGACCTATTTATATCCCACTCACTGTCCCACGAACTTACCTGGGTTAAGTTCGTACGAACTTAAGTTTATACGAACTTAAGTTCAAATTTGAAAAACTTAGAAAAAATTTCAACTTTTTCAACTTTATGAAACCCTTCACGCTAAGAAAACAGATTTACGCGTAATTTTTGTTTTTCCAACTAAAATGCATCCTAATAACTGACCTCAATCCTATTTATTTAAACGTTACCTAGAAAACTAAAAATAGAATAAAATAAAGTAGAAATAAAATAAAGTAAAAGAAAATAAATAAAACTAAATTGCAAAAATTTAAAAAATAAGTACATAAACTAATTTTTTTTGTGATAGTGTCATAGAAGGTTCAATCAGATAGCTTTGCCAACGCACTTTCGGTGTTGCACTTTCACACTTTGGAATTTTTTGATTCCTTGTAACATACACACCAAGTCGATTGTTGGTATATTTGTCAACTTAAACACTCAACACTTAGAATTTTCCTTTGGCCTTTTTATTTATCAAGAAATCACCTTACGTGTCCCACTCTTAGACATACTTTTGTGATAAAGACACATACAGTCATTATGACTTTTCGGTATTTGCAAATCATCTTTTAAAGGTGAACTTCAGACACAGTTCTGTATTTACATACAACAGAGTGTCTTAGTTTGTCTCAGGGTAGAACATACTTCTTTTATTTTAGCCAAGACAGCGATGAAAGGTCTGTACTTACGTACAACAAAGCGACATATCTTGCTATATTGAGTCAAAATAGCGGTGATAGGTCTGTACTTACGTACAACAAAGCTACATGTCATGACTCTCTTTACATTTCATGCTTGCTCTTTTTTAAGATGTATTTGATGAAGCCATACATCCCCAGACTGATTTGCATACCTCATTCATAATTATTGTATGTCAGCCTCTAACACAGAAATTAAGACCTTTTAGTCATACATTTATGTTATTTACACATATGACATTTCTTAATTGTTTTATTAGCTATTAGCAAAACCTTCATGTTTTATGCCTACCAACATATTAGAGTATGAACATGTATATCACTTTGATTTTATAATGCTTTATGTGTGAAAGTTTAACACTTAGAGTTTTTTAGACTGTGCTAATTTTCGTCACGTTGAACCTCGGACTCTAAGACTTCTCTCTTTATTCTCATTTTTCTATTTTTTGAATTTTTTTTTTATGGTTTTCTCTCTTTTTTCTTTTCTTTTTCTCCCTTTTTTTTAAGTAACTAATAAGACAAACTAATAACTTAAAGTATTTAAAAGAAAGATTATCTACTGAGGTCAGGTTACTCTGGATTTCGCATCCCATTTAGTTGGACTAACAACTCAAAGCGTGATCCATCAAATGCTTTTGTGAACAGAACCGGATTGTTGTCTTTCCTTGGAACTTTTACCAATTTTATCAGGTTTTTCTCAGCACAGTCACGAATAAAATGATGTCTTATATCTGTGTGCTTAGTCTTACTGTGCTTTACCAGATTATAGGTTATTGCAATCGTGGATTGATTGTTTATCCTACTGGGAGTATGAGTATAAGTCAAACTGTAATCCCGAAATTGTTGTTGAATCCACAGAACCTGTGAACAACAACTCCCTGCAGCTACATATTCGGCCTCGCATGTTGATACGGCTACCAAAGTCTGTTTCTTGCATTGCCAGGACACCAGTCTCTCTCCTAAGAACTGACAACCACCCATTGTTGACTTTCTATTCAAGCTGCACCCTCCATAATCTGAGGTAAGCTTCCAATTCCAGATCTCCATCAGCATGATACCAAAGTCCCAGCTTCAGTTTCGACTTCAGGTATCTTAGAATCCGCTTCACAGCTTTCAGTTAAATACATAAGTGACCCGATCATGGCCCGATATAATTTCGAATCCACATCAGTATCACTATCGGTACCCGGTCCGAGATTGTGATTGACTTGAATTGCAGTACTGAAGTGTGCTGTAAGCTTTGTTCCTTCCATCCTGAAGCGCTCTAATATTTCATAGACATACTTCCTCTGATGAATGAACATCCCCTCCTTTCGTTGTTCAACTTGTAAACACAGAAAGAAGTTCAGCTCTCCCATCGCACTCATCTCAAACTTGGATTTCATAACCTTCACGAAATCTTTGACATTTGTTCATTTGACGAACCAAAAATGATGTCGTCCACATAAACTTGTACCAGTAAGAAATGGTCGCCTTTCCTTTTAAAGAATAGTGTACTATCTATTCTCCCTCTCTCGAACCCATTTTCCAAGAGATGAGTAGATAGTGTCTCGTACCACGCCCTAAGAGTCTGATGTAACCCATACAGAGCCTTATCCAATTTATATACTTTGTCTGGATACTTGGGATCAGTAAACCCTGCCGGTTGCTCGACATGCACCAATTCCTTCACTTTCCCGTACAAGAAGACACTCTTGACGTCTAGCTGATAAACTTTGAAGCCTTTGAAGGATGCAAACGCGAGAAACAATCTGATAGCTTCAAGCCTTGCAACTGGTGCAAACGCCTCATTATAATCAATCCCTTCTTCTTGGTTGAACCCCTTTACTACAAGTCTTGACTTGTTACGTGTAATGATGCCTCGATCATCGCTTTTGCACTTAAAGACCCATTTGGTCCCTATAGCAACTTCTCCACGAGGCAAAGGCACTAACTCCCAGACTTCTAGCTTTTTGAACTGTGTAAGTTCCTCTTGCATTGCTTCAACCCAAGAATTATCTTTCAGAGCCATTTGTACATTCTTCGACTCAACTTCTGAAATGAAATAAGAGTACAGGAAAGTGTGAAATGCCACGGAGTCATTGATCATCGATAACAACATTGTGTTACTATTCACACTACGCTTAGTTCTCAAACCAGCATTTGGATTCCCAATGACGTCTTCAATCGGATGATCCTTATTTACTATGGATGTTTCAACTGCATCGACCTAAAGATTATCTCCCAAATTTGATCCTATTTCGCCTAGAGGGGGTGTGACTTCATAAGGAACATCCTCCTCGTGATCACTGTCTTCTGAGGTTGAATTGTTTATCTGATTCTCATCCGTAGGCAACAAAGGTTCTTCGTTTGTTGGGGACCCATCTACTGTTGATATATTTTCAGATGCTATGGGAATGCTCAAATTGGAAAAGACTCTACCCTTGTCATTAAGATTAAACAATGAGAAGTCATTCTTCACGATTCCTGCATCACCACTAAAAGGAATGTTAAATGATTCAAACACAGAGTCATAATCAAAAAACCATTCTGGACCAATTTGGGGTTTATGTGAATAACTGGTTACATTAATATTAAACACATTTTCTACAGTAGCAGTAGTTCAAATAAAAACCCTCTTGTTTGATGAATTTGGGACATAACCTAGGAAGTATCCTTCGTCTGCCTTTACGCCCAACTTAGGTTGATGTTTCATTTTTATCAAAGTAAATGGCACCCCAAATGGTTCAAAGCCAGTTAAATTTGGTGGTCTTTTATTTATAATCTCATAACAGGTTTTGTTCAAAGATTTGACAATAAGGACTCTGTTTAAAACATGACAAATGGTATTCACTGCCTTCCCTCAAAACATGGTGGGAAGCTTTGAATCCGAGAGCATAGTCTTTGCTGCCTCAATCAATGTCATGTTTTTCGTTCTGCCACCCCATTTTCTTGTGGCTCATATGGTGCACTAAACTGATGCACTATGCCTTTAAATAGGCAATATACACCAATTACTGCATTTTTGAACTCTGTTCCATTATCACTTTTGATACGTTTTACCATTTTCCCGTATGAGTTCTTAACTTGGTCTAAGAACTCAATCAGCGTGCATGCTGTCTCGTCCTTTGTACCTAAAAAGAAAACCCAAGAAAAACGTGACTAATCGTTAGTAATAACTAAACAATACCAACTCCCACATATACTCCTTTTGTTGATTGGGCCGAAAAGATCCATATGCAACAAGTCAAAGATGGAGGATATTGAGTTCTGAGTCTTTAGTTTGTGTGCTTTCTTATGTTGTTTCCTTTTCTTGCACGGCACACACTTATCCTCAAACTGGAAGCTTTTCAGTGGAACACCTTGCACAAGGCCATTTTTCGTGATGAAATTCATCTTCCTTATGTGCAAGTGTGCCATTTTCCTGTGCCACAACAAAGATTCTGACTCTGAAGCTTTTGATAGTAGACATATAGATCCCATCGACGAATCTGCTACGGACATGTCCATCATGTACAGATCATTTACCCTTGGGGCTCTCATTATAATCTACTCTTCAGGTGTCTTGAATCCAGGCTTTAGCACTAGCGCTTCTTTTTCAGTAAAGAGGACCAAATTTTGTTTGTCATAGATCTGAGAGACACTGATGAGATTATGATCAAGCTTTTCTACATAATAGACTTGATCAAGAGTGATGGTCCCATTAGTGACTATTCCAGTTCCAGTGATATTGCCTCATTTATTCCCAACAAATGAGACAAATCCTTTAAACCCACTTTTGAAGTCCGTCAGTAGACTTCTTTCCCCAGTCATGTGTCGAGAGCAACCACTATCTACGAACCACTTGTTGTTAAGACCTGCAATTTCATGCACATGAAAGAAAACAAATTAGTTATCACGGGGAACCCAAGCCATGACTTACTTGGTAATACCATTCTCATCCACAAACTTGAACTCTTTCAATTACTCATCTCTCCTTTTAGGTAACTTGGATTTTTGAGCAAGAACTGGTTGTGGAGCTGAGTGATTAATATCCACTCTTCAGACCCTTAAAGATTGCAAACTGTTGTTTTAACAACTCAGTTCTCCCCTTCCTCACCCTTGGATTTCCTTCATACCTCTTCTCTAGAGCCTCCCAGAGTTCTTTAGAAGTTCTGTGATGTTTAAATGTATGTAGAATTTCAAACGGTAAAGCCATTTTGATAGACGACATTTCCCGATTTTCAGCTTCATAAACTTTCTTATCCTCATCTTTCATTTGCAGATAGGATAAAACTTTCATCCTGCCATCGAGCTCTTGTGCAGGGGGAACATACCCTTCATCTATGGATATCCACATACGCATATCGTTAAATCTCGTGAAGTCTGCAAACCTATCTTTCCACCAATAATAGTCCTCGATCTTCATAAGCTTAGGTGGTGAATTGGATTTGCCCACTTCGTGATCCATTTCCAAGAACTTATGGAAACTTGACATTCTCGTAAAACATTTTGTTCACGAACTTAAATTATTTAATTTTTAAAATAAATTTGAAACTAGTTCGTACGGACATAGATTATGTTCGTACAAATTTAATTTAAATTCGTTTTACTAAATTAAAATCGTTTGAAATTAAGTTCGAGGACTCTAAGTTCATGAGACGACAAGTTCGTGTAACCCTAGTTCGTTTATTACAAGTTCGTGTCAGACAAGTTCGTAGAACCCTAATCTGACAAGTTCGTGAACTTTCACAACTTCGTGCGCCGCAAGTTCGTGGAGGAGCGTGTCTGACAAGTTCGTAGAAACCCTAAAACTCCCTCCTAAGTTTGTGCGCTTTAAGTTCGTGAAACGGCCAAAAATTAAACTTATTAAAAAACTCAGATTAAATCAATTTTTGTAAGGCTTAAAACAATGAATCTCACTGAATAGATGAACTAAGATGATTATTGGCTTGAAGAACTGCTCAAAACACCGTAAAAACTTTGACAAAATGTGGCATATCTGGAAAAACGCCAAGAAACCTATGAATGTTCAACGAAACACGAAGAACATCCAATTGTTTGCTCTGATACCACTTGTAAGGTCCACACACTATGGATCTATCGAGGCGTTAACGACATCAAACGAGTGCGGAATCCTCGTTTAACATTGACGGATCGATCACACGGGAACACAGAGCCGAACAAGATGCTAGTCGAACACATATCGACCCCGCACGATGTATTGCTCTCTTGGAATGCTGCAAAACTCTCTAAATCCGTCTGAATGCTCTCTCACGAATCTCTGAAAGTTAAATCTCGAAGTGTTAATGACATAAGACAAATAAGTTCATGATATAACCCTTAAGTTCGTGCATGGCCCAAGCCCAGGAACTTATAGATTAAAGCCCATGTAGATAAGTTTGTATGAACTTATCAAGACTAAGTTCGTACGAACTTAAGGCATATGCTCATGAACTTATTCTCATAAGTTCATAGCCCCATGAACTTATTCACATAAGTTCATAGCCATAAGTTCATGCCTTAAGAACTTATCATGAACTTAACGTGCAAACGTAAACATCATACACAATCATAAATTTAATCCATCAATATGAACAAACAAATATGACTTGTATTAATAAAGCCCTATCTATTACATATCACTATCTATTACAAAAGTAGACTGCTATCATCACATCGGGTGTACCAACATAGAGTTTGAATGTGAATGAGTAGGAGAGAGAAAGATTTGGGCGGTTGATTTGAAATGTTACTAACGGAAAACGGAACGGTTTACCACCTCAGCACGTTTGTCAGACCAACTTGACCTTTTTAACCACTAACACACGTAACACACATTATCCGCAGGTAGATAAACAAATACTTAATTTATGTAACTTAAATGTGAAGTATTGTTAATTTAAAACTGATGTTTTAAGCTTTTGTTCAAACCTGTGATGAAGAGGGTTCACGAGATACAGATCATTTTGCAAGTTGTCTATCAAACCTGTGCAACTATAGGTGAGCAGGTTTCATTGTGAAACGTGTTCAATAGTTGAATAAGTTACAAGGCTTTGCCTTGTATGACAAATAACAGAGTGAGTAGGTTGAAGATTTGAGTAACAGAATAGGTTTGAGAGTAAAACTTAGTTTGTCAAACCTGTTCAAGTTTTAAGAATCTGGCTAAGGACAGAGCAGATAAAACCTGTTCTATCTAAGTTGTTCTGTAAAACTTCGTCAGATATGATTAAGTACCTTTAGAACATCAAGGACACTTTGTAACTTTTATTTAACATTTCCAGCTTGCTTACAAGGTAGTTAAACCTGTTTTTCATGAAGAGGTTTGGTCAAAATGCCTGCAAGCTGTTCTTCTGTGGGAACAAAAGTTACCTCCACATTACCTTTTTGGATGTGATCTCTTATGAAGTGATGTCTGACTTCAATATGCTTTGTTCTGGAGTGGAAAACTGGATTGTTGAAGATAGCTATGGCACTTTATTATCATATAGAATATGAATTTTGCTATATACAAGCGCATAATCTTCAAGCCGATGTTGTATCCACAGAACCTGCCCACAGCAGCTTCCAGCAACAATGTACTCAGCTTCAGCAGTAGAAGTAGAAACAGAATTTTGCTTCTTGCTGCACCAACTGATAAACTTTCCACCAAGGAGTTGACATTGACCTGTTGTGCTCTTTCTATCTAGCCTGCAACCTGGTGTACCCTTTAGGTATCTGAAGATTCTTTTTACAGCAGCTAGATGTGATTCTTTTGGATCAGCTTGAAACCTAGCACATAAACAGATATCAAACATAATATCTGGTCTACTAGAAGTTAAGTATAACAAGATCCCAATCATACTCTGTAAGCTGATACTGAAACAGCTTTGCCATAGGCATCAGCATCCGACTTTACATTGGTTGCCATTAGGGTTTTGATGGGAGAACATTGATCAATTTTATACTTTTTCAGAAGATCGCTTTCTTTAATTTATAAAAAATTTTATTTGAGTTTTGTTTAACCAGTAATCCTAGAAAGAAAGTAAGTTCACCCATCACATTCATTTCATATTTAGATTTCATGAGTAGTGAAAATTTTACACAACTGCTCATTTGTAGAACCAAATATTATTTCATCCACATAAATTTGAACAAGCATAATTTCAGTTTTACTTTCTTTATGAACAATGTAGTATCCACTTTACCAATGGAATATCTATTGCTCATAAGGAAATTAGTAAGAGTGTCATACCAGGCTCTTGGGGCTTATTTCAGACCATAGAGTGCTTTGTCCAACTTATAGACAAAACCTGTATGATTTTCATTTTCAAAACCTGGTGGCTACTTAACATATACCTCTTCTTGCAGCTTTCCATTCAAAACTGCACTCTTAACACCCATTTGAAATACCCTCATGCTGTTTGAGCAGCATAAGCTAGGAACAAACAGATTGCTTCTAGCCTGGCCATTGGAGCAAATGTTTCATCATAATCTATGCCTTCTTCTTGCCTATACCCTTAAGCAACTAGTCTTGCCTTATTTCCTATGACATGACCTTGCTCATACATCTGATTTTTGAAATCCCATTTGGTACCAATTATTATTTTTCCTTTAGGAATAGGGACCAACTTCCATACTTTGTTTCTTTCAAACTGATTGAGTTCTTCTTGCATGGCAGTGATCTAATTGGCATCTTTAAGTGCATCATCCACTTTCTTTCCAATAGGGGCACAAAACTTGAAAACATACAAAAGTTTCCAAGATTGTCCCATATTGTCTGTACACCTTTGTTGATGTCATCAATTATTTGATCATTGGGGTGACACCTGATCCACTTAAGATCATGTTTTAATGAAGATTCCTTTGTATCGGTTTCATTCTCATCAGGTCTTGCAGAACAACTTTCAAGATTTTCAGACACACTGATATCTTGAGCCTGTTCATTTGTTGAGTATGACCCATTGTTGTTGAACACGTCAGCAGATGATTCAGGGAAATCAGCATTGACTGGTTCTTGACATGGTACATTGATTATATCAGTACACTTATTCACACAGGATGTATCAACATAATCATCATCATGTCCATTGTGGTTAACAGGTTCCACTCTGGGTGATGTGGAAGCTTTTGAGTCGTTTTCCTCAGTGTTGGAATGCATAAGATCATCAAAGTTGAAATCTCCTGAAACTGATTAGGGAACAACTTTGGTAGACGCATTCATGGACTCTTCAAAGGTGACATTGATAGATTCATATATCACCTTTCTTTTGAAGTTGTATACTCTGTTGGCTTTAGAAACTGCTGAGTATCTAACAAACAATCCTTCATAATCTTTGGGTTCAAATTTGGCCAGCTGATCACTTTGATTCAAAATGAAACAAGGGCATCCAAACACATGGAAATAGCTTATATTTGGCTTTCTCACTTTGATTAATTCATATGGAGTCTTATTGAACCTTTTCACCACTGAGGATATGTTTTTATTGAAGCAGGCAGTGTTGACAGCTTCTGCCCAAAATGATGAAGGCAAACCTGATGCATACAACATGGTTCTTGAAACTTCTATGAGGGTTCTGTTCCTCCTTTCAGCAACTCTATTTTGTTGTGGAGTTCTCATAGCTGAAAAGTTATGAGAGATTCCTCTTTATTCACAGAAGTCCTCAAAAGTACTGTTTCTAAATTCAGTACCATGATCATTTCAAAGTTGCTTGACTTGGGCAGAGTTCACAATTTCCATGTTCTTGATAAACCCAATAATTTCTCTGGAAGCCTCTCCTTTGGTCTTTAGGAAGATCACCCATGTGAACCTGGAAAACTCATCAACCATTACTAAGGTGTATCTTCTACCTCCTAGACTTGGGACACTAACAGGTCCAAAGAAGTCCATATGGATTAAGAAGAGAGGTGTATCAATAGAGAAATTATGTTTAGATTTAAAAGATGTTTTTCTTTGCTTACCCTTTTCACAAGTTGTGCATAGTTTATCCTTAACATAAGTTATAAAAGGCAAACCTGTTAATAACTCTTTCTTACAGATTTTGTTGATGTTCTTGAAGTTCCGGTGTGATAGCCTTTTGTGCCATAACCAGTTGAGGTCTGCAATGCTTCTTGAGATGAAACAGGTTTTAATTGGTGAATCTGCAGATTTCATATCTACAACATATACACCTTTCTTTATTTGTGCACACAGCAGAACTTTGCCTTGGGAATCCGGTATGTACTGTTGGAAATTAGGTTAATTGATGAAAATAATAAGTCTAGGGGTCTTATTGTAATTAGTGAATTGTTTTGACTTTTTTGTATAAATAGAAATAGTTGTACTGAAAATATACAATTCGTACATTCTCATTTTGCATGGAAATTCCCATTGTACGGAAGTCAACATCTAGAGTTTTGTGCTCTCTTTATCAGTATTGTAATTTCCAGATCTTGTTCGATATAAGCATTCGGTTAGTGTTTCTATTGATCTAAATTGTTTGAAATTTGTTTGTGATTGATTCTATAAGAATATCAATTGGTATCAGAGCCTGAAATGATACGATTTAATTGAATTTTGGATTTGAAAATAATTTTTTAAGAACACTGTTTCATATAACTTTTTCGGAAATCAGAAAAATCCTATGGGTTTTTAATTCAGTGGGTGTTTGATTTTGAAAATTGGATCGAAGGTTCAACTTTTAAAGACGTAAAAACTGAGTATAATCTCAGTTTGTAATTCAAAACACACAAAAACTTATTTGGTTTTTACGGATTTTGAAAAAGTTTTGTGTTTTTTACTGTTTTTGAAAAATTCAAGGATTTTGATCTGAATTTTGTCAAGTTAATTTCACAGAAGGTGTTTGTGTGTATAAAATGCACCTTCGATTGCAATTTGGAATCAAATCATCAATTTTTGGTGAAAAAGTTGGAATCTGGACTTGGAACATATTAAATATGTTAAAAGTTATACGGAATTTGATGTTTTAATCGAGTTTTACAAAGAAGGATTCGAGTTGGATAACTGTTTCAATCGAGTTGGATAACTGTTTCAATCGAGTTGGATAAAGACATTGTTGGAAATTATTTAGTTAATGAAAAATATTAAGTCTAGGGGCTTTTTTGTAAATACTCACTAGTTTCAATTGTAAATATAAATAGAAAACGGTTACTGTAGTTGGTACTTTTGACTTTCATTTTGAACGGAATTTAATAGCAAGGAATTAGGGCTACAGTACTCATGTTCTTCATTTTGTAATTCCTGAGTTGTGAAATAGAAATCATTCAGTTAGTGTTTCTTTATTGGTTCTTAATTGTTTAATATGTGTTTGTGATTGATTAAATTGAATATATTAATTGGTATCAGAGCCTAAAATGGTAAATTTTTATTGAATTTGAATTTCTGAAAAAAAATTTCGACCCACTTGTAACAGCCCGTAATTTATTAAATATAAATTACAGCATCAAACTTTGGATAATAAAGCAATTTTGTCCAATTATTAGTAATTAACCGAAAACATGAATTTTAAATAGTTAATTATATTAAGTTATAGTTAATTATGAAAACTTGCCTCAAATTAGCTGAAATAAATTTAATAATTAAATTTATTTAATTGACAAATTAAAGTCGTGAAAATGACGAAACAGACTAAAATGAATAAAATTGGTCTAAAAGTTAATTATAGCAAATCTAGAACTTCCTTGTTATTATTTGCATCTGAAAATGCAAATCAGATTGTTAAGAATAAAATTGGTCAATTCAGTAAAAAATCTGATTTTTCTCTAATTTCTATAAATAGAGCTCCTTTCCACCTCCTTGAGTTTGGTTAGCCAAAATCTGATTTCTCCCTTGAGACTCTCTCTCTCTACAAATCTCAACTTCTCTCTAACTTTTCTCCTAAACGGCTCATCGGATTCTCGTGATTTATACGTCATCGGATAGATATCGTCGAACTCTATCATAATCTGCCATTGCATGTCCGATTCTGTTCTGATTTGAGGTAAGTTCGACCCTTTTTCTATCTTTTTGTTTCGGTTTTGAAGAGCAAAATTCGAATCTGCTCAAATTCTCTTCATTCGAAGTTGATTTGCTCTCGTTTAGGACCTGATTTTACTCGGAAAACGTCTATAATCGAGTACTATAGCTTGGACAAAGGTTAGTGTCTATTACTCCCTTATTTTTGTTGAATTTTGTAGTTAAAGACCTGGAATATTGATGAACAAGATGAACAAATTCGAGAGAAAGTATGAACAGACTCGAATTCATCCTCGGATTAGGTTCGAAATTGATTACATTAATGACTTTTGGCATCCTAACTCACTAGACTCGAATGTGTGATGATTTCGAATCTATCCCCTAGACTCGAATGTATGCTGTTTCGAATCTATTCCTTAGACTCGAAGGTGTGATGGTTTCGAATCTATCTCCATAGACTCGAATTAGACTGTTTCGAACCTGTCTCTTTAAATTCGAAATGGCTATAATCGAACCTGGTTTAGTTCCAAGCCATAGATTAAATTATTGATTACCCTTGTGTCATGCGTAACTGTAATTGAAAGTATCTTATGATTATGATAAAACTCACAAATTTCAAGATACATAACTATTTCATGCACAACTAATTTAACAGGCCCTGTATGAACCCTTAGAAATTTGTATCCCCTGATTCACCTTGCTAGTAATATGGTTGGCTTTGTTTCAAGGCCATATATCTGTAGTTATATAGATCATATTAATCTGATAAGAATTCTAGGATATACCCTGGTATGGACTTAAGGGAGTTCCTGTTGATTTAAATGATCAATGATAAAAATAGACTCACTTTGGGACGATAGGAACTACCACAGACTCGACAACAAGAAATGACAATAACCTGACTATATAATTAGGGTTATAAAGGTCATGTTACAATCTCGACATTAATATGCCAGACTTGAAACTGAACTGCAGGAACCAGCCCGTTTGACAGAGTAAATTGGACGGCTTAATTCGTTAAGCACTAACTGACTAAGTTACCTTGCTCAGGACTACTGTGAGTGACAGATTACATAAAGTACATGCATATATTTCAATACTTATTGGTGATTGTTACTGAATTGTATGGAAACATTTGCTATGGTTGTCTGTTTCTTGAATACTTATTGTATGATAGGGACTCATTTTTGACATTATTGAAATTAGATATCTGATATGCCTTGAACTGCATGTTCACTTTTACTTTTTATGTAAATACTTAACATGCTTGTTGATTTCTTTTTGATGAATCATTCGCATCTGCATACTGCATTTTCTGATCTGACCGAATGTGAGATCTCCATTCACAGTAAGGAATTCTGCAGATTCCTTTCCTATCTGACTGGTTTCCATACATTTTCCGTAGGGCTTCGGCCTTACACTTGGAATTACTGATTGGGTTAATTCCCAAATCAATTGCCGTCTCTGACGTGTTGACTTGCCGGCATGAGCTGATAGTATGTTATATATGTGTGGTAAATTATGGTACTCTGTTAACTCACAAGCAATGTTAGCTTACTCTGTCATGACAACTCTCTTTAAAGGAAAAGCTGATAAGGCCAAGACTATAGCAGGTAGTTCGTCCAAAGCTAAGTGAACGTTGATACTTGAGGAGTACAGACTTTTGGACTTATTGCTGATGCACATATTGTAATGATTATTGCGGTCTCGGGTAGCTTGTTCAATCTTCCGCACTCTGATTGAAGACTTTAGAAGCTAGACTAGACCACCATCATATGTTTAATATATTTTGTAATTAAGTATCTTGTAGCTTTTTGAATCAGGTATGTGGACCTGTGGTATCAGACAATAGTAATATTTATTACTTAATGAAATGTACTTTAAGAAATTATGACGTGTACTGTTTGTGGTAACTCGGGTGTTACACCACTGTTTCATCGGAATTTTGAAAATTCAGAAAAACCCTTAGGGTTTTTGATTCGGTGAGTGTTTGTTTGTATAAAGTGGATCGAAGGTTCGATTTTGAAAGGCAAACAAATTGAGTATAATCTCAATTTGTAATTCAAAACACACAAAAACTTATGTTGATTTTACGGATTTTGAAAAAAGTTTTGTGTTCTTCACTGTTCTTGATATATATTAAGGTCTTGGTCTGATTCGGTCAAATTGCATTCACAAAAAGTGTTTGTGAATGGAAAATACACCTTCGATTGCAATTTGGGATTCAGTCTTTCATTTTTTGTTGAAAAATTTGAAAATCAGACTTAGAAAATTTAAATTCTGGTAAAACTCGAATTAAAATGAAAATTCAGTTTTAATCGAGTTGGATCATGTGTTGATCTAGTTGGGAGTGTTCTTTAACCGAGTTTTTCAAAGAAGAATTCAAGTTGGATATAATCTTTAATCGAGTTGGATATCAACTTCAATCAAGTTGGATATCAGCTTTAATCGAGTTGAATTTAAGTGTTAATCGAGGTGGATCAAACCTTCATTCGAGTTTGTTTAAACACATTCGAGTTTGATTAACCTTAAATTCGAGTTTGATTAAAATCATATTCGAGTTTGATTAAACAAAAACTAAGTGAAATTCAAGTTGATTCGAGTTTTATCAAAAGTTTTGTTCAAGTTTAGTAAAACACAATATAAGTGACTCCTGTATCAATCGAGCTGATTGAATTGTCATTCGAGTTGATCTACTTGTTTTACGAGTTGATTAACTTTGCATTCGAGTTTCCTTACCTTGTTATTCGAGTTTCATATCTAATCATTTGTTTAATTCCTTTTAGATTCGAGTTTGATAAGCTTCCATTCGAGTTTCACTCTTATTCATTCATGTTGATCCATTCATTGATCGAGTTTTATAACTCTTTCATTTAAGTTTTACTATTCATCATTCGAGTTTGATCATACTTGTCACAAATTTGATCAATTTTCAAATTCATTTCAAATCAATCAAAATCCATTAAAAGATTTTGGAAGATTCTGTTTAATCTTTCACAATGTCAAAACATGCACTAGCTATGGGTTCGGAAAACAAACCTCCTATTCTCTACAGAGGTGAATATGTTCAATGGAGGGAACGGTTTCTGGAACTTATCAGTTTTCGTGACTTATCCGAGGAGATGTTAAAATCCCTAAATGAAGGACCAGCAGTATTTCTTGAAACAATTCCAGATTTTCGAACTGGAAATCCTCTAATACCGAAAACAACTGTAGGGGTTACCAATCTGAATGATGCTCAGAAAAGAAGAAAGCTGGGAGACAAAACTGCCAGAAAGCTCTTACTGATTTCTATTCCGAATGATATCTATATCAGTCTGACCAATACAACAACAGCCAAATCCATCTGGGATGAGGTGTGTAAACTCATGTGCGGTTCAGACAAATCAGCTACGAATAGAGCAAGAAACAGTCTGATGACCTTTAAAAACTTTAGAGCGGGAGAAGGAGAGTCTATGGAAAGTACCTATCTGAGGCTTGTCAATCTAGTGAGTGAGATGAAAAGGAATGGAGTGACAAAATCCAATCTAGATAAAGATATCAAATTCCTGAATGTGCTGAATCCGGAATGGGATAAATACACCATGATCATTCAACAGACTAAAGAGATTGACGATATGGATTTCCATATGGTTATTTGAGAACGTTAACAACTAATAAGAAGTTGTTTTAAGGAAAATGTCTGGAAAGAAACAAGCAGAAAAGGAAACCATTGATCCTCTGGCTCTCCTGCCTGATAAGAAATACAAATACAAGCTACAGAAGGAAAAGCGGGTTGTTTTGAGCAGCTGTTCATCAGATTCAGAATCGACTGATTCTTCAACTGACTCTGAGATAGAAGAAATGAAAAAACAGATGGCCTTGTTGACAAATGCATTCCAGAAAAAGTTCTACTGCAAGCCTACAAACAACAAGATGTGATACAAAACAGGCTCAAGGAAATATGAAAAGAAAGAATGGTATGAAAAATCTGGAGAGAGCAGTGGCAAAAAGGCTGAGAATTATGAGAAGACAGATAAGCCTGCTAAGAAAAATGCTGATCAGAAATGCTATAACTGTGGCAAACCAGACCACTTTGCCAGAAAATGCAGATTGCCAGTTGTAAAGAATTCTGACTATTACACTCGGAAGGAACTGCTGGCAATGGAAAATGAGGCTGGTAAGGCGTTGATGGCTGAAGACGACCACTGGCTGCAACTGTCCGAAGATAAAGACACGACGGACGAAGATGCTCATATCTGCCTGAAATCAGAATTGTTCAATGAATTTGAACTGAGTCTGCCATGTTAGCTGAGGATGAGGTTTGGGTAGGTCTGACAGATGATGAAGCTGAACAGCCAAATGATTCTGACTCTGATAACGAACTGAGAGAGGACATGGCACTGATGTCCACAGGAGAAGCGGACTGCAGTAAAAATCAGAAAGATGACGAATCAGATACAGATGCCTCAGAAAATTCTGAGACACCAGAGGTACAATCTAATTCTGATTCAGATGATGATAACTCTTATTTGCTGGAACAGAAACTGATTCAAATGGCTTACATGCTCAATAAGTTTGAAAAATCATTAAAAGCTGAAAAGAAAAATGTCCATTCCTTGGAAAATAATTTAAGAATAGAACATGCTTTAGTTTTAGAATTTTCTAAGGATAAGGCATTAGCATTAAAATCTGTTACAGATTTGCAAGATAAATCCAATGAACTTCAAAGTGAAATTCAAAAACTGAATAACAATATATCTGACTTAAAAGAAAAACTGAAATTAGCCGAGTTAGAATCATTAAGTTATTCAGTAAAATACCATTGCATATTTGATGAAAGAACAAAGTTATATGAGAAAATCAAATCTTTGGAAGATGAGTTCATTAAAAAAGGTCAAACAGATCAAACAGTATATTTAAATCAACCAAAAGATACCGAATTTTATAATTCAAAATCAGGTATTGGTTGGACAAGTCCAAAATATCTAACAAAAGCTATTTCAAATTCACCAACTCTTTATAATGTTAGATATATGAACATGGGATTGAAAATGGTGTTTATGAAAGCATTAGATGAGATAGAATCTGGTGAAGATCTGAAAAGATTATGGAATGAAAATATTCACAATAATTTGGATTATAACAAATTAAATGATAGTTATCAAAATTCTTGCATTTTTGAAGAGTATATTCAGACTTATTCTGAAAAAGATTTGTCTAAAAATACTACTTTCACTCAAAAGTTGTATATTCCAAATTCAATTCTTGAAAAGATCAATTCTGATCTTGAATTGAAAATTAAAACTTTTGAGTCTGAGAATAAAAAGCTTCAGGCTGAAATTAATGAATTGGAAATAAAAATGAAAAACCAACTTGAAAGCAAACCTCAATCCGATCAGAAACCTTCGATTCAACCTAATTCTATAAATTCTGAAAAGGATTTTGATGTGTACATGAACTCTGATTTTGACTCATTGGAGGAAATGTTTGTCAAGATTGATGATTTTATTAAACCACTCCATGACAAACAATCTGATAAACCCAAAGATTCTGTAAGTATTTTGAAAAGAATACCTACAGTTTCAAAGGTTAAATCAGTACCTTCACATGTTTTGCGTAAAGAAAAGGAGAAAACAAAAGTTACTTTTGTGACTCCGAAATTTGAAAACGGTGAATCCTCCTCATCAAAGGATTCAACTACAAAGAAAGCACATGCTTCTGAAGGTAAGAAGATTTTGAAGAATAAGGATAATTCTAAAGTGATTAATTCTCGTTTTTCTGTTATGTCAGATAATATTGTGAAAAGTTCACCGAAGAAAGTTTGGATAAAGAAGCAACAAGCAAAGAAAAACAAGAGTATTAACAAAAATAGAGAGTGAAAGATTTATGTGTTACTGATAGGATTAGTCCAGTAGATAATTCTGTCTGTAATAAATCTCATGTTAAATACTGTTCTAAATACTCTCGAACTAAATTGGTTTCTTTAAATTCTGCTAAATGCCATGTGATGAATGACAAATCTGTGCATAAATCTGATAAGCTTGTATGGGTTAAAAAGAACAAAGTTCCCACTTCGAAACAGTAAAAGATTCCAAAGAAACGAATTTCAAAATCAGTTCCACATCAAACTGTACAAAAATGGATACCTAAAAACACCATTAAAAAGTGGGTTCCTAAGTCAAAAGACTTTATCTGTTGAACTGTCTAAAGACTCACCACATAATTTAAAAAATTCCAAAGTACCCAACTATAAGTGGGCACCTCATGTGTTTCTTCGTTTTATAGGTAAATCATATGTGGTACCTTGACTCCGGGTGCTCCAAGCATATGACCAGACAGAGAGAAAAACTCACGAATTTTGTAGACAAATTTTGTGGGACGGTATGATTTAGTAATGATCAATTCTGTCCGATCAAAGGTTATGGGAGTCTGGAGTATGACAAAATAACAATTCAAAAGGTCTTCTACATTGATGGTCTTGGTCATAATCTGTTCAGTATCGGCCAATTGTGTGATAAAGGATTAGAAGTCAACTTTAAGGCTAATCAATGTAGTATTCGATCTGGGGAAGGGAAGGAAATCCTTGTTGGGAATAGGGAAATCGACTTGTACTCCGTAGATTTAGCCAATGCTTACTGCCCAAGGCTACATCTAAAGTAACATGGCTGTGGTATCCCCGTCTATCCCATCTGAACTTCAAAGAATTAACCAATCTTGCAAAAGGTGGTTTAGTCAAAGGGTTACCAACTCTCCGATTTCAGAAGGAGCAGTTGTGTGCTGCCTGTGAAAAAGGGAAGATGGTAAGAGCTTCTCACAAGTGAAAGGTTGAACACTTTTCAACTCGGGATTTAGAACTTCTATATATGGACTTGTGCGGGCCTATGCGAGTACAGAGTATCAATAAGAAAAGATATGTGTTGGTCATAGTTGATGACTATTCAAGGTACACATGGGTAATCTTCCTGAGATCCAAGTCTGACGTTACCGAGATCATTATTGACTTCATTAGCAAAATACAAGTCAAATTGCAACTATTAGTTCAAACCATTAGATCTGATAATGGTACAGAATTCAAGAAGATGTCACTCGAGACATTTCTGAGTTCTGTTGGGATAACTAATCTATATTCGGCGGCTCGTACTCCACAACAGAATGGCGTAGTTGAACGATGAAATCGCACGCTTGTGGAATCTGTTAGTAACAATGCTTGCTTACTCTAATTTACCGTTATTCCTTTGGGCTGAAGCAGTAGCAACTGCTTGCTTTACTCAGAAAAGATCGATCATCAACAAAAGATTCGGAAAACGCGTTCCTAATGTTAAATTCTTTCATGTCTTTGGATGCAGCTGCTTTATCCTAAATGACAAAGAGAACTTGTGAGAGTTTAATAAAAAAACGGATGAAGGCATCTTCACTGGATACTCCAAAGAGTCTGTGGCTTTCCGAGCCTACAACAAAATAACAAAGACCGTTAACGAGAGCGTAAATGTAAAATTCAACGAAGGAGTTGTAATGGCTTCTGAACACACCAGTTCAGGGCCCGAGCATAAACAGTCGACTTCAACGAAGTCAACAGAGCCTAATGATGACAAGAATGATCTGAATAAACTTTTTGAAAATTTTTATGAAGACTACTATGAAAAGACCAAATCTAATGTTCCAATTTTGGTTCCTGATAGGATTACTGAAGATCCGGTCGTTGTCTCTGATCATTCGCATTAACAGATTTCAGAAGAAACTAGAGAGGTCTCAACGAAAGATGTACACATACCTGTAATCTGATATTTTAAATATCTGATAATTTTTTCTTATTTGATTCATTGTAGGGGGAGCAGTTATAAAAAGAGATATACATCTTTGGGAAAGCTCAAATGCAAAATTCAAGGGGGAGCAAAAATTTTTTATCTTTAATTTTTTTAGTTTATTTATAAATTTTTTTAGTTGATATTTTCTTTAGTTCTATTTTTAATTGTTTTTTGTGTGTGAAATTTTTTTTTTTTGGGATTAAATGGGCTTGAAAATTTAGAAAAAGAGAGTGGGTTACATATTTTTTTAAAGTGGGCCGGGTCTTTCAATTTGAAAAATTGAGTATAAATCCGAATTTTGAAATTCAAAAACACTTTTTCCAAAAACACGGCCACTGTTCACTTTCTTCTTAAAAAACTACTCTCGACATTCCTTATCACCGAAGCGACCCATTATTCTGAGAAAGGTTTCAAGATTCATATTTAAATTGTAAGTGTTGTTTCTGTTTTGTGTTATTATTTGTTCTTTTTCAGTTTTTATTTTCGAGTTTTATGCTTAAATGTAACTGTGTGTGTGTGTTCTTGGTATGTCGATGGGTGTGTTTGTGTTATTTTGATTTTGTGGTGTATAACTAAAATTGAAAGTGTGTTTCGATTCTTTATGCTCATATGTACTTGAAAATCAAATTTCAAGTTCTATCTCAAAACACACAACATTTAATTTGGTTTTGAAAATGAAAAGTTTCGATGGTTGGGATTCACTGTAATTTAGACTTTAAATGCTTTAAAAGGAGTTTTTGGACAAAGTTCAGTTTAGAGAACTTGTTTAAAATCAAATTTCGAGTAGGAAATAGTAAATAGATAGGTCAAAATATCCCTGAAATGATTTTTGATAATTTGAGTGTTATTTGGGACATAGAAAAGATTTTACTTCAAACTCGGTCAAAGAAGCTGATCGCTAAACTTTTCTTTTTGATCGAGTTGGATGTTAAGTATTTTGAAAAAACATTATCTTTTAATTGAGTTTGAAAGCATAAGGCCTTAGAAAATTTGAAATTCTTCAAACTCGGTTGAAACATGTCCCGAGAATAATTCTGTTTCATTCGAGTTGAATCAGTGACTTGCCCGAGTAATTTCTTCTTTTATGCGAGTTAATCATTAAGTCATTATTTTTCATTCGAGTTTATCAGTCCAGGACTTAGAAATTTTTCAAGGTTTTCCAACTTGATTCATGAGTCCTTCGAGAAAATTTCAATATGAGTCGAGTTGGTCAACATATCATTCGAGAAATAGTGTTCTTCTTTCGAGTTGGTTAATGTATCATCCGAGAAATGTCCAAGTTCAATTCGAGTTTGATGAAGTGTCATTTGAGAAACCTCATATGTCATTCGAGTTGGTTCCTATGACACCCGAGGAATTTCACATTTTTCAAGAAATTCTTAAAATCTGTGTTTTATTAGTATTGGTCTTTTAATGATTGACTTTGGAGTCCTAACAATAATATTTTATTATTATCGATGCTTTAAACAGTAAAACACATATTTTTCTACTTTCTAGTAAAATGTTTTATTTTTCTATCTGCTGAATTAAATTTACTTTTCTGTCATTTCTAACAGGTTTGTTATTTTTACAGGAAACAAACGGCATCCTAAGCCCACACCCAAAATTCTAGTTCATTAGATTCTCATTCATCCTTGAACCATACACTGGTCTCAAAACCATTTAAATCAGCTTCACTAACCCGACCATCACGTTCATCACCAGTTCCCGATACACAATTAGTCAAATCCAAATATTCCATATCCCTTCTTGATAACAATCATAGTTTGATCCCAAAGTCATTAATGTAAGTCATCCTATTATTGTTGACATTTTGAATGGTCACCCACTTGGATATCTTTTGAAGTACAAACCGTCCATTCCTTTGGTATATCTGAACCAATTTTGGCATACTGTCAAGTTTGTACCTGCTGAAGGAAATCATCACTTTAAAGTGACTATTGATCATTTCAAGGCTAAGATCACACTTACCAGACTTCGTCACAAGTTATTTCTGCCAAGAAAAATTGATACAGTAAATTTCCTAGATATCGCAGACTTTGAAGATTTTGTTTCGGATGAGGAGCTATGTCATGATTTAATCTGCTTGGGCTACCCAAAACCATTGCCAAAAAGCTCAAAGTTTCATCGAAATGGGTTGAGTGGAGAGTGGTATACCTTGTTTGGCATGGTCAACAGGTGTATGACTTCTAAGCGTACAGGAATTGACAGAGGTAGTATTCATTGTTTAATCATGTTTCAAGACATTGCATTTTATAAACACTATGACTTTACATAATGCATATGGGAGGACTTGAAGAAAATTGTGTTGGCCAAAACCACACAAATTTTGATCCGAGGGATTATAAGAGCAAATGAACAAATACCAAAGAGATCAAATGCTAAAAAAATGTCCTGATTATGTGATGATGAGCCTCCATAGTGTACAAGATGCCCTTAATGCCAACGTCGTGCCAATTCTGGAATCATTGGTAAAATATGTTGATCAAGAGGTTTAAAGTGTGAGATTATATCGTATAGATCATGCTCCTATAGAAACCCAAGAACAGGGATTTCTTAACCAAGGAGTTCTAGGTGAGCAGGAACTTCAGCATGGGCAGATGTTCAGGGAAGCCAAAATTGAGATTGAGGGAGCTATGGAGCAAGAGAGGGGTGGTGAGAGGAATTCTGATTCTCAAAGAACATTATCAAATATAGCTGAAGGAGGTAATGAGGGTGATGATGATAATGATGATAAAGGAAATGATGATAATTTGGGTGGTGTTGCGCCGATTGAAATATCTCAACCCCAAATTGGTATTGTTGAGATTGCTAGGATGAGTGTGAGGGAGATCGCAAGCCCAGAAAGTCGGGATGTAGCCACAACTGCTGTTAGCTCCCATGTGGGAGTTAGTATTTAAACTGTCAGTACCCCACTGACAATTGTACACCCCACCAGCAACTCACCTTCTTCCCAACAAGAAGGTGTTTTATTTTCTCACCGGGATATTACACAAGATCTATCCTTAAATCCTTTGGATTTTATGGATATTGAAACCAAAAATACACCTGCCCGAGTGTACACTTTTTCATGCACAAGTAGAAGATCCTATACACACTAGGACACTTGCGTCGACTTCATTCGTTGAAGTAAGTGCAGAAGGACTTAGTGTCCCTGCAGGAACAATTATAGTGTCGGAAGCATTCGTTGCTCCGTCACTTGAAGTAGTTGAAAGTCCGGTCAGAGACACAACTTTGCCATCTCTGAGCACCGGCCACACAGAAGTTCTTTTTACAAGTTCTACTGTTGTGTCAACTGGAAGTCTACGTGAGCCAGTGGTTAAAATGTCACCATTTTTTTACCGAGGATAAATTAAATGAAGCTATTGGCAGTGTGACATCACAGATGACAACTCAGTTCATCGAAATGATGAACCAAATGTCGAATATTCAGAAGTTGTTAAAGGGAAAGAATGTTGCTGAAGGGGCTAATGACAAAGATCCACAACAATCCATTAATGAGCTCAGAGACTTTGTTTTTGACCAGTTTGATGAGATGAGGGAAAGAATGATTGGCTTAGAAGCTTCAATTATTACTGCTCTAAGATCATTATCAGAAAGAGTATATGTTGTGGAGCAAACCCGCAAAGCTCAAGCTTCTACTCCTAAAAGAAAAATGATGAGCATCATGACGACTCCAAAACATGCTCCTCATGAGGGGGTAAAGAGGAGGAAGCTTGGAGAACAGGCAACTGGACTTCTCATGATCACTTATCCTGAGAAAGAAAAAGAGATAGGAGGAGAAGAGGCTGGAGAAACTGGTAGCTCAAAGGAAAAACTTGTTGATGCTCAAAGTGAACTGGGATTGATTCTACATGAAGATGTTCCGGTTCCTCTAAGTATTCAATCAGGTATCTACAATTTTGAAGAGTATTGTAAGGTCACCTTTGTCACGGATCTGATCTTGACGCAACACCAGAGTCTCTGAAACGTTCTAGCTCGCACGTGCACTTGCTAAAGCTCTGAAACTCATATTTTTCAAAAGTCTCTGTCACCCGGATGCTCTGTTTGCTCTCAAGTTCGACAGAATCTCTGAGCCTTCAAAGATACTTGAATTCACAATGATAAATTTATTATATAGCTTATAAGTTCGTGTAGACGCTCCTCACGAACTTATCTTCACCTGTTACAACATATTTCTAGAACTTATCCCAAGAACTTATCTCTAGAACTTATCCCTGGAACTTATCTCTAGAACTTATCTCTAGAACTTATTCTAGAACTTATTCATAGAACTTGTCTCTAGAACTTATTATAGAACTTATTCCTAGAACTTATCACGCAAATGAAGATATCATGCACAATCAATAACAAAACTAGCTGTTGTTGTCACTACCGGATGTACTAACAGACTCCCCCTCGACGATAGCTTCTAGTTGTTGTTCATTGATCGCAATAGACTATCAGATTCAGAGACTATGAATACCAAAAGTAGACAGCTATTGTCACATCGGGTGTATCAACAGACTCCCCCTTGACAATAGCTTCTAGTAGATATTCATTACTCTATAGAACTAGGCTTATTTAAGTTACTACCTGCATGGAGTCCCTGCTCAACACACACTTTGACAACTTTATAATATTTCCTGCCTTTCAGATCTGAAATTCTCATCAAAACAAATTCCCTGATCATGAAGACTGTGCAGGTCATCTTTAGATAGATTGACAAGGAGCAAGGGATCGTAGACTCTCAAAATCACATTTTCTTTTTTGTTTTCCATGACTGCCTCTCCAGTTTCGCTGTCCTCACCGGTTTGTAGACTAACTTAGTCCATGTCCTACCAGTCAGAGGATTTATTCTTATTTGAACCACGGCTCGTCTACCAACTCATGGATTAACCTTTCAAATCTTTCAGAATGACCCACCCTTCTGATAGTTTTTGCGAACACCTTAGCATAAGAATCGTCTTCCTAGATTTATAAGGTCCTTCCAAGCTAAATCAATCACTCCACACTTCAGAATCTGATTCATCATTTAGTGCAGACTTCAACGTCTCTAGATCTATCACATTCTGATCTTCATTCATAACACCTTCATCGAGTGACTTCCAATCAGGTATATCTTTAAGAGTAAACGCTCGTTCCTCAAGATCCTCCTGTTCAAAGTCATTTTCGATGACGAACCTCAATTTTTCTTCATCCAAGCCTGACAAATGCTCCGATCAGACCTTATCTTCAGTTAATTATGTCGCCTCTGTATCCTTGTGTTTTTCCTTGTCAGCGGGTATGAACACCGACTCCCCGTGAGGATCAGCAAGCTGAGCAAATTATTATCTTGAAAGATTTTCCAGCTCACTGTTCGGGCCATCTTCTTTGACTTCTCTACAATTTCTCCCCCTGAGATGGACGATATTTCAACAACTCCTTCAGTATAGCCTCCAGATTTGCAAGCTGCTGCTACTGATGAGTTTCTGTCTGATCCAACTGGGCATTAAGATGTTGAAGTTCATAAATCGCCTTTGTCAGCTGAAGAATCTGTACTTCTGTTAGCCGGGCATCTAAATCCATTATTAAACGATAAAAAAGCAATGAAACTCTCCTTACTTACATTTTTTGATGGTTTAGAAGGTAAACCAAACACTAGAGTTAAGTTCGAGAGAAACAGTCGTTATCTTCGTTAAACAGTCACCAAATCGTAAGTTTTAAAAAAACTTTGAACAATTTTCAACTTTTTCAAATTATCACGGAACTCTTCACTTTGAGCAACTTATTATCATGCAAATTTTGTTTTTCCAACTAGAATTAATCCTAGTAATCTACCTCAATCCTATTTACCTTAAAATAAATTTAGAAAAAATAAAATAAATAAAGTAGAATAAATAAGACATAATAAAATTTACTAAAAAGAAAATAAATTGTTGTCGATGATCAACGACTCCAAGGCGTTTCACACGTGTTTATACTCGTGTTTCGTTTCACAAGTAGAGCCAAAGAATGTGCAAATGGCTCTGAAAGACAATTCTTGGGTTGAAGCTATGCAAGAGGAACTGTCACAATTCAGAAAGCTTGAAGTGTGGGAGTTAGTGTCGTTGCCTCGAGGAGAAGTTGCTATAGGGACCAAATGGGTCTTTAAATGCAAACGGGATGATCGGGGCATAGTTACTCGTAGCAAGGCAAGACTCGTGGTAAAAGGGTTCAACCAGGAAGAAGGGATAAACTATAACGAAGTGTTTGCACTAGTGGCGAGGCTTGAGGCGATTCGATTATTTCTGACTTTTGCATCCTTCAAAGGGTTTAAGGTATATCAACTTGACGTCAAGAGTAGGGATGTAAACGGTTCCGGAACCGGACCGGACCGAACCGAACCGGAACCGATTTAACCGAAACCGAAAATTGAAGATTGTGAGAACCGATAACCGAACCAATAATTGTAACACGGTTCCGGTTCCGGTTCGGTTATGGTACGGGTATTCGGGTATGGTACCGATTAGAACCAAAAATTGCAAAAAAATATATATACTTATATATATATATATATATATATATATATATATATATATATATATATATATATATTATAACAAGGTATAAATAAAAAAACACGATTAACGTTTTATTATACTTTTGCCAAAAAAAATATTTTTGTTATGAATGTCAACGTGAAGTATGGATTTTCAACCTGAAGAATTCCTAATGGATTTTCAAATCTTGATTGCTTTTGGTTAACGTTTTATTGAATGTAAATCTCGATAAAATATCATTCTGAATTACTTCTTTAACTATAGTGATATATTCTTAATTATTGATTGTATTTTAAAAATTGCTTGTTTTTAGAACAAAGTGGATTTGATCGATGCAATTAATTCTTCCAAGTGTTAGGTATCGTGAGGAATGAGGAAGACAACCATCAAATAATCTTTTGTTTTTCACAATTCCCATCATGGGTTTTTAAATTTTCTTGGTATCCATGCCATGGACTTTTCGAATTCTTGGTTCCATACCCGATATAACCAAAACCCGCAGAACCGTTAACCGAATAACCGATAACCGAAAATTAAAAATTATAAGAACCGATAACCGAACCGAATACTAAAAATCGGTTCCAATCGGTTCCGGTTCCGGTTCGGTTTAGGTTTCGGTTCGGTTTTCCGGTCATTCCACACATCCCTAGTCAAGAGTGCCTTCTTCTATGGATAGGTGAAGGAGTTGGTGTATGTCGAGCAACCGCCAGGGTTTACTGATCCCAAGTATCCCGACAGAGTATATCAACTTGATAAGGCTCTGTATGAATTGCATCAAGCACCTAGGGCTTGGTATGAGACACTGTCAACTCACCTCTTAGACAAAGGGTTTTAGAGAGGGAGAATTGACAGTACACTATTCGTTAAAAGGAAAGGTGAAGACTTTATACTGGTACAAGTGTACGTGGACGAATGTGCAAGGATTTTGAAAAGGTCATGAAGTCTAAGTTTGAGATGAGTGCTATGGCAGAGCTGAATTTCTTTCTCGGTTTACAAGTTGAACAAAGGAAAGATGGAATGTTTATTCATCAGACGAAGTATGTTTACAACATTTCAGAGCGCTTTGGGATGGAAGGAACAAGGCTTACCACACATTTCAGTACTCCGATTCAAGTGAATCATAATCTCGGACCGGGGACATATAGTGATACTGATGTGGATCCGACTTTATATCGGACCGGGGACATTTCCAACAGAAGACAATAATGAGTATCTTTTCACAAAAGCATTTGATAGGTCACGCTTTGAATTGTTAATCCCACTAAATGGCATGCGTAATCCGGAGTAACTTGACCTTAGTAGATTTTTTTTCTTTCTTTCTTTCCTTTAAATCTTTAAGTTATTAGTTTAGTTTATCAGTTTATTTTACTTAAAAGTGAAAAACAAAAGAAAAAAGAGAGAAAACCATAGAAATTTCAAAAAAAAAAAAAGAGAATATTGAAAAATGAGAGAAGTCTTAGAGTCATAGGTTCAAAGTGACGAAATTAGCACAGTCTAACAAACTCTAAGTGTTAAGCTTTCACACATAATCCACCATAAGATCTAAGTGATATACATATTTTTGTCTGATATGTTGGTAGGCACAAGACATGAAGAATTTCTGTAAAGCTAATAAAATAATCAAGACAATGTCTTATGTGCAACTAACTTAGATATATGACCAGAAGGTCTTAATTTATATGTTAGAGACATACAGACAATGACTATGAATGAGGTATGCAAATTTATCTGGGGGATGTATAGCTTCATCAAAATACATCTTAATCAAAGAAAGAAAAAGTTTTGTAAAGAAAAGGAGGTCAAAACAAGTCGCTTTGTTGTACGTAAGTACAGGCCTGTCACTGCTGTTTTAACTTGAACTAGCAAGATAAGTCGCTTTGTTGTACGTAAGTACAGACCTGTCACCGATGTCTTGCTAACATGAGAATAACTCTAAGACAAACTAAGACACTTTTTTGTATGTAAATACAGACCTGTGTCCGACGTTTGCCTTTTAAAGATAATTTTCAAATACCGAAAAGTCATAGTCATTGTGTGTCTGCCACGATCATAGAAGTATGTCAAAGTATGAGACACGTAAGGTAGTTTCTTGATAAATAAAAAGGCCAATGACAATTCCCAGGTGTTGAATGTTTAAATGGAAAAACATACCAACAATCGACTTGGAATGTGTGTCACGACAAACAATCAAAGGAATAAAAAGAAAGTGCAATACTGAAAGTGCGTTTGACACCCCTATCTGATTGAACCTTCTTTGACTATCTCGCAAAAATATTCAGTTAGTGTGTTTTTATCTTCAAATTTCTTCAATTTAAGTTTACTTTATTTTATTTTATTTTATTTATTTTGTTTAGTTCATTTTATCTTTGATAAATAAGATCGAGGTCAGAATTACTAGGATGCATTCCAGTTGGAAAACCAAAATTTGCATGATAATCAGTTGATAAAAGTGAAGGGTTCCGGGACTAGCTGAAAAGTTAAAAATTGTTCAAAGTTTTTCAAAACTTACGATTTTGTGACTATTTAACGAAGATAACGACTGTTTCTCTTGAACTTAATTCTAGTGTTTGGTTTACCTTCTAAACCATCAAAGAATGTAAGTAAGAAGAGTTTCATTCCAATTTTTATTGTTGAATAGGCGATTTTGATGTCCGGCTAACATATTGGGACTTGTTTCATGTGATTGATTAAGTCTAAACATTGTTAGATGTGGAGTTTCCGCTTATAATTGCAGACCACGAACAAGATTTACATATTCTTCAGCTGACAAAGGCGATTCGTGAACTTCAACATCCTAATGCCCAGTTGGATCAGACAGTGGCTGATCAGCAGCAGCAGATTGCAAATCTGGAGGCTATATTGGAAGAGTTGTTGAAAGATCGTCCAACCCAGAGGGAGAAATTGTAGAGAAATCAAAGAAGATGGCCTGAACAGTGAGCTGGCAGATCTTTCAAGAAAAACAAATGAGGTTCAACTTCGAAGATGACTTAGAACAAGAGGATCTTAAGGAAGGAATGTTTACCCCTGAAGATGTACCTGATTGGAAGTCAAAAGATGAAGAAGTTGTGAATAAAGATCAGAATGCGGTAGATCTAGATGTGCTGAGATCTGCACTAAATGATGAATCAGATTCTAATGTGTGAAGTGATTGTTTTAGCTTCGAAATACCTTATAAATCTAGGAAGACGATTCTTATGCTGAGGTGTTTGCAAAAATTATCAAAAGGGAGGGTCGTTCTAGAAGATTTGAAAAGTTAATCCAAGAGTTGGTAGAAGAAATGTGGTTCAAATAAGAATAAATCCTCTGACTGGTAGGACATGGACTATGTTAGTCTACAAACCGGTGAGGACAACGAATCTGGAGAGGCAGTCATGGAAAACAAAGAAGAAAAGGTGATTTTGAGATTCTACGATCCCTTGCACCTTGTCAATCCATCTAAAGATGACCTGCACAGACTTCATGATCACGAAATTTCTTTTAATGAGAATTCGAGATCTAAAGGTAGGATATATAAGAAAGTTGTCAAAGTGTGTGTTGAGCAGGGACTCCATGCAGGTAGTAACTTAAATTAGCCTAGTTCTATAGAGTAATGAATATCTACTAGAAGCTATCATCAAGCGGGAGTCTGTTGATACACCCAATGTGAAAATAGCAGTCTAGTTTCGGTATTCATAGTCTCTGAATCTGATAGTCTATTGCGATCAATGAACAACAACTAGAAGCTATCGTCAAGGGGGAGTCTGTTGGTACATCCGGTGTGATGACAGCAGTCTAGTTTTGTTATTGATTGTGCATGACATCTGCATTTGCATGTTAAGTTCTAGAATGTCATGTTAAGTTCTAGACTATGAAGATAAGTTCTAGACTGTACAAATAAGTTCTAAGAATAAGTTCTAGGAATAAGTTCTAAGGATAAGTTATAGGAATAAGTTCTAGGAATAAGTTTTAAGGATAAGCTCTAGGAATATGTTCTAGGAATAAGTTCTAAGGATAAGCTCTAGGAATAAGTTCTTGGAATAAGTTCTACAGATAAGTTCTAACAGGTGAAGATAAGTTCGTGAGGAGCGTCTACACGAACTTATCAGCTATATATTGGACTTATCATTGTGAATTCAGAAATCTTTGACGGCTCAGAGGTTCTGTCGAACTTGAGAGCGAACAGAGCATCCGAGTGAAGAGATTTTTGAGAAATACGAGTTTCAGAGCTGTAGCAACTGCGCGTGCGAGCTAAAACGTTTAAGAGAGTCTGTTTTGGAGAAATACACCATCTGGGGTCGTTAGGTATCGGCTATCATTGTGTTTGTCTCCGGTTTTCCATGCGTGATCGATCCGTTAAGCCACTAACAAGGATTTCACACTCGTTGGACGACGTCGCGTCAATATCAAATCTGTGATACAGGTGACCTTACAAGGTCTTAGAGTTATTCTCATGTTAGCAAGACAGCGGTGACATGTCTGTACTTACGTACAACAAAGTGACTTATCTTGCTAGTTCAAGTCAAAACAACAGTGACAGGTCTGTACTTACATACAACAAAACGACTCGTTTTGACGTCCTTTTGTTTTCAAAACTTTTTCTTTCTTTGATTAAGATGTATTTTGATGAAGCTATACATCCCTAGATAAATTTGCATAACTCATTCGTAGTCATTGTTTGTATGTCTCTAACATAGAAATTAAGACCTTTTGGTCATACATCTAAGTTAGTTACACATAAGACATTGTCTTGATTATTTTATTAGCTTTAAGGAAATTCTTCATGTCTTATGCCTACCAACATATCAGACAAAAATATGTGTATCAGTTAGATTTTATGGTGCATTATGTGTGAAAGCTTAACACTTAGAGTTTGTTAGACTGTGCTAATTTTCGTCACTTTGAACCTATGACTCTAAGGCTTCTCTCATTTTTTAATATTCTCTTTTTTTTTTTTTGAATTTTTTTATGGTTTTCTCTCTTTTTTCTTTTGTTTTTTCAGTTTTAAGTAAAATAAACTGATAAACTAAACTAATAACTTAAACATTTAAAGGAAAGAAATAAAGAAAAAAATCCACTAAGGTCAAGTTACTCCTGATTACGCATGCCATTTAGTTGGACTAACAATTCATAGCGTGACCTATCAAATGCTTTTGTGAAAAGATACGCATTATTGTCTTCTGTTTGAAATTTTACCAGTTTAATCAAGTTTTTCTTAGCACAGTCACGTATAAAATGATGTCTTATGTCTATGTGCTTAGTCTTACTGTGTTTAACTGGATTATTTGTTATGACAATACTTGATTGATTGTCTATCCTAATGGGAGTATGAGTATAAGTCAAACTGTAATGCCGAAATTGTTGTTGAATCCACCGAACCTGTGAACAACAACTACCAGCAACTACATACTCGGCCTCGCACGTTAATACGACTATCAAAGTTTGTTTCTTGCATTGCCAGGATACTTGCCTCCCTCCAAGGACATGACAACCTCCAGTCGTTGACTTTCTGTTCAAGCTACACCCTCCATAGTCTGAATCCGTGTAAGCCTCCAATTCCAGATCTCCATCAGCATGATACCAAAGTCCCAGCTTCGGTTTCGACTTCAGCTATCTCAGAATCCGCTTCACGGCTTTCATATGCATCTCATTTGGATTAGCTTGAAACCTGGCACAAATACACACAACAAACATTATATCAGGTCTAGAAGTAGTTAAACACATAAGTGACCCGATCATGGCCCTATATAAATTCGGATCTACATTAGTATCACTATCTGTACCCGGTCCGAGATTATGATTCACTTGAATCAGAGTACTGAAATCTGTGGTAAGCTTTGCTCCTTCCATCCCGAAGCGCTCTAAAATGTCGTAGACATACTTCTTCCGATAAATAAACATTCCATCTTTCCTTTGTACAACTTGTAAACCGAGAAAAAAATTCAGCTCTCTCATAGCACTCATCTCAAACTTAGACTTCATGACCTTTTCAAAATCCTTGCACATTTTCTTGTTTGACGACCTGAAGATGATGTCGTCCACGTACACTTGTACCAGTATAAAGTCTTCACCTTTCCTTTTAACGAATAGTGTACTATCAATTCTCCCTCTCTCAAACCCATTGTCTAAGAGGTGAGTTGACAGTGTCTCATACCATTGCCCGATGCAATCCATACACCAACTTGGGATCAGTAAACCCTGCCGGTTGCTCGACATACACCAACTCCTTCACCTTTCCGTACAAGAAGGCACTCTTGACGTCAAGTTGATATACCTTAAACCCTTTGAAGGACGCAAAAGCCAGAAATAATCGAATCGCCTCAAGCCTCGCCATTGGTGCAAACGCTTCGTTATAGTCTATCCCTTCTTCCTGGTTGAACCCTTTTACCACGAGTCTTGCCTTGTTATGAGTAACTATGCCTCGATCACCCCGTTTGCATTTAAAGACCCATTTGGTCCCTATAGCAACTTCTCCTCAAGGCAACGACACTAACTCCCACACTTTAAGCTTTCTGAATTGTGAGAGTTCCTCTTGCATAGCTTCAACCCAAGAATTGTCTTTCATAGCCATTTGCACATTCTTTGGCTCTACTTGTGAAATGAAACACAAGTATAAACACGTGTGAAACGCCTCAGAGTCGTTGATCACCGATAACAGCATTGTGTTACTATTCACACTACTCCTAGTTCTCACACCGGCATGTGGATTCCCTATGACACCCTCAATTGGATTATCCTTATTTATTCATGACGTCTCAATTTCATCGACTTGAAGATTATCTCCCAAATTCGATCCTATTTCACCTATTGGGGGTATGACTTCAAACGGAATAACTTCTTCCTCATGATCACTATCTTTGGAGGTAGAATTACTTGTCTGATTCTCATCCGTAGGTAATTCAGGTTCATTATCTGCTGGAGACCCATCTTCTGTTGTTGTAGTCTCAGATGTTGATGGAATGCTTGATTTTGGAAAACCTCTACCCTCGTTGTTGAGATTCAGTGATGAGAAGTCAGTTTCCACCGATCCTACATTTCCACTAAACGGTATGTTAAATAATTCAAACACAGATTCATAATTAAATAACCATTCTGGACCAGTTCGGGGTTCTTGTGAATAACTTGTTACGTCAATGTTAAACACAATTTCTACCCTACCATTTGTTTTGTTAAACACTCTCTTGTTTGGTAAATTGGTAACATAACCTAGGAAGTATCCTTCGTCAGCCTTTTCAAAAAACTTAGGTTGATGTTTTGTTTTCAATAAAGTACATGGTACCCAAAAAGTTTCAAAGCCAGTTAAATTCGGTGGTCTTTTATTCAGAACTTCATAACAGGTTTTGTTCAGTGATTTAACATTAAAGACCCTATTTAATACATGATAGGCGGTATTCACCGACTCCCTCCAAAACATGGTAGGAAGCTTTGAATCTGAGAGCATGGTCCTTGCTGCCTCAATCAAAGTCCTGTTCTTACGTTCTGCCACCTAATTTTGTTGTGGCTCATAAGGTGCACTAATATGATGCACTATGCCTTTAGTTAGGCAATATACACCAATTACGGTATTCCTAAACTCTATTTTGTTATCACTCCTAATACGTTTTACCCTTGTCCCATATGAGTTCTCGACTTGGTCTAAGAACCCAATCAGTGTGCCTGCTATTTCGTCCTTTGTACCTAAAAAGAAAACCCAAGAGAAACGTGGGTAATCATCAGTATTAACTAAACAAAACCAACTACCACCTATACTCCTTTTGTTGATTGGACCGAAGAGATCCATATGCAGCAAATCGAAGGTGGATGCGATAGAGTTTTGAGTCTTTGACTTGTTTGACTTCTTGTTTTGTTTTCCTTTCTTGCACGGTACACACTTGTCTTCGACTGAAAACTCTTCAGTGGAACACCTTGAACAAGGCCATTTTTCGTGATGTAGTTCATCTTCCTTAGGTGCAAGTATGCCATGCGTCTGTGCCACAGTAAATGATACAAAACCCTTGTTCCCTCCCTTGAAGTCAGTAGACTTCTTTCCCCAGTCATGTGACGAGAGCAACCACTGTGACAAACCATTTGTTGTTAAGACCTGTAGTTAGCTCCTGCACATGAAAGAAAACAAGTTAGTTATCACGGGGAACCCATGCCATGACTGACTTGGTGATACCATTCATCCACATACTTGAACTCTTTCAAATACTCATATCTTCTTTCAGGTGACTTGGGTTTTTGATTAAGAACTTGTTGTGGTGCTGAGTGATTAACATTTACTCCTGGCCATTGGGTTGTCATTTCTAGTTGAGCCCTAGAATAATTTCTATTATAGTGCATTTCATTGTTATATCCCTGGGCTCTACCAGGTGTCTGTTGTCTATTAGGGGTATGTGACCTAACTGGAGTGTAAGTCCTCCTAGGTGTTGTACTCCTATAGATTTGTTGTGGTCCTGACCTAGATTGACTAGGGACTCTATTCGGTGAATTATTCATTCTGTCTGACCGTCACCGGTATTTGTTTAGCAGTTACCCTAGGTGTTGCATTCAGGTTCTTCTCAGTATGTTGAGAACTACTTGTACTAGCAATACTAGGTGCTGATTTTGAGGCTGGTTGGTCTGGCTTCCCTACTGTCGGTGTAGACTCTATTTTCTTATAAGGACAGCTAGATAAAACATGACCTTTCTAATGACATCTGAAGCACGACATCTTATCAATTGGCTTCTTATAAGTACCCTTAGACTTAGGAGTCTCACTAGTGTCATGTTTTTTTATGCTCAACTATAGTGTTTACAACCTCTTGATGTTTATCACTTATAGTTTTTGCTTCTTCTAGTTTAGTGTCACTAGTAGACTGCACAAACTTAACTTTCTTAATCTTAGGGGTTGTAGCTGACACCTTAGTTGAATTTACCTTTTCGAGTTCAGTTACAGTTGCTACCTCTGATTCAACCGTTTCTGTGGTCTTATCCTTAGGTTGAGGCACATAGTTATTGTTGAACGGTGGAGGACTTTCCTGATAACCTAGGCACACTGGTTTCTTAGACTGCCTCTGAGCTTTTAAGATTTTGCCTAGATTTAGGGATGAGTTCCTAAACTTTTAAAGTTTGCTATTGGTCTCTGCAACCATAACTCTAGATTCAGCTAGTTCTACATCTTTAAGGGTGAGTTCTTTGGTCAAAGATTCGACATGCTCATACATTAGTTCTAACCTGACACATTGCTCACTCAACTTGTCTTTTGAAACTATCACATCCTGATAACCTGCTTTCATTTTGGCCCTTAAATCCTCCTTAATATCTAGAAGACTAGCATTATCAGATTTTAGTGATTGGACTTGAGCTATCATGGTGTTATGTGTCTCTCGAACTAAATTTAATCTATCATTTAATGTAGCACATAAGACGCATAAATCATGAAACGTAGAAAAGTTAAGAGTTACCTTTTTGCGATCCGATTCCGCATTAGCCATTTGAGCTGCAAACTCCAGAATGGTTTGCTCCTCTGACTTTTCCACAAACAAAGGCATTGATTCTGACTGCTGGGTGTCCTCTGTTTCTTCTTCAGCTCTTCCCCCCCGGTCTCAGTTACCTCAGCCATAAAAGCTCTGGCATTCGACTCTGGGTGAGTGCTCCAATCATATCTTTCATCTAGCTGTCTGTTGGATAACACATTTATTAACAGACAAGCTATTGCTACTTGATTCCCAGAACCACTAGAGTGCTATCTTCCTAGCATCTGATTCTGATAATTTTCAACCTTTGGTCGTTGACACTCTCTGGCAAAATGTCCCAATCCTTGACAATTGTAGCACTTTACCTTTGACTTGTCAAAACCAATGTTGTCGCTTACACTCAGATTCCTACCCGTCCTCTTCATAAATCTCTTGACCCTTTGCGCCACCATGGCCAGTTGCCATTGTAGGTCCATCTGTTCCAAGTCATCCGGATTTATCTGATCGTAGTCCTCTTCCCACAGAGTTGGATCGTTTATTTTGCCTTGAACGCAGTTTCCGTAAGCTGCGACAAACGAAGCTAGAAGATTTAGATGATCTTCAGCTGATTTTGCGCGTATAGGAATCTTGGTATAGCCTTGAGAAGTAGATGCTGAGAGTTGTGGTTTTTCTTCCGTTTTAGAAAACCCTAAGAATGCTCTGTTACTAGATTCTTCTGCCTCAACTGGTATTGGCACTTCTCCAGAAAAGAATGTTGTGGCCCCTGACTTCGGTTCACTAGAAGTTGACAACTTTGATTTCTCAAAGTACATTTCCGGATCTTGTACTTGATCAAATTCACGTTCCTTCTTCTGCAACTTAAAGTTGTAGCCCCTTAGCGTTCCAATGACCTTTTCCAGAGTGAGAGCAACATATTTGTCTTCATCATGCTTTATCAGTGCAGTGTACATCTCCCACTTAGCAGGTAAAGCATCCAGAAGCTTTTCAATCTTTTCAGTTTCTTGATATTCAACACTGTGATTATCAAGTTCAGTCAGCAGATGATAGAATCTAGTTATTGTTTCATCCAAGGACTCATTCTTCAGCGCCTTGATATAGTAAACTGCTGCTTCAACATCTTCGTTCTCCCCTTACGTACCTTGGATTTTCCTCACACCACTTCTCTAGAGCATCCCAAAGCTCTTTAGAAGTCCTGTGATTTCTAAGTGTGTGTAGGATCTCCTGAGGTAATGCCATTCTTATAGACGAAAAAGCTCGGTTTTCGGCCTCATAAAGCTTATTGTCGTCATCTTTCATGTTCTGATACGTCAAAACTTTTAAACGGCCTTCAAGCTCTTGCGTTGGAGGAACGTATCCCTCGTCGATGCATATCCACATACACATGTCGTTAAATCTTGCGAAGTCCGCAAATCTGTCCTTCCACCAGTAGTAATCTTGCAATTTCATCAGCTTCGATGGAGAATTAGCTTTCCCAACCTCATGGTCGATTTCCAAAAATTTGTGCAAAGTCGACATTATTTTAAAATTTTTTGTTTTCGAACTTAAACTATTTAATTTAAAAATGAATTTAAAAAATATCTTTCGAACTTATTCAAGTTCGAATAATTTTAAATTTAAATTCATTTTGTAAATTATATTCGAAATGTTTTAAGTTCGAACGCAACAAGTTTGAAAGCCTGCAAGTTCGAGAAACCCTAAATGTTCTGACAAATTCGAACCAAATCAAGTTCGAGAAACCTTTCCTACGAACTTCTAACAAGTTCGAATCAAATCAAATTCGAAAACCAACTAAGTTCGAATCCCAGCAAGTTCGAATCCTCTAACAACTTCGAATGTTCTGACAAGTTCGAAACCAAGTTTAATTCGAAAAACCCTAAAACAAATTCGTGAGGAGCGTATTCTGACAAGTTCGAAGAACCCTAATACCCCTTAAGTTCGAGCGCCGCAAGTTTGAGAAACGGCCAAAAATTCGATTTTTTTCAGGATTTCAGATTAAACCAATGTTTTTAATATTAAAAACACTGATTTTGACAAAAAAAAAAAGAACTAATATGAAATTTTCCCGTAACCTTGCTTGTAGAACTCTGAAAACTTTGAAAATGTGTGATTTATCTGGTAAAAACGTCAAGAAACCAAAGAATGTTTGTAAAAACACGAAGAACACTCGTTATGGCTCTGATACCACTTGTAAGGTCACCTCTGTCACAATTCTGATCTTGAAGTGACGTCGTCCAACGAGTGCGGAATCCTCGTTAGTGGCATAACAGACCGATCACACATGGAAAACCGAAGACAAACACAATGATAGTCGATACAACTAACGACCCCACACGGTGTATTTCTCCAAAACAGACTCTCTAAAACATTCTAGCTCGCACGTGCACTTGCTAAAGCTCTGAAACTCGTATTTCTCAAAAGACTCTATTACCCGGATACTTTTTTTGTTCTCAAGTTAGACAGATCCTCCGAGCCTTCAAAGATTCTTGAATTCACAATGATGAATTCATTATATAGCTGATAAGTTTGTGTAGACGCTCCTCACGAACTTATCTTCACCTGCTAGAACTTATCTTCACCTGTTAGAACTTATTTCTAGAACTTATCCCTAGAACTTATCTCTAGAACTTATCCCTAGAACTTATTCTAGAACTTATTCCTAGAACTTGTCTCTAAAACTTGTTCTAGAAATTATTCCTAGAACTTATCATGCAAATGAAGATATCATGCATAATGAATAATAAAACTAGACTGTTGTCGTCACACCGGAAGTACAAACAAGTATGATGACTCCGATAATGAGGAAAAAGGTCAAACCATTTTAATGATTGAGGGAGTTGAGAAAGAATTTGAGATACCAGATGATGATGATATGTTTGACTTAAATGATATATCTCTAAGAGAAGAAAGGTTAGAGGAGGAGGAAGATCTGGTTCAAGAAATTTTGAAGGATGATGTACCGACACCAACGGTTGAAAAGCCTTTGGTGACAGTTACAGTCAAAGAAGAATTGGATCCCTTTCCGATTGAAAACGTGATGCCTCCTGCAATGAAAAAGCTGAATGAAGTGGAGCTTATGGATAAATATTTCAATTATTACATTTTAGCTGATGAATCTCAAAGGCAACATCAGTTGAGGTTTGCAGTTCAGGAGGTAGTTCATAAAGAAATAAATGAAATGCTAACATTGCTAAATGAGGATGAAGTGAGAAATAAAAAGATTAAAGTGTTGGATTTGTCGGCTAAGCAAAATGCAGAATACATCAAAAAGAGAAACAAGCTTCCGTTCTTAGAAGATCATCTTGAAAAGAAGATTTTTTGCAAGAATCAAGCACCATGTACATTCTTGAAACTTTTCAAAGTCTTAGAGCCGAATATGCCAAATTTGGTGAATTATGCCAGTTTTCTACAAAACAAAGCTCAACCAGTTGAAAAAGGTCAGACGTGAATTTAGAATAGTAGATCTGGTGAAGATTGAAAAGGATCGATTTGTGAGAGTATTTTATCCTACATTCACCGTGAGAGATCTGATGGGAACGCATATGTCTTCACTGAAGCTGATATGTTTGGTATGAATTTGGTGGATATTGAAGATCTTTTTGACGAATTGTGCAGAAATAAAAGGGATGAAAATTGTAGATTTGCACTAAAGACGTTGTTTCACTTTATGCACACCAAACTGGTGCTAATGTCTGTGCAAGATCTGCAAATTGGTGTTGAGAGAGGTATGAGTAAGATCAATATCACTGCGCCTAATTGTTTTATCAAGTACATGGAGAATTTAAAAGAATTTCAAGTAGTAATGGCTAGACACCCCGTTGTGATTTACAAAGACAAAGATCAAAAGCTAAGAGCTATGCGGAGTGTAGAGCTGAACAAATTTTGTGATGGGACATTACATAAAGTGTTGACAGGCTTGAAAGGTATACTAACTGCTAACAAGAAGAGAGAGACAAAGAAGGGTGCTTTAAATGTTAGTGACAGAAAATTGATAGTGGAGTTTATTTCAAAGATTGAATGGAGGTTAGCAAATAGAATGAGTATTCGTCGATTCGAGATGAAGCTTGGGCTAACAAACTGAAGACTGATTATCATTCATCAAAGGGGGAGATTGTTGGATATTATTTAGTTGATGAAAAATATTAAGTCTAAGGGCTTTTTTGTAAATACTCATTAGTTTCAATTGTAAATATAAATAGAAAAATGGTTACTGTAGTTGATACTTTTAACTTTCATTTTGCACGGAATTCCATAGCAAGGAATTAGGGCTACAGTACTCGTGTTCTTCATTTTGTAATTCCTGAGTTGTGAAATACAAATCATTCTGTTAGTGTTTCTTTATTGTTCTTAATTGTTTAATCTGTGTTTGTGATTGATTAAATTGAATATATCAAACTTATCAACAAACTTTCAAAAGAACATTCGAGTTTGTTAACACTTTCATTCGAGTTTGTTTAAAACTTCCATTCGAGTTTGATTAAACCAAAATCAAGTGAAATTCAATTTGATTCGAGTTTTATCATACAATATTCAAGTTTAATCAAACACAATTAAAGTTGATTCGAGTTTAATGACTCTTCATTCGAGTTGATTAACTTGTCATTCGAGTTTCATTGTCTTGTCATTCGAGTTTCATTAACTTGTGATCCGAGTTTTATTACTAACTCTTCGAGTTTGATCACTTTAGATTCGAGTTTCATATGGATTCATTCGAGCTTTACCCTTCATCATTCGAGTTGATCCATTCTTTGTTCGAGTTTCACAACTCTTTCATTCGAGTTTGATCCCTTGACATTCGAGTTTCACTCTTCTTAATTCGAGTTTAATCATATTTGATACAAGTTTGATCATTCATTCAGTGTTCAGTCAAAATCAATCAAATTCCATTAAAAGATTTGGAAGATTCTGTTTAATCATTCACAATGTCGAAAGATGCACTAGCTATGGGTTCGGAAACCAAATCTCATATTCTCTACAGAGGTGAGTATGTTCACTGGAGGGAACGGTTTTTGGAATTTATCAGATTCCATGACCTATCTGAGGACATGTTGAAATCCCTGATAGAGGGACCAGCAACATTTCTTGAAACAATTCCAGCTGTCCCAAATGGTAATCCTCCAATACCGGAGAGAACTGTAGAGGTCACCAATCTGAATGACGCACAGAAACGAAGAAAGCTGGGAGACAAAACTGCCAGAAAGCTCTTACTAATTTCTATTCCGAAGGATATATATATATATATATATATATATATATATATATATATATATATATATATATATATATATATATATATATATATATATATATCATTCTGACAAATACAAGCAACGCCAAATCCATCTGGGATGAGGTGTGTAGACTTATGCATGGTTTAGACAAAGCAGCTACGAATAGAGTGAGAAACAGTCTGATGACTTTTAAAAATCTTAGAGCGAGAGAATGGAGTGACAAAATCGAATCTGGATATAAATGTCAAATTCCCGAATGTGCTTAATCCGGAATGGGATAAATATACCATGATCATATCTAGTAGACTAAAGAGATTGACGATATGGATTTCCATATGGTGTTTGAGAACCTTAACAACTATCAAGAAGTTGTTTTAAGGAAAATGTCTGGAAAGAAACAAGCAGAAAGGGCAACAATTGATCCTCTGGCTCTCCTTGCGGATAAGAAATACAAGTATAAATTGAAAAAGGTGAAGCGGGTCCTTTTGAGCAGTAGTTCATTAGAATAAGAATCAACATATTCTTCAGCTGACTCCGAGATATAGAAGATGAAAAAGCATATGGCCTTACTGACAAAGGCATTCCAGATGAAGTTTTATTGCAAACCGACAAATAACAAGATGCGATACAAGACAGGCTCCAGGAAATATGAAAAGAGAGATAAGTATGAAAAATCTGGAGAGAGCAGTCGGAAAAAGGCTAAAAAATATGAGAAGACTGATAAATCGGCTAAAAAGATGTCGATCAGAAATGTTATAATTGTGGCAAACCAGGCCACTTTGCCAGAGAATGCAGATTGCCAAATGTTAAGAATTCTAATTATTACACTCGGAAGGCACTGCTGGCAAAAGAAAAGGAGGCTGGTAAGGCATTAATGGCTGAGGACGATCACTGGCTGCAACTGTCTGAAGATGAGAAGACATTCTGAACGAAGACGCTCATATTTTCCTGAAATCAGAAGTGTTTAATGAATTTGAATTGAGTGAGTTTGCTATGTTGGCTGAGGATGAGGTTTGGTTAGGCCTGACTGATGATAAAGCTGAACAACCAAAAGATTCTAATTCTCACAACGAACTAAGCGAGGATATGGCGTTAATGGCCACAGGAGAAGCAGGCTGCAGTAAAGATCAAGCAGATGACGGATCAGAATCAGATGCCTTAGACAACTCAGGGACACCCGGGTACAATCTAATTCTGATTTTGATGATGATAACTCCTGTGTGCTAGAACAGATGCTTACTCAGATGACTTACATGCTAAAAAGATTTGAAAAATCATTAAAAGCCGAAAAGAAAAATGTCCATTCCTTGGAAAATAAATTAAGACAAGAACATGCTTTAGTATCAGATTTTTCCAAGGATAAGGCATTACCATTAAAATTAGTTTCTGATTTGCAAGATAAATACAAAGAAATTGAAGCTGAGAATCAAAAGTTGAGTAACAATATATCTGACCTAAAAGAAAAACTGAAATTAGCAGAGTTAGAATCATCTAGTTATTCTGTAAAATATCATTCAATCTCTGATGAAAGAACAAAGTTATATGAGAAAATCAAATCCTTGAAAGGCGAGTTCATTAAAAGAGGTCAAACGGATCAAACAATCCATTTAACTCAACCAAAAGATACCGAATTTTATAACTCAAAATCAGGTATTGGTTGGACAAATCCTAAATATCTAACAAAAGCTATTTCCACTTCACAAACTCTTTATGATGTTAGATATATGAATTTGGGATTGAAAATGGTGTTTATGAAAGCATTAGACGAGATAGAATTTGGTGAAGATTTGAAAAGATTGAGGAATGATAAAATGAAAAATACTTTGGACTATAACAAGTTAAATGACAATTATCAAAATTCATGCATTTCAGAAGAGTATATTAAGATTTATTCTGATAAAGATTTTTCTGAAAATACTACTTCCACTCAAAAGCCATATATTCCAAATATAATTCTTGAAAAGATTAATTTTGGAAATGAAAAATTCCAGGCTGAACTTAAAGATTTGGAAATAAAACTGAAGAACCAGCCTGATAGCAAAACACAACCAGACCAGAAACCTTCAATTCAACCTGATTCTATCAATTCTCAAAAGGAATTTGATCTGTACATGAACTCTGATTTTAACTCATTGGAGGAAATGTTTGTTAAGATAGATGAATTCATTAAGTCACTCCATGAAAAACAATCTGATAAACCCAAAGAACCTGTAAGTATTTTTAAAAGAATACCTACAGCTTCTATGGTTAAATCAGCATCTTCACCTATTTTACATAAGGAAAAGGAGAAAACAAAAGTTACTTTTGTTAATCTAAAATTTGAAAAAGGTGAATCCTCTTCATCAAAGAATACAATTGCAAAGAAAGGAAAAGCTTCAGAAGGTAAGAAAATTTTACAGAGTATAACTGATTCTAAATCGACTAATTTGTGTTCTTCTATTATGTCAGATATTTCTGTGAAAAGAACATCTAAGCTAATTTGGAGAAAGAAGCAAGTTGCAAATAAAAAGAAGAATTTTAGACAAGAATGGAGAGTGAAAGAGAATTCTGTTACAGATAGGATTAGATCCATAGATAATTCTGTCTGTAATAAAACTTCTGTTAAATATTGTTCTAAATACTCTCGTGTTGAATTGCTTTCTTTAAATTCTGTCAATTGCCATGTGTTGAATGATAAATATGTGCATAAATTGGATAAGTTTACCTAATAGTATAATTAGGGTTATATAGATCATGTTATAAACTTGACATTAATATGCCAGACTTGAAACTGAATTGCAGGAACCAACCGGTTTGACAGAGTAAATTGGACGGCTTAATTAGTTAAGCACTAATTGACTAAGTTACATTGCTCAGGACTACTGTGAGTGACAGATTACATTAAGTACATGCATATGTTTCAATATTTATTGGTGATTGTTACTGAATTGTATTGAAACATCTGCTATTGCTGCCTGTTTCTTGAATACTTTATTGTATGATAGGAACTTACTTTTAACACTGTTGAAATTAGATACCTGATATGCCTTGGATTGCATGTTCACTTTTACTTTCTATGTAAATACTTAACATGCTTGCTGATTACTTGTTGCTGATACATATGCATCTGCATACTCCATTTACTGTTCTTATCGAATGTGAGATCTCCATTCACAGGAAGGAATTCTGCAGATTCCTTTCCTATCTGATCGTTCCATACGTTTCACGTAGGGGATGGGGCTGGACGATGGTGGAAATCAATTACGAATCCCATGTCTGATGCAATGGAGAAATCCATTAATTGGGACCAATTGAAAATTCATTTGAAAGAGAAATACTGCCCCCAGGATGTCAAACGCCAAATGGAGAAAACTCTGCTATCATTTCAGCAAGGTACAAGGTCTGTGACAGACTATGAGCTGGAATTCACCAGGCTCTCATTGTTATCTTATCAGCCTGTCGATACTGATGAAAGGCGAAGGGATCTATTTGTGGATGGTCTGGATAGAGAAATACGAAAGTTTGTGAAATCCGGTAGACAGAGAAGTTATATAGAGGCGGTTGAAATTGCTAGGGTAAGTGAGCTTGATATCTATCCTGAGCGAGCATGTCCTTATATTGCTAAATCTAGTAAGGAAGAAAAATATGAGAGATCTGGGAGGGAGAGGGTGGAAAAGAAGAATGAAAGTTCAAGGAAAAGAGATAAGCAGTCTTCTAAGAAGGCTAAATCATATGCTGTGACCTCAACGCAACGGTCTGCTTGTCCTCGCTGCAAGCAAATTCATGAAGGAAAAGGTGATCCTGCATTTGTCAAGTGCTACTGCTGTAGACAGAATGGTCACGACTAGTCAGAATGTCCCAAGCGCAGTGAGGCTTGCCGTAACTGCATCACAGTGGGGCATCATGCTAAAGACTGTACTCGGCCCCGATTTGTTCCTCCGTCTGCATCTTCACCCCAGCAATCGGTTAAGGGTTCTTCTGCTCCGAGGAATCAACAAAGGTCCATTCAGATGACAGCCGAAGAGGCAAACGAAACTGCTGATGTCGTCACCGGTACATTTCATTTCAACAATATACCTGCTTTAATCCTATTTGACTCTGGTTCTAATCTGTCATTTGTTTCCGAAAAGTTTGCTAATCAGTTTGATTTTGCTCCGGTAATGTTATTTGTACCTTTAGACATAGAAACTGCTAGCTCAAGCTTTGTGTCTGTAAATAGAGTCTTTCATTCTTGTAACTTGTAATTGATGACCTCTCCTCGGACATTGACTTGATACCGATGCAGATCAGAGAGTTCGACGTTATTATAGGAATGGACTGGCTCATGATGAATAATGCTGAAATCCTTTGTGCCAAAAGGATAATTAGAATTAGAACCCCCGAATGAAGTGAACGTTACGTTTTTGGCGATAGAAAAACTCGAGATTTAGGTTTCATTTCGGTAATGAAAGCCCAAAAGTGCCTAACAAAAGGTTGTTCCGCTTATTTGGCATACGCCATAGATGCTAAGGAAGTTAAAAAGACCGTGTCTGATGTACCTGTAGTTCAGGAATTTCCTGATGTATTCCCGGATGACATCTCTGGATTGCCACCAGATCGACAAATTGAATTCCATATCGATCTTGTACCGGGTGCAGCTCCAATCGCAAAAGCTCCTAACCAACTTGCTCCTAATGAAATGAAGGAGATGATGAGCCAGTTACAGGAATTACTGGAAAAAGGGTTTATCCGTCCGAGTACTTCTCCTTGGGGTGCTCCGGTTCTATTTGTTAAAAAGAAGGATGGTACCTTTCGCATGTGTATCGATTATCGAGAGCTAAATAAAGTAACTATTAAGAACCGCTACCCACTGCCTAGAATTGAAGACTTCTTTAATCAACTGCAAGGGGCTAGCTATTACTCGAAGATTGATCCTCGATCTGGATATCATCAGCTCAAGGTATTTGAATCCGACGTTCCATAAACTGCATTTCGCACTCGTTATGGCCATTTTGAATTCCTAGTAATGTCGTTCGGTCTCACAAATGCCCCGGCCGCATTTATGGACCTCATGAATAGGGTATGTAGACGAATGTTGGACAAATCAGTTATAGTCTTCATTGATGACAATTTAATTTACTCTAAGTCTGAATCTGACCATGCGATGCATTTACGAGAATTGCTAGAATTGTTACGTAAAGAGCGACTCTACGCAAAATTCTCCAAATGTGAATTCTGGTTACGCCAGGTGCAATTTTTGGGACACGTTGTCTCAGGTGATGAAATTGCTGTGGATCCCTCGAAAGTAGATGAGGTTTAGAAATGAAGCACCGAAAAACGTATCCGAAATTCGAAGTTTCTTGGGATTAGCAGGTTATTACCGAAGATTTATCCGTGATTTCTCCAAGATTGCGGTACCTTTAACTAGCCTGACAAAGAAATAAGTTAAGTTTGAATGGAATGAATCTCAAGAACGAGCCTTTATAGTGATGCCTCAAAGATGGGATTAGGCTGTGTGCTGATACAACGGGATAAAGTAATTGCCTACGCATCAAAGCAACTAAAGGCGCACGAAAAGAATTATCTGACGCATGATTTGGAGCTTGCAGCCGTAACCGTTGCATTGAAGATTTGGCGGCATTATCTGTATGGGACTAGATGCAAATTATTTACAGATCACAAAAGTCTGAAGTACATATATGACCAGAAAGAACTGAATAAGCGACAAAGGCGATCCATGGAATTGATTAAAGACTATGACTGTGAGATCCGCTACCATCCAGGTAAAGAAAACATAGTAGCAGATGCCTTAAGCCGCAAATCCGGACAAAACCATTATATCCGATGTTATGCCTTGACTTCTGTCGTTTTGGAGTCTGCTCTGCCTGAGTTGATAATTGTCGCTCAAACCGAAGCCATTCGGGATGAGAACCTGAAACCCGAACGCTTGGTCAATTATGTGACCAAACTGACTCTTGACAATCGTGGTCTTAGACGGTTCATGAATAGAATATGGGTTCCCAGATTAGGAGGTGTTCGTGATCAGATTCTGTCGGAGGCTTCTATGTCGAAATTTGCAATACATCCTGGTTCTACTAAAATGTATCAAGATTTGAGGACGCAATATTGGTTGCCTGGAATGAAGAAGAATGTAGGTTGATATGTAGAAAATTGCATGACTTGCTTACAAGTCAAATCTGAACATCAGAAGCCGTTTGGGGAACTACAACCATTGCCAATCCTGGAATGGAAGTGGGACCATATAACCATGGACTTTGTGAGAAAGCTGCCCAGGACTAAACAGAATCATGACTCTATAGTAATAGTGGATTGACTCTCTAAGTCAGCACATTTCCTTCCCATACGTGAAGATGAACGTCTTGAAAAGTTAGCTGAATTGTACATGAAAGAAATCGTGACTAGACATGGTGTTCCATTGTCTATTGTATCAGACCGTGACAGCAGATTTACTTCTCGCTTTTGGAAGGCCTTTCAGATTGAACTAGGTACTGAACTCGAGATGAGCACCGCTTATCACCCAAAAACTGATGGGCAAAGTGAGAGAACGATTTTGACTTTGGAAGATATGCTACGCGCTTGTGTAATTGATCTCGGTGGAAATTGGGATACTCATCTTCCGTTTGTAGAATTTGCTTATAACAATAGTTATCACTCGACTATTGGCATGCTTCCATATCAGCTTTTGTACGGACGACGATGCCGAACTCCAACCTGTTGGAGGGAAACAGGTGAACGTCCGATCTCAGGACCAGCCATTTTGCAAGAAGCCCACGACCAGCTACAGTTGATTCGACAGCGGATACAGACCTCTCAAAACAGACAAAAGAAGTACCATGATCGAAGGCATAAACCAATTGTGTTTGAGGTTGGAGATAAAGTGTTGTTGAAAGTCTCGCCAAGAAATGGGATATTAAGGTTCGGCAAACGGGGGAAGTTGAGCCCTCGATTTGTTGGTCCTTTCGAAATTCTTGAGCGTGTAGGATTGCAAGCCTACAGATTAAGATTGCCTGTCGAAATGTCTGGGATTCATGACGTATTTCACGTTAGTAATCTTCGTAAGTGCTTAATTGACGCTGAAGCTGTGATTTCTTGGAAGGACGTGCAAATTGATGAACAGCTGAGATACGAGGAAGAGCCTGAGCGTATAATCGACCAAAAGATTTCGTAGTTGCGCAACAAGGAAATTCCAATATTGTTAGTCCAATGGAAATACCATAAAGGATCTGCGCAAACATGGGAGCGAGAAGACGAGATTAGGCAAAAATATCTAAGTTATTCCTGTCTTCGTCGATTCCGAGGACGGAATCAATTTAACGGGGGAAGTTTGTAACAACCCGTAATTTATTAAATATAAATTACAGCATCAAACCTGGAGTATTTAAATGATTTTGTCTAAAATATCTGATTTTTTAGCTAAATTTTAGGAGTTCACCATTTTTACTCTTAATGAATCTGACTTGCATTTTCAGATGCAAATAATAGTAAGGATGTTCTAGTTTTGCTAGAATTATCTTTTTAAACTAATTTTATTCATTTTAATCCATTTTGTCATTTTCAAGTCTTTAATTTGTCAATTAGCTAATGTTAATTATTAAATTTATTAAATTTATTTCAGCTAATTTGGGCAAGTTTTCATAATTAATTATAACTTAATATAATTAACCATCTATAATGCATGTTTTCAGTTAGTTACTAATATTTTAGACAAAATCATTTAAATACTCCAGGTCTGATGTTGTAATTTATATTTAATAAATTACGGGCTGTTACAAACTTCCCCTGTTAAATTGATTCCGTCTTCGGAATCGACCAAGACAGGAATAACTTGGATATTTTTGCCTAATCTCGTCTTCTCGCTCCCATGTTTGCGCAGATCCTTTATGGTATTTCCATTGGACTAACACCATTGGAATTTCCTTGTTGCGCAACTTCGAAATCTTTTGGTCGATTATACGCTCAGGCTCTTCCTCGTATCTCAGCTGTTCATCAACTTGCATGCCCTTCCAAGAAATCACAGCTTCAGCGTCAATTAAGCACTTACGAAGATTACTAACGTGAAATACCTCATGAATCCCAGACATTTCGACAGGCAATCTTAATCTGTAGGCTTGCAATCCTACACGCTCAAGAATTTCGAAAGGACCAACAAATCGAGGGTTCAACTTCCCCCGTTTGCCGAACCTTACTATCCCTTTTCTTGGCGAGACTTTCAACAACACTTTATCCAACCTCAAACACAATTGGTTTACGCCTTCGATCATGATACTTCTTTTGTCTGTCTTGAGAGGTCTATATCCGCTGTCGAATCAACTGTAGCTGGTCGTGGGCTTCCTGCAAAATGGCTGGTCCGTAGATCGGACGTTCACCTGTTTCCCTCCAACAGGTTGGAGTTCGGCATCGTCGTCCGTACAAAAGCTGATATGGAGGCATGCCAATAGTCGAGTGATAACTATTGTTATAAGCAAATTCTACAAACGGAAGATGAGTATCCCAATTTCCACCGAGATCAATTACACAAGCGCGTAGCATATCTTCCAAAGTCAAAATCGTTCTCTCACTTTGCCCATCAGTTTCTGGGTGATAAGCGGTGCTCATCTTGAGTTCAGTACATAGTTCATTCTGAAAGGCCTTCCAAAAGCGAGAAGTAAATCTGCTGTCACGGTCAGATACAATAGACAATTGAACACCATGTCTCGTCACGATTTCTTTCATGTACAATTCAGCTAACTTTTCAAGGCGTTCATCTTCACGTATGGGAAGGAAATAGCTGACTTAGAGAGTCGATCCACTATTACCCATATAGAGACATGATTCTGTTTAGTCCTGGGCAGCTTTGTCAAAAAGTCCATGGTTATATGGTCCCACTTCCATTCCGGGATTGGCAATGGTTGTAGTTCCCCATACGGCTTCTGATGTTCAGATTTGACTTGTAAGCAAGTCATGCAATTTTCTACATATCGACCTACATCCTTCTTCATTCCAGGCCACCAATATTCCGTCCTCAAATCTTGATACATTTTAGTAGAACCAGGATGTATTGCAAATTTCGACATATGAGCCTCCGACAGAATCTGATCACGAACACCTCCTAATCTAGGAACCCATATCCTATTCATGAACCGTCTAAGACCACGATTGTCAAGAGTCAGTTTGGTCACATAATTGACCATGCGTTCGGGTTTCAGGTTCTCATCCCGAATGGCTTCGGTTTGAGCGGCAATTATCAACTCCGGCAGAGTAGACTCCAAAACGACAGAAGTCAAGGCATAACATCGGATATAATGGTTTTGTCCGGATTTGCGGCTTAAGGCATCTGCTACTGTGTTTCCTTTACCTGGATGGTAGCGGATCTCACAGTCATAGTCTTTAATCAATTCCATGGATCGCCTTTGTCGCATATTCAGTTCTTTCTGGTCAAATATATACTTCAGACTTTTGTGATCTGTAAATAATTTGCATCTAGTCCCATACAGATAATGCCGCCAAATCTTCAATGCAAAGGTTACGGCTGCAAGCTCCAAATCATGCGTCAGATAATTCTTTTCATGCGCCTTTAGTTGCCTTGATGCGTAGGCAATTACTTTATCCCGTTGCATCAGCACACAGCCTAATCCCATCTTTGAGGCATCACTATAGACTACAAAATCGTCATTACCCTCAAGTAAGGCCAGAATCGGTGCTTCAATTAGCTTACGCTTCAGAGTCTCAAAGGCTCGTTCTTGAGATTCATTCCATTCAAACTTAACTTCTTTCTTTGTCAGGCTAGTTAAAGGTACCCCAATCTTGGAGAAATCACGGATAAGTCTTCGGTAATTACCCGCTAATCCCAAGAAACTTCGAATTTCGGATACGTTTTTCGGTGCTTCCCATTTCTAAACCGCATCTACTTTCGAGGGATCCACGGCAATTCCATCACCTGAGACAACGTGTCCCAAAAATTGCACCTGGCGTAACCAGAATTCAGATTTGGAGAATTTTGCGTAGAGTCGCTCTTTACGTAACAATTCTAGCAATTCTCGTAAATGCATCGCATGGTCAGATTCAGACTTAGATTAAATCAAAATGTCATCAATGAAGACTATAACTGATTTGTCCAACATTGGTCTACATACCCTATTCATGAGATCCATAAATGCGGCCGGGGAATTTGTGAGACCGAACGGCATTACTAGGAATTCAAAATGGCCATAACGAGTGCGAAATGCAGTTTTCGGAACGTCGGATTCAAATACCTTGAGCTGATGATATCCAGAGCGAAGATCAATCTTCGAGAAATAGCTAGCCCCTTGCAGTTGATCAAACAAGTCGTCAATTCTAGGTAGTGGGTATTCCGTTCTTAATAATTACTTTATTTAGCTCTCGATAATCGATACACATGCGAAAGGTACCATCCTTCTTTTTAACAAATAGAACCGGAGCACCCCAAGGAGAGGTACTCGGACGGATATACCCTTTTTCCAGTAATTCCTGTAACTGGCTCATCATCTCCTTCATTTCATTAGGAGCAAGTCGGTAAGGAGCTTTTGCGATTGGAGCTGCACCCTGTACAAGATTGATATGGATTTCAATTTGTCGATCTGGTGGCAATCCAGAGATGTTATCCGGGAATACATCAGGAAATTCCTGAACTACAGGTACATCAGACACGGTCTTTTTAACTTCCTTCGCATCTATGGCGTATGCCAAATAAGCGGAACAACCTTTGGTTAGGCACTTTTGCGCTTTCATTACAGAAATGAGACCTAAATCTCGAGTTTTTCTATCGCCATAAACGTAACGTTCACTTCCTTCGGGGGTTCTAATTCTAATTATCCTTTTGGCACAAATGATTTCAGCATTATTCATCATGAGCCAATCCATTCCTATAATAACGTCGAACTCTCTAATCCGCATCGGTATCAAGTCAATGTCCGAGGAGAGGTCATCAATTACAAGTTACAAGAACGAAAGACTCTATTTAGAGACACAAAGCTTGAGCTAGCAGTTTCTATGTCTAAAGGTACAGATAACATTACCGGAGCAAAATCAAACTGATTAGCAAGCTTTTCGGAAACAAATGACAGATTAGAACCAGAGTCAAATAGGATAAAAGCAGGTATATAGTTGAAATGAAATGTACCGGTGACGACATCAGCAGTTTCTTTTGCCTCTCCGGCTGTCATCTGAAAGGACCTTGGTTGATTCCTCGGAGCAGAAGAACCCTTGACCGATTGCTGGCGTGATGATGCAGACGGAGGAATAAATCGGGGCCGAGTACAGTCTTTAGCATGATGCCCCACTGTGATGCAGTTACGGCAAGCCTCACTGCGCTTGGGACATTCCGACATGTCGTGACCATTCTGTCTACAGCAGTAGCACTTGACAAATGCAGGATCACATTTTCTTTCATGAATTTGCTTGCGGCGAGGACAAGCAGACCGTGGCGTTGAGGTCACACCATATGATTTAGCCTTCTTAGAAGACTGCTTATCTCCTTTCCTTAAACTTTCATTCTTCTTTTCCGCCCTCTCCCTCCCAGATTTCTCATATTTTTCTTTCTTACTAGATTTAGCAATAAAAGGACATGCTCGCTCAGGATAGATTTCAAGCTCACCTACCCTAGCAATTTCAACCGCCTCTATATAACTTTTCGGTCTACCGGATTTCACAAACTTCCGTATTTCTCTATCCAGACCATCCACAAATAGATCCCTTCGCCTTTCATCAGTATAGACAGGCTGAAAATATAACAATGAGAGCCTGGTGAATTCCAGCTCATAGTCTGTCACAGACCTTGTACCTTGCTGAAATGATAGCAGAGTTTTCTGCATTTGGCGTTTGACATCCTGTGGGCAGTATTTCTCTTTCAGATGAATTTTTATTGATCCCAAGTAATGGATTTCTCCATTGCATCAGACATGGGATTCGTAATTGACTTCAACCATCGTCCAGCCCCATCCTCTAGCATTCCCGTTGCAAATGTAACATTGTCTTCTTCATTACACTTGGAGAGTTTAAACGCTTTCTCCACATTGGCAACCCACTCCATTCCTTTTACTGGATCTGATGTCCCAGCAAACGTACGAGCCCCACATTTCTTAAAATCAACAAATGAACACTCTCGTCCCAACTTAACGTGATGGTCGGAGGAGTCAGTCTCACTTTCATTAGAGGACACATGTCTATGTTTCCTCTTTCGGTCTTTCTTGGGCTTTGCTAACATCTCCTCCCTATGCTTCAGTTCCAGTTCCTGTAACTTAAGTTCTCGTAACCTAAGTTCTTCTTCACGGCGCCTAAAGTCAATTTCACGCTGATTTTCCTCGTCAGTGTGGACAACCACATTACCATTAGTAAGCAAGCCCTTAATTTCCTTAAATCGGCCGACATATCAGTCTGCAGTCGATTCCTATCCATCATAAGCTGCATTTGCCTACGATTATCCTCATTCAACTTGTGAACAAGATCAATTAATTGAGCCTACTGAGGAGGTACAGGCGTGGCAGTACTGCTTGAGTCATTTGCAGTATTTTCAGGGTCAGTGCCTAAGTCTTCTACATGAAGAGAATCCTTATGTTGATCAGCCGCAGCATCTGCAGCTTTACCAACAATCGAAGTACCAGCAACTGTCTGATTTTTATCAGCCATTGGCTAAAAGTATAAAGGAAATAATTATTATTTCCTGGTTCAAATAAGCACAATGCGTATCATAATGCCTACGTCAGATAATCACATATAATTACATTATCATGAAAGCAGCTAGTCAAGCTGGCACCAAGTCAAGTCAGTATCAAGCAGTCAGTCCTTCCCCATCCTATCAGTCATCAATTGCCTATCTTAGGTCAAGTTGTGTGGGTAGTCCTTTACTAATTAGGTTACCCTAGACCTCGGTGACTTGATCGGGAATTCAGAGTCACATAGTCCATACCATACCAGTAGTTTAAGTATCGGGTGGCCAATCCGATGATTAAACCGCTGCTCTGATACCAACTTTGTAACACCCAAGTTACCACAAACAGTACACGTCATAATTTCTTAAAATACATTTCATTAAGTAATAAATATACTATTACCTTATACCACAGGTACAAATGCCTGATTCAAGTTGCTTCAAGATACTTAATTACAAAATATATCAAAGATATGATGGTGGTCTAATCCAGACTCTAAAATCTTCAATCAGAGTGTGGAAGATTGAACAAGCTACCCGAGACCGCAATAATCTTTACAAAATAGGCATCAGCAATAGGTCCAACAGTCTGCAATCATCAAGTATCCAGGTTCACTTAGCCTGGGACGAACTACCTGCTATGGTCTTGGCTTTATCAGCTTTTCCTGTAAAGAGAGTTGTCATGATAGAGTAAGCTAACATTGCTTAGTGAGTTAACAGAGTCCATTAACTTCCACACACATATATACATATATATATATATATATATATATATATATATATATATATATATATATATATATATATATATATATATATATATATATATATATATATATTATACTATCAGTTCATGTCGGCAAGTCAACACGTCAGAGACGGCAAAAGATTTGGGAGATTAGCCCAATCAATATTCCCATATGTAAGGCTGAAGCCCTACGGGAAACGTATGGAAACGATCAGATAGGAAAGGAATCTAAAGAATTCCTTCCTGTGAATGGAGATCTCACATTCGGTCAGAACAGTAAATGCAGTATGCAGATGCAAATGTATCAACAACATGTAATTATTTACATAGAAAGTAAAAGTGAACATGCAATCCAAGGCATATCAGATATCTAATTTCAACAGTGTCAAAAGTAAGTTCCTATCATACAATAAAGTATTCAAGAAACAGGCAGCAATAGCAGATGTTTTCATACAATTCAGTAACAATCACCAATAAGTATTGAAACATATGCATGTACTTAATGTAATCTATCACTCACAGTAGTCTTGAGCAATGTAACTTAGTCAATTAGTTCTTAACGAATTAAGCCGTCCAATTTACTCTGTCAAACGGGCTGGTTCCTGCAGTTCAGTTTCAAGTCTTGCATATTAATGCAAGTTTATAACATGATCTATATAACCCTAATTATACTATTAGGTTATTATCATATCTTGTTGTCGAGTCTGTGGTAGTTCCTAATGTCCCAGAGTGAGCCTATTCTTATCATTGGTCAATTAGGTCAACCGGAACTTCTTTAGGTCTATACCAGGGTATAACCTTCAGTTCTTATCAGATTACTATAGTTTCATTTGATTTACAGAGATATGACCTTAATACAAAGCCAACAATAGTATTAGCAAAGCAAATCATGACATACAATTTCTAAGGGTTCATAACATTAAAACAATTGTTTTCATGTATGAAGTTTAGATCAAAGTCGAGGGTTCATATAGTGCCTGTTTAATTAATTGAGCATAAAATGGTCATGAATCTAGAAAACTTTTGAAGTATATAGTGATCACAATATGAGTTGCTTTTCAATTTAAAATCATGAACAAAACATAAGGCCGATCAAGAACTTGATCTGATTTACAATTCAATGTCTCCCGAACATAATTAGCTTCGAATTTGGGGTTCAAATTTAGGGAGATTCGAACTTATGCTTCAAATTTAAGGAGAGATTCGAATTTAAGTGGACAAATTTGAATTTAGGGGTTAAATTCGAATTAGGATTCGAATTTAGGGATTAATTTCAAATTAGGGTTCGAATTTAGGGATTAATTTCGAATTTAGGGTTCTAATTTAATGATGTGATCTCACCCGATGAATGTGTGATAGATCACGACTGCCCGATCGTAGTAATGGTTGTTTCAAGTAAATTGGATAGGACCGCGACCCGTTGTCTATAAACGTGACAAGAACCTTGGTATAACTGGAACCGCGACCCGTTGCCTATATACGACGAGGCAAGAACTTTGGTATAGAGAACGCCACAATCAACCCCACCAAGTTGATTGATAAGTTTCGAACGGCACAAGCTAAAACACTCGACAAGTTCTAAAAGTTTGTACGGAACAATAAGAGTTAAAAACTCACAATTTTACTCAAAATGAAGGATGATTGAAATGGTTACATTGAGTGCCTATTTATAGGAGAAAATATAAGACCAACTACTTATCTAGATAAGTTGCACAAGCTATCACGATAAGCTATCAAATAAGCAAGACTACTTATTAAAAGGGCATTATTGATATTTCACCACTTGAAGCTTCTAGTAGGTATTAATCATGCAAGTAACTTCCATCCCTTTATCTCTTCCAAGTAAATGGCCATAATGTTGAGAAAACCTTCAAAATGCCTTGAATTTAATCTTTGACAAGTTGATTAACATGGACACCTTTATGGGCAGATTTATGGACGTGGCTAAGGATATATTTTGGGCCTTTCTTATTCTTGAAAATATAGGAAAAAAGCTAAGGTTGAAGTGGGCTTTTATTTCACTCAAATTGGGCTTAAAATGAGGAAGTTATGGCCAAAACAATGCACATGGGTGGGCTTGGCCGAATTTTATTTATTTTTGGGCTTTTGTGGATTAAAGTGAGAACTTGAGCTCCAAAACTTGGACTAATATTAGTGTTCAACTTGGATCAACATAATGAAGCGTGCTTGGTTGTTTTGCAAACAAACGGGAGCTTGATTCTGACAATATTTAATCATTCCATTGAGAGCATCCTGGAACATCTTGGATTTTGATCTTGTGATAGGTCCGATCATCCACCTTAACGGATCTTCGTCATCTCGGTCCTTGGACAGGTTCTCATCATTTAGGGAGGTTTCGAATTTAGTCCCTTTGCATACCAAAAGTCATTAATTTAATCAATTTCGAACCTAATCTGATGATGAATTCGAATTTGTTCATGGATTTCTCGAATTTGTTCTTCCTGTTCATCATTTAAGCATGCATTTCTAGTTCAAATTTCCTAAAACGTCAAGGAACATTTATAGGTTCATTTCAGGTTCATTTCTCACACATTTTCGAGTTTATTACATATCCAAACATCAATATTTCGGGTCTTTATGTTCAAAATACAGCAGCAACTAAAATTGAACATAAATAAGGGAGAAATCGTCACTAACCTTTGTTCAGGCTATAGCATACAAGTTTGGATGATTGTAGACATTTCCCAAACAAAATCAAGTCCTAATCGAGAACAAATCAAGTTCGAATGAAGAAGAATGGAGGAAATTCGAATTTCATCTCCAAAACCAAAACAAAAAGAAAGAAGAAGGGTTCGAACTTACCTCAAATCAGAACGGAATCGATCATGCAATGGCAGAATATGGTAGAGCTCGACGATATCAATCCGATGACGTGTAAATCACAAGATTTCGTTGAGCCGTTTAGGAGATAAGTTAGAGAGAAGTTCAAATTGTAGAGAGAGAGAGAGAGAGAGAGAGAGTCTCAAGGGGAGAATCAGGATTTTTTGGCTAAACAAATTAAAGGAGTTTTCATACTCTATTCATAAGAAAATAGAGAAAATCATTTTTTCTAGCTAAATTTTAGGAGTTGACCATTTTTACTCTTAATGAATCTGACTTGCATTTTCAGATGCAAATAATAGTAAGGATGTTCTAGTTTTCCTAGAATTATTATTTTTAGACTAATTTTATTCATTTTAGTCCATTTTGTCATTTTTGAAGTCTTTAATTTGGTAATTAGCTAAATTTAATTATTAAATTTATTAAATTTATTTCAGCTAATTTAGGCAAGTTTTCATAATTAATTATAATTTAATATAATTAACCATCTATAATGCATGTTTTCAGTTTATTACTAATATTTTAGACAAAATCATTTAAATACTCCAGGTTTGATGCTGTAATTTATATTTAATAAATTACGGGTTGTTACAAACTTCCCCCGTTAAATTGATTCCGTCCTCGGAATCGACGAAGACAGGAATAACTTAGATATTTTTGCCTAATAATGCATGTTTTCAGTCTATCTATAATGCATGTTTTCAGTCTATTTTCTTATAAATAGAGTATGTAAACTCCTTTAATTTGTTTAGCCAAAAAATTCTGATTCTCCCCTTGAGACTCTCTCTCTCTACAATTTGAACTTCTCTCTAACTTATCTCCTAAACTGCTCAACGAAATCTTGTGATTTATACGTCATCGGATTGATAACGTCGAGCTCTACCATATTCTGCCATTGCATGATCGATTCCGTTCTGATTTGAGGTAAGTTCGAACCCTTCTTCTTTCTTTTTGTTTCGGTTTTGGAGATGAAATTCGAATTTCCTCCATTCTTCTTTGTTCTCGATTAGGACTTGATTTTGTTTGGGAAACGTCTATAATCATCCAAACTCGTATGCTATAGCCTGGACAAAGGTTAGTGACGATTTCTCCCTTATTTATGTTCAATTTTAGTTGCTGCTGTATTTTGAACCTAAAGACCCGAAATATTGATGTTTGGATATGTAATAAACTCGAAAATATGTGAGAAATGAACCTATAAATGTTCCTTGACGTTTTAGGAAATTTGAACTCGAAATGCATGCTTAAATGATGAACAGGAAGAACAAATTCGAGAAATCCATGAACAAATTTGAATTCATCATCAGATTAGGTTCGAAATTGATTAAATTAATGACTTTTGGTATGCAAAGGGACTAAATTCGAAACCTCCCTAAATTAGAACCCTAAATTTGAAATTAATCCCTAAATTCGAACCCTAATTCGAATTTAACCCCTAAATTCGAATTTGTCCACTTAAATTCAAATCTCTCCTTAAATTTGAAGCATAAGTTCGAATCTCCCTAAACAGGCACTATAAGAACCCTCGACTTTGGGACTAAACTTAAAACATGAAAACAATTGTTTTAATGTTATGAACCCTTAGAAATTGTATGTCATGATTTGCTTTGCTAATACTATTGTTGGCTTTGTATTAAGGCCATATCTCTGTAAATCAAATGATACTATAGTAATCTGATAAGAACTGAAGGTTATACCCTGGTATAGACCTAAAGAAGTTCCGGTTGACCTAATTGACCAATGATAAGAATAGGCTCACTCTGGGACATTAGGAACTACCACAGACTCGACAACAAGATATGATAATAACCTAATAGTATAATTAGGGTTATATAGATCATGTTATAAACTTGACATTAATATGCCAGACTTGAAACTGAACTGTAGGAACCAGCCGGTTTGACAGAGTAAATTGGACGGCTTAATTTGTTAAGCACTAATTGACTAAGATACATTGCTCAGGACTACTGTGAGTGACAAATTACATTAAGTACATGCATATGTTTCAATACTTATTGGTGATTGTTACTGAATTGTATGGAAACATCTGCTATTGCTGCCTGTTTCTTGAATACTTTATTGTATGATAGGAACTTACTTTTGACACAGTTGAAATTAGATATCTGATATGCCTTGGATTGCATGTTCACTTTTACTTTCTATGTAAATACTTAACATGCTTGCTGATTACTTGTTGTTGATACATTTGCATCTGCATACTGCATTTACTGTTCTGACCGAATGTGAGATCTCCATTCACAGGAAGGAATTCTGCAGATTCCTTTCCTATCTGATCGTTTCCATACGTTTCCCGTAGGGCTTCAGCCTTACACATGGGAATACTGATTGGGCTAATCTCCCAAATCTTTTTCCGTCTCTGACGTGTTGACTTGCCGACATGAACTGATAGTATAATATATATGTGTGGAAGTTAATGGACTCTGTTAACTCACAAACCAGTATTAGCTTACTCTGTCATGACAACTCTCTTTACAGGAAAAGCTGATAAGGCCAAGACCATAGCAGGTAGTTCGTCCCAGGCTAAGTGAACCTGGATACTTGATGATTGCACACTGTTGGATCTGTTGCTGATGCCTATTTTGTAAAGATTATTGCGGTCTCGGGTAGCTTGTTCTATCTTCCGCACTCTGATTGAAGATTTTAGAAGCTAGATTAGACCACCATCATATCTTTAATATATTTTATTATTAAGTATCTTGAAGCAACTAGAATCAGGCATTTGGACCTGTGGTATCAGGCAATAGTAATATTTATTACTTAATGAAATGTACTTTAAGTAATTATGACGTGTACTGTTTGTGGTAACTTGGGTGTTACATTTTAGAACAAGAAAGATGAACACGGAGTCATCATTCAAAACAAAGCACGCCTCGTCGCCAAAGGATACAGCCAACTGGAGGGAATCGATTATGACGAAACTTTTGCCCCCGTTTCCAGGATTAAAGCAATTAGAATGTTTTTAGCATTTGCTACACATAAAAACTTTAATGTACATCAAATGGATGTAAAAACTGCATTTTTAAATGGGGAGTTAACTGATGAAGTATATACATATCAGCCCGAAGGTTTTACTGATCCTTTGAAGCCTGATCAAATATATATTTTAGATAAATCACTATATGGCCTTAAACAAGCACCCCGTGTTTGGTATGATGCCCTTTCGAATTATATATTGAAATGTGGCTTCAATAAAGGTGCAGTGAATACTACCCTATTTATTAAAAGCTAGGGTCCCGATATCATAGTTATTCAGATATATGTGGATGATATAATATTTGGGTCTACAAATACTGTGTTTTGCTAAAAGTGTGTATTTTTAATGTCTCAAAAGTTTGAAAAGAGCATGATGGGAGAAATAAATTTTTATTGGGTTTACAAGTAAAACAACTGAGTGATGTCATTTTCATCAATCAGTCAAAGTACATTCAAGACATGTTAAAGAAACTTAACATGGTCAATAGTTACCCATGAAAACTCCCATGGCTTCGGATTCTAAATTTTTTTAACTCGATTAGGACATCTCAGGGAAACCTGTTGATGTAAGTTGTTTTTGGTCATTAATATACTTAACTGCCAGTCGACCGGATATTATGTTTCTACATGTGTCTGTGCTAGATATCAGGCACATCCAAAAGAATCACATTTAGCTGCTGCAAAACAAATATTAAGATATCTAAAGGGAACTCCAAACCTAGGTTTGGGGTATCCCAGGTGAATAATCTTTTACATTAACTGCCTTCTCTGATGCTGATCATGCAGGCGATAAAATGGATCAGAAAAGCACACTAGGAGCAGTACAATTTTTTTCTGACAAACGTCTGCTGGTCATCCAAAAAGCAACAGTGTGTGTCTCTATCAACAGCAGAAGCTGAATACGTTGCAGTATGATCGTGCTGTTCACAAGTGTTGTGGATGAAGAGCCAACTGAGAGACTACGGGTTTACACCTCAAAAGATTCCCATATATTGTGATTCTCAAAGTGCAATTGCAATTGCTTCAAATCCGGTGCAACACTCAAAAACTAAACATATTGATATCCGGTATCATTTAATAAAAGATCATGTAGAAAATGGTAGCATAGAATTATATTTTGTACCAACTGAATATCAACTAGCTGATTTGTTTACCAAAGCGTTAGATGAAAAACGATTTAATTTTTGGTATACAAATTGGGTATGTTGAATCGGTAGATTTAAACATTCAGTTGTTACATGATATAATTTTTAATTTTACAATGTTTACTTGATTTAAGTTATTGTGAATCTCATGTGATTTAAAAGTTTAATTTTTCTGAGATTTAACAGAATCGAATTATCATGTGCAGGGGGAGTTAACAAGAAATTTTATCTAATAATTATTTAGACAGAAAATTTTTATCTAATATTTGTATGTCTGATAAATTTATTTATCTAATAAATTGCAGGGGGAGCAGACATAAATAGTGATCTACACTGAGGGGGAGCTTAAAGGAAAAATTCAAGGGGGAGCAACAATTTTATTACATTTTTTTTACTTAATTTTTTTCTATTTTTTGTGATGTTCAAATTTTTTAGTTGTTAAATTTTTTTTGGTTTTATTTTTTTTGTGTGTGGCTTATTTTTTTTAAATGAGCTTAAATGTTTAAATTGAGAGAATGAGTTTAAAATTTTAAAATAGAAAGTGAGTCGGGTTTCAAAACCAAATTTGACTGTAAATTTGAATTTCAAAGTCAAATTTCAACTTTTCAAAACCTGAGCACTGTTCACCTTCTCTTTCAAAATTTCCTCTCAATTTCTTCATCAAGAAGCAATCAATTTTCTGAGTTGGATTTCAATTTTAGAAACTAAATTTGTAAGTCTTATTCTGTTTTTACTAATATTGTTATAATTTTCAGTGTATTTTTTTGAGTTTATGTTCATTTTCTGTGCACTGTGTGTGTTCGTGGTGTTTCGATGTGTGCATATATGTTATTTGGATTTTGTGGTTTAATTCTGAAATTGAAAGTATGGATGCGTAGATAATGTTCAAATAAGCTTGAATATTAGATTTCAAGTCTTAAAACTCACCATACAACATTTAGTTTCATTTTGAAATTCAAAAGTTTCGAAGTTTTTGACTCATTGTAATTTGGATTTTTGGGGACTTAAATGTTGTTTTCGACAAAATTCAGTGAAGGAAAGTTGGTTAAAATGATTTTTTGAGTAGGAACATGCACATGTTTAAGCCAAAATGTCCCTGAAATAATTTTTGATAATTTCAGTGTTGTTTGGGACTTAGAAAATATAATAAGTTCAAACTCGATCAAAGAAGTTGATCGATAACATTTTCTTTTTGATCGAGTTGGACAACAAGGCTTTCGAGAAAACATTTTGTTTTAATCGAGTTTGAAAGCATTAGGACTTAGAAAATTTTAAATTCTTCAAACTCGATTGAAACATGGCCCAAGAAAGTTTACGTTTTATCTGAGTTGGGTCAATGCTTTGATCAAGAAAAGTTCTTTTTCATTCGAGTTTGTTAGACTAGGACTTAGAATATTTTCAAGTTTTTCCAACTCGATTCACAAGTCCTTCAAGAAAATTCTTTCTTTAATCGAGTTGGGTCATACTTTTGTTCGAGAAAGTTCTTCTTTTATTTGAGTTGTCTTTCAAAAGGACTTGGTTAGTTTTCAATTGTTCCATCTTGATCCACAAGTTAATCGAGAAAATTTCAATATCATTCGAGAAACATTTCTCTTCTTTCGAGTTGGTTAATGTGACATTCGAGAAAAGTTCTAGATAAATTCGAATTATATGTAATTCCATTCGAGAAATATCATATGTCATTCAAATTGAGTTCCATATCATCCGAGAAAGTTGTAGACTCATTCGAGTTTATTCTTTCTGAATTCGAGTTTCAAGCCAAAATTTTCAAAATTTTTCTAAGTATGGTTGAATTTTAATTTTTCAGAGAAATTTTCACATTTTTCAATAAATTTTAAAAATTTGTGTTTTATTAACATTGGTCTCTTAACGATTGATTTTGGAGTCCTAACAGTAATATTTTATTATTATTGTCTGGAATCCTGATGTTTTAAACAATAAAACACATATTTTTCTAAATTTTTGTTAAATGTTTTATTTTTCTATCTGCATGATTAAATTTGTTTTTCTGTCATTTCTAACATGTTTGTTATTTTTAACAGGAAAAATGGCATCCCAAGCCCCCACCCAAAATTCCAATTCCTCAGAATCTCATTCATCTTCTAATCATACACTGGTCTCTAAACCAGTTAAATCAGCTTTTGTTACCCGACCATCACCTTCATCACCAATACCTGAAACTCAATTGGTCAAATCTAAATATTGTCTATCCCTTCTTGATAATAATCATAGATTTGATCCCAGTGTCATTAAATTAAGTCATCCAATTATTGTTGAAATCCTTATCCTCTTGGGTATCTTTTGAAATACAAACCTTCCATTCCTCTAGTATATCTAAACCAATTCTGGCAACCATATAATTTGTGCCTGCTGAAGGAGATCACCATTTTAAAGTCAAAATTGATCAATTCAAGGCCAAAATAACTTTAGCCAGACTCCGTCATAATTTGTTCCTACCAAGACGGATTTATACAATGAACTTTCCAGAACTGGCAGACTTTGAAGATTTTGTTTTAGATGAGGAATTATGTCATGATCTAATCTGCCTGGGCTACTCGAAACCCTTGCCAAAAAGTTCAAAATTTCATCAAAATGGTTTGAATGGAGAGTGGTATACCCTGTTTGGGATCATCAACAAGTGTATGACCTCCAAGCATACATGGATTGACAGAGGAAGCATTCATTGCTTAAAGATCTTTCATGGCATTTCCTTCAACAAACATTATGACTATGCACAATGCATATTGGAAGATTTGAAGGAAGTTGTGTTGGCCAAAACCACACAAAGAGCAAGGAAATTTGTGCCACTTTAACAGTTTATTCAAATTTTGATTAGAGGGACTCTAACAGCTAATGAGAAAACGCCAAAGAGATCTAATGCTCAAAAATGTCCGGATTACGTGATGATGAGCCTTCATAGTGTTCAAGTTGAACCTAATGCCAATGTTATGCCAATTCCAGAATCTTTGCTCAAATATGCTGATCAAGAGGCTGAGTTGTATCGTATAGATCATGCTCCGATAGAAACCCAAGAACCGGATTTTCTTACCCAAGGTGTTTTAGGAGAGCAGGAACATCAGCATGGGGCTGATGTTCAGGGTAGCCAACCTAAGATCGAGGGAGATGTGGAGCAAGTGAGGGGAGGTGAGGAACGTTCTGATTCAGAGCGAAGCTTGTCTAATATTGCCGAAGGTGGAAATGAGGGAGCAGATGATGATGATGACGGTGATGAGAATAATGATGATAATTTAGGATGTGCTGGAATGATTTAAATATCTCAACCCAAAATAGACATTGTTAAGATTGCCAGGCTGAGTGTGAGGGAGATCCCAAGCCTAGAAAGCCAGGATGAAACCACATTTGTCGTTAGCTCTCATGAGAGAGTTAGCATTGAAATGGTCAGTACCCCACTAACAATTGCACACCCCACTAGCTACTCACTTTCTTTTCAACATGAAGGTGTGTCAATTTCACACTGGGAATTTTCACATGAATTATCCTGGTATCCTTTGGATACCATGGATATTGAACAAAGTACACTTGAGTCGACTCCATCCATTGGAGTAAGTGCAGAAGGACTTTGTGTCCCTGCCGGAACAACTATAGTGTCCGAAGTATGTGTTGCTCCGTCACTTGAAGTAGTTGGAAGTCCGGTCAGAGCCACATCTTTGCCACCTCTAAGCACCGGCCACACAGAAGTTCTTTTCAGAAGTTCTACTGTTAAGTCAACTGGAAGTCTAGGTGACCTAGTGGTTAGAATGTCACCCTTTCTTACTGAAGATAAACTTAATGAAGCCATCGGTGGAGTTACAACACAGATGACGAATCAGTACACTGAAATGATGAGCCAAATGTCTAATATTCAGAAATTGTTAAAGGGAAAGTCTGTTGCTGATGGGGGTAAAAACAATGATCCACAACAAACCATTGATGAGCTCAGAGACTTTTGTTTTGATCAGTTTGATGAGAAGAGGGAAAGGATGATTGGCTTAGAATCTACTGTTATTAGTGTTTTAGGATCATTGTCAGAAAGAGTATCAGCTGTTGAGCAAACATGCAAAGCTCAAGCTTCATCTCCTAAGCGTAAGCATGATAAGCATGATGAAGACTCCGATGGTGCTCCTCATAAGGGGGAGAAGAGGAGGAAGCTTGGAGAACCAGATACTGGACTTCAGCTGATTGTATATACTGAAAAAGAGAAAGAAGTAGGAGCGGAAGATGTTGGAGAAGTTGGGAGCTCAAAGGACAAACCTGTTGATGCTCAGAGTGAGCTGGGATTGATTCTATATGAAGATATTACAGTTCCTCTAAGTATTCAATCTGGTATGCACAACTTTGAAGAATATGATGATTCTGATTATGATAAAGAAAGTCAAGTCTTAGTGATTGAGGGAAATGAAAAGGAAATTGAGGTTTATGACGATGATGATATGTTTGATTTGACGAATATATCTTCTTTAAGAGCTGAAAGGATAGAGGAGGAGGAAGAGTTGGTAGAGGAGATCTTGAAAGATAATGTACAAACGCATACGGTTGAAAAGCCTGCAATGAATGTTACAATTACAGAGGAGGAGTTTGAATAGTTTCCTCTTGAAAATATTATGCCTCAAGTTGTTAAGGAATTAACTGAAGTTGATTTGATGAACAAGTCCTTTGAAAGTTACATCTTGGTTGATGAGTCTCAATGTCTACACTAATTAAGATTTGCAGTTCAGAAGGAAGTTCAAAGAGAGATTAATGATATGCTGATTCTTCTAAATGAAGATAAAGTTAGTAAGAAAAATTTCAAAGTGTTGGATTTATCAGCAAAACAAACTGCTGATTACATAAGAAGAAGAAATAAGCTTCCATTCCTTGAAGATCATCTTGAGAAGAAGATTTTTTGTAAGAAGCAAGCACCGTGTACATTCTTTAAACTTCTCAGAGTCTTAGAGCCGAATATGCCAAACTTAGTCAACTATGCTAGTTTTCCGCAAAACAAAGCTCAAAGAATAGAAAAAGTTAGAAGTGAATTCAGGATACTTGATTTGGTGAAGATTGAAAAAGATCGGTTTGTGAAAGTGTTCTATCCTACATTTACTGTGACCAGAACTGATGGGAACGTCTATGTTTTCACTGAAGCTGATATGTTTCATGAATTTGGTGGACATAAAAGATTTGTTTGATGAGCTCTGCAGGAACAAAAGAGATGAAAATTGTAGATTTGCACTGAAGACGTTATTTCACTTTATGCATACCAAACCAGTTCTCATGTCTGTCAAATCGGTGTTGAGCGAGGAATGAGGAAAACAAAACATAACTATGCCAAATCGTTTCATCAAGTACATGGAAACTTTGAAAGAATATCAAGTGGTTATGGCTAAGCACCCGGTGGTGATTTATAAAGATAAAGATCAAAAGTTGAGAGCCATGCAGAGTGTAGAGTTGAACTAGTTTTGTGATGCAACGTTGCAAAAAGTATTGTCTGGTTTAAAAGGAAGACTGGCTGCTGACAAGAAGAGAAACTCAAAGAAAGGCGGTCTAAGCGTGAATGACAGAAAGTTGATAGTGGAGTTCATCTCTAAAATTGAGTGGAGGGTAACAAACAAAAAAAGTATTCGTAGATTTGAGATGAATCTCGGACTGAAAGACTGAAGACTAATTATCTTTCAACAAAGGGGGAGATTTTTGGAAATTAGTTTAATTGATGAAAATAATAAGTCTAGGGGTCTTATTGTAATTAGTGAATAGTTTTGACTTTTTGTATAAATAGAAATAGTTGAACTGAAAAATGTACAGTTCGTACATACTCATTTTGCGCAGAAATTCCCATTGTACGGAAGTTAACATCTAGGGTTTTGTGCTCTCATTATCAGTATTGTAATTTCCAGATCTTGTTCAATATAAGCATTCGGTTTGTGTTTCTCTTGATCTTAATTGTTTGATATTTGTTTGTGATTGATTAAATAAGAATATCAAACCTTATAGCCAGCATCATACAGTTGACTAATGCTTACAAGGTTGTGTATTAGCCCAGACACATAGGCTACTCTGTTGAATATTGCAGGACCAACGTGAAGGGTTCCATATCCTTCTGTGGATCCCTGGACATTGTCACCAAATGTGACCTTTGGGCCTTTTTCAGGCTTGAGATCACTCAGCAAATATTTGCAACCTGTCATGTGACCAGAGCAGCCACTGTCCAAGTACCAAACCTGGCTTGGTTGTTTAACCTGTAGAATGACATGAGGAAATATTAGTTTTTAAGGGAACTCGTCATAAGGATGAGTTCTCCTTCTTTGTCAACATTTGTTGATGGACCACTGTGATCTACACTAATATTTCCAATTTGGATTGTATCAGCTGAGATACTCTCCTCAATGACAAGGTTACTTCCAACACTGTTGGTTTTTGCAATGTTGGAGCTAACAGTGTCAGCAGGCCTTTTGTCCTCAGTTTCTGGACAGTCCTTGGCAATGTGAGTCTTCTTTCCACATTTATAACATATTCTCTACTTGGACTTTTTGAAAGAAGAACTTCTAGAAACACATTCTGGATTTTCTTTGTTGGACTTCTCAATAGGTTTTACAAATGTTTCACTTGTTTTAGAAGAACCAACAGATTGGGTGGAAGATACAACAACAACAGCTTCGCCTGTGTCTTCTTTCGTCTTTTTAAGAGGACAGAGATCAAATACAGGTAATTTGACTGTCTTTTGTCCTTCGACAGGTTTGGAAAACCTATTTCCAGTTTTCTCAGGTTAAGCAATGGCTTTGCCTTTGCCTCTGCTGAGCTGTGATGACTGTTGCTTACTTGTATTAGCATGATCATCACTTTTGGCTTAACAAAAAATTTTCTTTCATTTATAACCAGTTTTCCACTATGATTAAATACTTATTTGAAATCACAGCAGATTTGCTTCCAACATGAGACTTACCCTTGTTGGATGCATGCTGCTTTCCTTTTGAAATCTTTTTCTCAAAATGTTCAGCATTAAATGGATTAACAGGTTTCTTACCACCAGCTTTAGTATCAGAAACTGTCTAGTTGACAAGTTTAGTGGCTAAGGATATTGTTTTAACTTGTTTTCCATTCTTTTGTTTATGTGAACTGGCTAAGTGCTTAGCAGGCTGATATGATGGACAACACATTCCATCACTAGTCTTTGTAAGCTTTTCACATAAATTTTCAGTGTTTTGAGGCCTAACATACCTGTTCGTTGAAATCACCTTACCATTTAAATTTGGAATGAATGTATTTGGAAGCTCACCAAGAGAGGATAGATCTGTTTCCAGATTCTTAATTTCAATAATAGAAGCTACTGTATCAAGGTCTTCTCCAAGATAGGCTTGGATTTGAGCAGGAATTTGTTCATTGATACATTGACTGACTCTCTTTGCTGAATGGCACCAAGAGTCAACAATCTTTTGAAGCTTAGAGTGCTTTGAGTCTTTCTCTCTCTTTTCTTCTAACAAAATAGTATTGATGTGTTTCACCTCATCAAGTTTAGTTTTCAACTTATAAAAATTGTCCAGTTCATTAGATTTTTGTTCAAGATCAGTTTTTTAGCTTAGAGATTTCAGACTTCAAAGCATCATGCTTCTCAATAGTCCTTACATCAGGACCAGCTTCTTCAGGAGCAGGAATTATGCTAGTGACAGAAGTTGGCACATAGGGACCTTCCATCACTTTCTCTGGTAGTTGCACATCCAAATTCTCTAAATAGAGCATCATTCTGCACTTCCAGCCAGAAAATTTCTGATGATTGAACTTTGGGGGTTTTGCCATTGACCCATTATCATAGTAAGAAGAGGAGTTGGCAGCACTGTTGTCCATGGGGAAATAGGGAGCTATGAGAGATCTAGAGTTAACACACACTCTAAACTACTCTGATACCAGTTGTAGGTCCAAAAAGGTTTTCCAAGTATGTTGCAGTAGGCTGTAGAGGGGGGCGGGTGAATACAACTTAATAAAATTTAACACACTTTTTCTCAAAGTTTGTATGTATATATTAACAATTGTTAATTACAAACAGGTTTGAATTGCGGAATGGTTCAAACAGAGATGACAGAAACAACAGATGAACAACTAATCTAAGACTCATTTAGATTAGTTAGAATGAATTACACTCACTAAAATGCACTCACTGTTTTACAAGACTTAGACTGACAGCTTAGAATAAGAACAACTTGGACACACTAACTATTCTTTTTTTGGGCAGAACTTGCATGCATGAAAACACAATTCTTTTGCACCGTCTGGATTTGTGGATTGTCTCTCTCTTAGTTTTCTCTCATTCCTTAGAAGCTTCCTTTTATACTCACTCAGAGAATCCTAGTGAACTTCCTCATTAGATGCAGAGATAGTGGAGTGCCTTTACAAAAAGTCAAGACTGTTAGCCTGCCCATTCTCACAAAACAGAATTTGTCATCATGTAGCAGAATCTTTGTCTTTTCATTTTTGTCTCTGTGGTGCAGGTTGCTTTACCTTAAAGAGAAATGTAAACTTTAATCCTTTCCTCTTCTTGTATAGCCATTTTGATATAAGAAATGGTCTGTCACCCATTTCAAGTATCCACTTTGTCTTCATGAACCATAACAGCTTAGGCAGTGAAAGCAGTTGCTGATTTTCCACTTTGTCTTCGACTTGTATACTGATCTTCACGTCCAAGACTTTACATGATGACTTGGAAACAAATTCCATAGTGTGTAAAACCTATTCACAAAGACTAGGTTCTGTTCACAAAGAACAGAATACTTAGATTGGGTTAAGGCTATTCAATAGGCAAGAGCAGCGTAGATAGTTTATGCCAAACCTGTCCAAAAGTTTAGGACAGCTTGGGCAATTTTCCAAGTTACAACTAATGTAACAGGGTGAGCAGCTTTAGCCTTATATTGAAAATCACTTATCAGGTTTCAATAAAGCAATAAAGGACCTAAAATTATACCTTTAAGTGTATCAAACAGGTTTGATTAATATCTCTCCCTATGATGTAGAACAGGTTTGATTGAGGCACACTTCGTTTGGTGAGAGCAGAGCTTATATACAGACTCCAAGAAGATGATGCTCAACCAATTTCAGAGCTTACAAAGAAGCCTAAAGAGATTCAAGACCTCCTCAGCGCAGCTGAACTTATTAATGACAGGCTTCACACTCGGCAAGTGATTAGAAGATTTGATGTCATCCTTGGCCTTAGAGTTTCTTTAGAGCAAGCCTGTCATCCTCCACAATGATCAAAAAGGGGGAGATTGTTAGATTATAAATTTCGATCGTGAGTAGTTTTATTTTGTAATAGTTAGTTTAATTTATTTCAATATAATTTTATTTATTTTCGTTGTAATTTATTTATTGCATTTAGAAGTTGAGGGGTGTAGTTTGTAAACTCCTCAATAGTTTCTTTTATTATTTAAGGGAAACCGACCTACGGTTTCCCACAAGTTTTGTCTTATTCAATTTTGAGAAATACGGCCGCCTTTTCATTCTTCTTTTCTCTCAATATTCGTTAACTGTGATAGAGTGTTTTTCATTCTCATTGTTGATTATTGTGATTTAATATTGTTGTGAGTGATGTTATTATCAATTGGGACGAACTAACAATATCAATCTATTTTGGGTAAAACATGCAGTTGCTATAACTTTAGCCTAGAGAAATAATGGAAGATTATAATAGACTAGCATCGTCCTTGCAGATTCAAAAAGAGTGCGGTTTCGTCGTTCAACTACACCATTTTGTTGAGGGCTGCGAGCAGCAGAGAATTGATGGGTTGTTCCTAAAGAACTAAGAAAGGTCTCCAAGGACTTTTTCTTTAATTCAGTATCATTAAAAGATCTAATGGTCTAGACAGTTAGCTGTAACTTGACATGAATTTTGTGCAAGAAGTCAATCACGATGTCTGTAGCTTTAAATTTGGATCGCAGAAAGAAAACACACGTGTATCTCGAGTAATCATCGACGATTACAAGAACATACTTTTTCTTGTTTATATTTTGTACTCTCATTGGCCCGCAGAGATCCATGTGAAGCAGCTCTAAAGGCTTAGTTAAAGAGTGTTCAACTTTTAATTTATGTGAGCCTCTCACCATCTTTCCTTTCTCACATGCCGCATACAACTGCTCTTTCTAAAACTTTAGAGTTGGAAGGCTCTTGACTAAACCTTCTTCGGCAAGGTTATTGAGATCTTTGAAGTTCAAGTGGGAAAGACGATGATGCCACAATCATAACTCTTCTGTAGATGCGTTAAGCAGATATCTTTTCTCACATTTAGGTTGGCCAAATCGATGTACAAGTTTGCCTTTCTAGCTCCAGGAAGAATTTCCTTTCCTTACCCAGATCTGATACTACATCTATTTGCTTTGAAATTGACCTCTAACCCTTTTTCGCACAATTCCCAATGCTAAACAAATTATGACCAAGACCTTTAACATAGAAAACTTTTTGAATGGTGATATGGTCATATTCCAAACTTCCATAGCCTCTAATAGGACAGAACTGATCATTACCAAACCTAACCGTCCAACAGAATTTATCAACGAAATTCAAAAGGGTGTCTCGCTGTCCGGTCATATGCTTGGAACATCCAGAATCAAGGTACCATACATTATTTACCTACAAGTCGCTAGTAAACAGTGAGGTACCCACTTAAAAAATGGGTCGTTTGGAGTTAGGTAAATCATGCAGTGCAATGTCAGGTACAGTAACAACAATAGTCTTAACTTTAGGAATCCACATTTGGACAGTTTTCTAGGGTATCCACTTTTACATGGACATTTGACTTGGAAAAAGATTTTGCATTCAAAGCATGACAATCAACAGAGTTTAATGACAATAAATCAACACGAGAGTATTTAAGACATGTTTTAGTAGCTAAGTTATTTCAGACATTTTTCCCTAAGGAACTATTCATATCTGTAATACTACTATCTTTTATCCTCCACTCTTTACGAAAGCTCTCCAATTTCTTTCCAATATGCTTCATTCACCAAAATTGCTTTGATGATCTTTTCACAAGATTATCTGACATAAATGAAGAACGAAAATTAGATAAATTGGAATACATATTATTCTGCAAAATTGTCTTACCTTGAGAAGAACCTGAACTCTTTGCTTGGGTAACCTTTGAAGATGATGATTCACCTTTTTCAAATGTTGAAGGAACAAATGTAACTTTTGATTTATCCTTGCGTTGGAAAACAGGTGATGACACTTATACAACTTTCAGAGTTGTAGGTACTTGTTTCAAGGTACCAACTATTCCCTTAGTTTTAACAGTCCCTTCTGCGTTAAGAGGGTAACACATTTATCGATCTTAACAAAAAGTTCATTAGAAGGATGAACCTTACAGTTCATGAACAGATCAAATTCTTCTTCTGGTTTAATGGTTTCTGCAAGAGCAGAAGTATTCTGAACAGGTTGAGATTTGAGTCCAGGCTGCTTTGCAAGTTTTAATTTTAACCCTTGAATTACAGTTGGGAGCTTTAACTCTAATGCTTGAGTTACAGCTTGGAGATTTACATTTTCAATTCAAAAATAGAGTTTATCTTCTCAAGAACTGAATTAGGAATGTATGGCTTTTGAAGAAGAATTGTATTTTTAGAAAGATCCTTATCAGAATATGTCTGAATGAAATAATCTGTTTATGGTGGATCTTAATTATTTTCATTAACAAGGTTGTAGGTCCTAAAAGGTTTCCCAAGTATGTTGCAGTAGGCTATAGAGGGGGGGGGGGGGGCATACAGCTTAATAAAATTCAACACACTTTTTCTCAAAGTTTGTATGTATATATTAACAAGTGTTAATTACAAACAGGTTTGAACTGTGGAAGGGTTCAAACAGAGATGACAGAAAAAATAGATGAACAATTAATCTAAGACTCACTCAGAAGAGTTACAGTAAATTACATTCACTAAGATGCACTCACTGTTTGACAAGACTTAGACAGAGAGCTTAGAATAAGAACAACTTGGACACACTAACTATTCTTTTCTTGGCTGAACTTGTATGCATGAAAACACAATTCTTTTACACATTCTAGATTTGTGGATTGTCTCTCTCTTAGTTTTATCTCATTCCATAGAAGCTCCCTGTTATTATACTCACTCAGAGAATCCAGTGAAACTTCCTCATTGGATGCAGAGATAGTGGAGTGCCTTTACAAAAAGACAAGACTGATTTTCTGCTCACTCTAACAAAACAAATTTGTCCCTATGTAGTAGAATCTTTGTCTTTTCCTTTTTGTCTCTGTTGCAGGTTGCTTTACCTTAAAGAGGAATGTCAATTTTAATCTTTTCCTCTTCTTGTATAGCCATTTTGATATAAGAAATGGTCTGTCACCCATTTTAATTATCCACTTTGTCTTCATGTATTAGAACATCTTAGGCAGTGAAAGCAGTTTCTGATTTCCCACTTTGTTTTCGACTTGTAAACTGATCTTCATGTCCAAGAGTTTACGTGGTGACATGGAAACAAATTTCATATTGTCTAAAACCTGTTCACAAAGAACAGGTTCTGTTCACAAAGAACAGAACTCTTAGATTGGGTCAAAGCTGTTCAATAGGCAAGAGCAGCGTAGACAGTTTATGCCAAACCTGTCCAATAGTTTAGGACAACTTGGGCAATCTGCCAAGTTACAACAAATGTAACAGGGTGAGCAGCTTTAGGGTTATATTGCCAATCACTTATCAGGTTTCAATAAGGCATTAAAGGACCTTAAATATACCTTTAAGTGTATCAAACAGGATTGATTACTAATCTCCCCCTACGATATAGAACATGTTTAATTGAGGCCTTTTGGTGCCTAACAATCACCCCCTATTTGCAATAATATACCTAAGTTGATTCTATCAAAGATCACTATATATTTTTACATTACAGTTGCTGAAATGAAAATACAACATTGAAGTAAAGTAAAAGATCGCTTTATACATACTGATTTTGATTCAAACAACATATGTTTACATATGTACAACTGAAGTACTGGATTGGATTACAACACATGTAATAAACTAAAACTAATGTACAAGGAAAAGTTTCAACATAATTGGACTGTTGAAGTTGGGAGCAAACAATGATAAGCCTGTCCAACTGATGGATAGCTTTCATTCTTCATCTACTCATCTATAGTGCACCTTGAAGTTGTTGTTGTTCAGGCCTTTTATGAGCCCGTTCCAGAGTGGCATTAATATCTTCTAATTCACTTCTGAGGAACATGAAGTCTAGACTCTCGAGTTCTCCTTTTTCATTGAAGGCCTTAAGTTGTTCCCAGATGATGACTCTCCATCTTGAATGCTGTTCAAAAGCATTTGAGACTCTGAAGGCCACGATTTGCTTAAGGCCAGCCTTATGAAGATCTGAAGCTCTCTGGAAACACATTATCTTTGACAAGGGGTCCACAAAGAATACCCCTACTTCAGGCACTTCAATAAATTTACCTTCTTCTGGTTCAACTCCATTGGGCAGGCTATGATCGATCCCTCTGATTATACCTTTTAGTGTATCAAACAGGTTTGATTAATAATCTCCCCCTATCATATAGAACAGGTTTGATTGAGGCCTTTTTGTGCCAAACAAAGGTTTTAATCCAAATCAAGTTGCATTTTGTCCTCATTCAACCTTTTCAGATCTTCTGCTGATTCCACTTACTTAGAAGCTTTTATAAATACCATTTTTGGTCCTAAATTCATGTATCTTGTATCATATAACGTTGGTGAACATGAAATTGCTTTCAAAAGATACATAGGATTGTCACAACCAATACCAGTTTTTGAATTATAAAAATTAGTATCTTTTGGTTGGTTTAAGTGAATTGTTTGATTTGTTTGACCTCTTTTTAGGAATTCATCTTCTTAGGTTTTTATTTTCTCATAAAGTTTTGTTCTTTCTGTAAAGATTGAATTGTATTTTACAGAACAATTAGCATTTTCTAATTCAGCAAATTTAAGTTTCTCATTTATTTCGGTAATAGTGTTACTCAGATTCTTATTTTCAAGCTGAAGTTTGTTGAATTTTTCTTCCACAACTGAAATAGATTGCAAAGCATGCTCGTTTTAATTTATTTTCCAGAGAATGGACATTCTTTTTCTCAGATTTCAATGACTTTTCAAAGAGTTTAAGCATATAAGCAATTTGAACTAACTTATTTTAAAGATAGGAGTTATAATTATCTGAGTCTGGATTAGAATCTACCTCAGTTGTCTCAGACTTGTCCGAAGCGTCAGATTCAGATCCATCATCCTCTTGTGCTTGATTGCATTCTACTCCTCCCATGGCGATCAGTGCTGCGTCTTCTCTCAGTTTAGTGTCTGAATCTTTATCATCTTTCTTTTCCTTTTCCTCTTCTTCATCAGTCAACCCAAACCAGACTTCCTCTTCAGCAATCGTGGCTGAATCGCTTTGTTCAGACTCCGATATATTCTTAAAGATTTCAAACTTAAAGCAGATATGCGCATCAACATCAAGAATGTCTTCGTCATCGGAGAGTTGAAGCCATTGATCATCCTCTGCCATGAGTGCCTTCCCGTCCTTCTTTTGTTTAGCCAACAGAACCTTTCTGGTGTAGTATTCTGAATTCTTTACTACAGGTTTTCTGCATTCACGGGCATGTGCCCAGCTTGCAACAATTATAACATTTTGGCTCAACATCCATTTGGACAGGCTTTTCTAGCTGATCATACTTCTCGTATTTCTTTCCGCTAGTCTCCCCAGACTTGACATACTTTTCACGCTTTTCATACTTTCTAGATCCAGTTTTATAACGCAATTTGTTGTTTATTGGTTTGCAATAAATTTTTTTCTGGAATGCCTTCGTTAGCAGAGCAATCTGCTTTTTCATGTCCTCTATTTCTGAGTCTGCTGAAGAATCGGATGATTCAGAATCAAACTTTTTCTGGAATGCCTTCGTTAGCAGAGCAATATGCTTTTTCATGTCCTCTATTTCTGAGTCTGCTGAAGAATCCGATGATTCAGAATCTGATGAACTGCTTACTACTAGTAGCTTCACCTTCTTAGATTTGAACTTTTATTTCTTGTTGGCTAGGAGAGCCAATGGATCCACAGTAGCCTTATCTGCTTGCTTCTTCCCAGAAACTTTCTGAAGAACAACCTCCTGGTAGTTGTTGAGATTCTCATAGACCATGTGAATATCCATGTCATCAATATCCTTTGTCTGTTGGATAAACGTTGCATATTTCTCCCATTTAGTGTTGAGGACATTCAAAAACTTGACATTGATGTCCAAGTTTTATTTTGTTACCCCGTTTCTCTTCAATTCACTGACCAGATTTACAAACCGTAAGTAGGTATTCTCCAACAGTTCTCCGTCCCTGACCCTAAAGTTCTCAAATGACATAAGGCTATTTCTAGCTCTATTCGTAGCAGCTTTGTCCGACCCTCGCATTAACTTACATACCTCATCTCAGATGGATTTGGCAGTAGTATTGTTAGTCACACTGATATTGATATCATTTGGAATTGACAACAACAAAAATTTCCGGGCAGTCTTGTCCCCTAGCTTCTGTCTCTTTTTTGCCTCTAACAAATTAGCGTCTGTAACTAGGGATGAGCATTTGGACCAAACCGGATCGAATCGAAAAAAACCAAAAACCGAAAGTAAGGAAATGATAAAACCGAAAACCGGTCCAAAGTTTGTAAAATGGGTTTTTTGGTTCTCGGACCAATTGGAACCGGTACAATTTTCATATATATTTTATTGTTTTGTTTATCTTTCTCTCTCAACTATTTCTATTTGTGAAATTATCAATTTTATCGCATTTTGCTTTAACAAAATAAATGATCAAACGTAACCCACAACGAAATATTATTACATTTATCATCAACTTTGATAAGCCATAATAGAATTAAAGGTTATATATAAATCCAAATGAAATTCAATTTGTCATCTAGTTTGCTTAACAATGCAAGTAAGATTATATATAAACCTAAAAGGAAAAGCAGTAATTGAGTTCAAAAATTTAAAAAAACTCTAATCCTCAAACGTTTTGTCGTCCAGTTTGCTCAATGTTTGTGCAATATCTATATAAACCCAAAACAAAAAATATTGTTCGTCTTACCATTTGATAAGCAGTAATAATCATATCTGAATAGGAGAATATATATATATATATATATATATATATATATATATATATATATATATATATATATATATATATATATATATATATATATATATACACACACACACACACACCCAAAGCTATTTCATCGTCTTGCATGATGTCCTCAACATTGTCTATTATCGAATATCTAGACTTTTTAATCCATTCGGCAGTGGTGATCAAAGCTTCAACTAGCATGATCGTCAAATTACTACGACAGTCAGTTAACACTCTACCACAAGTGCTAAATGCAGACTCGGATGCCACAGTTGATATTTGCATAGTCAATATATCTAAAAAGAAAATAATTAATGTGAATTGTAAAGATATTAAATTATAAACAATTTACGAGATAATAAGAAAATAACTATCTACCTTTTGCCATCCGGGAAACTATTGGGTATCTTTGGGAGTTCACTTTCCACCACCCGAGCACATTAAAATCTTTTTTTGTACCCAACCTGAGTTTCTTTCAAGTAAGTTTGCAACTCATTGTCTATCTCAACGGTTACACTACCACCCATGTTAAGAAAATTACCCAAATAGTCATTAAAATATTGAACATTAACGACTTCTTCTTGCCTTTCTTGTCGAGAAGACCTACCAGAATCGAATCCTTCCACATAGCTTTTAAATAGTTTGTCCATTCGATTCTCAACCACCTTAAGCATACCAAGGGCTTCCAAATGTCTGACTGAATCTATTTTCAAGTTATTCGTATCCATGTACTTGACAAATATCGTGAAAGAAGGTAATAAAAGGCTTGACTTCATAGTAGGATCAAGTAACACGACAAAGTATGTGAAAGCATTCAATTTTTCATAGTCAACCCAATATTTGTCATACTTCGCTCGCATGTCCGTTACCATATGAACGGAGTCCTTATCGGTTTCCCATTTTCGTAGATGGAAGTCCACGTCTCATACTCTGAGATGAATAGGTGGACTACCGGTTTTGTCGATGCAGATATGATCGCGTTTTCATCTTGAACTTTTCAAGGAAGTTCACCATGTTTTTAATCGCATCGAAGTCTGAATGCTCCGATACTCTACCAAGATCCGTCTCATATGCTTTGACTACATATATATATAAAACACATTTCAAAGACAATATTTGAAAGATAACAAAAAAGTACTAAGACAAAAATACCTTGTATGATATATTCTCCAAAAGCCGAACGAAGCTCCTGAGCTGTTTTCAATAATTCGAATGTCGAGTTACAGTGGGTGGGTGCGTCTCCACATAGAAATGATTTTTATCAAGCCGACAATCCTTCATTGCTTTTTTAAACCTTGAGATCAGCTGTGGGGATGCTCTAATGTACCTCACCACCTTTTGAACACACTCCACATGGTAGTTTTGGTATTTTAACTCATCCTTTACGATAATGTTAAGTATGTGTGCCAAGAACTTAATCGCGGTGTCATGTGAAGATGGTGGTTGTTGTTGAGCCGGTGAGCGACGGCCGTCGCCGGCCAGAGGGGAGACGGAGAGCAGAGAGAAGAGAGAGAAAGAAGAGAGAGAGAGAGAGAGAGAGAGAGTGGATGAACATGTGTGCGTGGTGTGTGTGTACCATGAATTTAGGGGAGAAAAGGGGGTGGATCCGACCCAGGTTCTTGACCCGACCCAAAACATGAATATAATTAAATAAACACATATATAATTTAATGAATATTACTTTAGTTTATACTTTAATTAATGTACATAATTATTATTCATATTAACTAATAATTGGTTTTAAATCCTTTTATAAACCTAATATACATGTTGGAACTCATTCTAAATAACATAATTAACGGGTAACAAATCAATTAATTATTCACGGTTATATTTACGATTAATATCAATTAAATGTTATTACTAGTTATTAAAGGATTAATTAAAAACCATACCCTAAAATGAAATATAAATATATATATATATATATATATATATATATATATATATATATATATATATATATATATATATATATATATATATATATATATATATATATAAACGACTTAATATTTTATTAAGGTTCACTTATAAGTTAACATTATTATTCATTTGAGAGTAAAACAGACACATTAAAACTATACCGATTAAAGTAAATAGAAAATTACATAACAATTTAATGGAACACCGATTTGATTAATAATGGTTAATGAAATGTTTTAAGTTGAACCAACAATAATTGAGAACGAATATAATTATTATTAAGTATAAAAGCATGTATTAAAATAGTAAGAATGAGTTCTAATTTTGTTCGTTCTTATAGATCGAATCGATTCGTAGCGGATTCAGTCTGTCGTCGTGATTTTGCGTAGATGCTATTAAGGTACGGATTCCGTACTTCTTTCAGCGTTACTCTTGAGTTGTTCATTGTGTGAATTGCATGCTAGTACTTGACAATCGATTTTAATATCTCGTGTCAGTTTCTTTTTCAAAAGCAAATACCGTTTTTAGATGCTCGTAAAATATTTGTGATAAACATATTTTGAAAACAGTTGTTTCCATGATGTATTGAGATTGTTGATATTGCTTTGTGAAATGTGGCCCTTTTATGTTGAAATGATTATAAAATTTGAAATGTTATTCGGGCCTTGTTGTGATGCTTGAACCCTAGAAATTAGATAGGAGCTAGGATTACCGAGTGAACTACCTGTGTGGGTACCATAGGCATCCCATTGCGGCACCAATGGCATGACACTTCCGTAACAGTGTGATCGGTTTCGGCGTCTCCCTTTTGTTTGTGATTATGATTCATGATTGAATGATTGATTGAGATTATGTTAGCTCAGGGAATGAGCTGTTGATTATTTCAGGGAGGCGTATGGATGCATCCTAGACTACGTTATGAGTGTTGCAGAACTGTAGTTTAATGCCATACACTCCTTCCGTCCAGATGCACTGAGGTGGCCTCTCAGTGTAGTCTTGAGTGTGAGAGTGATTGTGAGATTGATTGTTGTATATGATGTTAAGACGCTCGGTAAACATAACACAACCCTTTGTTGCTTCAGCCATTGTAATCTTTGTTTCATCTGGTGTGGAGGTGGATGTTTATTTTAAAGAAAAACCATTTTCAAAACTTTCCTTTTAAAGACACTTATTTTCAAAACATTCCTTAGTCTTTGAATGCGAATACGTTGCACTTGTAATCGATCTCCGTACTGGGCGTTTGGCTCATGTTGTGTTTTTCTTCCGGCAGGTACTCAGGGTTGATGATGGGCAGTGTGCAGAGAGTTGACCGCTATTTAAGGACCTAGTTTTATGTTAGCTATTTTATTTTAGTATTAGTGATCATGAACATTTCTTAATGTTTAATTTAACTTTTAATATGATAGTTGATATTAATTGGAATTTATGTTAAGCCTTGACAGTTTAATAATGAATATAAGTCACTTTTGGTTAGATGAGGTAGTTAATTAGCATCGACGGTCCAGTCGGGATCGGGGTGTTACAATTACCCTCACCGTTAACGTCTTTTTTGAGATTGATCTTCATTTGTGTTTTATCTTGTTTCTCGTTCACCGGGATTTTTAACACACCTGTTTACATGTTTCCCCAAAGTTGAAGTACCGTTCCAATTAACATCGGCTCAATATCCTTTGTTGCAAAATTACAAATGGCATATTTTCTTGCAACACCATCGTCCTCAATAATAAACTTTATGGTAAAAAATTTCCAACATGGTGCTCTTTCATTGCCTTGTTTTTTTTTTTGTCGTTTGATTGGTTGGTTAGGCGTTTGTGCTTTTCCTTTTTCGCGTTTGTTTGATTTATCAGGCATTGGGTCATTTTCCTTATCGGACCCATCAACAAGATCAACGTCAGGTGTACTATCAAGATATTCCTCCTCATCACTAACGTATATTAGAATCATACATATTAATATATTTTGTATTAAAGGCTTGTACTATCAGGTTTTATTATTTACACATACGTATTATGTTTAAAGTTTTAGTTATTTTTAGTACAATTCTAAATGTAAAGATTATAAATAGTACCTTATCACATTATATTTCTTTACTATACATATGTTTATAATTGAAAGTGTGATATATATTAACTTTATCAATCATCACTAACATACATTAAAATCATACATATTATGCATTGAAGACTTGTAACATCATCTTTATCAATCATAAAAAACTTATATCATCTATTTTATCAATCAACATTAACACTAATAACAAAGAAAAACATCAAATACTTCTTGATACTAACAACTGATATTCATTATTTAATCAATCACAACATAGAACAAACAATCAAGAACAAAATTTAGATCAAAGACTAACCGAATGCTTGTATTCAACCAGAGGGAAATTACAATGATAATGTTGAAACCACGCACAAAACCCTAGGTACCAAATCCGTACAAAATAATATTTTGTGTTGAAATGTACAACCCGTACATTTACAATACAACAACTATCTATTTATATTTCCAAAACAAACTATTAAGAAATGAATAAACCCTATACTTATTACATTCATCAATAATAGTAAATCCCAACAATCTCCCCTTTTGATGAATGATAATTAGTCTTTAGCCTTTTAGCCCCAGCTTCATGTCAAATCTTCTTATGCTTTTTCTGTTCATTAGTCTTGATTCAATCTTTGCAATAAACTCCACCATCATTTTCTTATCATCAGGACTAAGTCCACCTTTCTTTGTTTTCTGCTTTGAATCAGCTGCAAGCTTTCCTTTTAGTCCAGTCATCACTTTCTGCATAAGTTCAACTTCATTCATCTCTTTGACATATTGGGGCATCACATCATCTACAGGAAACGGATCAAACTCTTCTCTAACAGTAACCGTCACCGCAGGCTTTTCAACCGTTGGTGTGGGCACATCATCTCTAAAAATCTCCTCAACTAAATATTCCTCATTCAATATTCTTTCAGCTCTCAAAGTGATATCAGACAACTCAAAAATTTCGTCATCAGAAACTTCTACTTCTTTTAAAACTCCCTCAATCATTAACACCTCTTCTTCTTCATTATTGTCTGAATCATCATACTCCTCAAAATTATAAATTCCAGATTGAATACCCCCGAACTTTAATTAACGTCAATCAGCAACGATAAACATGATTAACAATAATTAACAAGTTTAAAGTTAATTATTATGTTAAATGTAATTTTAATTACATTTATTAGCTATGTATTTTCTTTATTAAGTTAATAAAAGTGATACAATGAAATTAACAAGTTTAACGTTAATTTAGTACGTTAAATGAAATTTGTACAAATTAAGTAATTTTGATTACTTAAGTAGCAATGTGATTTTAGTTTAAAATAATAAAAGTAGATTAATTAAATCATATGTTTTTCAAGATGATTAAAGCCTATGTAAAGGAAGATAAGTTAAGGGACTAAAAGTGTAAAATGAAAAATGGGACCAAACAAAACCCTTAAATCAAATTTATCTGTTTTTGTTTGCACAAACTCAAGAAACTTGAGAGCTTCTTCTACAAAACCAAACATACGGCTCATCACCATCTTCATCAAAAATCTTGAAATAAATCAAAAAATCAAGTCAAAGAAGCATCTAAGCCAACATCAACATCAAGATTGAAGGTTATTTCAGCTATTATTCATATATACATGTATATTACGGTTCCTGGATATTCATGCATGTGTCGATCTTCAATATCCAAAATTGAAGAATCAAAATGGGTTCCAATCACAAAAACAAGATCGTGCATGTTCCTAATTATTATGTAATTGATGATTTCTGAAATTTGAAGTTTAATTTGATGATTTAATTCACATTTCAATAACTTAAATTTGTTTCTGTTCTTGATTTAGTTGAGACCATAACATGGCCTTCAACCTTGTCTATGGCCTTTTAGTGATGATTACTTAATCAACATGCATCTAGTTCACCCTTTATCCATCTTATATTCTGCTGGAAATTAGAGAAAAAGAAACATAGAATGTGCACGCTTGTGTTATGCGTAGGTGTTTGCATAAAAAAGGTAATATCGAGACCCATCTAGAAGTACCGAAACCCACTTGCATGTATACCGAAACAATCTTATACACTTACCGAAACCTTATGGTTTCAGTAATTGCAATACCGAAAGGCATCCTAAGACTACCGAAACCATCCTAAAATTACCGAGAAATACCGAAACCATATGGTTTTGATAATATGTTGAAATCAAAAGAATTACCGAAACATATGTAGATGCTGAAACTAATCCCTATCTACCGAGACCCACATGTGTACCGAGACCAATTGAAGCTGCTGAGATGTACCTAAACTCTTGAGGAATATCGAAACACACAAGAAACTAATACCGAAACCTCATGGTTTCGGTAATCTCATGTCTACCGAAACCCATTCCAGCAGCGTAAATACATACATAGGTGTAGTCTTGTGGGTGTTTTGATAAACCTTGGGTGCAGTTCGTGAGCTGGAAAACAAAATTCAAAAGAAGCAACACCAAGCCTATATGTGTCATGTCCAAACAGAATACGAAAACAATATATATATAAACAGAAACTGAAAAGAGTAATTTATTGTGTATATGCTTTCTGTGTTTATATATAAACAGAAATAGAAAGAGTTTATATATATATATATATATATATATATATATATATATATATATATATATATATATATATATATATGTCCAAGAAAACTTTGAGTGTATGTGTGTGCAGAGAAAAGTAAAACAGAAATGACAACTTTGTCTTTTCCTTGCATGTATATAGTAGGCGTGTGAAGTGTGTGTCTAGTTATAATAAAAAAAAAAAACAAAAACAGCAACCGATTTATTTTATATATACATACTCATATATTGCATGGATATATATATATATATATATATATATATATATATATATATATATATATATATATATATATATATATATATATATATATATATATATATATATATATAAACACATATGTAGGATTAGTGATGTAAATAAACCTCAAAGAGCACACTTAAAGATTAAATCATAGATATATATTTTGTAGTCATAAACAAGTAGATTATAATTGATAAAAGAGATTACGATATAAATATATCATCATAACATGTGTTTATGTTCAATAGATACAAGATTTATAAATTCATAAACACGTAGATCATCTTTTGAATGAAGGCAATTCAATTAGTATATGTTAAATGTACATATAATCCATTGCCATGAGAATTAAAGGAAAGCATGAAGGGAGATTTTAATAACAATATATGAATAATATGTCAATTACATGCATACGAATAAGTTAAATTTACAAGTAAAACCAAAGAATGACCTAATAGGTCACACATGCCCATGAAATGCATAAAAAGCACATAAAGTCACTAAAATCATGTCAAAGCGAAGTCATAAGCCTAATTATGAATAAAACAAAGTCTAAGCTGACATGAAAATTCAATTAATGAATAAGTCTATACATAAGCTTCAGGAAGTCAAAGAATGCAATATAAATACACAATAGTGTTGTAAAAGTCAATAAGCTTATGTAAATTGAATTGTCATGCAAATAACAGGTTCAGCTAAATCTGAACTATGTTATAAAGTCAAAGCCCGTAAAACCAAGCCAGAAAAGTCAAGTTGAAGCAATTAAAGCCAAGATCAGTCAATAAAGTCAAGCCAAGTCAAAGTCAGAAAAGCAAGTCAGAGCTGAAGTCTGTAAAGTTAATTGCTAAATCCTGAGATAACTCAAGTGGTGGATTCAATCCGCTTGCGAAAGTCAAAGTCAACAGTCATGCAATAAAACCAGTAACAGTGAGTTATAGATATAACTGTATACATGCTTGTCTTCCTGTGAGACATATTGTTGTTCTAGCTTTATTTGAAAGTCTATATGCTCCGCTAGAATGTGACCTGTGCACACCTTGGTACGGTGATGCCCTGTGGATCATGATAGCTTTTAATATATCATCATTGAATACTTGTCTTTACAGTCTGAATTAGTCTTGGATATATTATTGTTGCTATCTTGATTCATTACTTTGAATGCCAATTGCCTTGATATCAATGCTTTCATATGCTTCCGCATAATTTAAGCCTGAGAAAGTTCATGTCAGTCTGTGATTAAGTCTACTCCGATGTTTGCCCACGTTGTCTTACTGGTAGCTAGCCCAGTATGTGGTTGGCCCCCACAATTAAAAGCATGTGCGTGGGATTAAACATCATCCGATCTTAAGTCCTATGTCTCACAATGTCTGGCTGATAGCGGCAGTCATGTCAAAATCGCGCTTAAAGTCAAAGTCAGAGCTTAAAGTCAAAAGTCAAGTCTCCGCTTAAAATTGTCATGGCATGTTAACAGTTAAATCTATAATCTCACTAAGCACTGCTTACAATTGTTGTTGAATCTTTTTACAGGTTTAATCAAAGGAAAAGGTCCAGCTGACCCAAGTCTTTAGGATCTGCACGCTCAAATTCGAAGTCATTAGACCACTACTGAATCTGTAATTGGTATTCGTTGAAGGCAATAATGGTGGTGGTTTGGGTAGATTAGTGCTATGTATTGTGATTATGTATTAGATTAGTGTCCTGATGCCCTTTTGTAGTTTTGATTTGAACTTATTGTATAATAATCCTAATTTCTGTAATGACTTAATTCCGCACTTTATTAATATATCTTAGTTTTGATTGATACTGTATTGCTCATTGGGACCTAGTCATTCAGGACTGCCCCGTAAGGGACGGTCTTGACAGGATGGTATCAAAGCAATAGTTTGAGTGAATCAAGTATTATGAAAGTAATACTTGGTCTCAAACTTAAGCAATACATAAAGTGTCAATCATTCTAGGTGGCTTGAACTGAGTTAGGACGTACAGACTGTTAGGATGGGAAAAAGGGTACTTAGTCACTAAGTCTATTAAACTGAAAGTCACTCGAATTTTATTTTTCAGTAAGGATGTCTGGACAAGGAGGAATTCCTGATAATGTCATGCCTCAGCAACTGTTTCAGATGATACAACAACTGTTAGCACAACAAAAAGAACAACAAGTCAAACTAATCCAAGAGCAGTTTCAGGCTCGTGATGAGGCTGAAGCAAAACATAAGGCTGATAAAAAGAACAAAAGAAAGGATAAGCAAATCCATAATGATAAGTCTGATTCTGATAACTCTAATGAAAATGTCCAAACTGAACAGCCGAAAGGCTGTCGATTCAAAGATTTTAAGTCTAGTGGTGCCTTGACGTTTGAGGGTACTGTAGACCCTATCCAGGCATTGGACTGGATTTGCCACACAGAATAGATTTTCAATATCTCTGAGTGTTTAGATTCACAAAGAGTTAAATATGCTACTGCTCTGTTTGTCGGAGCTGCCCGCGCTTGGTGGAAGACACAGAGGAGTATCTACGGAGAGGACGTCATCCAAACACTTGAGTGGGAGCAATTCCTCGACATGTTCTATGCTAAGTACTGTCCCGCGGTTCAGCAAGATAGAATGGAAGTTCAATTGATGCAACTGACTCAAGGTGATAAGACGGTCGATGAATACGAGCACGAGTTCTCGCGATTGTGTGGCTATTCATCTTATCAAGTAGCCACAGAAGAAAGGAAAATGAATCGTTTTCGTAGAGGATTGAACCCAAAGTATCGACAGCCGATGAGTGGTAACAAATACAAGACGTACTTAGAGATGGTGGAAGCAGCCAAACAAATTGAAAGCGAATACCTAGAGTATGGTGAACAACTAAGCGCAACTCAGATCAATTCTACATGTCCGTCTCAACCAAAGAAGCAACGATATAGCAGATTCTTCAAGACGGGAAAGGCACAGTCTCAACAGACTAAATCATATAGCTCTCCTCAGAAGGCTAAGTATTATGTGATTCAATCAGAACAACGAGTGTGCAAAAGATGTAGGAAATCACATACTGGGTTATGTAATCCAATAGATGTGATATGTTATGTCTACAGAAAAATCGGTCATAGTAGCGAGGAATGCCCATCGAAAGGTGTAACATCCACGGATTCAATTTGATGTATTTTGACTAATTAAGTGGAAAATTTATATTTAAAGTTGAATTTGGGTGATTATTATGTATTTGGATATTTAGCAAAGTTTGTTGTTATTTTTAAGAAAATTGAACTCAGAATCAATTTTGTGGATTATTATGAATTTAAAAGTTATTTATGATAAATTTAAGATTAAATCGGTATTTTATGGAACCGGTTAAGTCGGGTGGTGAAATGTGCAAAATGACGAAAGTAGTATATAAAGGGCAATAGGCTTCATTTTCTAGTTTACACTCTCTCTCTACTCTATCTCTCTAGAAATTTTCTCTCTACATCTCTCTAAGATAAATCACAAACCGACCGTCGGATTTTCGAGAATTATACGTCATCGGAAAGGTATCGAGGAGTACAACAGTAATCTACAAACGGATTTCAGATTTCGTGCGAATTGAGGTAAGAATCGATCCTTTTTAAGTTATGGTTTCGGTTTTGAAGAACAAGAATCTCGAATCTATCATTTTATGCATATTTAAGTTTGTTTTGCTTGAAATGTTGCTGGATTATGATACTATATGCATAGTAGAATCGAATATATGCATCATACATGATATAACACTGATTTTAGGCCTTAGAAATGAAGGATTTAAGTTGAAATGATGAACAGACTCGAATATGTCAAGAACAGAGTCGAAATGTAAGAACAGACTCGAGTTTGGTGCTAGATTCGAAGGTGTACCATCAGATTCTAAGGGAGGGGTTCGAATCTGATGATAGACTCGAAGGCCAGTTCGAATCTGATGATAGATTCGAAGAAGGGTTCGAATCTGATGGTAGGGTTCGAATCTGATGATTAATTTCGAATCTAACCCATTAAAATTCGAGTTTAATGCCTAAAATTGAGAATACTACTTTCTAGGCTTGTGTATTTTGAATGAAACTCATAAACAACACATAAAATGTCATGAGTTATATAAAGGTCAATATATGAACTTGAAATGGGTTCAAACTTAGTTATGGTATAAATTTGGTCATGTACCTGAAATGAGGAAAATATCGTCAAACTTACGAAACTTGATTATTATGGAGTTAAACGGTTAATGATACGATGTAATGTTGTAATTGATATAACAGGTCCCTTGTGGTGTTGTTTAACCCACAGTGGGGTACTTGGTGGAATCCGGTTGAAAGCCCGAAGAGAAATAATATCGGTTAAAAGATAAATTACGCACCCACTGTGAGTACAGTAGATTTCGCATGATTATATCTGTTTTATGTTAAGCTTTGCCTGCTGAGACCTGTTGTTTCATTTGTTTGGTTGGAATTCTACTAACTTGCGTAGATTTAGATGCACATTCTTTCTTGTTGCATGTCCGTTCGATTGTTGTGCATCTAGTGATGGACCGGTGGGTCGCATCGATAACTCTGATGTTACTGTGCTATATGACGCTGGAGCTGATCCCTCCAGGTCCGGTAGGCAGTATGTCATCCCCGATCGTACGTTTGTCTCAGATGGTTTGTGTAAATGCCGAGCTTTGGGCTCGAAGGGGCTGCGGCTTTGGTCCGTACTTGGTGTACGAGGAGAGTATACGACGTTTGTCGCCGGGGTTACTCTTGGGCTTCATAAAGATTTATAATGTGCGCAATCTATGTATTCACTAAGCATTCGCTTACGTTTTAGTTGTTGTATTTTTTTACAGGCAAAGGAAAATCTACTGCTGGACCTTCTAGTTAGGTCGATTTGGAAGATTTGGAAGATATCTGCTATTTAATCGGTAATTATATTGTGGGACAAATGTTGTAATATATTCTGGATGATTGTAATAAATGTATGGGTGTGTAGAACTAGACTTGGTTCCTGATAGCACCGTAGGGTGTTTAACACTTGTTGCACTACGTATTTATGTTTTAAATGCTTCCGCACTTAATTTAGGTTATCAGATCATTATGTTATTGTATGTTGGTGATTAATCCTGGGTGTATTGTAATTGGTGGTTGTTGTGGCAAGGGTGTCACACGAGATGGTATCAGAGCAGTAGTTTGAGATTCAAGTGTCCGTGAGGTCTTGATCTCAAACATTAGGTAATGATATGTAGTGGTTTAAGTAATGATCTGAACTAAGATAGGTTATGATCTAGTAATTATAGGGATTGACTATTATACGGGACAAATGAATGGTGTCTTTAAATTTATGACATGTTGCTAAATAAGTTATATGTTTATATTTTCAGAACATGTCTGGAGGAATGACACCTGAGGAAGCCAGAGAGATGATGCTAGCCATGATGGCTGAGTAGAATCGAATGATTCAAGAACAGTTTCGGGCTCGAGATGAGGCCGATGCTAAAAGAAGAGAGGAAAAGAGAAAGAACAAGGAGAAGGAAGGGGGTAACAATGAGGAACAAGATGACAACACTGGGTCATCTAACAAACCCCGAGGTTGTCGTTTTAAGGACTTTAAAGGAAATGGGGCTGTGGAGTTTAATGGATTAGGAGATGCTGTTGCCACGCTGGAATGGATAACAGCAACTGAACGAACATTCCGAATCAGCGACTGTGCTGAGAAGGACATGGTTCGCTATGCTACTGCTATGTTCACTAATGACGCAATCATGTGGTGGAATGCCATGGTGAACGCTTTGACATTAGAGAAAGTTTCGGTTATGACTTGGGCTGAGTTCAAGGACTTATTCACTCAGCAATACTGTCCGATCGATGAGCGTCGGAGATTAGAGGCAAGGTTTATGGCGCTGGTACAGGGGACGAAGACGGTGTCCCAATATGCTGTGGAGTTCACGAGGTTAAGTCTGTTCGCACCTCATCAGGTGGACACCGAAGAAAGGAAAGTGACCAGGTTCGAGGCTGGTCTTGACATTGAGATTAGGAGGGTCATGAGCAATGTTCGTTACCCTACATTTGCTGGCTTACTTGAGGCTGCCAGAAATGTAGAGCAGATTTTGGTTATGTCAGGCTACTCTGTTGGGTCTGCTGCTGCTTCCACCAATCCGACACAGCCGTCACCGCCGAAGCGCCAAAGGGAGGGAGGATACTCGGGATCTTCCCGGTCTTCACAATACTCGTCACAGCAGTCTTTTCGCCGACCATCTGGTTCTTCTGATCGCGGTCGTGCTCGTGCATACTCTATCAACACCGAACCACAATACTGCAACAAATGTCACCTGGAGCATTTTGGCAAATGCCCTAACGGACGTGCTTGTTTTTGCTGTGGGGAGCTGGGACATTTTCAGAATGACTGCCCAAGGAAGGGTGATGCTTGCTATAAGTGTGGGGTGTGGGGTCACTATAGCAGGAATTGTAGAAAGAATGCTCCAACGGCTGCTGTCCCATCATCAACACGATCGTCTGGAGGTTCGAGTGGTGGTTCAGTTAACCGCCGGGGTCAGTCACAGAGGGCACCTGCTCGTGCTTTTCAGATAACTGCAGAGGAGGCAAGGGAAAATCCGGAGGTCGTCACGGGTACGTTTCATAGTTAATTCTATGCCTGCACGAGTTTTATTTGATTCGGGTGCCAATAGGTCGTTTGTTTCTACTGTGTTTGCACAAAGACTTGCCATGCCACTATCTAGATTATCTGCTGTTCTTGATATAGAAACTGCTAGCAACACTCTAGTAAAAGTAGATCATGTCTACCGTAACTGCACGTTAGTAATTGAAGATGTAGTCTTCAATTTGGATCTGATTCCGATAGAGTTCAGCGAGTTTGATGTGATAGTCGGAATGGACTGGTTGATCGAGAATGAAGCCCATATAGTGTGTAAGAGCCGAATGATAAAGATAACTACCCCGGAGGGGCGTGAGATATGTATATATGGGGATAGGAGAAGCGGGGATCTGTGTTTGCTGACTATTGCAAAAGCTCGAAAGCTTGTTGCAAAGGGATGTGATGCATACTTAGCATATGCGATCGATGCTAAGGCAGAGAAGAGAACGTTGGCCGATGTGCCGGTTGTTTCACAATTCCCGGATGTGTTTCCGGAAGACTTGTCTGGCGTGCCGCCTGAGAGACAAGTTGAGTTTCGAATTGATCTGATCCCTGGAGCTGCACCGGTAGCTCGTTCTCCTTATCGTCTTGCCCCAACCGAGATGAAGGAAATGATGACACAGCTGCAAGAATTGTTGGATAAGGGCTTCATTCGGCCGAGTTCATCGCCGTGGGGAGCCCCGGTGCTATTTGTAAAGAAGAAAGATGGCACGATGAGGATGTGCATAGATTATCGGGAGCTGAATAAGTTGACGATTAAGAACAAGTATCCTCTGCCGAGGATAGACGACTTGTTTGATCAGTTACATGGGGCTAGTGTATTTTCTAAGATTGATCTGAGATCAGGATACCATCAGTTGAAGGTACGAGAAGAAGATGTGCCAAAGACAGCATTCAGGACTCGGTATGGCCATTACGAGTTTCTGGTAATGCCTTTTGGATTAACCAACGCCCCAGCTGTCTTTATGGACTTGATGAATAGGGTTTGTAGACCGATGTTGGATAAATCGGTAATTGTGTTTATCGATGATATTTTAGTATATTCTAAGTCTGAAGCAGAACATGCTGAACATCTGAGAGAACTGTTGGAGTTGTTAAGAAAAGAAAGGTTGTACGCCAAGTTCTCAAAGTGCAAGTTTTGGCTACAACAGATACAGTTTCTAGGACATGTTATATCTGGAGCTGGGATTTCGGTTGATCCAGCTAAAGTTGAGGCTATAAGAAATTGGGAACCGCCACAATCAGCTACGGAAATCAGGAGTTTTCTTGGGTTGGCGGGATATTATAGGAGGTTTATAAAGGACTTTTCAAAGATTGCAGTTCCGCTGACGGCATTAACGAAGAAGAATGCGCCTTTCGTTTGGGAGACCGTGCAGCAAGAGGCGTTTGATGTTTTGAAGAAAACTTTGAGTGAAGCGCCGATACTTGCCTTACCTGAGGGCAATGATGACTTTGTGATGTATACCGATGCTTCGAGGTTAGGGTTAGGCGCTGTACTGATGCAGCGCGGGAAAGTAATTGCATATGCTTCAAGGCAGTTGAAGCAGCATGAGAAGAATTATTCGACTCATGATCTCGAGTTGACTGCAGTAACATTCGCATTAAAGTTATGGAGGCATTATCTTTACGGGACTAAGTGCCAATTATACACGGACCATAAGAGTTTAAAGTACATTTTTAGCCAGAAGGAACTCAATATGAGGCAGAGACGATCAATGGAGCTAATAAAGGATTACGATTGTGAAATCCTTTATCACCCCGGAAAGGCTAATGTAGTAGCCGATGCCTTGAGCCGGAAAGCGTATGCTAAGGATTGCTGCTATATGATGACTTCTACCATGTTAACGTCTACTATTATAGATGATGTCAAGGCCGCTCAAGAGGAAGCCTTGAAAGACGAGAATGTTGGTGCTGAGGATATAAGGGCGCAGATTAAAAATATGGAAACTAGTGAATCGGGATTAAAAGGTGTGTACGGAAGAATTTGGGTGCCGAAATATGGTGGTATGAGAAAGGTGATCGTTGAGGAGGCACATCAATCTAAGTTTTCTGTACATCCCGGGAGCACAAAGATGTACAACGACTTAAAGGCAGACTTTTGGTGGCCGGGATTGAAAAAGGACATAGGGCAGTATGTTGAACGATGTAGGACTTGCCGGTTGGTAAAGGCCGAGCATCAACAACCGTACGGCAGTCTGCAACCGCTTCCTATTCCGGAATGGAAGTGGGAGCACATTACTATGGATTTTGTTACAAAACTGCCGAAGACTAGGCGTCAACATGATGCAGTTTGGGTGATAGTCGATAGATTAACTAAGTCCGCACATTTTATACCGATAAGAGAAAGTTACTCTTTAGAAAAGTTGGCTAAAATATATATGGACGAGATTGTTTCTAGGCATGGAGTGCCTAAGTCCATAGTATCGGACCGGGACAGCCGGTTTACTTCAAATTTTTGGTCGGCTTTGCAAGAAGGGTTAGGGACAAGGATAACAATGAGTACAGCTTACCGCCCGCAAACTGATGGTCAGAGTGAGCGGACCATCTTAACGCTTGAAGACATGATGAGATCGTGTGTGTTAGATCTCGGTGGCAATTGGGACGATCATCTGCCACTCATAGAGTTTTCGTATAACAACAGTTACCACGCTACAATCAAGAAAGCTCCGTTCGAGGCTTTGTATGGAAGGAAATGTAGGACTCCTACATGTTGGAGAGAAACGGGTGAAACACCAATTGCTGGGCCGGCCTTGCTTCAAGAAACAAACGAGAAGATACAGTTGATTAGGCAAAACATGAAAGCGGCCCAGGATCGTCAGAAAAGTTACTATGATCGGAGGCACAAGCCGATAAATTTTGAAGTGAATGACTGGGTTTATCTGAAAGTATCACCCATGAGGGGTGTTACTCGTTTTGTAAAAAGGGGAAAGTTGGCTCCGAGATTCGTCGGACCATTTAAGATAACTGAAAAAGTGGGGAATCAGTCATACCGTTTGGAATTGCCTGAAGAGATGTCGGGCATACATACGGTGTTTCACGTTGGAAATCTTCGAAAGTCATTTACTTCTAGTAACGAGGATTGGGCCGACCATACTGAACTGCAGGTTGATGAAAGGCTCCGGTATGTTGAAGAGCCGGAGTGTGTGTTAGATACTAAGATGAAGAAATTAAGAAGCAAGGAGATAGAAATGGTGCTTGTACGTTGGAAGCACCATAAAGGAGCAAATCATACTTGGGAAACTAAGTCAGAGATGTTAAGAAAGTATCCGAAACTGTTTGAGTCCGAGTAACTTCGAGGACGAAGTTGAGCGTGGTGGAGCCCATGTTGTAACATCCACGGATTTAATTTGATGTATTTTGGTTAATTAAGTGGAAAACGTATTTATATTTAAGTTGAATTTGGGTGATTATTATGTATTTGGATATTTAGCAAAGTTTGTTGCTATTTTTGAGAAAATTGAACTCAGAATCAATTTTGTGGATTATTATGAATTTAAAAGTTATTTATGATATATTTAAGATTAAATCAGTATTTTATGAAACCGGTTAAGTCGAGTGGTGAAATGAGCAAAATGATGAAAGTAGTATATAAAGGGCAATAGGCTTCATTTTCTAGTTTACACTCTCTCTCTACTCTATCTCTCTAGAAGTTTTCTCTCTACATCTCTCTAAGATATATCACAAACCGACCGTCGGATTTTCGAGAATTATACGTCATCGGAAAGGTATCGAGGAGTACAACAACAATATACAAACGGATTTCAGAGTTCGTGCGAATTGAGGTAAGAATCGAACCTTTTAAGTTTATAGTTTCGGTTTTGAAGTTAACTAGAATTCGAATCTGTCATTTTATGCAAATTTAAGCTTGTTTTGCTTGAAATATTGCTGGAATATGAAAGTATATGCATAGTAGAATCGAATCTAGGTATTATACATGATATATTAGTGATTTTTGCCTTAGAAATGAAGGATTTAAGTTGAAACGATGAACAGACTCGAATGGGCCAAGAACAGAGTCGAAATGCAAGAACAAACTCGAGTTTGGTGCTAGATTCGAGTATGTTTTCGAGTATAACATAGATGCGAAGGGAAGGGGGTTCAAATCTACCCCTAGACTCGAAGTGTAGTTCAATTTAACCTTAGATTCGAAGGGTAGGTTCGAATCTAACATAAGGAGTTCGAATCTAATGTATAAATTTCGAATCTGATGATTGATTTCGAATCTAACCATAGAATCGAAGATGAGTTCGAATCTAAGCCTAGATTCGAAGCTTAGTTCGAATCTGATGCTTGGAATTCGATTCTGATGCTTGGAATTCGATTCTAACCCATTAAATTCGAGTTTAATGCTTAAAATTTAGAATACTACTCCCTAGACTCGTGTATTTTGAATGAAACTTATAAACAACACATAAAATGACAAGAAATATGCAAAGGACAAGTTATGAACTTGAAATGGGTTTCAAACTTGGTTATAGTTTAAATTTGGATGTAGACCCGAAATGGGGGAAAACGTTGCAAAACTTACGAGACTTGATTTTTATGAGTTAAACGGTTAATGATATGAGGAAATTGTTGTAATTGATATGACAGGTCCCTTGTGGTGTTGTTTAACCCACAGTGGGGTACTTGGTGGAATCCGGTTGAAAGCCCGAAGAGAAATAAAATTGGTTAAAGATAATTACGCACCCACTGTGAGTACAGTAGATTTCGCATGTTTATATTTGTTTTATGTAAGCTTTGCCTGCTGAGACCTGTTGTTTCATTGATTGTTTGGAATTCTACTAACTTGCGTAGATTTAGATGCACATTCTTACTTGTTGCATGTCCTTTCGGTTGTTGTGCATCTAGTGATGGACCGGTGGGTCGCATCGATTACTCTGATGTTACTGTGCTATATGACCTGGAGCTGATCCCTCCTAGGCCCGGTAGGCAGTATGTCATCCCCGATCGTACGTTTGTCTCAGATGGTATGTCTAAATGCCGAGCTGTGAGCTCGAAGGGGCTGCGGCTCTGGTCCGTACTTGGTGTACGAAGAGAGTATACGACGTTTGTCGTCGGGATATTCTTGGGCTTCATAAAGACTTATAAAATGCGTAATCTATGTATTCACTAAGCATTCGCTTACGTTTTAGTTGTTGTATTTTTACAGGCAAAGGAAAATCTACTGCTGGACCTTCTAGTTAGGTCGATTTGGAAGATTTGGAAGATATCTGCTATTTAATCGGTAATTATGTTGTGGGACAAATGTTGTAATATATTCTGGATGATTGTAATAAATGTATGGGTGTGTAGACCTAGACTTGGTACCTGATAGCACCGTAGGGTGTTTAACACTTGTTGCACTACTTTATTTATGTTTTAATGCTTCCGCACTTAATTTAGGTTATCAGATCATTATGTTATTGCATGTTGATGATTAATCCTGGGTGTATTGTAATTGGTGGTTGTTGTGGCAAGGGTGTCACACTTTTCACTTTCTATAGAAAAATCAAATTGATCAACTTTAGATTCTGAACAAACTGAAGGATCTTTAACCTCTGATTCTTTTGAAGAAGGAAATTAATTGAATTGTTTAGAAAGATGAAGTATTTGTTCTTCTAATTCTTTGATAATGACCAAATAAGAATTTCTGTCATTTTCAAATGATTGGTAGTCAGTTTTAAAAGATTGTTCTTTAATTAAAAACATCTTTCTTTCATCTTCATACAATTTAAATTTTGCTTTAAAATCTTGTTCTTTCAGTAAGAACTCATGTATTTCCTTCTCAAGTGAATCTTTAGTTAAAGACAACTCTTTTTCAACAGCAAAAAAATTCTTCAGATTTGTTTAAAACACAATTTTGATCAGTATGATTTGTCTTGGAAAGTAATTCTTCAAGATCTTTTACTTTCTTGTAAAGATCAGATTTTTCAGGCAAAAGATATTTCAGTTGAGTTGCATTCTGAAAATTTGCTCGTTTCGAATCGTCAAGTTCTTTTGATAATTCAGATATTTTCAATTTAAGAGCAGTATTCTCATAATTTTGTTTGACTTTTAAACTCTGAGTTTCTTCTTTCAGTATTGATACATCACGTAAAGCAATAGCTTTATAAGTATTTAACTGAACAAGAATGTCGTAATTGTTCTTACGAATCTTTTCAGATTCGGTAAGTTTTTCAATCAGCTCAGACTTTGAAAAATGTTCATCTGACATTTTGATTGCTTGAAATTGAATCTTCCAAGATCTTTTATGGAAAATTGATGAGTGATATCTGAAGAAACTCTATGAACACTGAAAGATGAATTTGTGAATGATGACTTGTTGAAAAACAGCTCAGAGTTTGACTTTTTGACGTAGAAATTTCAGCTTTTCTACAGAAAATTGCCCGTAACTTTTTTCTGGAGTGGATTTGGGCCTCAAAAATTTGCTGTTTAAGCTTAGATTTGACGTATGGTAGGCCTTCTAACGATGTTCCAGTCAAAAGTTATGGTCAATTTAAGCAGCGAAGGTCAAATAGTCAATACTTGAATGATATGTAGCCCAACTCGAATCATACGGAGCCCAACTCAAATTATATTGAATATAACTCGAATAATATGTAGATCAACTCGAATCATATGGAGTCCAACTCGAATTATATTGAGTACAACTCGAATGATATGTAGCTAAACTCGAATCATATGGAGACCAACTCGAATTATATTGAATATAACTCGAATAATATGTTGATCAACTCGAATCATATAAGCATGAAACTCGATCAATAAAGCATGAAACTCGATCAATTAAACATGAAACTCGATCAATAAAGCATGAAACTCGAATGAATAGAGACTAAACTCGAATGGTTCCTTACGCAACTCGATTGATACTTATGTTTTCTCGGGTGATAGGTTTATAAAACTCGAATGAAACACAAACAAACTCGAATAACAACTTGATCAAACTCGATTAAAACAAGGAATTCAGTGATGCCCGAGTTTAAACAAGAACTAATCAAAATCAAGTTCAAAATTACAATTTTCAACAAAAATCCACAAATTGATTCCAGATTGAAATCGAACCTGCGGTATTCACACACAAACATTTTTTGAAAAACAACTTTGGCTAATTTCAGATTAAAATCCAAAAATCAATCAAAAACCTCAAGAACACACACTTTTTCAAAAATTCAGTAAAATCCAAATTAAATCTTGTGTGTTTGGAATTAAAATCTGATGTTTATCACAATAGATTCAACTTTAAATGCTCCACCTTCGTTCCAATTTTCAGAACATTTCATCCACAAAATCAAATTTCAAAATTGATTAATAGAATTTTGATAAAAACGAATGTAACAGTGTTTGACCATTTTTCAAAAGTCAGATTCAAATTCAGCCATATTTGGCTTTGATACCAATTGATAATTCATATTTCATGCAATTCATTCACATACAAACAATCAATATGAACAATTAACATTTCAATCACATAATATTGAATGCTTAGATTGAGATGAGAGAATATTACATTGAAGTTCTTGAAAGCTTTCTTGCTTGACAATTCTCTCAAAATCTGTATCACCTTCTGTTAACTGAACTATATATATTTATATATATACACAATTTAAAACTATTGTGTATTTACAATAAAGCCCCTGAACTATAACAAAATATTGTTTTCAACTCTATTTATAATTGTACCCAACACATCTTCTTCATTAATTCAATTCCTTTGTAACCCCACAGGTCCACATACAAAGGTTATTGTCTTCATTCATCATAAGTCCTACACAAAAGAAGGTTGATTAAGAAATGAATGGTATGTGGTGTGTTGTCTGGTAGATGTTAAAGAAGAGAGTAAACAAGGAGACGTATGGGGAAAAAGAAGAAGGAGAAGGGGTTTTTGGTTTCTCAAAAAATGCAGGTTAGTTTTTGGTTTCTCAATAAAGGCAGGCTAGATATCTAGCTCTACGTTCGGAAAAAGCAATGGATCCGTAAAAACTCAAATTGTTAATACATCCATGCATACATCTTTTGTACATTATGCATTATAGACTTATACCTCTTAAAATTCATGAATATGCATTAACAAGTAGTACTTAATGCATTATCACTTGTTTTTAACATCAATTATCTAAATGCTTTATATAGTAGTATGTATTTATAAATATTTATTTTTAAAATCAACCCATGTAATACATGGGTATTATCATAGATAATACATCTTTTAAACATATTTCATCATTAAAAGTTTTAAGATGTATTTTCTAAGAAGGGTTAATTGTGTTAAATGTAACATTGTTTTTTTTTTTTTTAATTTGGATAATATAGTAACTTTTTTTTTCTTTAAGATAATATACATTTTAAATAAAGTCAATTAAGATAATCATATCTGATTGGAAAGTAAAAAAAACTAACATGACGGTCTTATTATTCGGTCAACACTTTTTTTATGAAAATGACACTTTAAATTGTTATCTGATGTGTACTATTTTGTACGACTTAAAAGGGTTTTTTGATGATGTATTGCTATTTTGTTCAATTTACGAAATAATTAAGTAGTTTTAGATATTAAAAAGATGACGAGACAAACAACACAGTCACGTGAGTAAATTTTACTTTTTAATCCAATCAAGTTATTTTAGTTGAATTGATTTCAATAGTATATTACCTTAAATAGAATAAAATTGTATGTTATTTGAATTTAAAAAGAAAGTGATAATATGTTAACTTTTAACGTAATTAACCCTTTTACAAAACAAATATGCTTTTAATTTTATTTAGATCAATTGTTATTGAAAGTTTTTTTAACCGAACATATCTCCCTTAAGGCTATTAAATTATAGTTTTTTTTTTGCATATTTAACTATTAATATATTATCTAACATAAAATTCCAAACACTTTAATCTTTTTATTGATTTTGTTTCTTCATCAAATTTTTATTATTTTAGTCCTTATATTTTCTTGTCGTATTTATTTTGGTCCATTTCTTAATGGCTAAGTGTCAAATTGATAAAAAAAATGAAAGCATAATTTTTTAAATAACATAAGCAATAAGAACAATATACTTCACATCTTCGTTTGTTAGGTTCCTACGACATTTATTTCTTTCAAGTAAATTAATCTAATGAATACGACAAAAAAAGTGTAAGGGCTACAGTGGGAAAAAGTGTTACATGAACTAAATCAACAAAAATAAAAAATATTCATTTTTTTCTAAGATAAACCATTTATAGAAGGGTTGTTATTGGCACCCCCATCTAATAACAGATAGAGAGATGGGTAGAAAATTATATGGCAGTGGCTCAGATGAAAGTGAAAAAAAAAAATTGTAAATGCGAGCATCAAATCATAGGAGGATGCATACCACCCACTCACTCTATCTTACCCTACCCTATCTAGCCATACCTCGCCTCACTCCACTAACCCCACCCTAACCTATTTTACCCTACCCAACTATACCTTACCCGACCCGACCTAACCTTACCCCGCCCAATCTTACCCCACCTATCGTACACCCACCCATCCCATGACATTCCACTTTACAAACTAAACATAAAACATGACAATGAATGAAACTTAATTGAATTCTATTTCATTCCTTCCAACAAAATAGCAATGAATTTTTCAGCTTTCCATTCCTTTGACATATTTTATTCCTTCTAAAAACATTCTTTGAACCAAACTGCCCCTAATAGTGATTCTTAACACCAAGTAAAAAGAACATTTGTGGTTCACAAAATAAATCCCAAAAGCCGACCATAAAATAAATCATGGTTTACAAAAAGTTATTTAAAAACATAAAAAGTTTCACAAACTAATCCTTTGTCGAACGATTGCACCGATGAACAACAGAAAGATTAGAGAGTTGTGTGAATAGATGGGATTACCAGAGAAAATGGAGGTGTTGGTGGACCGCAGTGGGAGGTTATGGTCATCAGTTCCAATATGGAAATGGTCAACCAGTTACTCATGGTGTGTTTGGTTTGTGGTACCGTCGGTGGTGCTTGGTTCATGGTAGGTTGACGATGTTGAGAGAGGACATTTTCTCATGGTGTTGCTCGGTTTATGGTACTCTCGGTGTTATTCGATGGTGTTTCTTAACGGTGGTGGCTATTAACCGTTGTGGCTAGATAGAAAAAGAGAGATGGCCAACTAATGGATGATATTGTTCATCGACTGTGGTGGTTTGTCGGGGAAGAGATGTTCGAACATAGGTAAGTGGACGGGTGGAGGACCGTCGCAGAAAATGGTTGGGCAAGGCACCGTTGGAGAAAATGGTGAAGAATCATGGTGGCCAGTTTCTTCATATGGGTCATGGTTAGTCGGCGTTTTATTGGATAAAGAGAAAAATGGAAAGAGAGGAAAGAGGTAGTTACTGATAAGATTCATAGGTGAGGAAATTTTGAAAAAGGTTGATTGTGAATCCATCAATTTAGGTGGGATCATAATATTTTTTTAAAAGTTAATTTTAAGTTGAAAAAGTGTCTAAAATACCTTTTGAGAGGGGTGATTAATATTGATGATGTGTGTAACACCCTAATCTTAGCTTAACATACTTGTGTCGATTATTATAACTTTTATATTAAATCTAGCAATATACTTTACGTAAATTAATTTACTTAGCCATTTATTTTACATAAAATAAAAATTAAGAAAAAAGATTAATTATGCTACTTATTCAAAGTTAAAGTTTGGGGACGCAAATTGTCGAAGAGCTAAACTCCTAAACATATAACACGTATACTAATCTACACAATTTTCATCTTCACCACCTCTTGCTCAATGAAAACGCCTATTATCTATCTCTGTAAGCTTGATTCTCACTCAATACTTGATGAAATTTGGTGAAGCAACTTGCAAATAGTTTATAATGCAACAAGCTACAAGAATAAAGATCTAAAGAAAGGTAATTCAACCCATAATCCATAAAATATGCATGTGCTTTGTGTGAGAATGTTAATTTCCTTGACTCTGCCATGATACAAAAGGAAAAATATATACATATACAAAGACATAATTACGGATCTATCTAAGGTAACCCAATCAATCCTAACTAATTGGAAAATACAAAATAATCCCAAGATACATGCCGATGATATGAAAGATATTGCCAGCTAACATTCCCCCGCAGTTTGAGTCGTATGTGAGCGAAGGCATAAACTGGATCGAAAATGTTGAAACAAATGCTTAGGTAGCCCCTTGGTGAAGATGTCTGCATATTGGTAATTTGCCGGAACTTGAAGGACTTTAACAGTCCCAAGGAGGACCTTTTCCCGAACAAAGTGTATATCCAGTTCGACGTGTTTAGTTCGTCGATGTTGCACTGGATTTTCAGCAAGGTAGACGACCGCGATGTTATCACAATAGACGAGAGTGGCACGAGTCTAATAGGGATGTGCAGTTCGAGTAGGAGGTTTCGGATCCAACTGATTTCTGCGACAGTGTTGGCTACTCCTCTATATTCAGTTTCAAAATTAGATCGTGAGATTGTGGGTTGACGCTTTGACAGGAAATTAAGTTTGTACCTATGAAGACACAGTAGCCAGAGGTGGACCTGCGAGTGTCGGGGCACCCACCCCAATCCGCATCTGAGTAGGTTGTAAGTTTAGTGGTCGAGGTGGGCGATATAATTAGACCCTGATTAATAGTACCTTTAATATACCTGAGGATCCGTTTGAGTAGCTGAAAATGTGGTTCACAGCGTGCATGCATAAAGAGACAAATTTGTTCAACTATATGTCTGGTCGAGTGATGGTGAGATATTGTAGTGCACCAGCTAAGCTAAGATATAAAGCCTCATCAGCAAACGCGGCACCAATAGTGGCACTGAGCTTGGAACCGACTTCAACCGGGGTGCTAACCGGCTTACAATTTGACATGTTAGCTCGTGATAATATATCTGCTGCATATGTGGATTGGGTCAAAATAAGTCCACCATTTTGTTTTTGGACAGCAATGCCCAGAAAATGGTGTAGCTCACCAAAACCGGTCATGTTAAACTCAACAAATAGTGAGTTGATGATTCTTTGTAAGAGAGTGTCACTTGATGTCGTGAGTATGTTATGGGTCGTGGGGAGTGGGTGACAGGTTATTAGAAGGAGACTGTATAGGATGAAAGGCAAGTTCATGTGGTGGGTGTATAGGTGAATGGGGTGGGCTTATTTGGCCATGTTGGTTGGTGGAAGGTGCATCAGTGAGTGAAGGGTGTACATGGTCAGACATGGAAGTGGGTTGGGTAAATATGAGTGGAGAAGGATCAAGAAATGTATGGGTGGGTGCAGGTTTAGATGGGTTGGCAAAAGGAATTTCAGTTTCAACAAAAGTGACATGTCTAGAGAATATAGTTTTTCTGGTTGAGATTTCTAGACACCGGTACCCTCGATAGTCGGGTGGGTAGCCGAGGAAGATGCATGGGGTGGAGCGGTGGGCGAGTTTGTGGGGACGGATGGATGAAGTATTTGGATAACATAAGCAACCGAACACGCGAAGGTGTTCGTAGGATTGTTGGCGAAGGTAAAGGAGGGATGTAGGGTTGTGGAGTTTATGGAGTTTGGTTGGAAGGATATTGTGAAGATATGAAGCGGTGTGAAGATCCTCGACCCAAATTGAGGACGGTAATGATGAATGGGTGAGTAGAGTGAACATAATTTCGTTTAGACGACGAATCATACGTTAGTTTTTCTGTTTTGCTGAGATGTGTGTGGACACGAAAAACGAAATTGAATGCCATTAGTAGTTGCAAAGTTTTTGAAGTTGGTATATCAAATTCACCCCCCATATCACATTGGAATGCTTGGATTGGCATGTGAAATTGAGTTGTAATATATTGATGAAAATGAGTAAACTTAGTAAAAGTCTCAGATTTAAATTTTAAGAGGTAAACCCACGTGTATTGTGTTAAATCATCCATTAAAACCATGTCATATTTATAACCCGCATGACTGAGAATAGGAGATGTCCTTAGATCACAATGTAAAATAGCAAATGACACTAACATACGACTTAAAGAATCCAAAAATGGTAAACGTTTATGTTTGGATAATTGACAAGAATGACACAGATGCTGAAGTTATTATATTGCAAGAAATAAATTGTTTTCAATGAAGAAAGTTCATCACAGGTTAACCCGGGTGTCCAAGTCGGTTGTGCCAAAAGGAAGAGTCTTTGCTTGAAACGACGCAAGCGGTGGCGGAAGCATTAGAGGTGAGCGGGTGGAGATCACCCGAACTGTTGTGACGACTCAGGATCGTGCCATCCTTGAAATCCTTCACAGAAAATCCAAAGGGGTCAAATTCAATGGAAGTGTGATTGTCAATATTGAACCGACGCACATATATAAGATTCTTTATGATTTTAGGATTAAAAAGTACTGGTTTAAGTTGGACTGGTCTAGATGGTGTATGGATTATAGAAGTTCCCGAACCCATAACTGGAACTTTGTTACCATTTCCGACAATTATTGACGCTATTGGTGAATAAGTGGAAAAATTGTCGAGTTTACCTTGGTCATTCGTGACATGAGAAGTAGCCATCGTGTCAAAGTTCCAATGGTCATCTCCCATGTCACCCGATTCCATTGAAAGAGCATGAACCACATTAGCAAGTTGTGTGGGTTCCAGTGGATCCACATCTGCCAAATGGGCCTGTGCCGACCCTCCTCCAGGTTGTGTTGTGGGTTGGTTGTTATACTGTGTATTGGGTCTTTGTACCCATGGTTGGACCCAATTTGTGTTGGGTAAGGGCATGGCGGAGGAGTCCAGTAGGTTGGAGGAGCAAACTGTGGAGAGTAGGCATAATATAGGAGAGGTTGTGGGTGATTTGGGGACCGGTTGTTGGACCACGAGTGTTGGGGATGGAGTGGGCCAGTTTGGCCACGGTTGGTGGGACGGCCATTCCTTCCAGAATCACAGCATGACTGGTTGGTGTTGGAGCGACGGTTCTGGGTGTTACGGTGGGAGGAAGGCTGATGAGTGCGGGTGTCGGGCGGTGAGGAATTCACAACAGCAGCAACAATAGGTGTAGGTGTGATGTGTTCTCGAGCTGTGATGCGGCGTGCCTCCGATTGGAGTTGTTCAACTACCGCTTCCCAAGACGGGAGATTTTGGTTTAAGATAATTGCAATTGTGTCATACTCACGTGGTAGACCATGAAAGACGTTTAAAATTTGTTGGGTGTCGTTGACCGGGCAATCCACGGCAGCCAATTGATCTACCAAATCACGGATGCGTTGACAATATGCTTTAAGAGATGGCATGGCAGCAAGTGTGAGGTTGGTTAGTTCATGTTGAAGGGCCGCTGCGCGTGGTCCTTTGTTGTTTAGGAAAAGCTTCTAGACTCGTTTCAAAGCCTCATAGCCGGTAGAGTCGTTGGTCAATACCCGGACGAGAAGATCGTCTGTTAGTGTACCGTATATCCATTGTAGAACCATCACATCGATCTTTGCCCATGACGAGTATTCGGGGGTGGTTTCACTAGGTGCCGACGAATCGTCGATGTGATTAATCACATCATACCCTTTGGCGTGAAGCATGAAAAGTTTAACCCACGATGAGTAGGAAACTTTGACGCTGTCGAGTACACGAACCTTGTGTTGGATATTTGTGACGATATATATGGGATGAAAGGTTTGGGTATTGGGATCAACCTTGTCGGCTTTGTCACCCATGGTGAAATGAAGACAGGGACAAGTGATCAAAATGAAGGAAAATTGGAGGGTAGATCGAGATCAATCCCTGGTAATTAATACCATGTGAGAATGTTAATTTCCTTGACTCTGCCATGATACAAAAGGCAAAATATATACATATACAAAGACGTAATTACGGATCTATCTAAGGTAAGCCAATCATTCCTAACTAATTGGAAAATACAAAATAAACACAAGATACATGCCAATAATATGAAAGATATTGCCAGCTTACATTCCCTCGCAGTTTGAGCCGTATGTGAGAGAAGGCATGTCAGGATCTACAACTAAATACAAAGACTAACTGATTTGAATTGATCAGAGTATAAATCAATAATCTTGCTTTGAATCAAAGTTTAATTAAGAAGTTTGTGGAATAACACTTAATTATTTTAACAAAAGCTTTCAGAATAAATAGCATATAAACACAATAAATAATCAAGACTGCTTGTATTGCTGAATTCAATGATTACAATCACCTCTAATCTGTTTGATTAGACGAAGAACACAGACTGTTCTTAGGGTTTTACAACCTTAGAGGCTTATGAAAACTTAATCAACAAAGCAATTACAGACTCAAGAATGCAGAAAACTCATATACAATAGAAAGACCTATTTTATGTATTTATATTGCTTCTTGATATGTTTCCTTGACGAACTATGACTTCTCTGATAGTAGATATGCTGGAATCTTTGTGTATATATCTTTTCCTGAAAATCAGCACTTTCTGTTTATGAAACTGTTGAGCAGCTTGAATCACTTGACAGCATGAACAGAGCAGCTCGAGTTGATTTGCTCTGGCAGCTTGAACTTTTACACTGGCAGCTCGAGTTTCTTCAACTAGCAGCATGAACTTTGGATTTACACATAAACTCTACTAACAGTTTGAGAAGTCTAACTAACAGCTTGAACCTACTTAAAGTATTTCCCAACAATCTCCCCCTAACTTAAATTCTTTACACAAGACTTTAAGTTCTATACAAAAATGGAAATGAATAAGTAAACTGTTATTTACAAACCAAGGCTTTCAAAAATTTATAACTGTGCAAGTTTCTGATCTATAGCCTTCAAAAATTCTTTCTTCATCTCATCTCTATCACAAGATACCCTAACAGATTTTATCTGAAGTAGCATATCTTTTGGTAAATCATAAAATTCGAGATTGAAGAATATACCAGATCCATCTGAGAACTTGATTCTGTATGTCCTTGATTTGACAAACAGATCAACTTGTTGGATCTTCTTTCCCTTCTTTGCAGCATCCTCTATTTCTTTTCTTGCAGATTCAGGGTCAACAATTGATTTTAGATCTCTAATAACTTGTTTCACTTGTGGTAGAGTAGATCTAACTTGTGACACAGACCCAATATGATGCATCTTGATAAGCTCATCTCTGGTCAACTTTTGTACCATTTGCCAAAATGTATCATATTCTTCTTCTGGTCCAGACTCTCTTCTTATCACAAACTTAACAAACAAATCCCGTTCATCCAGTGACTTGGCAAACCAGTAGTTGATCATAGGCTTTGTAAAATCATGCTGATCAATCAACTTCTCTATCTCCATTGCTTTTTGCAGTTGTTGCTCAAACAACACCCTTTTAATTTGATGCAGCTTTGCTTGTGATGATGGTTCAGATGCAGGAATAGAAGCAACAGCTTGATCAGTAGGTGCAGGAGCACTGACAGCAGCTTCAGTTTGAACTGATTCTTTTGAAAGTTGGACTTCTTGGGAGACTTTTGTTTTCTTTGCTCCATTTCTTTGTCATGGATCTCCTGCAGCTTTTCAGTTGTCATGGACTGAGCCATTTTCTTTGGAATACCTGCTGCAAAGGCAAAATTGATTAGAAATCTTCTGTGCTCAGCCTTGGAGTGCCCTGATGGCAGCTTCCTCTTCTTTTCTCCTTGTTTACCCACAAACCCCTTTAGGTAGTCACTAACGTCTCATCATCATCTATTGGGGGCTGGGCTTGCTGATCTAATTCTTTGTCCAGTTCTTCTGCTAATTTCTTGGCAACTTCAGCATCAAAGGCAATCTGGGCTTCTTTGGAAGAAAATTTGTGCTTTGGAGACTCAATAAGAATGCCCTTGCCCTTGTCTTTTGCAGAGGAGGATGTTGGTTGGACTGTACTGGATGGAGCTTGAACCCTTTCCCTTATAACAACTCCAGTTGCTTTTGGGAAGGCAGCAACTTGAGTTTCTAGGCTAACAGCTTGAGAAGCTGTTGGGACTGCTAGCCTAGAAGGTGGAACTGTTGAGGCTGCTTGGACTGATGTAGTTGGAGCTGCTTGGACTGATTCAGGAACCTCCTGATTCTCCCCCTTTTTGGAAGCATTGGTTTGGTCAGGAGGACCTACAACCTTTGCCCCTTGGGTTTGAATCAACTGCTCTAAGTTCATGATCTTATTTGCACAGAGGGTAAACCCTTTGTGGAGATAATCCATTCGTTTATTTTGAGCCGCCTCTGCCTGCTTGAGTGCAAATATCTGAGCTCCCTGTGCAGCAATGATGGACATTTGATATTCCAACATAGCTACAACAGGTTTCAGCTTGGGATCCGTCAAGAGCATGAGTTGCAAACTAGTCTCAAGATCAGAAAACACCTGTGGTGCCTGTGACATATCACTGACATTAATACCAGAAGTAGAAACTTCTGGGCCCCTCTGTTCTTGGTTCTGGGGACTTCCAGCTTGTGTTTGCACACTGGCTATTGCCATGGGTGTGGTCTTAGTGATGTTGGCACTGTCCTGTGCCTCTTGTGCAGGGACAGCAGTAGTGCCAGCCACAGATGCCATATGAACAGTCTCTGAAGAGATGTTCACCTCCTGAGTGAGGATTAGAGTGTCCTCAGTTGGTTCTCTTTGGATATTCTGTGCAGAAGTGTCCTCCTGCACAGGGATATATGGCTCTTGTCTGGGGGCTGAGGAGGAAGGAGCTCCTGGTCCCCTTTTCCTTTTATATAGAAATTTTAGTGGGGGTGATGGCTGTTCAAAAGGATCAGAAGGAATTTGTGTATCATGAGGAGTGGGTTGGGGTCCTGGGGGTGTAGCAGTAATGATAGGCTGAGCCTGCTTAGGACCCTCTCCTCTGTTTCTTGGGATGATGTTCATCATTGCAGAAGGCAATGGAACATCAATGCTCAAAAAATTTGCACTTTGTTTCAAAAGTCTCCTTATAGAAGATAGTGAGTGCCTGTGGGAAACATGTATCCTTTTATGTAAATGAGAAGTAGTGCAAATGTGTGCAATGATTTCAGCCAAAAATCTGGGATACATTAAAAATTTCCCACTCTTTAGGGAATGATGCCTTAACATCCCCTGAAAAATCATGTTTGAAAAATTGAACCGTTGGCCTGTTGAAAAGCACACTAAGGCAGTGGCAATGTTGGAAGAAAATTCTGACCAACCGGTTCTTTTGGGGCTTATGCACTGCTGAATTATATGTACAAGATACTTCCATTTAGGAGAAAAATGGGCTTTCAAGAAAGTAAATGAATCAGCAGGACCCCTATAACCTATGTTATAAAGACCAGTATGTAAAGCATCAAGGGTTAGGTCTGTTATACCTGTGGCATCTTGAAGATGCAAATGGCGTCAAATGGATTCCTCAGTAATGGTGATGGGAGTGCCATCAATTTTGGATAGTATAGAGGGGATTCCATTGATGGTTTGGACAGTTGCACGGTTCCAGAACTGTTCGATATATGATATGTATATGGTGGGATTTATATTGAGTGCATGATGGATATGGGAGTGACGAAGAAAGTCCATCATGTCATGGAACGGTTGAAGGTCTGAGTGCTTTAGAGAGTAGGGAAGGCAATTGTGTTCTTTAACAAACTCCATTGAGGATCAAGCGAAAGGATTAGGGTTTGCAAAGAAGAGTGTGTGAATCGTTCAGAGAGAAAAGAAAGGTCGTGGAAGGAAACTTTGTAACTGGTAGTTACAACTGAACGAAATTGGGACCTTTAAAGGTTTTGAAAAGGTTGGGTCCCGCGCACACACATTGAAAATTACCCAAATACCCTACACACTTTGACAGATCAAGTGAATAACTAACAGTCCGAGAAAATGAACTAGCAGCTTGAGAAAATACTCAAGCTGTTAGTTGAAAATTATGCATCCTTTTAATGAAATAGTGACTCCCCCTTAAATAAGCATACTACATAGATAATAATGAAAACAAATTAATCCATATTGACCATACCAATATTTGATACCAGGAAAGTGACCTTCCTACATCAAAAGGTTTTGTAAATAGATCAGCTAACTGATCATCAGTATGTATTTTGGTAACTTGGATTAACTTCTTTTCATTACAATCTCTTATAAAGTGAAATCTGATTTCTATATGCTTGGTTTTAGGGAATTTCACTGGGTTTTGCACAATGCTGATTGCACTTGAATTGTCAATATAAATAGGAGTGGATAAGAAATTCATACCATAGTCTCTCAGCTGATTTTGAATCCACATTACCTGGGAGCAGCAGCTTGCAGCTGCTACATATTCTGCTTCAGTGGATGATGTGGACACAGTTGTCTGCTTTTTGCATTGCCAAGAGAGCAGTCTTGCTTCTAAGTATTGACATCCACCAGTTGTGGATTTTCTGTCAATGTTGCATCCACCATAGTCACTGTCAGAGTAGGCTGTTAATGTAAGAGGAGAGTCTTTAGGATACCAGAGACCTAAGTGAGGTTGGCCTTTTAGATATCTAAAGATTCTCTTAACAGCAACTAGATGAGAATCCTTTGGAGAGCATTGAAACCTAGCACACACACAGACAACAAACATAATATCAGGTCTGGAAGATGTTAGATACATAAGAGATACTATAAGAGATCTGTATAAATGAATGTCCACATATATGCCATCTTTGTCTGTATGGAGCTGCTTGTGAGGATCCATTGGGGTGCTTGCAACTTTTGTGTCTTGATATCCAAACTTTTCCAGTATGTCTTTCACATACTTTGATTGACTTATGAAAGACCAGTGGGCTTCTGCTTGACTTATAATCCCAGAAAGAAAGTGAGTTCTCCCATTGAACTCATTTGAAACTCTTTGTGCATTAAAGCTTCAAATTCTTTGCACAGACAGTCATTTGTTGCGCCAAAGATAATGTCATCAACATAGATTTGGACAAGCAGAATCTCATCTTTGAGAGACTTAGTGAAAAGTGTTTTGTCCAGATTTGGACAACCTGGCTCTGATACCACTTGTCAGGATCTACAACTAAATACCAAGACTAACTGATTTGAATTGATCAGAGTATAAATCAATAATCTTGCTTTGAATCAAAGTTTAATTAAGAAGTTTGCGGAATAACACTTAATGATTTTAACAAAAGCTTACAAAATAAATAGCATATAAACACAATAAATAATCAAGACTGCTTGTATTGCTGAATTCAATGATTACAATCACCTCTAATCTGTTTGATTAGACGAAGAACACAGACTGTTCTTAGGGTTTTACAACCTTAGAGGCTTATGAAAACTTAATCAACAAAGCAATTACAGACTCAAGAATGCAGAAAACTCATATACAATAGAAAGACCTATTCTATGTATTTATATTGCTTCTTGATATGTTTCCTTGACGAACTATGACTTCTCTGATAGTAGATATGCTGGAATCTTTGTGTATATATCTTTTCCTGAAAATCAGCACTTTCTGTTTATGAAACTGTTGAGCAGCTTGAATCACTTGACAGCATGAACAGAGCAGCTCGAGTTGATTTGCTCTGGCAGCTTGAACTTTTACACTGGCAGCTCGAGTTTCTTCAACTAGCAGCATGAACTTTGGATTTACACATAAACTCTACTAACAGTTTGAGAAGTCTAACTAACAGCTTGAACCTACTTAAACTATTTCCCAACAAGGCATAAACTAGATTGAAAACGTTGAAACAAATGCTTAGGTAGCCCCTTGGTGAAGATGTCCGCATATTGGTAAGCTGCCAGAACGTGAAGGACATTAAAAGTCCCAAGGCGGACCTTTTCCTGAACAAAGTGTATATCCAGTTCGACGTGTTTAGTTTGTTGATGTGGCACTGGATTTTCAGCAAGGTAGATGGCCGAGATGTTATCACATTAGACGAGTGTGGCACGAGTCTAATAGGGATGTGAAGTTCGAGTAGGAGGTTTCAGATCCAACTGATTTCTGCGATAGTGTTGACTACTCCTCTATAATTGGCTTCAGCACTAGATCGTGAGATTGTGGGTTGACGCTTTGAAGACCATGAAATTAAGTTTGTACCTATGAAGACATTGTAGTCAGAGGTGGACCTGTGAGTGTTGGGGCACCCACCTCAATCCGCATCTGAGTAGGTGTAAGTTTAGTGGTCGAGGTGGATGATATAATTAGACCCTGATTAATAGTACCTTTAATATACATGAGGATCCGTTTGAGTAGTTGAAAATGTGGTTCACGGGGTGCATGCATAAAGAAATTAATTTGTTGAACTATATGTCTTGTCGAGCGATGGTGAGATATTGTAGTGCACCGACTAAGCTAAGATATAAAGCCTCATCAGCAAACGGGGCACCAATAGTGGCACTGAGCTTGGAACCGACTTCAACTAGGGTGCTATACGGCTTACAAATTGACATGTTAGCACGTGATAATATATCTGCTGCATATGTGGATTGGGTCAAAATAAGTCCACCATTTTGTTTTTGGACAGCAATGCCCAGAAAATGGTGTAGCTCACCAAGACCAGTCATGTTAAACTCAACAGATAGAGAATTATTGATTCTTCGTAAGAGAGTGTCACTTGATGTCGTGAGTATGATATCGTCCACATAAAGAAGTGAGTAACCCATTTGATCGCCCTTGTGATATATAAATAAGGAAGGGTCACATACGCTACTCTTGCAGCCATATTTGGATAGATATCCTGAAAACCGTTGATACCAAACCCATAGGGCTTGTTTTAAACCATATAGACACTTGTTGAGCTTCCACACATCTTTCAGGTTTGAGGATGAAGTGAAACCTGGTGGCTGAAACATGTAGACGGTCTCTTTCAGGTGCCCATGTAAGAAGTCATTTTTAACATCTGGTTTGTGAATGGACCATGCTCTAGATACTGCCAAGCTAAGGGCTGTACGTATGGTAGTGGGTTTAACCACTGGACTGAAAGTTTCATTACAGTCAATGCCTACAATTTGACTCATTAAGAACGAGTCAGGCCTTGTGTCGTTCCAAAGAGTCATCAGCGTGGAACTTATGTTTGAATAACCACACGCATCGAATAATTGGAACATCCTTAGGTCTCTGTACAAGTTCCCGCGTATTGTTTACCAATAGAGCTGCTTATTCGTTGTTCATAGATGTTTTCCAGTTAGGGTCGGTGAATGCGGTGAGATGTGATTTAGGTAATAATGAGATGGTAGGGAAGGTCTTGGTTAACAGAGACAACGGTTGGCGCGGTTTAATAATGCCAGACTGAGACCGAGTTTGCATGGGATGAGTGGAAGTTGTAGCGATGGGAGGTGGTGGGAGGTTTTTAGAGGCATTTGGATGTGGTGGGGCAGGGGGGTGGTGTGCAGATGGTGAAGGTGGGGAAGCATGTTGTGGGTCGTGGGGAGTGGGTAACAGGTTATTAGAAGGTTCATGTGGTGGGTGTATAGGTGAATGGGGTGGGCTTATTTGGCCACGTTGGATGGTGGAAGGTGCATCAGTGAGTGGAGGGTGTACAGGGTTAGACATGAAAGTCGGTTGGTAAATATGAGTGTAAGAAGGATCAAGAAATGTATGGGTGGGTGCAAGTTTAGATGGAATTGAAATATATCATAGAACTTACATTTAGGTAAATATGACTAGCAATCAAATTAGAATCAAACAGCCAAGTAGTACAAGACAACAATCAAATTAGAATCAAATAGCCAAGTAGCTGCAACAAACTAGCAATCAAATTAGAATCAAACATTTTGGTAAACAAGATAGAACATACATAATATATACCAAGAATTTACCTTCAATTTATGAGCAGAATTTTGAGATTAGAGCCTTCTTGAATATCAGTCCTAACAAGATCCAAGGAAAGACGATGTTGAGCACACTTGAAGTTTCCGAAACACATTATTAACCAAAAGAAAAGTTCCATATACACTAGAAATTAAAAACTAGAAGTAGACAATTTATAGTTGTATGGTCCAAAGAGAAAGAGTAAGTAAGCAAGTTCAGCACGAGAACAATGAAGAACAAAAACAAAGTTGAATCCAACACCAAGTTAAAGAAAAAATAGCAAAGTCAATCCAATGGATTAATAGTAGTCATGGAGCATTAAAACCCACATCTAAACCCAACCGACATAATCCACTCCTGTCAACCCAAACCACACTAATTTTGGCTACAATAAGCTTCAAGGATTCCAAAATAAATAACTAAGCTATAAACAATTCTAGACATTCTCATTACCATTGTTAGGGTTCTTGGAGTTGTATTTAGGTAAGTGTTTATAAACATTAAAGAAGATAAATAAAGGTACCATCATATCAATAACAAGACTATAAACCAAATTAAAATCAAACCTAGAAAACGAACCTCAATACCAAATATATGGAACTTGCGATAATTAGTGACCAGAACTAACAATAACGATCGTTGTGCTGCCGATTCTGGTGCCAATGCGCTGCCAATCGATTAAGTTCTACTGATTCTGTGCGCTGGTTCTGCAACGATACGAACGTTGTGAAAACGATGACGAACGTTGCGGCAATCGATTGAAAGCAATAGAACTTGGCAATCGATTAAAAGCAATAGTAAACCGCCAATCGCTAGTTTTAGCAATCACAAATCCTTCAAAGCCAGTCGATTGAAAGCAATAGAACGTTGCATCAATCGATGCCTTCAATCCCTTATTAGGGCTTTCAGTTGAAGGAGAAAAGAACGCAAAAGATAAATTCGAGTCCATAGGGTTTTTTGGCTAATTTTTTTTTGTTACTTATAAATTTTATTATTGTATATATTAGTTTTAATTGAAAAGTTTAAATTTTATTTTTAATTAGTTTACCACCCAAAGAAATATATACCTATGATATTTTAAATTTGTAACCAATTTTCTAATATGTAAGACCCCTCCCGAACCCAGAAATGCCACGTCAACGTAATATTATAAGTGGCAATAACGCAACGGATCTATAACACATGTGTCATAGGATAATGCAGATTGCGGCTAATTAAAACTTTAAACTTCATGCACTAGATTAAACATGATACAATCATAATCCCTGATTAACAAAACATAATAATCCCGGTCGCTGAATACATTGATCCCAGAACAACTATTACACGAGTTCTATACAAAACACAGCACTATTACAGTTCTTTCATCAATCTCGGATCTACCTCGGCTGCGGCTGAGATCCCTTCTGAACCCCTGAACATGTTAGACTCGAATACATGAGCTATAAAGCCCGTGAGCACACGAGGGTTGACACTGCACATAGCACATAACACACAATCTCTGTCCCTGTCCCGATAACCCAACACACATCTCAGGTATATAGGCACAAGTATGAGATCGGAGTACACATAGCCCTGTGGGGACCCCTCCCTAGTGGACACATCGCACACAGCAATGGTAAGTAATACCCTGTAGCACGGAAGCTACCCGGCTACAGGCCCTGCCGTATATATACGCCCCAAGGACTGTAAGGGACAGTCAACCCGCGCGATTCCCCTTCGCGACTTACCGTCCGTATGGAACTCATCACGGACCCCTGGACCGATCTCACATCTCATACATAACACGTATAAGGATTAGAGTATACCTGAGGTTCACGTCCCTGTCTCATATATATAATCACACACAATATAGCTATTCAACTATAACGTAAAAGATGGCGCGCGTTTAGAAAACGTCTCGAGTACTCACCTGATTGATTCCCCGAAGTCTGAACGCCCTGATCAAATCCGGCCCGATATCCGCTAGTCCCTGTAACACACGGAATCATAACCGGTCAATTACGATCCCGCCGATATACACATAACAATCTCATGATAACACTAAACCGACTCGGAACCGGTAATCCCACAAAACCGAATACACGAAACCTGACCCAAACATGACTCGAAGAATCCCCAAATGAGACCCCGGACCCAAACAAAACACAGCCCGAGCAATCCCGAAGGAAACCCGACACTAACACGACCCAACCCTTTTTATGAGATTAAATTCGGATTTTCAATGCAGGCTATCTGTCGCGCCGCGGACCCCCTGGTGGTCGCGCCGCGACCCCGCGAAAACCCCATAGATGACCTGCGAATTTCAGCTCTGCCCAGGAGTGTTAAACTCCTTACGTACACGAATTTAACCACACATATACATACAAAACCATACATAACTGACCCTTATGAGTTCTCAAACCAATTCCCACTTCACAACTCATATATACACCAAATTGAAGGCTAATCACAAGAATCCTTACCTTGGAGGAGCTCAACAACACAAGGAGAAGAAGAAGAAGCTAAATTCCAAGTCTCACACTCAAAATCTAAAGCTCGGAGCTGAATTCCTGCTGCTGGAGTTCACAAAATACACACACATACACACTTTACTCTTACACAATGGATAAGGCAAAAAGGAAGATAATTCTATATGTACGTCTTTATCTCAACCCGGTCCCGAACCCAATAACCCGAACCCGATATCTCATTTTCACTATTAATGCCCATTTAACCCATTTAATCCCACGATCCCAAAAATATAATCCGTTCATTAAAATTATAACCCGATGACACGCAAGCCCCAATCTCGATACGTATCAATCCACGAAACGGGATATAACTGGACCAACCCAATATGAATAAATTATTTATCCACTAAAATAATTCCACGTACCAGGTTGAAATGACGGATGTTACAAATCCTCCCCTCTTAAAGAGATTCCGTCCCGTAATCTAACTCGAACTCTGGAATAGGTGAGGATATCTCGATCGCATTTCTGACTCGGGCTCCCAAGTAGCGTTGGTACCCTTATGGTGTCTCCATTGAACGAGTACCAAGGCAATCTCTTTATTTCGCAGCTTTTTGATCTTTCGGTCGGTAACGGCCTCGGGCTGCTGCACATATCGCAGCTGATCGTCGACCGAAATCTCAGATAGGGGCAGATACTGGTCATTTGTAGCCAGACACTTCCGAAGATGACTCACATGAAACGTATCGTGCACACCGGCCAACTCTGAAGGCAATCGCAGTCGATAGGCCTAATCCCGGACTCTCTCCACAATCTCAAATGGCCCGATATACCACGGACTCAGCTTCCCACGATGTCTAAACCGGATAACCCCTTTCCATGGTGACACCTTTAGCAAGACTCGGTCCCCGACACTGAACTCTAACTCCTTCAGACGGCGATCGGCATAACTCTTCTGACGGCTCTGGGCGACCCTCATATGTTCCCGAATCACAGCCACCTTGTCACTGGTCTCCTGGAGTAGCTCCGGCCCGCTGATAGGTCGCTCACCGACCTCGCCCCAACACACTGGGGTCAGGCACTTACGCCCATATAGTGCCTCGAACGGAGCCATTTTAATCGTGGCGTGATAACTGTTATTATACGCGAACTCGACCAACGGTAAATGCACGTCCCACTTACCACTGAAGTCGATAGCACATGCCCGCAACATATCCTCGAGGGTCTGATTGGTGCGTTCGGTCTGCCCGTCAGTCTGCGGCCTGTAAGCTGTACTGAGCTGAACTCTGGTGCCCAATTCTCACTGGAAGCTCTGCCAGAAACGAGACGTAACCGCGTATCCCTGTCCGAAGTAATCAACAACGGAATCCCATGCCGCGATACCACCTCGTTGATATACAGCCTCGCTAACTGATCCATGGTGATAGTACCCCGAACGGCTAAGAAGTGCGCACTCTTCGTTAGTCGATCCACTATAACCCAGATCATATCATTCCCGCGGACCGTGCGTGGAAGTCTCACAATGAAATCCATCGTGATATGATACCACTTCCACTCGGGGATTTCCAACGGCTGCAGATGCCCGTGCGGCTTCTGATGCTCGGCTTTGACCCTGAGACACGTCATGCACTGCTCGACATATCGGCCCACATCCCTTTTTATTCCCGGCCACCAATAGAAGTCACGGAGATCACGGTACATCTTAGTACTCCCCCGGATGCACAGATAGCCTTGACCGATGCGACTCATCAAGAATCAAATTGCCGCAAATTCCCAACCCTCGGGACCCAGTATCTATCATGAAACACAAACAGCCCACGATCGTCCCTGATCAATGATTCAAGCTGCCCGGTCAAACGTTCCCTTTTCACATTATCACCCCGCAGGCCCTCCTGCTGCGCTAACCTCAGACTATCGATTAATGTCGAGGTAATCTCAAGCCTCGAAGCCCTGGATATCATAGTCTGGCCGCATGCCCTACGGCTCAGCGCGTTAGCTACAACATTAGCCCGGCCCGGGTGGTACTGAATCTCACAATCGTAGTCCTTTAGCAACTCAAGGCTACGGCGCTGTCGCATATTAAGATCCTTCTGGCTAAACAGATACTGAAGACTTTTATGATCGGTATACACAATAAACCGAGACCCATACAGATAATGCCGCCAAATCTTCAACGCAAACACAATAGCGTCTAGCTCTAAATCGTACACGGTATGGTTCTCCTCATAAGTCTTCAGCTGGCGCGAAGCATACGCGATCACTTTCCCTCGATGCATCAGAACACAGCCCAACCCTGTTCCCGAAGCATCACAATACACCACAAAATCCTCGGTACCCTCTGGCAAAGCTAACACTGGAGCCTGACACAACCGGGTCTTCAGCTCTCGAAATGCACGCTCCTGATCCTCGGACCACTCAAACGGAACGAACTGCCGTGTCAATCTCGTTAACGGCAAGGCAATCCTCGAAAAGTCCTGGATGAAGCGTCTATAGTACCCGGCAAGACCCAAGAAGCTACGAATCTCAGGCACAGACCTCGGAGGCTCCCAACTCATCACTGCCTCAATTTTACCTGGATCCACTTTTATACCCTCCGCACTGACCACATGACCCAAAAACTGCACTTCCCGAAGCCAAAATTCACATTTAGAGAACTTCGCATACAGTTTCTCCCTGCGCAGTACGGTCAAAACCTCTCGGAGGTGCTGCTCGTGGTCCCCGGCACTCCGCGAATAAATCAGGATATCATCGATGAACACGATCACGAATCTATCCAACATAGCTCTACACACCCGGTTCATCAAATCCATGAAAGCGGCGGGTGCGTTAGTCAAACCGAAAGGCATCACAAGGAACTCGTAGTGCCCATAACGAGTCAGAAACGCTGTCTTCGGCACATCTTCGTCCCTGACCCTCAACTGGTGATAACCAGACCGCAAGTCGATCTTGGAGAAGAAACTCGAGCCCTGGAGCTGATCGAACAAATCATCGATACGTGGAAGCGGATAGCGATTCTTCACGGTCACTTTATTCAATTCCCTGTAGTCGATACACATCCGCATGCTACCGTCCTTCTTTTTCACAAATAGCACTGGCGCACCCCACGGCGACGAACTCGGACGGATGAATCCACGATCCAGAAGCTCCTGTAGCTGAGACATCAGCTCTCGCATCTCGGTCGGTGCCAGCCTGTAAGGCGTCTTCGCAATCGGCACCGCCCCAGGAACAAGATCGATCCGGAATTCTACTTGGCGATCTGGCGGTAACCCAGGCAACTCCTTTGGGAATACCTCAGGGAACTCACGGATAACTGGAATATCCTCTAAGGTCTTCTTTTCCTTCCTCGCGTCAACTACATAAGCTAGGAAGGTCTCGCATCCCTTAGAGACATATCTCTGACCCCTGGTCATAGATACAATCCCGATATCCCCCTTACGGCGCTCCCCATACACGATGACACTCTCACTATCAGAAATGAGTATGCGGATGATCTTCTTAGCACACAGAATATCAGCCCGTCTTGCAGTCAACCAGTCCATACCCACTATCACATCGAAGCTACTGATCTCAATCGGCAGCAAATCGATCACAAACTGATGGGAATCTATCTCTAATACACAGTCCCGATAAACCCGACTCACTAACATCAAACTCCCATCGACCCTCTCGACAACCAACGGAACAGACAAAGGAGAAGCAGACATACTAAAATACGCACAAAATATAACAGACACATAGGAGCGATCGGCCCCGGAATCAAATAACACACGAGCTCGAAGTCCGTTAAGAATGTACGTACCCGAAACTACATCTGTAGCATCCCGTGCCTCCTCTGTTGTCGCCTGAAACACCCGTCCTCGGCCCCTCGGGACAGTCTCACGGCGGCTAGACGACGATGGCTCGGCCCTGGCTCCACTCGAGCTAGCTCCCTGCACTGCCGGCCCCGGCTCTGGATAGTCTCTGACACGATGTCCTGGTCTCCCACATCTAAAACACAACGGCTCCGGAATTGTACACACTGACGCGGCGTGGCCCCGCTGGCCGCACCGGAAATAACGCGGCTGCTGAGATAAACACTGTCCGGAATGGCGCTGGTGACATTTCGGGCACTCCCGATCACCATAAGAACTCTTGACACGGCTGACGGACGCCTGGGACCCCTGTCCCACACTACTCTGGCTCTGCGCTCCAGATCCCTGACTCTGGCCCTGACCCTGACGCCTCGATCGGCGATCCCGACCCCGGTCCCTATCACGTCTCTGTCCCGACCCTTGCCCTAAAGTCTGCCCAGAACCCTGACCTGAAAACTGCCACTGATCCGGGCGCTGATCCCTGGGAGCGTCCCCGGAGGACCTCCATACGCTAGTCGGCTGATCAGAAGTCCCAGTCCGCTGCCTCTGAGAAGAGGGCTGCTCCCTCTGCTTTAGGATCTCCCGCTCCCTCATGCGGGCCATCTTAAGAGCTCTAGCAAATGTCGGAGTATCATGTAGCCCTACGAACTCTCGAATATCTGATCGAAGTCCATCAATAAATGCATCAGCCTTACGGCTCTCCGTGTCGACATGCTGAGGCGCGAACTGTGAGTACTCATTAAATCGGTCAACATACTGCTGGACCGTCATATTACCCTGCTGCAAATGGAGGAACCGGCGCTCCATCTCCCGCCTCTCGTCCTGCGGTATGTACTGGAGCTCAAACATAGCCCTGAACTGCTCCCAAGTCATAGCATAAGCGGCGGACTCGGTCATCGACGACTCAATCGATTTCCAGCACTGCGAAGCACCACCCCGTAGCTGATATGCGGCGTACCCAACCATATCTCTGGGATCCACGTGGGCCACTCGGAACGCAGCCTCAATCTCTCGCTCCCATGCGATGGCCGCCCCCGGCTCACCGTCACCCCGAAACTGCGGCGGAACCCCTGTCATAAAATCTTTAAAAGATCCACCCCGCTGAGAAGATGACGATGCTCCACCCCCTGACCCGGTCTCGGCACGTTGAACAACTGGCCCCAAACTCTGACCCTGTTCACGCTCTTGCTCTTTTTGCTTCCTGTAAAACTCAGTAAGAACATCTAGTAGCTCGGATTTACGAATATACTCATCACCGGGCGGCTTACCCGCGCCCGAACCCTCTCCCTGATCTGCCATGATAATCTGCACAAAACAAAATTACTAAGCACAAAGGATAAATCACCCAGCGTTATACACTAAGCCAGGTTGGTTAATCCACTATATAATCGCAAAACGATCCCCCATGGACCGGAACAAGGTCTAAGTTAAGCATCCACTAATGATACTCAAGCTTCAAACCACAAGCTCTGATACCATGCTGTAACACCCCTCCCGAACCCAGAAATGCCACGTCAACGTAATATCATAAGTGGCAATAACGCAACGGATCTATAACACATGTGTCATAGGATAATGCAGATTGCGGCTAATTAAAACTTTAAACTTCATGCACTAGATTAAACATGATACAATCATAATCCCTGATTAACAAAACATAATAATCCCGGTCGCTGGATACATTGATCCCAGAACAACTATTACACGAGTTCTATACAAAACACAGCACTATTACAGTTCTTTCATCAATCTCGGATCTACCTCGGCTGCGGCTGAGATCCCTTCTGAACCCCTGAACATGTTAGACTCGAATACATGAGCTATAAAGCCCGTGAGCACACGAGGGTTGACACTGCACATAGCACATAAGACACACTCCCTGTCCCTGTCCCTGTCCTGATAACCCAACACACATCTCAGGTATATAGGCACAAGTATGAGATCGGAGTACACATAGCCCTGTGGGGACCCCTCCCCAGTGGACACATCGCACACAGCAATGGTCAGTAATACCCTGTAGCACGGAAGCTACCCGACTACAGGGCCTGCCGTATATATACGCTGTGACACCCTTGCCACAACAACCACCAATTACAATACACCCAGGATTAATCATCAACATGCAATAACATAATGATCTGATAACCTAAATTTAAGTGCGGAAGCATTTAAAACATAAATACGTAGTGCAACAAGTGTTAAACACCCTACGGTGCTATCAGGTACCAAGTCTAGGTCTACACACCCATACATTTATTACAATCATCCAGAATATATTACAACATTTGTCCCACAATATAATTACCGATTAAGTAGCAGATATCTTCCAAATCTTCCAAATCGACCTAACTAGAAGGTCCAGCAGTAGACTTCCCTTTTCCTGTAAAATAAAAATACAACAACTAAAACGTAAGCGAATGCTTAGTGAATACATAGATTGCGCATATTATAAATATTTATGAAGCCCAAGAGTAACCCCGACGACAAACGTCGTATACTCTCTTCGTACACCAAGTACGGACCAGAGCCGCAGCCCCTTCGAGCCCAAAGCTCGGCATTTACACATACCATCTGAGACAAACGAACGATCGGGGATGACATACTGCCTACCGGACCTGGAGGGATCAGCTCCAGCGTCATATAGCACAGTAACATCAGAGTTAACGATGCGACCCACCGGTCCATCACTAGATGCACAACAATCGAACGGACATGCAACAAGTAAGAATGTGCATCTAAATCTACGCAAGTTAGTAGAAATCCAACCAAACAAGTGAAACAACAGGTCTCAGCAGGCAAAGCTTAACATAAATCAGATATAATCATGCGAAATCTACTGTACTCACAGTGGGTGCGTATTATCTTTAAACCGATATTATTTCTCTTCGGGCTTTCAACCGGATTCCACCAAGTACCCCACTGTGGGTTAAACAACACCACAAGGGACCTGTTATATCAATTACAACAAATTCCTCATATCATTATCCGTTTAATTCATAAAAATCAAGTCTCGTAAGTTTTGCAACGTTTTCCCCCATTTCGGGTCTACATTCAAATTTAACCCATAACTAAATTTGAAACCTATTTCAAGTTCACAACTTGTCCTTTGAATAATTCTTGCCATTTTATGTGTTGTTTATAAGTTCCATTCAAATTATACAAGTTTAGAGAGTATATTTCTCAATTTTAGGCATTAAACTCAAATTTAATGGGTTAGATTCGAAATTAATCATCAGATTCGAACCCTACCATCAGATTCGAACCCTTCTTCGAATCTATGGGTAGATTCGAACTCATACCCTTCGAGTCTATCATCAGATTCGAACCCCCCCTTAGAATCTGATGGTACACCTTCGAATCTAGCACCAAACTCGAGTCTGTTCTTACATTTCGACTCTGTTCTTGACATATTCGAGTCTGTTCATCATTTTAACTTAAATCCTTCATTTCTAAGGCCTAAAATCAGTGTTATATCATGTATGATGCATATATTCGATTCTACTATGCATATAGTATCATAATCCAGCAACATTTCAAGCAAAACAAACTTAAATATGCATAAAATGATAGATTCGAGATTCTTGTTCTTCAAAACCGAAACCATAACTTAAAAAGGATCGATTCTTACCTCAATTCGCACGAAATCTGAAATCCGTTTGTAGATTACTGTTGTACTCCTCGATACCTTTCCGATGACGTATAATTCTCGAAAATCCAACGGTCGGTTTGTGATTTATCTTAGAGAGATGTAGAGAGAAAATTTCTAGAGAGATAGAGTAGAGAGAGAGTGTAAACTAGAAAATGAAGCCTATTGCCCTTTATATACTACTTTCGTCATTTTGCACATTTCATCACCCGACTTAACCGGTTCCATAAAATACCGATTTAATCTTAAATTTATCATAAATAACTTTTAAATTCATAATAATCCACAAAATTGATTCTGAGTTCAATTTTCTTAAAAATAACAACAAACTTTGCTAAATATCCAAATACATAATAATCATCCAAATTCAACTTTAAATATAAATTTTCCACTTAATTAGTCAAAATACATCAAATTGAATCCGTGGATGTTACAACATGGGCTCCACCACGCTCAACTTCGTCCTCGAAGTTACTCGGACTCAAACAGTTTCGGATATTTTCTTAACATTTCTGACTTAGTTTCCCATGTATGATTTGCTCCTTTATGATGCTTCCAACGTACAAGCACCATTTCTATCTCCTTACTTCTCAATTTCTTCATCTTAGTGTCTAACACACACTCCGGCTCTTCAACATATCGGAGCCTTTCATCAACCTGCAGTTCAGTATGGTCGGCCCAATCCTCGTTTCCAGTGTTAAACGATTTTCGAAGATTCCCAACGTGAAATACCGGATGTATGCCCGACATCTCTTCAGGCAATTCCAAATGGTATGACTGATTCCCCACTTTTTCAATTATCTTAAATGGTCCGACGAATCTCGGAGCCAACTTGCCCCTCTTAACAAAACGAGTAACACCCCTCATGGGTGATACTTTCAAATAGATCCAGTCATTCACTTCAAAATTGATCGGCTTGTGCCTCCGATCATAGTAGCTTTTCTGACGATCCTGGGCCGCCTTCATGTTCTGCCTAATCAACTGTATCTTCTCGTTTGTTTCCTGAAGCAAGGCCGGCCCAGCGATTGGTGTTTCACCCGTTTCTCTCCAACATGTAGGAGTCCTACATTTCCTTCCATACAAAGCCTCGAACGGAGCTTTCTTGATCGTAGCGTGGTAACTGTTGTTATACGAAAACTCTATGAGTGGCAGATGATCGTCCCAATTGCCACCGAGATCTAACACACACGATCTCATCATGTCTTCAAGCGTTAAGATGGTCCGCTCACTCTGGCCATCAGTTTGCGGGCGGTAAGCTGTACTCATTGCTATTCTTGTCCCTAACCCTTCTTGCAAAGCCGACCAAAAATTTGAAGTAAACCGGCTGTCCCGATCCGATACTATGGACTTAGGCACTCCATGCCTAGAAACAATCTCGTTCATGTAAATTTGAGCTAATTTCTCCAACGAATAACTTTCACGAATCGGTATGAAGTGAGCCGACTTTGTTAACCGATCCACGATTACCCAAACCGCATCATGCTGTCGCTTAGTCTTCGGCAGTTTCGTAACAAAATCCATAGTAATGTGCTCCCACTTCCATTCCGGAATGGGAAGCGGTTGCAGACTGCCATAAGGTTGTTGATGCTCAGCCTTTACCAACCGGCAAGTCCTACATCGTTCCACATACTGACCGATATCCTTCTTCAATCCCGGCCACCAAAAGTCTGCCTTTAAGTCGTTGTACATCTTTGTGCTCCCGGGATGTACAGATTACTTAGATTGATGTGCCTCCTCAACGATCACATTTCTCATACCACCATATTTCGGCACCCAAATTCTTCCGTACACACCTTTTATACCAGACTCGCTCGTTTCCATATTCTTTAAATGTATCCTAACATCCTCAGCTCCAATATTCTCCTCTTTCAAGGCTTCCTCCTGAGCGGCCTTGACATCATCTATAATAGTAGACGTTAACATGGTAGATGTCATCATATAGCAGCAATCCTTAGCATACGCTTTCCGACTCAAGGCATCGGCTACTACATTAGCCTTTCCGGGGTGATAAAGAATTTCACAATCGTAATCTTTTATTAGTTCCATTGATCGTCTCTGCCTCATATTGAGTTCCTTCTGGCTAAAAATGTACTTTAAGCTCTTATGGTCCGTATAAAGTTGACACTTAGTACCGTACAAGTAGTGCCTCCATAACTTCAATGCAAACGTTACCGCGGTCAACTCCAGATCATGAGTCGAATAATTCTTCTCATGCTGCTTCAACTGTCTTGAAGCATACGCTATAACCTTCCCACGCTGCATCAATACAGCGCCTAACCCTAACCTCGAAGCATCGGTATACACCACAAAGTCATCATTACCTTCAGGTAAGGCAAGTATCGGTGCTTCACTCAAAGTCTTCTTTAAAACGTCAAACGCCTCTTGCTGCACAGTCTCCCAAACAAAAGGTGCATTCTTCTTTGTTAAAGCAGTCAAAGGAACTGCAACCTTAGAAAAATCTTTGATAAATCTCCGATAGTATCCTGCCAACCCCAGGAAACTTCTAACCTCAGTAGCTGAACACGGCGGCTCCCAGTTCTTTATTGCTTCAACTTTAGCTGGATCAACCGAAATCCCAGCTCCAGATATAACATGTCCTAGAAACTGTATCTGTTGTAGCCAAAACTCGCACTTTGAGAACTTGGCGTACAACCTTTCTTTTCTTAACAACTCCAACAGTTCTCTCAGATGTTCAGCATGTTCTGCTTCAGACTTAGAATATACCAGTATATCATCAATAAACACTATCACCGACTTATCCAACATCGGTCTACAAACCCTATTCATCAAGTCCATAAAGACAGCCGGGGCATTGGTTAACCCAAAAGGCATAACCAAGAACTCGTAATGCCCATAACGTGTCCTAAATGCTGTCTTAGGCACATCCTCTTCTCGAACTTTCAGTTGATGGTACCCCGATCTCAGATCAATCTTAGAAAATACACAAGCGCCATGTAACTGATCAAACAAGTCGTCTATCCTCGGCAGAGGATACTTGTTCTTAATCGTCAATTTATTCAGCTCCCGGTAATCTATGCACATCCTCATCGTGCCATCTTTCTTCTTTACAAACAGTACCGGAGCTCCCCACGGTGATGAACTCGGCCGAATAAAGCCCTTGTCCAACAACTCCTGAAGTTGTGTCATCATTTCTTTCATCTCGGTTGGGGCAAGACGATAAGGAGAACGAGCTACCGGTGCAGCTCCGGGGATCAGATCAATTCGAAACTCAACTTGTCTCTCAGGCGGCACGCCAGACAAGTCTTCCGGAAACACATCCGGGAATTGTGAAACAACCGGCACATCGGCCAAAGTTCTCTTCTCTGCCTTAGCATCAATCGCATATGCTAAGTATGCATCACATCCCTTTGCAACAAGCTTTCGAGCTTTTGCAATAGTCAGCAAACACAGATCCCCGCTTCTCCTATCCCCATATATACATATCTCACGCCCCTCCGGGGTAGTTATCTTTATCATTCGGCTCTTACACACTATGTGGGCTTCATTCTCGATCAACCAGTCCATCCCGACTATGACATCAAACTCACTGAATTCTATCGGTATCAAGTCCAAATTGAAGACTACATCTTCAATTACTAACGTGCAGTTACGGTAGACATGATCTACTTTTACTAGAGTGTTGCTAGCAGTTTCTATATCAAGAACAGCAGATAATCTAGATAGTGGCATGGCAATTCTTTGTGCAAACATAGTAGAAACAAACGACCTATTGGCACCCGAATCAAATAAAACTCGTGCAGGCATAGAATTAACTATGAACGTACCCGTGACGACCTCCGGATTTTCCCTTGCCTCCTCTGCAGTTATCTGGAAAGCACGAGCAGGTGCCCTTTGAGACTGACCCCGGCGGTTAACTGAACCACCACTCGAACCTCCAGACGAGCGTGTTGATGATGGGACAGCAGCCGTTGGAGCATTCTTTCTACAATTCCTGCTATAGTGACCCCACACCCCACACTTATAGCAAGCATCACCCTTCCTTGGGCAGTCATTCTGAAAATGTCCCAGCTCCCCACAGCAAAAACAAGCACGTCCGTTAGGGCATTTGCCAAAATGCTCCTGATGACATTTATTGCAATATTGCGGCTCAGTGTTGATGGAGTATGCACGCGCACGACCGCGATCAGATGAACCAGATTGTCGGCGATACGACTGTTGAGGTGAGTACTGTGAAGACCGGGAAGAACCAGAATATCCTCCCTCCCTTTGGCGCTTCGGCGGTGACGGCTGTGTCGGATTGGTGGAAGCAGCAGCAGACCCAACAGAGTAGCCCGACATAATCAAAATCTGCTCTACATTTCTGGCAGCCTCAAGTAAGCCAGCAAATGTAGGGTAACGAACATTGCTCATGACCCTCCTAATCTCAATGTCAAGACCAGCCTCGAACCTGGTCACTTTCCTTTCTTCGGTGTCCACCTGATGAGGTGCGAACAGACTTAACCTCGTGAACTCCACAGCATATTGGGACACCGTCTTCGTCCCCTGTACCAGCGCCATAAACCTTGCCTCTAATCTCCGACGCTCATCAATCGGACAGTATTGCTGAGTGAATAAGTCCTTGAACTCAGCCCAAGTCATAACCGAAACTTTCTCTAATGTCAAAGCGTTCACCATGGCATTCCACCACATGATTGCATCATTCGTGAACATAGCAGTTGCATAACGAACCATGTCCTTCTCAGCACAGTCGCTGATTCGGAATGTTCGCTCAGTTGCTGTTATCCATTCCAGTGCAGCAACAGCATCCCCTAAACCGTTAAACTCTACAGCTCCATTTCCTTTAAAATCCTTAAACCGACAACCCCTGGGCTTATTAGATGACCCAGTGTTGTCATCTTGTTCCTCATTAATTCCTTCTCTTTCTTTTTCTTTGTTCTTCCTTTTATCTTCCCTTCGCTTAGTTTCGGCCTCATCTCGAGCCCGAAACTGCTCTTGAATCATCTCTCTTTGCTCAGCCATCATGGCTAGCATCATTTCTCTCGTCTCTTCAGGTGTCATTCCTCCTCCAGACATGTTCTGAAATACGAAACATATAACTTATTTAGCAACATGTCATAAATTTAAAGACACCATTCATTTGTCCCGTATGATAGTCAATTTCTTATAATTACTAGATCATAACCTATCTTAGTTCAGATCATTACTTAGCATCACTACATATCATCACCTAATGTTTGAGATCAAGACCTCACGGACACTTGAATCTCAAACTACTGCTCTGATACCATCTCGTGTGACACCCTTGCCACAACAACCACCAATTACAATACACCCAGGATTAATCATCAACATGCAATAACATAATGATCTGATAACCTAAATTTAAGTGCGGAAGCATTTAAAACATAAATACGTAGTGCAACAAGTGTTAAACACCCTACGGTGCTATCAGGTACCAAGTCTAGGTCTACACACCCATACATTTATTACAATCATCCAGAATATATTACAACATTTGTCCCACAATATAATTACCGATTAAGTAGCAGATATCTTCCAAATCTTCCAAATCGACCTAACTAGAAGGTCCAACAGTAGACTTCCCTTTTCCTGTAAAATAAAAATACAACAACTAAAACGTAAGCGAATGCTTAGTGAATACATAGATTGCGCATATTATAAATATTTATGAAGCCCAAGAGTAACCCCGACGACAAACGTCGTATACTCTCTTCGTACACCAAGTACGGACCAGAGCCGCAGCCCCTTCGAGCCCAAAGCTCGGCATTTACACATACCATCTGAGACAAACGAACGATCGGGGATGACATACTGCCTACCGGACCTGGAGGGATCAGCTCCAGCGTCATATAGCACAGTAACATCAGAGTTAACGATGCGACCCACCGGTCCATCACTAGATGCACAACAATCGAACGGACATGCAACAAGTAAGAATGTGCATCTAAATCTACGCAAGTTAGTAGAAATCCAACCAAACAAGTGAAACAACAGGTCTCAGCAGGCAAAGCTTAACATAAATCAGATATAATCATGCGAAATCTACTGTACTCACAGTGGGTGCGTATTATCTTTAAACCGATATTATTTCTCTTCGGGCTTTCAACCGGATTCCACCAAGTACCCCACTGTGGGTTAAACAACACCACAAGGGACCTGTTATATCAATTACAACAAATTCCTCATATCATTATCCGTTTAATTCATAAAAATCAAGTCTCGTAAGTTTTGCAACGTTTTCCCCCATTTCGGGTCTACATTCAAATTTAACCCATAACTAAATTTGAAACCCATTTCAAGTTCACAACTTGTCCTTTGAATAATTCTTGCCATTTTATGTGTTGTTTATAAGTTCCATTCAAATTATACAAGTTTAGAGAGTATATTTCTCAATTTTAGGCATTAAACTCGAATTTAATGGGTTAGATTCGAAATTAATCATCAGATTCGAACCCTACCATCAGATTCGAACCCTTCTTCGAATCTATGGGTAGATTCGAACTCATACCCTTCGAGTCTATCATCAGATTCGAACCCCCCCTTAGAATCTGATGGTACACCTTCGAATCTAGCACCAAACTCGAGTCTGTTCTTACATTTCGACTCTGTTCTTGACATATTCGAGTCTGTTCATCATTTTAACTTAAATCCTTCATTTCTAAGGCCTAAAATCAGTGTTATATCATGTATGATGCATATATTCGATTCTACTATGCATATAGTATCATAATCCAGCAACATTTCAAGCAAAACAAACTTAAATATGCATAAAATGATAGATTCGAGATTCTTGTTCTTCAAAACCGAAACCATAACTTAAAAAGGATCGATTCTTACCTCAATTCGCACGAAATCTGAAATCCGTTTGTAGATTACTGTTGTACTCCTCGATACCTTTCCGATGACGTATAATTCTCGAAAATCCAACGGTCGGTTTGTGATTTATCTTAGAGAGATGTAGAGAGAAAATTTCTAGAGAGATAGAGTAGAGAGAGAGTGTAAACTAGAAAATGAAGCCTATTGCCCTTTATATACTACTTTCGTCATTTTGCACATTTCATCACCCGACTTAACCGGTTTCATAAAATACCGATTTAATCTTAAATTTATCATAAATAACTTTTAAATTCATAATAATCCACAAAATTGATTCTGAGTTCAATTTTCTTAAAAATAACAACAAACTTTGCTAAATATCCAAATACATAATAATCATCCAAATTCAACTTTAAATATAAATTTTCCACTTAATTAGTCAAAATACATCAAATTGAATCCGTGGATGTTACATACGCCCCAAGGACTGTAAGGGACAGCTAACCCGCGCGATTCCCCTTCGCGACTTACCGTCCGTATGGAACTCATCACGGACCCCTGGACCGATCTCACATCTCATACATAACACGTATAAGGATTAGAGTAAACCTGAGGTTCACATCCCTGTCTCATATATATAATCACGCACAATATAGCTATTCAACTATAACGTAAAAGATGGCGCGCGTTTAGAAAACGTCTCGAGTACTCACCTGATTGATTCCCCGAAGTCTGAACGCCCTGATCAAATCCGGCCCGATGTCCGCTAGTCCCTGTAACACACGGAATCATAACCGGTCAATTACGATCCCGCCGATATACACATAACAATCTCATGATAACACTAAACTGACTCAGAACCGGTAATCCCACAAAACCGAAACCCGATCAATACACGAAACCCGACCCAAACAAGACTCGAAGAATCCACAAATGAGACCCCGGACCCAAACAAAACACAGCCGGAGCAATCCCGAAGGAAACCCGACACTAACACGACCCAAACCTTTTTATGAGATTAAATTCGGATTTTCACTGCAGGCTATCTGTCGCGCCGCGGACCCCTGGTGGTCGCGCCGCGACCCCGCGAAAACCCCATAGATGACCTGCGAATTTCAGCTCTGCCCAGGAGTGTTAAACTCCTTACATACACGAATTTAACCACACATATACATACAAAACCATACATAACTGACCCTTATGAGTTCTCAAACCAATTCCCACTTCACAACTCATATATACACCAAATTAAAGGCTAATCACAAGAATCCTTACCTTGGAGGAGCTCAACAACACAAGGAGAAGAAGAAGAAGCTAAATTCCAAGTCTCACACTCAAAATCTAAAGCTTGGAGCTAAATTCCTGCTGTTGGAGTTCACAAAATACACACACATACACACTTTACTCTTACACAATGGATAAGGCAAAAAGGAAGATAATTCTATATGTACGTCTTTATCTCAACCCGGTCCCAAACCCAATAACCCGAACCCGATATCGCATTTTCACTATTAATGCCCATTTAACCCATTTAATCCCACGATCCCAAAAATATAATCCGTTCATTAAAGTTATAACCCGATGACACGCAAGCCCCAATCCCGACACGTATCAATCCACGAAACGGGATATAACTGGACCAACCCAATATTAATAAATTATTTATCCACTAAAATAATTCCACGTACCAGGTTGAAATGACGGATGTTACATAATAGCACTCTTTTTTTTAAAAAAGTAAAATAAAACATGTACCATCAAATCTTGTTTTTCATTAATCTTAACAAATCAGACATTGAACTTTTGTGTGTATTTTTAATCAAATTACAAAACAAGAAAAAAATAGTATAGCCAACACTTAAAAACATGTCATATTTTTTTCATTATAAATGCAACTCTTAAAAAAATTGTTATATATTTTTAAAAATGTGTTGCATTTTTTTCATTATAAATGCAACACTCTACAAATGTGTAGCATTTTTTTCATTATAAATGCAACAATCTAAAAATGTGTTGCATTTTTTTATTGAAATATGCAACACTTTAAACAAATGTTGCAATTTTTAGTAAAACTTGCAACACTTTAGAAAATTGTTGCATTTGTTTTCGTAAAAATGGCAACACTTTAAAAAAAGTGTTGCATTAAATCATTATATGCAACACCTATTATCAATGTGTTGCTTTAGAGCGAACTTAAATAAAAAAGCAACACTTTTTAAATGTGTTGCATCATAAGTGTTGCATTAGCTTCGATTTGTAGTAGTGTTTCATGAATAGAGTCTGGTTACCTAGCTCTGGTGGAGTAAGAAAGCTGGTTATGGATGAAGGACACAAATCAAGATACGTTGTTCACCCTGGATCCGGTAAGATGTATCATGATCTCAAGGAGCTGTACTGGTGGCCTAACATGAAGGTTGACATTGCCACATATGTCAGCAAGTGCTTAACGTGCTCCAAAGTTAAGGCAGAACATCAGAAACCATCTGGGTTATTGCAACAACCAGAGATTCCCTAATGGAAGTACGAACGGATAACCATGGACTTCATAACGAAACTGCCAAAGACATCAAGTGGGTATGATACAATTTGGGTAATAGTTGACCGCCTTACAAAGTCCGCACACTTTCTGCTGATTAAAGAGACTGACAAGATGAATAAGTTGGCTCAAATTTACCTCAAGGAAGTCGTCTCTAGCATGGAGTGCCTGTCTCAATCATTTTAGATAGAGTTAGTAGATTCACATCCAGATATTGGCAGTCATTACAATAAGCTTTGGGTACAAACTTAGACATGAGTACCGCATATCACCCTCAGACTGATGGTCAGAGTGAAAGAATGATCCAAATGCTAGAGGATATGTTAAGAGCCTGTGAAATCGATTTCGGGAAGAGCTGGGATACCCATTTGCCTTTAGTGGAGTTCTCGTACAACAACAGCTATCACACGAGTCTTAAGGCTACTCCATTTGAGGCACTATACGGACGGAAGTGCCGATCACCTCTCTGCTGGGCCAAAGTTGGGGATAGTCAAGTCATGGGCCCAGAGATCATACTTGAGACCACTGAAAAGATAGTGCAGATTCCGAATCGATTAAAAGCTGCTCGCGGTCATGAGAAGAGCTATGCAGATGTGAGGTGGAAGTCTCTGGAGTTTCAAGTTGGAGAAAGAGTATTGCTGAAAGTCTCGCCATGGAAGGGCGTAGTAGTTTTTGAAAACTAGGAAAGCTGAATCCTCGTTACATCGGGCCATTCAAAGTCCTGAACAGAATTGGTCCTCTAGCCTATCGGTTTGACCTACCGCCAGAGCTTATTAGCATGCACAATACCTTCCATGTGTCAAACCTGAAGAAGTGTTTGTTAGATGAAGCACTTGTTATTCCTTTGGACGAAATCCAGATTGATGATAAACTTCGTTTTGTCGAAGAGCCGGTAGAATTCATGGACCGTGAGGTGAAAAGATTAAAGCAAAGTCGCATTCTTATTGTGAAAGTCAGATGGAATTCTAGACGTGGTCCAGAATTCACCTAGGAACGCGAAGATCAAATGAAACAGAAATACCCACACCTCTTCTCAACTAACAAGACCCCTGAGGATACACGATAAAATTTCGGGACAAAATTCCCTTAACAGGGGGAGGCTGTCACAACCGGCACAAAATAGGTTAGTAATCATAACTTAATCAGTAGTTATTAACAAGTTATAACCAAATCAATGGTCATTAACAATTAATAAATGTGATTAACAAATTTCATAAGGAAATTCATCTTAATTAGAAACAATTTCATCGGTGCGATGAAACGACAAATTTATTATTTCGATCGATTTACGATAAGACAGATTGATTTAACTAACTACATAATTAAATTAAGATTAGTGACAATAATCATGCACACTTACTTAACATATATTATGCAAGACTAAAATGATTCATTAAACTAATGCATTCATAAGTATTTATGAATTTACATAAAAAGGGAAATACAAGAATACATTTGGAAATACTTTTATATAAAAAAAATATATGAAAATACATCATAAATACATTATAAAATCTGCCCATAGGTAGTCCTTTTATAGAGTTTGACTTCTTTTTTTATTAAAACAACCTTACACTATCACCATCAAATCCACATTCATCATACCCTTTCATTTCATCCAAATCCTTACTCAACCTCCACTTTGAAAGACCAAATTTTCTCTATAAATACAGAGCTCACTTCCATTCATTTTAACACCTCCAAAACACAAGAAAACTCTCTCATTTCACTCATAAAAATCGGCCAAGGTGTCAACCAAAGCCAAAAGTTTGCAACTTTTGTTCTTTCAAGTGTTCTTCAAGTTTATTTCAAGTGTTCTTGGTGCAACCTTTCAAATTTTCAACTTCTACTTGATTTCATGCTTCTAATACCTCAAAGTAAGTAAATACTAACTTATAACTTCTTGTATTTATGTTTATATAAGTCTTGCATAATAATATATAATCACCAACAACAACAAAGTTCATCAAAAACCAAGTTATGAACATCTAACTTTTAGTTTTAAAGTTTGTTTCTTCAAATGTGTTTATAAATATATAAACACATAATGAAAGCATGAATAAAATGAAAAAAAGTTATATGGATGTGTTTCATAGCCTTTTATACATGTGGTTTTTGAATAAACAACAAGAATCACAAGTTGCTTCAAGGTTATGAAATCCGGATTTTTCGGCAGAAATATTACACCGACTTTGAAAAAATCATAACTATTTCAAAACTTTACGAAATGATTTGATTCTTATTTCAGAAGTTAGATGTATGTCTTAACTAAATATTTAAAGGTTTTCATAGTTTAATACAGACTTTTGAACCCCCAAATAATATTTCGGAACCGAAAAGGCTAACAGCTCAAAAATGGCCAACATAGGGTTTTTAACTAGCCTTTTCCCTAACCTAAACACCTCAAAAAATGACCGTTTCTACCTTGAAAAATTCCTTGTATATAGTAGTTTTATGATTATGAAAACCAAAGCCAAAATTGTTTTGGAGCTTGGTCGAAAGCAGCCACAAAGTAGGCCGAAAAACCGCGATAAAAGCTGGAAAATTATATATATAAACTTGACGTTTTAAGTGGGTTTTATTTATGAAATTGTTAAGTTGGGTGATTTAAAAACATAAAAACCAAGATACATGCATATTATCATTTATGGGAGATATTAAGTGCCTCAAATCATTTAGGACTCGGTTAAACACATCAAGTTCATCACAAGCCATCAACGAAACTTCCATTCTACGCTCATTTTGCCATCACATTTTACAGTGAGTTTTCATAGCCCCATTTTTAATTGTTCTAATTATTTTGGGGTGAGAATACATATTCAACATTTTATTTTATATGGACACAAGTACTTGAGTCATTTTTTGTATTACATAAGATTGTTACTTCACCACCGCCCTCAATCATGAACCGTTAATTACTACGTAAACGTGAATATTGTGGATAGATCTGTTTGGGTTGACGCCCCCATCCGGGTTGGTCGCGCCAACTGTGAACGGATGCATAATTATTTGACAAATCTTGGTATTATGGTATTGGATACCACAAGGGCACTCATAAGTTAAGTTTCGGTGTCATGAGGCTTATGTTAATACTTAAACTATATGATTCATTTTTGTTTTATAACTCACTGAAATCTTGTGTTTCCATACAATGTCTTACTTATCGAGTAAACCTATGAGCTCACCAACTTTATGTTGACGTATTTAGCATGTTTTTCTCAGGATCTTAAGGGCCCCATTCCGCATACATGGCAAAGGGTCGAATTTACAATATTTTGGGAGTCACGGAGCATTATAACCAAACATGGAGATTTAATTGCATAACTAGTTAAATTATTATTTTTGGTCATGTACTTTAATCTCCATTATTCGTGAACTCTATTATCGTACTGATTGTAAATGATATTTTAATCTATGTATTTCGAAAACGTCTCATTTAGAGGTCGTTCATTATGATTATGCCTTTGTTTCCGCGACGTCACGCCTCGTTGCCAAGCCGGTGATCGGGGTGTGACAGTATTAGAGGTGACGATAATAGCGGTGACAATAATAGCGGTGACAATCGACCAATAACAACAACACAATGTTCGCGAAAGGAAATAGTGGCGAGGGGCTTCAGCTATGGCATTTGTCGCTGCTAACGCTCTTATTTCTTGTAGCATATACCCCTTAAATTTGATTACATCCGCGAAAGCAAGAATTAAATAGAAGACTTCTCTTAAGTATCAAATAGATGGCGATATTCATGTCTAGATGATTTCTTCTAGCTCCCAAGGCATAAAAAGGTCACAATCAAACCTGTTCAATATCTCAGGGGAAGATTTCTAATCAAACCTGATTGATACACTTAGGGGGAGATTTTAAGGCTTTTAATGCCTCAGTCAAACCTGAGAAGTGATTTGCAAAATCAGACCAAGTTTGTGTTACATTATTACATTAGTTGTAACTTGGAAGTTTGTCAAAACTGTCCATATCTGTCCAACAGGTTTGACAGATTATGTCTAAGTTGTCAATATCTATTGGACAGTTTAACACGGTTAAGTGTTTTGTTCTTTGTGAACATGTATAACACTTCATGGAATTTGTTCCCATATCTTCATGCAAAGTTTTGAATGATGGGATCAGCCTAAAGATTCAAGACAATGTGGAAAATCAGAACTGTTGTATATCTGCCAAAGTTGTTCTGAAGTTCTCTGAAAAAGGTGACAGACCATTTCTTATACCAAAATGGCTTTACAAGGAAAAATAAAGGTCACTAGTTGACATTATTCTTTGGGTAAAGCTAAAGATGATAGAGACAAAAAGGAAAGGACAAAGATTATGCAGTAAGAAGACAAAACTACTTTTGTCAGATTTGTCTTGGTGCAGAAAAGCAAATTTGTCTCATTACAAGACATTCTCACATCCTCTATAACCAACGAAGAAGCTTCACTTGGATCCTCTGAATGTATATAAAAGAGAAGCTTCCAATGAGAGAGAAAGAGTGTGAGATATACACAAACAAAGAACGTGAGTGGAAAAAGAAAGTGTGTTTTTCATGCATGCACGCTCAGTTCAAACTTGTTTGAGTGTGTAAACAGTGAGTGAATCTTAGTGAGTCATATCATTGTAACTAGTTTGAGTGTGTCTTAAAAAAAAATGAATATATGCATTTAGGCTTTAATCAATTATTGTAACTTGAATAGTTGAATTAGAGTTAAATTAATTATGTATTTGTGATTTTATGTTGATTATTGAATGACTAGTATCAATAATCTTTAGTTTACTCTTTTTTTTTTTTTTGTATTTCATTGAAATATGAAAGTTGAAACCTTATGTGATGATATGCATCCCATTCAACTACGTACTCGAAGGTTTTGTTACTAACTACAGCACAATTAAAAGTTTCTATACTAATGCCTATAAAATCCTATGCCTTCAGCCGTCTTTGTAGTCTTCCACAATTGTTGAGCATCCTATTCTAACTTTTAAGGCACCAATTGTATCTTCTAGTTTTTTTGGTGCAATCCAATACATTTAAGATCTTGTCCAAACGTGCATCCAGTTGCAGCATCAATTAGTGTTGGAGATTTACGGAATGAATCAGACTTATGCTTTTGGAACCTCTTGAGCAGTTGATAAGCATCCCATCTTTGTTGGTTGTCCGTGTGATTTCTTTGTTGATCTTCAACGCCTTGAGAGTCGTTACGATTTAGCATGAAGAGCGCCTGCAATTATATCTCGAATCATTTGGATGCTAGCTTTCACAAAGGCTTGGTTAAAAACTTAAAACAGAATGATTGATTTCATCTTCGAACTTGAAGAATATAGATATATTTTTATGTGAACGAATAGTGCATTATTTACAAATTGTTAGATATTAAATTTCAATCTTGTGGTTCCATTTTGTAATAGATAGTATTTATTGTATTTCAATGTTATTCCATTTCCTTATTTTGTAATGTTTTCTTTTATTTAGAAGTTGAGGGGTGTGTTATGTAAACCCTTCAAAGTATCCTATGTATTTATAGGAAACTCACGCCTACGGTTTCCCAACTTTGTCATTTTCCTCATTATTAAAATATTGTGCGGCGGCTGCAATCTTTTTCTCTTTGCAACAGTGACATTGATAGAGTATCATTCTCTTTGTCTTTTGCTTGATTGAATCATTGTTTATGTTAGTGAGTGCTTGGATATTGATTGGGACCACTATAACAATTGGTATCAGAGCCAAAGAAGTGGATTTCAACTGATTTATTGTTCATTTGGACGCTGTTCATCGCCGTTCATCGTCAAATCCCACAGTTTTTTCTTCTTAAACCCATATAAATATTTTATTTTTACATGTTTTAATATTTCATAATCATCGATAATCCTTCTAGTATATATAACGAGCAGTTCTGCTCAATCCTTACATGTTTTTAGTGATTATTTGGTGCAAAATCGAATCGGAACTATTTTTGGTATTTTTCACTGTTTCTGCTTAAAAATCACGGATTTCGGGTGTTTTTGGTTACTTGTTTTTTTAACAAAACTTGTTTCTAAATTAAAACTGAGCAGTTAGGTATCATTTTTAGACCTTACAACTCATTTTTATTAATTCTGGGTTTGTGTTCTTCTTTTGCAACTGTTTTGTTAAAAAGGCAAAATTTTCAAAGTGTAATCTCGGACCCAAATTCTGGATCCTACTTTGGGTGATAGAATTTCGAATCAGACTGTACTTCGGGTCTACCATCCGAAACTCGGATCAGCTAAAAACTTTGATCTTTGGTTCCTTAATTTCATCCGAATTTCGGATCATCCAATACTTGATCTTTGTTCTTAATCGCACATACGAATTTCGGACCACTCCAACTGAAATACCATCCACCCGAAATTCGGTTCACCCAACCCGAAGCATCAGCCATCCGAAATTCGTATCCTCTTTTAGCCCAGCCACACGTCTTTCCCTTCATCTGAAACTCGTATCCTCATCCATAATTTTGATTCATTCTGCTGATTTTTGAGTTTCCACTTCCTAAGATCATTTTCTAAAACAACACTCACCATCCACTGTCATCATGCCCAGAGAGGCTCTTGTACTAGGATCAGAGAATAGACCACTAGATCTCTATCCCGATGATTATGAGCAATGAAAAAAGCAGTTCCTCAAATTCATCAGTATGCAACTAATGAGTCAACTCATGATCCAAACCATTAATGAGGGACCAACTATCTTTTACTCGGACATTCCATCAGTGTCATATGCTCTTCCCAATTCCAGCAGCCAAAGAAGTCCACACTTCGCAAGATGAGAGAGAGAGAGAGAGAGAGAGAGAGAGAGAAGTAGCAGATCATGGGGCAGAATATCTCCTATATCATGCCCTTCCCACTGAAATACTCGTCAGTGTTGACTAGTAAAATGTCAGCAAAAGAAATGTGGGATGAACTTGAGATGCAAATGCTTTGGGCCGATCTAAATGACGAAGCCAAGATTGAAGAAACAAAAGCTAAATTGTATGAGTTCCGGGCAAAAGATGGTCTCCGTGTTTCGTAGTTGAGAGTTTTCCGTCTAACCGTTAATGAGGATTCCGCACTCGTTGACGGATCCGCGTCTAGATAGATCTCGTAGTGGTAGACCTTACAAGTGGTATCAGAGCCTACGGAGTGTTCTTGGTGTTCTTCGTGTTCATCAAATACATTCTAGGTTTCTTGACGCTAGTTGGACGGTTTTTCTCTCAAAAACGTGTTTTCAAGCTTAGCAAATTCTTCTTCGGAAAATACTTTGTGGTTTTTCACGTTTTTGATCGAAACCATTATTTTTCGTTTGAAAAATACTGGTTTAATCTGAAAAACGTCAAAAAATCAAAGTGTTAGCCGTTTTTCGAGTTTGCGGCGCTCGAATCTAATAGGGGTAATTAGGGTTATACTTAGTCTCGAGTCTAACCAAAATCTGCTCCTTTCGAGTCTGTTTCAGTGGGTTTCGAATCTGTTTCGAGTTTGTGCTACATTCGAATAGGGTCTCGAGTCTACCTAATTTCGAGTCTAGTTCGAGTCTAGTCTAGTTTCGATAAGGGTTTCGAATCTGCTGTTACTTCGAGTTTGCTGACCCACGAATCTAAGGACCTTCGAATCTACGGACACTTCGAATCTGACATATTTCGAGTTTAATTGAATTAAAATACTTAATCGAATTAAATCCCAAATAAATTGGAATCTGACTACATTCGAATCTACCTAGATTCGAAAGAGTTAATTCACATTAGTTTCGAATTAAGTTAATTAAGTTCAAATTCAATTTCTTTTGAAAAGATGTCAAATCTCCAGAAATTCCTAGAAATGGACCATGAGGTCGGAAAGGCAAACGCTCCGCCTAAGCTGATGAAGGTCGAGGATTATTACTGGTGGAAGGACCGATTTACTGACTTCGTACGTTTCAACGACATGCGCATGTGGGTGTGCATCGATGAAGGGTATATTCCACCGGTGTCAGAAGTTGAAGGCCGTCAGAAAGTCTTGTCATACCAAATGATGAAGGAGGATGACAAGAAATTGTATGAAGCCGAAAACAAAGCTTTCTCGCTGATCCGAATGGCTTTACCTCAAGATATACTGCACACATTCAGGACTCAAAAGACGTCGAAAGAACTTTGGGAGTCGCTAGAGAAACGGTGTGAGGGTAATCCTCGGGTTCGCAGAAAGCGTATAGAGCTGTTGAAACAACAGTTCGCAATCTTCAAAGCGTTAAAGGATGAACAACTGGATGACATCATCACCCGGTTTTATCATCTGTTAACAGAACTGGAGAGTCATGGGATTGAGTTTACTGATACTGACAAGAACAACAAGCTTCTTGATGCCCTACCAGCCAAATGGGCTATGTACGTGGCAATGATTAAGCTGAATGAGGACAAATACTATACTCAATCTCTGGATGACAATGTGGGAACGTTGCGGGCATATCACTTCGAGTTACTAAAGGCTGAGACTGATTACGAACAAGTCCAGAATCCAGCAATGTATTTTGGAAAGACAACCAAATCTTCAGTGACAGCCGAGCCGAAGACTGCTACAGCGTTTTTCACGGGAGAAACGTCGTCACCAGCAGAGTCTGATGACACATTGAATCGCGCGTGCTTAGGATTAGGAAGATCGGAAGAACCGCAGCCTCAAGTGCAACAGGCATCGACATCTCAGAGCTATTCGAAGATGCCCATGAGCGCAAAGTCAGCGGAAGAACATTTGAATCTACTTGCTTCTTTTGTGGCCGCATACGGAAATTGTGTTCAAGGGAAGATTAACGATCCTGCTCTCTGGGACGAAGACTACGATCAGGTCGACCCTGATGATCTTGAGGAGATGGATCTTAAATGGCAACTGGCCATGGTAACCCAGAGGGTTAAGAGATTCATTAAGAGAACTGGGAGGAATCTGCAAATGAACAACAAAGGGATAGGATTTGATGAGTCCAAGGTAAAATGCTACAACTGCCAAGGACTGGGACACTTCGCCAGGGAGTGTCAAAGACCGAAAGTGGAATCATACCAAGGGCAGAGTCAGCATCAGGGACTGTTCCAAAATCAGTCCCAACAACGATACCTTCCAAGTTCATCATCTGGACAAGCCAATCTAGCGGGTCTACTTTCCAATGTCACTTCAGACAGATAGCTAGATGGTACGTATGATTGGAGTTCACATCCTGAGTCGAATGCTAGAGCCTTCATGGCTGAAGTCACGGAAACTGGATGTGATGGAGACGAGCAGACCACAAGGGACAGCAGTCCGATGTGGGTAGAAAAGGCGAATGATCAGACAGTGCTGGAGTTCGCTGCTCAGATGGCCAACGTGGAATCTGACAACTCAAAGGTTAGTCTGACTTCTTCTCTTTTTCGTGATTTATGTGCGTTGTGTGTTAATTCTAACGATAGGTTAAATCTAATCTTAGAATCACATAAAACCATAACTGCTCAAAATGAGAATTTGAAAATAGAAAATGCTAGCCTAAATGATATCAAGCAAGATCTTAAAGAAAAGCTTAAGGCTGATGCTCAAGACGTGATAGTTCTAAAAGACAAACTCAGTGAGCAGTGTGTTAGGATAGAGCTAATGTATGAGCACGTAGAAGCTTTGACCAAAAGTCTTAAGGACAAGGACATAGAGCTAGCCGAAACAAAGGTTAAGGTAGCAGAGGCAAATAGCAAGTTGGAGAAGTTTAGGAATTCGAGCCTAAACCTAGGGAAAGTCTTAGATGCCCAGAGACAGTCTAAGAAGCCAGTAGGTCTAGGATTTCATGAAATTCCTCCACCTTCAATGCAAACTATGTGCCTCAGCCTCAGGAGAAAACTGACAAATCAGTAGACTTAGAGGACCTACCTACACCGACACCAGATCCTATAGTAGAAAATACACCTAAGGTGACTGACTCAACCGTCAAGGTCAAGAAAGTCAAATTTGTGTCTTCCTCCAGTGAAACACCTGCAGGAAAACAGAAAATTTCTTGGGCTGATCAGGTCGATGAGCCAGACACCGTAGATGTACCAAAGGAAATAGACACTAGTGAGACACCTAGATCTAAGGGAACACACAAAAAGTCCATAGATAAGATGTCTTGCTTCAGATGTCACGAGAAGGGGCATGTTGCTTCTCACTGTCCACTTAGGAAAGCCGATGTTACACCTAAGTCAGTGAAACCAACACCTGTTAAGCCCTCAACTAGTGTGGCAAGCAGCAGTGGTTCTCAACCTGTTGAGAAAACTGTGCAGGCCGCACCCAAACAAGTTGTGAAAAATACACCAGTTAAGGTTGGACCAAAGGAAGTGATTAGGACAAATTCACCGAATCATGTCATTAATCAACCTAGGTCAGCACCACAACAAGTCTATAGGAGCACCACACCTAGCAGGTCACACACTCCAGTTAGGTCTCACACTCCAGTTAGACAATATGCACCGGTAAGAGCTCAGGGATCACAGTCCGAAATGCCATATAATAGGAATTATTCTAGAGCTCCACAACAAATGCCTACTCCAAGGCAAAGAGTGAACTTAAATCACTCGGTACCACAACAGAACCCAGTTCAAAGGCCCAAGTCACCTGAAAGGCGAGATGGGTACTTGAAAGAGTTCACGTATGTGGACGAGAATGGTATTACCAAGTCAGTTATGGCTTGGGTTCCCCGTGATAACTAACCTCTTTTCTTTCATGTGCAGGAGATAACTACAGGTCCAAACAACAAGTGGTTCATCGACAGTGGTTACTCCAGGCACATGACGGGGGAAAGAAGTTTACTCACAGACTTCAAGGGAGGAAATAGGGGATTCGTATCATTCGCGGGTAACAAGGGTGGAAATATCACGGGTACCGGAGTGGTCACTAATGGGACAATCAAATTGGACCAAGTTTATCACGTTGATAAACTGGTTCACAATCTCATTAGTGTATCTCAAATCTGTTATAAGAAGAACTCAGTGTTATTTACTAACACTGAGGCGTTAGTGCTAAAGCCGGGATTCAAGATTCCTGAAGAATGGGTTTTGATGCGGGCGCCAAGGAAGAATGACTTGTACATGCTGGATATGAACAAGCCGGAGACTTCGATGGGGCCAATCTGTCTTTTATCCAAAGCTTCAGAGACGGAATCGGTACTGTGGCACAGACGCATGGCTCACCTGCACCTAAGAAAGATGAACTACATAACGAAGAATGGACTGGTGCAGGGTTTTCCTATGAAAAGCTTTCAGTTCGAGGACAAGTGTCTACCGTGCATGAAGGGCAAGCAACATAAGAAGGCACATAAGTCCAAGAAGCAGAACTCCATAACCTCAACATTCGATTTGTTGCATATGGACCTTTTCGGCCCAATCAACAAAAGGAGTATCGGAGGTAGTTGGTACTGCTTAGTTATCACTGACGATTACTCACGGTTTTCTTGGGTTTTCTTTTTAGGTACGAAGGACGAGACGGCTACCAAGCTCATCGGGTTCTTAGACCAAGTGGAAAACTCCTACGAAACAAGGGTTAAAATAATACGTAGTGATAATGGGACTGAATTCAAAAACACTGTAATTGGTGTATATTGCCTATCAAAGGGCATAGTGCATCAATTCAGTACACCATATGAACCTCAACAGAATGGGGTGGCCGAACGTAAAAATAGAACATTGATTGAGGCTGCAAGGACTATGCTTTCGGATTCAAAGCTTCCTACCATGTTTTGGGGGGAGGCAGTGAATACCGCATGCCATATTTTAAACCGAGTCCTTACAGTCAAATCTTTGAACAAAACATGCTATGAAATTTTGAATAAACGGCCCCCTAACTTAATTCGATTCGAACCGTTTGGTGTACCATGCACTCTTTTAAGGACAAAACATCAACCGAAGTTTGGTGAAAAGGCTGACGAAGGATTTCTCCTAGGTTATGTACCGAACTCACCAAACAAACGGGTGTTTAACAAAACAAATGGTACTGTGGAGATTGTGTATAATATTGAAGTCACAAGTTATACACATGAACCCCAAACTGGTCCGGAATGGATATTTGACTATGATAAGTTATTTGAGTCATTTAACATTCCTTTGGATGATAATGCAGGTACAATCGAAAAGGACATGGCGACGTTGCATCTGAACGACGATGGCCATATCTTTCTGAGGACCACGTTTGAATCTACATCCGAGCCTACTGCGACAGTAGATAGATCTCCAGAAGTTGCTGATCAAGGAGCACCTACCACTGAGAATCAGACTCAAGCATCAAGTTCCAACTCTGAGGAAAACGTCCATGAGGAGGAAAATGTAGAAGCTGAGCCTGTTCCCCCATTAGGTGATATAGGATCTAACTTAGGAGATAATCTGACTGTTGATGAGATAGAGACCTCTAGGATTAACAAGAACCATCCATTAGAAAGCATCATAGGAAATCCTAACGAGGGTGTGAGGACTAGGAGTAGTGTAAATAACAACACAGTGTTGTTGTCGATGATAAACGACTCCGAGGCATATCACACATGTCTCTATTCATGTTTCATATCGCAAGTAGAGCCTAAGAATGTGCAAATGGCACTTAAGGATAACTCCTGGGTTGAAGCGATGCAGGAAGAACTTTCACAATTTAGGAAACTAGAAGTGTGGGAGTTAGTTCCATTACTTCGAGGGGAAATTGCCATAGGAACCAAATGGGTTTTTAAGTGCAAAAGGGACGATCAGGGTATAGTCACGCGCAACAAGGCTAGATTAGTTGTAAAGGGTTTCAACCAAGAGGAGGGAATCGATTACAACGAGGTTTTTGTACCAGTAGCAAGGTTGGAAGCCATTAGATTGTTTCTAGCATTTGCCTCCTTCAAAGGCTTTAAGGTATATCAATTAGATGTTAAGAGTGCTTTCCTGTATGGGAAAGTGAAGGAGTTGGTGTATGTAGAACAACCGCCCGGATTTACAGATCCAATATATCCTGATAGAGTATATCGCTTAGATAAGGCTCTATATGGATTGCATCAGGCACCTAGGGCGTGGTATGAGACTCTATCCAACCATCTGTTAGAAAACGGTTTTGAAAGGGGTAGGATAGATAGTACTCTGTTTGTTAAGAGGAAGGGAGAACACTTTATCTTGGTACAAGTGTACGTCGATGATATCATCTTTGGATCATCAGACGAACAGATGTGCAAAGATTTCGAGAAGGTAATGAAGTCTAAGTTCGAGATGAGTGCTATGGGGGAGTTAAATTTCTTTTTGGGGTTACAAGTTGACCAGAAGAAGGAAGGGATGTTTATCCATCAGACTAAGTATGTCTATGACATATTGGAGCGTTTTGGGATGGAAAGAACAAAGTTGACTGCCCACTTCAGCACGCCGATTCAAGTGAATCATAATCTCGGACCGGGTACTGAAAGTGATACCGATGTGGATCCGACTTTATATCGGGCCATGATTGGATCACTAATGTATTTAACTGCTTCACGACCTGACATTATGTTTGCTGTGTGTATTTGTGCTAGGTTTCAAGCAAATCCAAAGGAGATGCATATGAAAGCTGTGAAGCGGATTCTATGATACCTCAAGTCGAAACCGAAGCTGGGACTTTGGTATCACGCGGAGGGAGATCTAGAGTTGGAGGCGTTCACAGATTCTGACTACGGAGGATGCAGCTTGACACGCAAATCAACAACTGGAGGTTGTCAGTTCCTAGGAGGGAGATTGGTATCCTGGCAATGCAAGAAACAAATATCGGTAGCCGTGTCAACGTGCGAGGCCGAGTATGTTGCTGCTGGTAGTTGCTGCTCACAGGTTCTGTGGATACAACAACAATTGCGGGATTACGGTTTGGCTTACACTCAAACTCCAATTAGGATAGACAATCAATCTACAATTGCTATAACTAATAATCCAGTCAAACACAGTAAAACAAAGCACATAGACATAAGGCATCATTTTATTCGTGATTGTGCTGAAAAAAACCTAATTAAGTTGGTAAAAGTGGCAACAGAAGATAATAATGCAGATTTATTTACCAAAGCATTTGATAAGTCACGGTTTGAGTATTTAATTCAACTGAATGGAATGCGCAACCCAGAGTAAATTGACCTTAGTAGTAGTACTTTATTTTCTTTTATAGTCATAGTATTTCTTTCTTTACAGTAGTCTGCTAATTTAGGAAAGTTTCCATTTTTAGTAAGTTTCTATTTTTAGTAAGTTTCTATTTTTAGTAAGATTCTATTAAGTTAGTAGGTTATCTTTGTTTATTGCTATGAAAAGCAAAAGAAAAAAGAGAGAAAATCATAAAAATACAAAAAAAAGAGAATATCAGAAAATAGAGTTAAGTCTTAGATACATAGGTTCAAAGTGACGAACATTAGCACAGTCGTTACAAACTCTAAGTGTTTAGGCTTTCACACATAATGCAACTAAATTCTAAGTGTTATACTTTTATTAGTTTGATGTGTTGGTAGGCATAATACATAAAGGGAATCTCAAGGCTAATAAAATATTCTAGAAAAAGTCAAGCGTGTCACTAACTTAGATGTACGACCAATCGGTCTTAATTTTTATGTACAAGACATACAAATTTTGAGTCTAAATGAGGTATGCAAACTTTCTGGGGATGTATGGCAACATCAAATACATCTTAAAATGGAAAGAATAGAAATATCATACAAAACTGAGAGTCGAAAACATGCAACTCTGTTGTACGTAAGTACAGACCTGTTGTCTCTGTTTAGATTCGGGTTAGCAGATATGTCGCTCTGTTGTACGTCAGTACAGACCTGTCACCGCTGTCTTGCTAACTTTAAGAATAAACCTTAAGTCAAACTAAGACACTTTGTTGTATGAAAATACAGACCTGTGTCCGATGTTTGTCTTTTAAAGAAAGTTTGCAAATACCAACAAGTTAGAATCATAGTCTGTGTGCCTTGATCATAAAAGTATGTCTATGTCTGAGTCACGTAAGATAATTTCATGATAAATAAAAATGCCAAGAGATATTCCGAAATGTAGAATGTTTAAAGGGGTAAAATACCAACAATCGGCTAAATAGGTATGTCACGACAAATAATCAAAGGAATCAAAAAAATTCCTAAGTGTGAAAGTTTAAGTACTGAAAGTGAGTATCAAACATCGCTATCTGATTGAACCTGTCTTAGACTATCCTCATCAAAAAGATTTTGTTTAGTATTTAGCTTTGCTTGTAAATTTTTTTTTTAAGTATAGCATAAGTCTAGATTAATTTTTTTGGTCAAAATTTTATTTTACTGTATTTTACCTTAGTTTATTTTAGGATATTTTATCTTATTTTATTTTATTTTATTTTTAGTTTAAATTTTTACATAGGTAAAAGGTCAAAAAAAAATTACTGAGGGTGCATTCAAAGTTGGATAAAATAAACATTGCGTGAAATATCTTGTGCTTAGGGTAAAAGAGTTGGCATAGTTTATCTTGTTACACAATACCATAGAAAAAGGTTGAAAAAGTTGAAGTTATTTCAAATATTTTCGAAATTTTTCTAAGTGTTTGGTGGTTTCGAGTTTAGGACAGACTCGAATTGAGTAGGCTTCGAATCTGTCAGTAGATTCGAGTCTGGCCTTAGATTCGAAGGTTGGTAGTATATATAGGTCAACAGTGAAGACATTTAAGACTTACTGTTTTCGAATCTATACACTCGAATCTAACAAGGCGATTTCGAATCTATTCTCGAATCTATCGTAACTCTCATAAACGACAATCCGTCGAGTTTAAAGCTAGTGTGTTCGATTCTACTACTGTTTCTAGGTATAATCAACTTGATTGTACAAGTTTCATGTAGTTTTATACAATATTTTCAGCTAAATCATCGATTTTGAAGGTTTAAGGGTCGAAATAGGTTTTTTACAAAATTACCAAGTTTGGGCCGATAAACAATCAAATTAAAGGCATATATCTGTGATTAGTAACTAGTAGGACTAATGAATGTAATTTTCTAAGTCCAAAAAGGTTAAAATCAAGAGATTTGGTCTTTGAATAAAAACGGCGGTTCGAATCTGTTCATGCCTTTCCTCGAATCTGTCATTAGATTCGAGAGGACAATTGATTCGAATCTGTCATCAAACTCGAAAGTGGAACCTATTCGAATCTGTTCTTTTATTTACATTATTTAATTTAAATTTTATTAAACTTGTAGAAATTTAATTGTGTTGGATTTTGTACTTAATCAAGTTCAAAATATAACAGATTTGAATTTAAACAAGTTTATTGATCTTTAATGTATCTAATATTTTTGTTTATTGTGCAGAAATGGCTGTACGAGCGTTCGTGCCTAAGCACAATATGGTGCTTCATCCGGATCATGATCTCCCTGAGGCGCAGGGATTCAGACAGATGCTTGATTTTCTCGTAGAATCTAGGATAGGATTTGCACTGTCCCATAATATTCAGCTAATATTACCGTACATTCGTCAATTTTACGATCATTTGCAGGTAGACTGCTCGGTCACACCGACAGTTCTACGCACTCGTATTGCTGGACAGCTGTTGCTATTCTCGGCAGATATGATGCGACAAGTGTTGCAGCTGGGCACACAGGAAGAAGAAGCTGGTCCGATAGAGTTTCCTCTGAACATAAGGCAAGCGGCCTTTCAGAGAATGGGATACAGTCTTGATGTGACAAAGGTGTCCTACATGAAAAGCGGCTTAATAGGGCAATGGAGGTTTTAGGCACATGTTTTTATGGTCTGCTTTGCTCCAAAGAAAGCAGGATTCGACTATATAGTTGCAAAGATCCAGTCAGGGATTGTGGCAATGGTGTATAATCGACCGTACAGCTTCTCGGAGATGTTTTTCTCAGAATTTGTGCACCAGATAACAGCTCCAGAAAATCAGCAGTTCTTGCTATATCCGCGGTTTATAATGATGCTTATCAGGCACTTCTTGCCAAATCTGCCGCCATCAAATGACATTCAAAGCGTGGGTGTTATGGATAAAAGGATATTCGCTGATTGTTCCTCACATAGAGGAAGATTAGCTATTCCTGTTGAGCGTCCATTATTTGGAGCAATCTTGGACAGGAATTTCGAAGCCCCGGATGTTGCCAACTGGGCAGGGGAAGTTGAATTTCAACAAAGACAACCACAGCAACAACCACCTCAACAGCAACAACCACAATCGCAATCGCGCAGGAGGCAACGAGCTCCAGCAAGACAAACTCAGGCGTCTAGGCCTTCGACAAGTCAGCAGCCAGAAGTTCAAGAAGCCGGGTCATCAAATGTTCCAACTGAAGCTGAGCAACTGTGCCAAACGCTTAATGAAATCTGGGAGGCAGGTCCTCATGCGAATGAAGATGTAGCTGCGGCGCTAGTAGGTGAATTACTTAGTCATCCAGAAGGAGAGGAAGATGTGTTAAGAGACGTTGAAGAGTATGAGCCAGAATAGGCTGAAAATGTTTTGTCATCGTCTGAAACAGAATCGGAGGAAATGGAGGAGTTAGAGGTTGAGGCTCCTGAGTCTGTATCAACTGAACCACCTGTTCAAATTGGAACGTATGGATCAAGATTGATAGTTAATGAAGAAGCTTCCAGGAGGAGAGTTATAAGGGAATCTGATGATTCAGATATTGAAGAAGAAGAGATTGCTACGTTAGTGACGAGGCAACGAGCCAAACGTCATAGATTCATGCAAGGGTCATCCTCAACGTCTGAAGTTCAACCAGAAACCACCCAATCTCAAACTCAAGAACCTCAGACCACCGCCCCACCACAACCACCACCTCAACATGAACCATATATTCCATCACCATTCATCCCTACTCCTGTTCAGTCCATTCTATCTACCTCGACCGCCTATGCTGACAACCAGAGGTTTATGCAGCTCAAAGCTCGCGTTGACTTCCAACATGTTCAAATCCTAGGCCTAACAAAGGCAATGGGTGAAATTCAAGCGCATAATGCTAATATTGATAATGAGAATGCTGAATTGAAGAAGACTGTAGAACAAATTCAGGAAGAGAACGTTGAGCTGAAGACGTTTGTCTGCGATCAGGCAGCTGAGTTAAGGTCGATGCGCTCCCTCATTGAGCAGTTAATGAAAAATCTACAGGCTCAGGGGGAGACATCGTGCCGTGATCAGGAGAGTGAGAGGCCGAGAGAAGATGATGATGAAGACAATAGAGGCAATGATCCCAGCCTTAATAGTCAGAATGAGCCAGTAGATTTTTCTGCTGATCAGACTGCTCAATCTGAGGGGGAGCCTAGTCTAGCTGGAGGAGAAATGGGTGAGGCAAGTTCATCGAAGCAACCTACAGATTTTGAAATCAGTGAGATGATCGACGCTCTGATGGATCTTGATGATGATCCGATGGATCTAGGTTTTGATTATGAAGACGAAGAGCTGGAAGAAGGTGAGATTGTGCCAGAAGAAATAGTTGACTGGCAGTCGGATGACGAAGTAGTTGCTGATGAGGATGATGAAGCCGACGAGATAGTTGTACAATAGAATCCTATCACGGATACTTATACGATAGATGGGGATAATATTGTTAACGTAGATGTGGTGAATGCGGCGTTGAATGCTCAGCCATCAATAGAAGAACCTGCTAGAGAGCTATCAAATGAAGAGAAACGAAGGTTATGGTTCAGGGCTGAACAGAAAGATTTAGAGCTTAAGAAGACAATGAGAGTGCCGAAGACTGGAAAGTTATCTGGAAGCATATTAAGCTGGTTTTTCGATCAAGAACTGCAGCTTTTTATAATCAAGAGAAAAGACGGGCTTCAGTACTTAAGGCGAACTCTAAAAGCTTTCAATTCACTACCAAAGATCGAGATCAAAGTGTTAGCTTGGAAAGATTTGATTAATATTGGGAATGATCCCTACGCAGACTTAATTGAAAAAATCATAAGAAAAGAGGGAAGATCCAGAATGTTCGTACGCCTGAATCCAAGAGTGGGAAAAAGAGTAGAAGATCCTTCAAGGATAGATCCTCTAACCGGCCGACCTTGGATGAGAATTCATTACAAACCAGTCAGATGTCTTAGGAAGGTGCCACTCAAGCCCATGCCACAGAATATATTGAAGAATCTGCATTGGTGGTACGCTGACACTGAGACTAGGGAAGCGGTCATGGAAGATTTTGAAGAAAACATCATTCTTAGAGTCTACGACCCTTTTCACCTGGTAAACCTCTCTAAAGATGATCTTCATATTTTGTATGCTTGTAAGATTTCCAGTGATACACATATGGATAGTGAAGCTAGAAAGTATGAAAATGTAGTCAAAGTATGTGTTGAAAAAGGCTTGTATGCTGGAAGCATTTTGAATCAATAAATAAACAAAGTTCTTAAGTCAAATGTGTGAATTATTAGAAGCTATCGTCAAGGGGGAGTCTGTTGGTACATCCTGTGTGACGATAGCAGTCTAAGTGATCCTACATTGTGATTTTAGCAAGTGTTTTGTTATATATGTTTATATATGATTGATATTTTTTAGTGTTTGTATGTTCGAACATGATGTAACGCATTACAAGAAGTTCAAACATAAAGTACAAAGATAAGTTCAATCATAAGGTAATAACATAAGTTTCAACACTTAGTTGTTCATGTGAAATGCTAGATTCGAATTAATTAAGGCTTGGCATGCGAATCTGTGATAGATTCGAATGTAGCCATAGATTCGAATGAAGACCAGATTCGGGTTTGATCAGGGAGGCCAAAGTTCCGAGAATCAGTCAGGTGAGTACTCGAGTTCTTTTCTAAACGCGCGCCATCTTTTATGATTTTAGTCGTGTTGCTATCATTGTGCGTGTTATATATATATGAGACAGGGACTTGAACCTCAGGTATATTTCTATCCTTTTATGTGTTATGTATGAGATATGAGACATATTCCAGGGTCCGTGATGAGTTCCATACGGACAGTGAGTCGCGGTAAGGGATCGCGCAGGTTGACTATCCCTAACAGTCCTTGGGGCGTATATATCCGGCAGGGCCTGTAGTCGGGTCGCTCCTCTGCTACAGGGTTATTGCTAGTCACTGCTTTGTTCGGTGTGTTAGCCGGGGAAGGGTCTCCACAGGGATAGTGCTGTGACCAGATCTCATACTTGTGTTATCATACCTGAGATGCGTGTTGGGCAATTGGGATAGGGACAGGGACAGGCACTGTGTGTGCTATGTGCTATGTGTTTATGTGCAGTATCTAACCCTCGCGTGCTCACGGGCTTTATAGTTCACGTCTTCGAGTCTAACATGTTCAGGGAATCAGAAGGGATCTCAGCATCAACAGCCGCCGAGATAGGGTCGGGGATTGACTTGAAGACTTTTAATTATTCTGTGTCTTGTTTTGAACTGCATGCGGTGGTTGTTTTGGGATGATGTATCTGATATTTTGGGACGTTATGTTTAGCCTAATCTGGGATTGCGAATGTACTAAACTGCGTTTAACTTTTATGTATAAAGTTTTAATTAACCATGATCTGCATTATCCTATGACACGTGTGTTATAGATTTCTGCGATATTGCCATTTATGATATTGTGTTGACGTGGCATTTCTGGGATCGGGAGGGGTGTTACATTTGACATAAAAATCTATGGATTGAAACTTTCTAAGTTAAATAATGAGCAAATTAAAAAATCAAAACTTCAAATACCCACAAAACAAAATCTATATGCATCTATTAAAGAAAGCATATGTAGGTCTCCTGAGTGGTAACAATAAAATCATTTTACATGTATATATTACCACATTTTTATTTTATATTACTACAACATTTTTACATCGTAAGTATGATTTTACTAAAATACTAATAAGTAATGGCTAATTAAACAAAAAAAACACAATAATTACATCAAGAACCCCTCTATATTTCACACGAATAAATGTCAATAACTCCAACAAAATATGAATATACAAATTACATGTTGAATGTTACATTCATCATAGTTGTCGTAACTAAATTATAACAACATTAAGAAAAAGATGGATTCAATCTTTACCTACTACAAAAGATGGATACAATCTTTACATGATACTCGTTTAGGCTATGTGTACATCCTTAAAACATAACCATCGACTTTTCATTTTATGTCATCAATTTTGTTAGATATTAAATTTCGATCTTGTGGATTTATTTTGTAATAATTATTTCTAGAATAGTTTGTCTTTTAATTTATTTCTATTTAGTTTCTTTGTATTTAAAGTTAAGGGGGCCAAAGTGTCATTCCCTTAAAGTTAATTAATTCCCCCTAGGTATATAGCTCCTAGGGTTTTGTAAAAGTGAAGTTGACATTCAGAATTGTTTTACACGGAGCCTTTTCTCTCCAGCAGCCATTGATATTATTCTCTTTGTCTTCATTTAATCATTACTCAATCATTGAGTTTAGTTTCTGTTTGTGAGTGATTATTTGAGCGTATATTGTCGATTGTGTGCTGATATTATCTGGGAATCATCTATAACAATTGGTATCAGAGCTCAAGGAGGTGGATTTAAACTCTTAGTCTCGGATTCAAGTTGTTCATCGCAGTTCTTCATCAAAAAACTCGGTTTGATCTTCTTTTTCTCAAATATTTTGCTGTTTTTGTGTTTTTATTTTCATATAATCATCTAGTATTCCTTCCCTACTGATTTAGAGCTATTTAGGTTCAATCTTTACATCATATTGTCCATTTAAATCCGTTTTTAGTATCTTGAAAAACATGGGTTTTATAGTTGTTTTGGTCCAATTTTAAAAGTTTTTAGATGTTTTGGTATATTTTACAGACTTAAAAGTGTTTAAAATAATTTTCCAATCATTTAGAAACTATTTTTAGGCCAAAAATCTGGTAGTTGTAATTCTGGACAATTTCTGAAAATTTCATATCTGCTGTAATTCGGACCATATACTGTTGCATTTCGGACCTGTTCAGACCCCAATCCGGACCAATTCGAACCATAGTTCGATCCACTTCAGACCATATATAGGTGACCTTCGGACCAAAATTTCCCCAATTCGGACCACACTTCGGTCCAATCCAAACTTCGGACCCTCCAAAGTTTAGATCAGGAAATTTTAAAACACTTAGTTTAACTTGTGCTTTCATTTTGTGCTTTCATTTTGTACTTTCATTTCAGACCATCCGAATCCGGTCCATATCCGAATTCGGTGTTTCCTTCTTGAAAATTGTTTCCAAGTGTTCATCCGCAGTTCAGCCAATCCGAATTCGGTCTCCTGATCTTGGTCCATCTGAATTCGATTCTATCCGTTTTCATTGTTCATCCGAATTCGACCCATCCGAATTCGGTCCATCCTTTGTTGGTCAACCAGGTCTAGGTTCCATCCGAAGTTACTGTTTATCCGAATTCGGTCCCAACCGAAACAACTGTTCACCCGAATTCGGTCCTATCCGAACTCAACATTTAATCTGAATTCGTACCATCCAAGGTACTGTTCATCCGCAGTTCAGCCAATGCGAATCCAGTTTTCACCTTAAAGATCTCATTCTTCCATATCAGCACCATAAATCATGTCTCGAGAAGCCCTTGTCCTCGGATCCGAGAACAGACCACCTGTTCTGTATCCAGATGAGTATGAGTAGTGGAAGTCCCGATTTCTCAAGTTTGTCGGTATGCAACCAAATTGCAACCTTATGCTCCAATCAATTTCTGAAGGCCCGGTTATCTATTATCGGGAAATTGCTGCTAGACCCGAAGCTGACCCACCTGTACTCGCATCCAAAGTTGAACGCGAACCTGCAAATGAGGCAGAGCGAGACAGGCAACATGCTGACAAGAGGGCTGAATATCTGATATACCAAGCCCTGCCCACTGATATCCTTGTAGGAGTAGACAGAAAAATGTCCGCTAAAGAGATGTGGGATGAATTAGAGGTTCAAATGCTAGGGGCAGACTTAGATGACAGAGCCAAAATTGAAGAGGCAAAGGCAAAGTTTACCGAATTCAGTGCCAAAGATGGGGAGTCACTACAGGCCACGTTTACCAAATTTTGTGCGGTTTTGAATGAACTTAACAAACTGCACATCAAGAAAGACAATGATGACATCAACATCCAGTTCTTTGCTGCCTTAGCCCCCGAGTGGCAAATTGCATGCCGAGCAACGCGACGAGTTTTAGACATCCCCAATGTGTCTATCAATGTGGTGTTCAAAGAATTGAAAAAGTATCAGGGTGACGTCGAGCATCAGAAGCAGATGGCCAATCAGTTAGCTTCCTTGTTACTATCTGCCAATACGGGCATGAAACCCACTGATTCTATGGCCTTGATTTCCAACAAGAACATTCCCACTGCATCTTATACTCAAGGCTCATCATCATCCCAATGCCAACATGCTTCTACGCCGCATGAGATAATAGATGAAGAAGAAGCAGCAATTCAGGAACAAATAGCCTTATAGACTAATCGTCTACAACAACGACGTTTTTCCAATAAGACTAATAATCAGCTCCGCTACGACAGTGGTCCGCGGAGGTATTCGGATGACAGACGAGATGACAGAAGGGATGATTATCGTAGGGACGATTATCGAAGGGATGACAGAGATGACCGACGATACGACGATAGACAGGACTATCGGGATGACCGCCATTATGAAAGGCAAGACGATAGGAGATATGATCGCCGGGATGATCGACGCGATTACGACCGTAGGGATGATCGTCGGGATGATAAACGGGATGACCGCTGTGACGATCGAATGGACTATGATCGTCAGGATAACCGAAGGGATGATAGTAGAGAACCTCGCCGTGCCAACAAGAGGCCGATGGAGAGGAGAGATGAGAGGCCGAGAGCAGAAGATCCTAAGGGAACCGAAGAACGTCTGTGCTACAAGTGCAGCAAACCGGCCCACTTTGCACGGGAATGCAAGAACAAGTTTGAAAGAGACGTCGGTTACTATGAGCGGAAGCTGGAAGCCACTAAGAAGAGGACGGATGCTATAGCTCTTGTTGCCCAAGAAGATTATTGGGATGCAGAGGATACTGATGACGAGGACGACAAAGGCAAGAATTGCTACATGGCGGATCGTCTAGGATTGAATGACTATGCTACATCAACCGATTCAGATTCAGACACTGCTGCTGAGGGGGAGACACCGCAAAATCCACCAGCATGTCTAATGGCCAAATCCGACGATCCAGAATGTTCGTCATCAGATTCTGAGGCACGAGAGGTACATTCCTTTTACATTCCAAAGCATGTAATAATTTATTTGTACATAGTGAATGTAAATTGCACACACTTGATTTAGAAGCTAGGTTAAATTCTGAAACAGAAAAGTGTGTGTAGGCTGAACATCTAGCCCAAACATTAAAATAGTCATCTGAGTTATATCAACCAAAGTGGTTAACTAATCATAATATGATAAAACAGATGCTAATTGAAAAGGTAGATGTTTAGGATACGAATACATACCTAGAATCTTGTATGGATAGGTTATCTAATGAAAAGCTCTCATTAAAAGAAGAAATATCTGTTCTATAAAAACAATTAGAGACGGTAAGTATGGAAAACATAGACAGCTTAGAAAAACACAAAATGATAGAGGAAGAAAGAATAAGTTTGTACTCTCGAATAAAGACCCTTGATGATGAATTTTTAAAACGGGATCAAACTGAACAAACTATTCATTTAAACCAGCCCAAAGAGACTAGGTATTACCATTCTAAACAAGGAATTGGTTTTAAAAATCCTAAGTATTTGAAAAAGGCTCAAAAAGTTTTACCTCTGTTTTATGACATGAATTACATGGGTGCTAGGCTTAAATCTTTCTTATTTGAGTCATCAAAAAAAGTTTTAACCCAAGAGGATGAGAAACGCATTGAGAATAAAGAAAAAGAATTATCTTTTAAATATGAAGAACTAAACGAGGGTTATCCTTATAGAGTACCCACTCTAGAGGAAGACTTTTTGTCTAGTTAATCTGAAGCTGAAATGAAAGCAGAACCTGTAAAACCAATCCCTCACCTTTACATTCCTACAAAAGTTCTTCAACATAAAATTAAAGTGTTAGAAAAGGAATTAAAGTCAAAGTTTTCAACAATCTGTAGAACTAACTGTCTACAGCAAAAAATTTGACATGGTTTCTCAAAGATTAAAAGATCATTTAAAAGAGCCAAGAGTTTCTCGTCCTACCAAAATCCCACCCGTGTCATCTAACAAAGGTAAAACTATAATTGAGAATTCTTCTATTAGTTGTAAAGGTGAGTGCTCAAAACCTTTTAAAGCTGAGGTTTCGAAAAAGACTCAGATTCAATCCAAGTCTCTTAAGAAACCCACTCACCAAGAAAAAGAAAAATCTTTAAAGTCTAAGTCTTCCATGCGTACTGACTCTCGTCATTTTGTTCCTACAGATCATGTGAGAAGAGTACCAAAAACAACCATGCAAGATTTTACAAGTTTTTTTGTGAAGAAGGTTGTTATACCAATTGATTTTGTTTCTAGAGATAGGATGCATGTAATCTCTGAAAACAATGTTTGTAATGATGTGACAAATTCTAATGCTTGTTTGAAGTATTCTTTTAATGACTTGTTTAAATTATGTCCAACTTGTTTTAGACGCCAAATTCCTGAAATTAATGCTTTTGTGCCTTATCCTGCTAAAAGAGTTCGTAAAAAGAAAATAAAATTTGATGCATCATCAGCCTTCACGAAAAATGAGATTTGTACTTTGCCTAGGCCCAAAACCAAAGCAAAAGTCAAACAAGTCTAAAAAGGTTAAAAACCGAAGGTAATTTCATCGCCTAAGGTACCAAAACCTGATAAATCCAATTTTCAATGGATTCCAAAAGGCTATGCATCTGGTCCACACATAACTGCAAAATGGGTTCCTAAAACTGCAAACGCGCCATATTCACCTGGAACTCCTAACCCAAAAGGACCTATATTAAGATGGGTACCCAAAGTTGTGTGATCTTAATGCAGATGGTTCTTGGTTACTTCATATCAAGACCCGTACTTTAATGAATTGGCTTCTAGTTATCATAGACTAGGACCCGTTCTTTTGTTTGTCGGTTGTGCTTAAACTGACACGTTTGGCTTCTGTGCACACAGCTCAGGACCCGGTCTAAATTCATCATGTTTTCTGAACATCTCGGTTCAGAACACGGTTTGATTGTCAATATAAGATGGATCTGTTTGAATGCTTATAGATATTCATTATATGTATTTATTTGTTTTTCAGGCAAAATCCATCTGGTATATGGATTCGGGATGCTCCAAGCACATGACCGGGAGAAGAGAATTGATGTCCAACGTAGTTGAACAATATTGTGGGACGGTAAAATTAGGGAACAGTCACCAGGCTCACATAAAAGGATACGGGGATTTAGTCTTAAATAATCTAGTCATCAAGGATGTTGACTATGTTGAGGGATTATCACAAAATTTGTTTATCATAGGTTAGCTCTGCGATAAAAGATTAGAAGTAACGTTTAGGGCTAAGAACTGTAGTGTTAAGAGTATGGATGGCAAAGAAATTTTATCCGGTTCCCGTAACCTTTACACCATAGACGTAGCTAAGCTCATGGTTAAGGATAGCATCTGCCTCCTATCAAAAGACTCATGGTTGTGGCATCGCAGGCTATCTCACTTAAACTTTGAAAACATCAACAAGCTGGCTGCCAAACAACTGGTGAAAGGACTCCCAAAACTGAGATACGAAAAAGATCATCTGTGTGGAGCATGTGATAAGGGCAAGATGAAAAGATCATCTCACAAACCAAAACCCAAACCATCGTCGAAGAGAGTGTTGGAATTACTTCATATGGACTTATGCGGACCGATGCGGACCCAAAGCATAAATGGGAAGCGATATGTGTTGGTTATCGTTGACGATTACTCACGATATACCTGGGTTAAGTTCTTGCGATCCAATGATGAGACAGCTCAAGAAATCATCGATTTAGTAAAGAGTGTCGAAACCCAACAACAATTGTCCATTTAATCAATCCAATCTGACAACGGCACGAAGTTCAAGAATTCAGTAGTTGAGGGCTTCCTTCGATCCAAAGGTATTCAGCATCAATATTCTGCTGCTAGAACACCTCGACAAAATGGAGTCGTAGAAAGGCGTAACCGTACCCTTGTGGAAGCTGCTCGTACAATGTTGACTTATTCAAAGCTACCTCCGTTCCTGTGGGCCGAAGCCGTGTCAACAGCTTGCTACACACAGAATCGCTCCTTAACCCATAAGCGTTTCAATAAAACTCCCTATCAACTCTTCTTAATTAAAGTACCTTTTATCAAGTACTTACGGGTATTTGGTTGCAGGTGCTATGTGCTTAATGACAAAGACAACCTCGGGAAATTCAACGAGAAAGCGGATGAAGCGATCTTCATTGGATACTCATCCAACTCGAAGGCATATCGTGCATTAAACACCCGAACCAGGACAGTCAATGAAAGTGTGCATGTCACATTTGATGAGTTAGCTGAACTGGCATCCGAAGTTGATCATTCAGGACCACGCATTACACCAATGCCTGGAGACTCTTCTTCTCAATCTACTTCTTTTTCACCTTTTGATTCAGTTAATTTATTTGATCCTTTTTATGTAGAATTTTTTGGTCCTAATTCTAATGTTTCTAATTTTTTATCCTACTCTAGGTAACACATCCAACGATTCAACTGCACCACAAATTCTATCCGATCCATCTTCATCCATGTCATACCCACATCCATCAACTTCATTCACTGATACATCCGCAGTTGAATCTACTCCAGAAATACCCTCGCACATCATGCCAAACATCCTTCCTTCACCTGAAAATACTGAACCCGAACCCGAACCGGAACTAGTGGTACCCTCACTAGAAACCATTGACCATGAATCATCTTCCATTCCCACTCTCACCACTGAGATTCCATCTCGTGCACCCCTTCCACACGAGACAAATGGACCCGAAGTCACCCAAGCGATCAAATCATTGGTGATGTCTCAACCGGCGTCCAAACCCGTAGGGCGTCTGCTAATGAATGTCTATTCGCATCATTCTTTAGTATGATAGAGCCATCTCGTGTGGATGAAACCTTAAAAGAACCAGACTGGATTGTTGCAATGCAAGAAGAGCTCAACCAGTTTGAACAGCTCCGAGTATGGCGGTTAGTTCCCAAGCCCAAAGACCGAACAATTATCGGAACGAAGTGGATCTACAAGAACAAACGAGACGAAAACGGCATTGTGATAAGAAACAAAGCGAGACTTGTCGCCAAAGGCTACCGACACCAAGAAGAGATAGATTATGACGAGACCTTCGCTCCAGTTGCACGGATTGAAGCTATCAGAATCTTCTTGGCGTACGCGACACACAAAGACTTCAAAGTGTACCAGATGGACGTCAAGACAGCCTTTCTTAACGGTGAACTTAATAACAAGGTGTACGTTGAACAACCACAAGGATTTGTTGATGCACATAAACCTGACCATGTTTATGTGCTAGACAAAGCCCTCTATGGTTTGAAACAAGCACCTCGCGCATGGTATGACAGTCTCTCTAACTTTCTTATCTCTGCTGGTTTCAGCAAAGGTGTGGTGGACACAACACTGTTCACAAAAAGGGAAGGCCCGCACATAATGCTAGTGCAAATATTTGTCGACGACATTATATTTGGATCTACTGAAAGTAATTTCTGTAAGGATTTTTTAACTCTAATGGAGTCCAGGTTCGAGATGAGTATTATGGGGGAAATGAATTTTTTCCTCGGATTACAAGTCAAACAACTTGAAAATGGGACTTTTGTGAACCAGTCGAAATATACTCTTGACATTCTCAAGAAGTATAAGTTAGACTCTTGCACGAGTATCACAACTCTCATGTCTTCCAACTGTAAGTTAGACACCGATCCTTCTGGGAAAAATGTCGATAATACAACTTACAGAGGGATGATAGGATCCTTACTGTATCTGACTGCTAGTAGACCTGATATAATATTTTCAACATGTCTTTGTGCTCGTTTTCAGGCTGACCCGAAAGAATCACACCTAACTGCGGTAAAACGCATTTTTTTGTTATCTTAAGGGTACACCCGATCTTGGTCAATGGTATCCAAAGGGAACCAATTTTGATCTTAGTGCCTTTTCAGATGCTGATTTTGCAGGTTGTAGATTGATAGGAAAAGCACATCAGGTGGAATACAGTTCTTGGGTAACAGACCGGTGAGTTGGTCCTCCAAAAAGCATAATTGTGTTTCAACATCCACAGCTGAAGCTGAGTATGTAGCAGCTGCAAGCTGTTGCTCTCAAGTGCTGTGGATGAGAACACAATTACGTGATTATGGATTCTCGCTCACCAACATCTCAATTTACTGCGATTCTCGAAGTGCGATTGCTATCTCTTGCAATCCCATGCAGCACTCTCGAACGAAACATATTAGGTATCATTTTATTAAAGATCATGTAGAAAAGGGAACAATTGAGTTGTATTTTGTAGGCACGGAATATCAACTTGCGGATATCTTTACTAAAGCTTTAGACGAACCTCGTTTTCAGTTTTTAGTATCCCATATCGGCATGTTAAACCCACCTTCTAGTTAAATGTCAGACATTGTCTAAAATAATTCTATTTCAAACTATCATGTTTAAAATTTCTTTATTTTAAAAAATATCTGTTATTTAAATTAAAGGGTTGTGTCACAAAATTAAAATTCAATATTTCCTTATCTATGTACATCTTTAATAATTAATGGTCCTGACAAACTGTGTGAATTGTTCATCACTAAGTGGGATGCAAAATTTATCCAGGTTTGTCTGTATCTTTAAGGTTAAAAAGGTTCAAGAAATTTATCTGAAAAATGAAAAGAAGAGAATAGATGTTTATTTGAGGGGGAGCATAATTAGGATGTTAGTTTTTATATTTTTTGTTCTTTTTAACATCTCTATAATTTTAAATTTTAGGTTGGTTAATGTTAGATTTTAAAGTTTAATATAATCGGTCAGAAAATTACAAAAAGATTGTATTTGTTTTAAATATATCAAAAGTCAAAAACATTTTTATTTTCTATTTTATTTTATTTTATTTTATTTTTGTCTTAACTTAGGTTTTTAAAGAAAATCACAAAAATATTTTTATTTTGCATTTACTTATTTTATTTACAAAGAAAAATACAAAAATATTTTGTTTAATTGGCCAAATTTTTCATTCTTTAAAAAAAATTGTTTTGTTTATTTTTTGAGTTAAGGCCCATTTTTTGAAAAGAAAACCGATGGCCCATGTATTCTTTTTTGGGCGCGGATCCTCTCCACCCGACCCGACCCGCTTCCTTTTAAAAGGGCAGGTCAAACGGTCAACCCATACCTTTCTTCATCTTCAAGATATTTGTTTCTTCTTCCTCTCTACACCGTCGCACGCCACCGCCTAAAATCACCATTTTCGACTTTTCAAGCTTCTCAAGCCAGGGTTTCTCTTCGTTTTTCTTTCATTTTTCTACTTCGGCACTACCAGGTAACACTTTTTCAACTTTATTTCAGCTTTTAACTTACTAGTTTGTGTGTTTGATTTTCAAAATTTTATAGTTATGTAGTTTCGGTTTTTGCTAGATTTAGGACCCTAAATATGTTCTTTTTAGATTGTTGTAGTTAAATAAAATGTTCATTGCATATTTTTAGACTATGACCTACATTTTCATGTATTTTTGTGAATTTTGAACTATTCACGTAGCATGGTTGCATGAACATTAACTGCAGCTGTTGAATTCGGTCCATCCGAATTCGGATGAGAATACTTAGAAAATTTTCAAAATATTTCAACTGTTCTGACCGAATTCGGACCACTGTGCATCCGAATTCGGTTCTTATAAGCATGTTCAAAATTTTCATTTATTTTTTCTAAGTTTCATTTCTCATTCACTGTGCATCCGAAGTCGGATAATGCCCAAATTCGGTCCCCATCTGAATTCAGACTTCATCCGAATTCGGACATGTTCCTTTGATATTCATACATCATCATTGGGATTTCGAACTGAGCCGAATTCGAACAATTGTTCATCCGAATTCGGCTCACCAGAAATTCAACACTTAGCATATTTTTCAATTTTTCCATTTTTTGCATCTTCATTATAAATCAAAAATCCAAAAATATTTTCAGTCTTGCGCACCATTGGTTAGAGTTAGGGTCAGTGTTTGAGTGAAAATGTTTGTTCTAACATTGGTCTTTTAACGATTGACTTTGGACTTTATTCAGTAGAATTCTCATTCTACTAATAAAGACACAATGCTTTAAACAGAACAGACAGTTTCTATTTCACACTTATCCCAGACTTAGTATCAGTGTCATATCTTTTAAGTCTTCTGTTCTAACTTTGATGCATTTTTACAGGACTCATGGAACCAGCAGTTGCTATAACCATGCCCCATTCCCCAATCCCAAATAACAACGCCTAACTCCCAGAAGAATCCATATTACCCCAATCCCAGTACGTCGAGTTCTTTGCACATAATTGGCAACTCAACTTATCAACCCTTCACAGAGAAACCGAGAATATTGCTTTTGATATTCTCAAAAACCACCCCATCTACTACTCACTATCCACCGCCATCTCCGTTCCACAAATACACCTCCAACAGTTCTGGAATCATCTTCAGTTTGTAGTCGATGCCGAACCATACTTCACCTCCACCATTGACTGTGTCCCAGTCAAGATCACCACCGCAGCCATCCGCCACATTCTACGCCTCCCAGCCGAAGCATATTCCCTAAACCAAATTCATTTTGCCCCCAATCCCTTCTCCCCTCGAAACCTTGGAAGAAATAAAGTCTCTGGGATATGATGGCCCACTAACAAAGCCATCAGACTTCCGCACCAAGAACCTCCAGGCACATTGGAGGGTTCTCTTTGACATCATCAGTAAGTGCTTCACTGCCAAACATGCTGGTCATGACTCAGCATCCATCCAAGTCCTGGTAATGTTTGCAGCTTTTGCCTACGACCGACACTATGACTATGTTGCATTTCTGTTCGAAGAATTAAAGAGAGTCAACCTGGAGAGAAGCACAAAGCGTGGACGCAAATAAATACCTCTCCAGCGTTTTCTTCAGCTGATAATACAATATGCAATGGACAATGATGAAGACATCCATGAGCGCCCCGAGGCCGACGTATATATGACAGCTACGATACAAAAGCTGAACCTTCCGAAGGGGACTCCCACAGTCCCAGTAATGACAATTCCACTGTCTCTTCTACAAAGGGCAGTGCAAATAGAAAGGGTACGGGCTTATCTAAGGGAATTCTATCCGGATGAGGCTCGGTCAGAACCAACTGAGCCTACCCAATCCGAAGGAGAGGCTAGAGTGAGTGAGGATGAGGGAGATGAGGTGGAAGTTCAACAATCACTGGGTATGGGTGAGAGGGAGATTGTTCTTGAGAGAGAGGGTGCTGCAGGTGAGGAAGCAGAAACGGAGGATTCTGAAAGAACCGTATCTATTTTACGAGGGCTCGAGGTAACATCAGAAGGATACCTAAGCCCTATTAGCCGGACAACCCACCAAAAGACCATCCGTCCAATGGTCGAATCTACCCCCACCACCCACTTAGTGTCCTCTCAAAAGGACACTACTTCATTCCACGGAGATTTACCACATACTCCATCACCCTCTCACTCGAAGAGTCGTGGTGTTGAATTAGGTCCCTTTTCGCCCCAAGTGACCAAACTTCCTTCGCCCACAGCTCACTCCCCACCCCCACACACAACGCACGATGCCTTCGTGGTGTCCCCCGAACAGGCTGCCTTCGTGGCAGCTCCCCAAACTTCCGAATCTGCGCATCCCACTATGGAGCCAGAAGTGATGGAAGGAAGACCTGGAGTTGCTTCATCTATACCGTCCACTTCAGGCCACCCGGGCTGACCTGGACGCCCAGAAGGAGGCTGCTGACGAACGACATACCGCCCTTCTCTCATTTATAAAGGGTAAGGGTGTCGCTTCTGAGCATCTGCCTCCACCAGGATCCCGTCCAGTCCAGTCACAGATTTCGGAGCTTTCAGACAAGATAGACACGCTAACCCGTTTAATACTTCAAGTCCAGGAGCAGCTCAACTCCAGAATGGACCGTCTTGAGTCTGCCGTCATCGACTTGCAATGCCATCCTCAGGCTGAGTCACAGAAAAGGAAACATGACGATCAGGACGACCCTGATCGCCATGAGGGGGAGAAACGCAGAAAGATTTAGTAGGACCTCATCATGATTGTATGGGGAGCAGAATCTGAGGGAGCAGACATACAAGGGTCTGGGGATCAGAGGTATGGGCTCAGGAAATGTTAAAAGACGAGCCACTAGTTGAAGGTCCGGCTCCGTTGGATCCGATGTCAGCTATGGTCGAATTTGAACCTGCTCACGAAAAGTCAAAATCATATTGGTGTCTGATTCAGACTCCGATATTGATGACGGCTATCCCTTAATCACCCCAAAACCTGAGCCCGAGTCACCACAAAGATCATCCTCATCATTTGAATTCCTAAACTCCCCGCCCCACATTCCACAACAAGAAATCCTATCCTTAATTCAAGCTCCCTTCACTCTAAAAGAATCCCCTCTAGTCCAAAGCCCTCCCAGAATCCAAAGTCCTCCTCAAGTCCAAGTTGTACCCCAACCACAAACCCAGGAACGAGAGCCCTCAGGAGCTAAGCTTGTACACAAATTTGATAAGCCACCTGAGTAGCCTGGTATCCATGACGACAACGATCTTTATTGGGTGAGTTGGTACACGAAAGGTGGCGTACACTCTCTGCCACCAGAACTAAAAGAAGAGTTGAGGCAAGAACGCAGGGGGAAGATTTTCAAACTACTTGAAGCAAAGAGAGTTGAGATAGAAGATCCCCCCGTTCAAGGCCTGAAAATTTTTTTGCATAAGTTTCCTATAGAGCAGTTCCAGAACCCTTTTCTGGAAGAAAGGTTCAAGATGGTCTTCAGGAAGAAACCAGGGTCGTTCAGCAGGCGCCTACTGATGGAACTTACAAATGTATCTAAAGTTGAACAGGCCGAGTATAATGAGTTGATGCTCGGGGAGAAGAGGTCTAAAGTGTCTAAGTCAAAAATAAAAAGGCTTCTTACCACCACAATGTGCAAAAGAGCGAAAGTATTCTATCCTGCCTTTCAAGTAGAAAGAGAAGATGGTACAGTGGAGGAGTTTTATGAGAATGACCTAGACTATGTAAATGTGGACGACGTCGAGTTTTTGCATGAGAGACTGAAACATAGAATCAAAAAACGTCTGTATCACATGACCGTCGTAGCCGCACTCACACGAAGCATGAACCACCGCTCAATCATCATGTGCTTAAGAGATTTCCAAATGGCAATAGAGAGCGTGCTGGTCAAAGTCGGTGTACGAGCCCTTGAGCAAGACAGCTTCCTGCTAGATCATCATCCAGCGTATAGAGTTATATTTAGAGGAGGCCCAGGAGCTATATTTTTTAACCAACGAGGGAAGAAAAGATTCATGCGCTTCAAGGATCTCCCTTGCTACTCCGATGGAACAATCAGAATGGTCAGAGCTGAACTTACAAGAAGAATACAAGAATTTGATGCTCATCCAAATCCAGAACTCAGATGCTCACCAAAGGAGATACAAGACATCCTCAGCGGCATTGAATACCTGAACGAACGGCTACATATGAGGCAAGTGGTTAGACGATTTGATGTTATCCTTGGCCTCCGAGAAACCACTGATCATGCCAGAGTTCCGCCACAATGATCGAAAAGGGGAGATTGTTAGATATTAAATTTCGATCTTATGGATTTATTTTGTAATAATTATTTCTAGAATAGTTTGTCTTGTAATTTATTTCTATTTAGTTTCTTTGTATTTAAAGTTAAGGGGGCCAAAGTGTCATTCCCTTATAGTTAGTTAATTCCCCCTAGGTATATAGCTCCTGGGGTTTTGTAAAAGTGAAGTTGACATTCAGAATTGTTTTACACGGAGCCTTTTCTCTCCAGCCGCCGCATACACATTGATATTATTCTCTTTGTCTTCATTTAATCATTACTCAATCATTGAGCTTAGTTTCTGTTTGTGAGTGATTATTTGAGCGTATATTGTCGATTGTGTGCTGATATTATCTGGGAATCATCTATAACAAATTCTATAGGTTAGTATTGGTCGTCATTTTTTTTACATCAAATATATGTATGTAATCATCGAATTTTCATGTTTTACACCAACTCTCAAGATTAGTGTTGCTCCTCATTTTTTCTATATCAATTGTGCATAGAGATGATATGTGTCTTTAGACCCATGTATTAGGTCATTTGAATAGTTGAGAGTTAAATAATGCTTTAATGTTAATAAATACGATAACCATTAGAGTAAAACCATTTCAACTTCACCAATTAAAGATGGTAACCGTCCATATCCATGAACGTTCCAATCGAAGTCACTTATCAATAAAATAATTAAGAGCTTTAAAAGATGAAAACCATTTCAACTAAATTTTATTAATTTTCAATAATCAAAGCAATTCAAAGTCCATGATATAAACTGATAATTTTTTTTATGTAAGAATAATCTAAAATTTTTAATTATTAAATTAAAATAATATAATATATTATTATTATTTATAAAATGATTTAATTTAAATAATAGATTTAATTTATAAAATTAGCATTGATTACCAATATTTGATAAATCTGTATATTCATATTACTTATGAAATGAATTATATTATACAAAAATAAAATTGATTACTTAATATATTAGGTATAGGACTTAACTTTCAAATTTTTAAAAAAAAAATTGATTACCAACATTTAATGATGAGTAAATTATAGAGATGGTCCCTGTGGTTTGTTCAAAATTATGGAAATGGTCCCTTAACTTCCAAAGTTGCAATGACGGTTGCTCAAACCACTTTTTACTTGCAAATTGGTTCTAAATTTGAAATATTAATTCAATAAATTATGATTTAATTCACTATTAAATATATTATTATTATTATTATTATTATTATTATTATTATTATTATTATTAATTATACCTATTTATTTTGTAAAATAAATCCATATATAGTTACTAAAAATTATTTTATATTTTTATACTTAATTAGTTTATTTATGCATCTTTTTATGTATTCAATTTATTTATCAAATTTTTATTTATTTATATTCTATTGGTTAAACTATTTGTATAATTTTATTATTTATACTTTTCTATTAAACTATTTCATTCCGTTAATAAATTTTGTTTTAAATTTACTAATTCATTACGTTTTGATTTAAGTTTACTAATTTATTATATATTTATATAAATATTTTGTTATGCTAATATTTTTTACTTAAATTTATTATTTGTTGGATTTAAATATTTTGTTATGCCACTACATTTAGAGTTCAATTTATTATTTTATTTGTTTTTATTTAAAATTTTGATACGTTAATACTTAAGTGAAAATTACAAAATATTTAAGTGAAGTTAAATAAAACATATTAGTGTACAAACTTTTAAATCAAAAAGACTAAAATACTATAGTCACTTAAATCAACATATGTTTTATTCGTTTAGACTTAAATATTTTGTTAATTTTTACTTAATATTAACGTAGCAAAATTTTATATCAAAACAAATAAAATAATAAATTGAAATCTAAATGTATTGGCATAACAAAATATTTAAATCCAACAAATAAAATGATAAATTTAAATAAAAACATATTAGCATAACAAAATATTTAAATAAAAAATAATAAATTAGTAAACTTAAATCAAAACGTAATAAATTATTAAATTTAAAGCAAATTTTACATAAATTCAAAATTTATTAACGGAATGAAATAGTTTAATTTGATGAAAAAATATAAATAATAAAATTATACAAATAGTTAGCCAATAAAATATAAATAAATAAAACCTTAATAAATAATTGACTACATAAAAAGATGCATAAATAAACTATTTTAGAAAATAAATATAGATTTATTTTACAAAATAAATAGGTATATTAATATTAATAATAATAATATTTAATAATGAATTAAATCATAATTATTAAATTAATATTTCAAATTTAAAACAAAAAGTAAAAAATCAAGAAAAAGGATCAAAATTGAAACTACCAAACTTGTAATTGAGATAAGGGCAAAATCGTCATTTTTAAAAAATTTTAAAATAGAAGGACCAATTTTGCAAGTAAAAAGTGGTTTGAGGGACCGTCACTGCAACTTTAGAAGTTGAGGGACTAAATCCATAATTTTGAACAAACCACAGGGACCATTTTTGTAATTTACTCTTTAATAAATGTAGAGTTTATATTAATTATGAAATGAATTAAATTATACAAAAAATAAAATTGATTAGGAACATTTATTACAGTAGGACTCAACTTTTATGGTATAATATTTAATAAATATGTAGGTTCATATTGTTAATGAAATGAATTCTATTATACAAGAATAAAATTGATTACCTAATTTATTAGGTATAGGATTCAACTTTCTAAATAAAAAAATTGATTGATTACCAACATTTAATAAATGTAGAGGTTTATATTATTTGTGAAATGAATTAAATTATACAAAAAACAAAATTGATTACCAACATTTATTATAGTAGGACTCAACTTTTATAATATATATAGGGTGAGGATAACGTGAGGATCGTGCTTAAAATAAAGACGGTAATAACCAGTGAGATCATGACACCTCATCAATAAAATTTGAATTAGATAAAAATAAAATAAAATCAATCAATCATTTAATGATTTCCTTACTTACCAAATACTCTCCCCCCCCCCCCCCCCCCCCCCTCCTACACACTAGAGATTCACAATACCGTTGTGGTTCACGATACCAATGATGATTCACATCATTGCTATGGTTTCACCACATCCCCGGTGATTCACAACACCGTTATAATTCACAAAACCACTGATGATTCATAATCGATACAAGGTTGTTCACGAGTCAAAGATGTGTGATTTACATCAATTGGTTTACAATTAATACAAAACATGTTATTCACGACTAATGATTTATACAATCAACAATCGTGGTTCATAATAAACGTTGAATCATATTAATATGTGAATCTTTATCCATTGAATTAAAAGAGTGATGAGAATGAGATCTGTTTTGAAGAAAGTGAGAATGGTATATTTTAATAATTATAACCTTCCTTTTTAATCAACTTTCAAATGTATTTAATTTAATGTTAAATTGATTAAAATGGATGACATGTCGTATTATTATTAGTTCTTACCGTCTTCATTTTAAGACCGGTCCTCATCCATATACATACATATATATATATATATATATATATATATATATAAAAGATTTAAAATGGTCAACATTAGTATATATACACTCTAAATAATTTAATTTAGTAAATATAAGTTTTAAATCGACCTATTTTAATGACCAAAACGAGTCATTTCAAAACTTTAAATTAACATACACCATGTAGGAACACAAGTATCAAAATATATCATACTAATCTCTTTAAATTTCATAATTACCAATTTGATTACTTTATAAATCAAATTAAAAAAGAAAGTATAACTACAAAACAAATTTTATTGCCTAGGAATTGACGACGACGTGTGACAAAATCAATTAAAAGTAGGATGATATTATAAAAGAGCATTTTAGGTTTGGTCTATTTTAAATATTACATTTTTTACAGTTATTTGTTTTAGGTATTACACACAAAATAAACTATCAAAATGATGCATTGCAAAAAAAATAATTATTAAAACGGATCAATACAAAACGTTTAATCATCAAAATAGATATACTACTTTTTGACATTATAAAAAAAAAATGAAAGTTGGACATTATCTATGGCCGTTTAGTTGGCATGTTTTCGAAAAGAAAAATCATGGAAAAGAATGATTTCCGGAAAGAGCGTTCAAATTAATTGTTTTTTTTTTATTTTTTCGGATTTTAATTTTGTAAACTTGAAAATGTCTTATTTAGACGTATGAACTTTTTCCAAATCAGCTACACACTAGCAAGTCGAGACACAATACATGCAAATTGAATCGACATGATATGAAATTGAAAGAATCCACAAATGAGACAATTTACAAATCGTCATCATGTATTTCATATTACCAAAGCTAATTAGCTAAATATGGTAACAGAAAAGATACAAAACATTAAACAAAAAAAGATAAAAAGTTTTAAAAAGGTTTCGAAATCGAAATATCAACAACCTCAAAACCATGCCGAAGTTTCTCAAGCTTATTTTTTAGCCATCGCTACTAAACCGAAACACAAAACCTACTGAGTATGCCCGAGGCGTATAAACCACCTCTTTTCGAAACAAAACAAAACAAAACAAAAATCAGTCATCATCACCTTCACAATAACACGAAAACCCGAGTTTTGAAACAATTAGTACTTGTAGTCCTTAACGTGGAGGCTCTCGGAAGCACCCTCGAAAGCAGCACCACCTTGGTATTTCCCGAGCGTTGCCTCGGAGTTGGCCTTGCACCTCGCGAGGAAAGCTTCCTGCGCCTTCTTCACGTTCTCTTCTTTTCCTCCCCATGCCTTGAGAGTGCTCTGTTGTAGGGCACGTCCAAACGAAAACGATAGGCTCCATGGCTTCTTTCCTTTGTACTGGTTCATGGCGTTGAGGTTCACGGTGGCTTCCTCCTCGCTCTGACCACCAGACAAGAAAACGACAGCTGGGACGGCTGATGGCATGGTTCGTTGAAGGGCACGGACGGTGTACTCAGCCACGACTTCAGGTGCAACCTTTTTGGAGTCGGATCCGGGTGTGACCATGTTAGGCTTCAAAAGGGTACCCTCGAGAAGGACATGGTGGTCATTAAGAGCCTTGTAGCATGCAGCCAGGACGCGTTCGGTTACGTCAGCGCATTTAGCGATGTCGTGAGGTCCATCAACGAGGATTTCTGGCTCGACAATGGGTACCAGTCCATTCTCTTGGCATATGATGGCGTATCGAGCTAAGCCATTAGCGTTTTCATTGATGGCAAGCTGAGATGGTTCGTTGGGGCCAATCTTTAGGACGGCACGCCACTTGGCGAACCTAGCACCAGCTGCATAGTATTGGGCGCATCGCTGGCCAAGACCGTCAAGACCTTGGGTGGTGGTCTCGCCATTGGTTCCAGCAAGCTCGACGGTACCCTTGTCGACTTTGATTCCAGGAAGGACATTAGCCTCCTTCATGACATCAACAAATGGCTTACCTGCAACAAGTTTCTCAAAAGTTAAAAAAACACGAAATCTGTTATAAATCGTAGTTTTTTAACATTAAGACCATGTTATATTACCTGCTGCGGTCTTCTGGTAGAGAGTTTCCTCGAAAAGAATGACTCCACTGAGGTATTGGAGGGCACCAGGAGTGCAAAAAAGAAGCTCACGGAGGGCTCTCCTGTTCGACTCGACGTTCTCAACGTTAATGCTGGACAGACGCTTTCCGATTGTGCCGGTTGACTCATCGGCAGCAAGAATACCCTTTCCGGGTGTACCAATGTAGGTAGCATTGGCAATAAGCTCATCTAATACAAACAAAAACAACCCTCATATATTAATTTCAAAATCATAAACAGATCTCAACAACTTTTATTCAAGATCTAATTATAATCTTACAATTTAATCATACATACAAGTTGCAATTACAATTAATGAATTTTTCAAAACAACATTCATTGCATCAAGTACCAATAACATCGACGGATGGATCTCAACTACTTTTATTTCAATAGTAATCAATTAATCATGATCTTACAACTTAATCAGACTAAGTTTGTAACCGTTTTATCAAATAAAATCGATCTCCTGATCCACATCTCCAAATTACACCAGATCAAAATGAAATTATGAAACGAACAAACACCAAAACTTGATTAGCTTCATGAACAATCATCAACAGAAAATTCTATGTACCACGAATGAATCCTTCAAGACAACACACAGTGATTCAAAACACCAAACGATACATCACATATACGCTGTATAAACGAAAATATTAAGCAAAAATCTGAAAGAAAATCAAGCCTCAAACGCTTTTCCAGATGATCATGCAGTAAAAATCTTAGATCCGACCAAGGTTCGATTAATTTCAGACAAAAGAATCATGTTCAATGATTTAACTAGTCTTCAATCAGATCTATAATAGAAACAGAACAATCTTCAAAGAAATCAATAACTAAAACTTCCGGTAAACCGAATCTTATTTTAATAAAAAAAAAAAAAAACCTAACAAAACAACGAATTTTCATAGATTACAACATACACAAGACGAACTACAGATCACGCGGATCATCAAAATAAACAGATCAAGTCATTCAACAACAAAATAGGATCTAAACACTAAATCAAACGAAATAATTTAAGGATCAAAGAGAAATGAAGATCATACCAGCGTACTTTCCCTTGTAGCAAGACATGATTGGTAAGAAATTTGGTGGAACGAAAAAGGAGAGAAGAAATGATGCGAGAATATGTAGGTTTTCGAGGGTTTATATATAAAGGGGTTTGCAGATCGGAATTCTCGCTGCATATTTTTTTAATTTATTTTTTATTTTTTGTTGGCTGTTTTATTAAACCGCTTTCTAAGGCGGTTTTCATGCCCTTTGACCCATTTTGGCCCTCTTCTATTTTTTGCCCATAAAAAAACTTGATCACATTTTCTACCCATTCGATTTTCGGTTCCTGTGATTCTTACAATTCAGTTTTCTGTTAATAAGGTTCGGTCTAATCCGGTCCGGTTTTTATATTTTACATTGTAAAACCAGAATCAGACCGAACCTATTTATTTTCAGACCGGTTCTTGGTTCTTTATTTTGGGCATTTTCATGTTTAAGCCGGTTTCGTAACCGAGCTCATCCTACTATGACCGTGTCAATATAACAGTTTCTATTGGTTTCATTTATGTCAGAATATAAAACTAAGTATCAATTACCCATATATATAACATGTAAACTAAAAAACTATCTAACGTATGTAACCTAAAAAAATTCAAACCCACTGTATAGTTGGTCGGTTTCGTTTGAAACATTAAGGGTGCTTTTAGTTTATGAAAATTTCCAAAATTTTCATCTCATTTTTCAATAAAAATGAAAACTTGTTTACTTAACAACAATTTCATAAATTTTCATTTCACTTTTTAAGACATCACTTTTCATATTCTTCCTCTTACTTTTCTATTACCTACCCTATTTTTTTATAATACTCTCTTTCTCTCTCTTACTTTTCCATCGCCTATCCTATTTTTTTATTTTATAATCACTCATTTTATTTTATTAAAACTAAAACTTTATCATCTAAGTAAGTTTTCATTTTTCATAAAAACCTTTGTTTTCTTCTAAAAACTATAACTTGAAAATTGAAATTGAAAAATGACTAGTTTTCGTTAACTAAACGTAACCTAATGATTAATCTGGTTGCCTTTTTCTTTTGGAAAATTGTTAAATCAAACTATTGGAGAATTTTAGGTCTAAACAGATCAAACCAAATGGTGCACGTCTCTAGTAAGGATTTAGGTCTGATAATTTACATGTCAATCGTAAATTTTGAGTATGGTACTATGCTTCTACTCGCTTTTCCATATCATGTTTTGTATTAGACCTATTTCTCATTTTTTGAGTTTCCAAATAATTATTTTTCAGTTTTCTGATCGTACAACAAATTGAAATTAAGTTTTGTCTAAGTAGAAAATTTTCCAAATCAATTAAAATAAATTTTATAACAAAATCTTTATGTTACTAGATAAAACATAACAATAATGTCGTCAGTTGTGAGAGACGTCTAGCAATGTATATGCAAGCTACAATGAATGAGTTGAGCTACTTGAGTTCGACTTGCTAAAATGTTGTGACACCCTTGCCACAACAACCACCAATTACAAAACACACAGGATTAATCACCAACATAACATTACATAATGATCTGATAACCTAATTTAAATGCGGAAGCATTAAAATACATAAGTAAAGTAGTGCAACAGTGTCAAACACCCTACAGTGCTATAGGGTACCAAGTCTAAGTCTACACACCCATTACAATTATTACAATCATCCAGAATATATTACAACATTGTCTCAAACCATAATTACCGATTATGTAGTTCCAAAATCTTCCAAATCTTCACCAAAAGACCTAACTAGAAGGTCCGGCTGTAGACTTTCCCTTTCCTGTAAAATAAAATCAACTGATTTAATCTTGAAATTATCATTAATAACTTCTATAATCTTAATACTCCATAACAATGATTCTGAGTTCAATTTTTTTTTCTTAAAATAGCAACAAACTTCTAAATATCCCAAATACATAATAATTGCTCAAATTTTAACTTAAATATATATATTTTTCCACTTAATTAACGAAAATACAATAAAATAAATCCGAGGATGTTACAGCATGGGCTCCACCACGCTTAACTTCGTCCTCGAAGTTACTCGGATTCAAATAGTTTCGGATACTTTCTTAACATTTATGATTTGACTTCCCATGTATGATTTGCTCCCTTATGATGCTTCCAACGTATAAGCACCATTTCTATCTCCTTGCTCCTCAACTTCTTCATCTTAGTATCCAATACACATTCCGGCTCCTCCACATATCGAAGCCTTTCGTCAACTTGCAGCTCTGTGTGGTCTGCCCAATCCTCATTTCCAGTGTTAAATGATTTTCGGAGATTCCCAACGTGAAATACTGGATGTATGCCCGACATCCCTTCAGGCAATTCTAACCGCTAAGACTGATTTCCAACTTTTTCAACAATCCTAAAGGGTCCGACGAATCTCGGAGCCAACTTGCCCCTTTTAACAAAACGAGTAACACCCCTCATGGGTGATACTTTCAAGTAGACCCAGTCATTCACTTCAAAATTGATCGGTTTGTGCCTCCGATCATAGTAACTTTTCTGACGATCCTGGGCCGCCTTCATGTTCTGCCTGATCAATTGTATCTTTTCATTTGTTTCTTGAAGTAACGCCGGCCCAGCAATCGGCGTTTCGCCCGTTTCTCTCCAACATGTAGGAGTCCTACATTTCCTTCCATACAGTGCCTCGAACGGTGCCTTCTTTATTGTCGCATGATAGCTATTATTGTACGAAAACTCTATCAGTGGCAAATGATCATCCCAATTGCCACCGAGATCCAGTATACATGATCTCATCATATCTTCCAACGTGAGAATTGTTCGTTCGCTCTGGCCATCGGTTTGCGGACGATAGGCTGTACTCATTGCTATTCTCGTCCCTAATCCTTCTTGTAGTGCCGACCAAAAGTTTGAAGTAAATCGGCTATCTCTATCCGACACTATGGACCTAGGCACTCCATGCCTAGCAACGATCTCGTCCATATAGATCTGAGCTAACTTCTCCAATGAATAACTTTCACGAATCGGTATGAAGTGGGCCGACTTAGTTAACCGATCCACGATTACCCAAACTGCATCATGCTGTCGCTTAGTCTTTGGCAGCTTTGTAACAAAATCCATTGTAATGTGCTCCCACTTCCATTCCGTAATAGGAAGCGGCTGCAGACTGTCATACGGTTGTTGATGTTCGGCCTTTACCAACCGACAAGTTCAGCATCTTTCTACATATTGCCCTATGTCCTTCTTCAATCTCGGCCACCAAAAGTCTGCTTTAAAGTCATTGTACATCTTTGTGCTCCCGGGATGTACAGAAAACTTAGACTGGTGTGCTTCTTCGATAATTACTTGTCTCATTCCACCAAACTTTGGCACCCAGATTCTACCGTAAATTCCTTTCAAACCCGACTCACTTGTTTCCATGTTCTTAACTTGTACTCTAATATCCTCAGCACCAATATTCTCATCTTTCAAGGCTTCTTCCTGAGCAGCCTTGACATCATCAATTATCGTGGAGGTCAGCATAGTAGACGTCATCATATAACAGAAATCTTTAGCATAAGCTTTCCGGCTCAAGGCATCGGCTACCACATTAGCCTTTCCGGGGTGATAAAAGATTTCACACTCATAATCCTTTATTAGCTCCATTGATCGTCTCTGCCTCATATTGAGTTCCTTCTGACTAAAGATATATTTTAAACTTTTATCGTCCGTATAAAGTTGACACTTAGTTCCGTAAAGGTAATGCCTCCATAACTTCAAAGCAAATGTTACCGCAGTCAACTCAAGATCATGAGTTGAGTAATTCTTTTCGTGTTGCTTAAGCTGTCTCGAGGCATACGCTATAACCTTCCCACGCTGCATCAATACAGCGCCTAATCCTAACCTCGAAGCATCAGTATAAACCACAAAATCATCATTGCCTTCCGGTAAGGCAAGTATCGGAGCCTCGGTTAACGCTTCCTTCAGAACCTCAAAGGCCTCCTGTTGCACAGTTTCCCATATAAACGGTGCATTCTTCTTGGTTAATGCAGTTAAAGGAACTGCAATCTTCGAAAAATCTTTGATAAATCTCCGATAATATCCTGCCAACCCCAGAAAACTTCTAACTTCGGTAGCTGATTGAGGCGGCTCCTAGTTCTTTATCGCTTCTACCTTAGCTGGATCTACCGAAATCCCAGCACCAGAAATTACATGTCCTAGAAACTGTATCTGTTGTAGCCAAAACTCGCACTTTGAGAACTTGGCGTACAACCTTTCCTTCCTTAACAATTCCAACAGTTCTCTCAGATGTTCAGCATGTTCGGCTTCAGACTTAGAGTATACTAAAATATCATCGATAAACACAATTACCGATTTATCCAACATCGGTCTGCAAACTCTATTCATTAAATCCATAAACACTGCTGGGGCGTTAGTTAATCCGAAAGGCATGACCAGAAACTCGTAATGCCCATACCGAGTTCTGAAAGCTGTCTTCGGTACATCTTCTTCTCTTACTTTCAGCTGATGGTACCCCGACCTTAAGTCGATCTTAAAAAATACACTCGCCCCATGTAATTGATCAAACAAATCGTCTATCCTCGGCAGTGGATATTTGTTCTTAATCGTCAACTTATTCAGCTCCCGGTAATCTATACACATCCTCATCGTGCCATCTTTCTCTTTAACAAATAATACCGGAGCTCCCCACGGCGATGAACTCGGCCGAATGAAGCCCTTGTCCAACAACTCCTGGAGTTGTGTCATCATCTCTTTCATCTCAGTTGGGGCGAGGCGATAAGGAGAACGAGCTACCGGCGCAGCTCCAGGGATCAAGTCAATCTTAAATTCTACTTGTCTCTCAGGCGGTACTCCAGACAAGTCTTCCGGAAACACATCCGGAAACTGTGAAACAACAGGCACGTCGGCCAACGTTCTCTTTTCAGCCTTGGCATCAATAGCATATGCCAGGTAGGCGTCACACCCCTTTGCAACAAGCTTTCGAGCTTTTGCAATGGTCAGTAAGCACAGATCCCCACTTCTCCTATCCCCGTAGATGCAAATCTCACGCCCCTCCGGAGTAGTTATCTTAATCATTCGGCTCTTACACACTATCTGGGCTTCATTCTCTATCAACCAATCCATCCCGATTATCACATCGAATTCACTGAATTCTATAGGGATCAAGTCCAAATTGAAGACTACTTTTACTAAAGTGTTGCTAGCAGTTTCTATGTCAAGAACAGCAGATAATCTAGATAGTGGCATGGCAAGTCTTTGTGCAAACACAGTAGAAACAAACGATCTATTGGCACCCGAATCAAATAAAACTCGTGCTGGCATAGAGTTAACTATAAACGTACCCGTGACGACCTCTGGATTTTCCCTTGCCTCCTCTGCAGTTATCTGAAAAGCACGAGCAGGTGCCCTTTGAGACTGACCCCGGCCTCGGTTAACTGAACCACCGCTTGAACCTCCTGAAGATCGTGTTGCAGATGGAGCAGCAGCAGCTGGATCGTTCTTTCTGCAATTCCTACTGTAGTGTCCCAATACACCACACTTATGGCAAGCATCTCCCCTCCTTGGGCAATCACTCTGATAATGGCCCAACTCACCACAACAAAAACAAGCACGTCCATTGGTGCACTTGCCGAAGTGTTCCAAGTGACACCTATTACAATATCGCGGCTCGGTGTTGATGGAGTAGGCACGAGCACGACCACGATCGGAAAAACCAGATGATCGACGATACGACTGCTGAGGTGAGTACTGTGAAGACTGGGAAGAACCAGAATATCCTCCCTCGCGCTGGCGCTTTGGCGGTGACGGTTGTGTTGGGTTGGTGGAAACAGCAGCAGACCCAATGGAATAGCCCGACATGATCAGAATCTGCTCTACATTTCTGGCAGCCTCAAGTAAGCCAGCAAATGTAGGGTAGCGGACGTTGCTCATAACCCTCCTTATCTCAATATCCAGACCAGCCTCGAATCTGGTCACTTTTCTTTCTTCAGTGTCCACCTGATGAGGCGCAAACAGACTAAGCCTCGTGAATTCTACAGCATATTGGGACACCGTCTTAGTCCCCTGTACCAGTGCCATAAACTTTGCTTCCAACCTCCGGCGCTTATCAACCGGACAGTACTGCTGAGTGAATAGGTCCTTGAACTCAGCCCAAGTCATATCAGAAACCTTCTCCAATGTCAACGCATTCACCATTGCGTTCCACCACATGATTGCATCATTCGTAAACATAGCAGTCGCATAACGAACCATGTCCTTCTCAGCACAGTCGCTGATTCGGAATGTTCGTTCAGTTGCTGTTATCCATTCCAGTGCGGCAACAGCATCTCCCAGTCCATTAAACTCCACGGCCCCATTTCCTTTGAAATCCTTAAAACGACAGCCTCTAGGTTTGTTAGATGACCCAGTGTTGTCATCTCGTTCCTCATTGTTACCCCCTTCCTTCTCCTTGTTCTTTCTTTTATCTTCTCTTCTCTTAGCATCGGCCTCATCTCGAGCCCGAAACTGGTCTTGTATCATCTTATTCTGCTCAGCCATCACGGCTAGCATCATTTCTCTTGCTTCTTCAGGTGTCATTCCTCCAGACATGTTCTGAAAATATAAACATATAAATTGTTTAGTAACATGTCATCAGTTTAAAGACACCACTCATTTGTCCCGTATGATAGTCAATCTCTTATAATCACTAGATCATAACCTATCTTAGTTCAGATCATTACTTAAACCACTACATATCATTACCTAATGTTTGAGATCAAGACCTCACGGACACTTGAATCTCAAACTACTGCTCTGATACCATCTCGTGTGACACCCTTGCCACAACAACCACCAATTACAAAACACCCAGGATTAATCACCAACATAACATTACATAATGATCTGATAACCTAATTTAAATGCGGAAGCATTAAAATACATAAGTAAAGTAGTGCAACAGTGTCAAACACCCTACAGTGCTATAGGGTACCAAGTCTAAGTCTACACACCCATTACAATTATTACAATCATCCAGAATATATTACAACATTGTCTCAAATCATAATTACCGATTATGTAGTTCCAAAATCTTCCAAATCTTCACCAAAAGACCTAACTAGAAGGTCCGGCTGTAGACTTTCCCTTTCCTGTAAAATAAAATCAACTGATTTAATCTTAAAATTATCATTAATAACTTTTATAATCTTAATACTCCATAACAATGATTCTGAGTTCAATTTTTTTTTCTTAAAATAGCAACAAACTTCTAAATATCCCAAATACATAATAATTGCTCAAATTTTAACTTAAATATATATATTTTTCCACTTAATTAACGAAAATACAATAAAATAAATCCGAGGATGTTACAAATGTTGAACAAAGCTCGAGTTAAACGAGACTAAGCCAAGCTCTAGCCTAATTTGGAGTTCATTAAGTAAACGACCTCAATCCCGAGCTTCACATATCGAGCTCGCAAGTATAAACGAGCCTAAACGAGACCATACATATAAATACATATAATTTATAAATATAATATATAGAATAGATAAATATAAAATATACATAATATAACTAAAATTATATAAAATATTTAACTAAATTAATATATATAATACGAGTTGAGTCTGAGCCGAGTCCGAGCTTGTAATATTATTGACAAGCCGAGCTTGAGCTAGAGTATGATACTTTTAAATGAGCTAAGTTCGAGCCTTAATAAACTCAAACTCAACTCGATTTATTTACCCCCTAGCTACAATTGTTGGATATAAAATTATGGGGAAAAAATAAACAAAAAGGGTGAAATCCCCATAATCAAGCAAGCATCATTATATTGATTAATCATAATCACAATAACATGGAATTAGAACAATATTGGATTGAATCATTATCAATAGCCATATGCTTTCATTCAAGATCTCAGTGTGTGTTCACAGGTGAAATAACAGTTAGAAGAATGATACAACATTACAACTGATTGAAATTACAATCACTCTTACATCATCGAAAACGATATGTACAATAGATAGTTTATGTAAATTAGAAAAGTACAATAAAGGAAATGAAATTTAGGAAAAAAATACATTTGAGACCTATTAAGAATGTTTGGTACAGAAAAATGAAATCAACAAAATAGAATTGATTTGTGTTTTCTTTTTTGATTAGACTCGAGAATTAATAAGTGGCAATAGAAATAGTTATCTTTCCATATTCACACCCCCCTACATACCCCATCTTACACTTCCCCTCACCATACCCTACAAACCTTATACACATCATTATAAATATTTAAAAGTGAGAAAATAAAAGTTAATTTCTCAAAAATGAGAAAAAAGAAATTTCAATGACTGATTATATCATAAAAATGAATTTCGTAGATAAAATGGTAAAGAAATGACTATAATACTAATAGGGAAAATGGTGTTAAATTAACCATTTACAAAATATGTATCAAATTGATAAGATATGCTTTCATTTTATAACAATATATGATTGTATTAATATCTATAACCTAAACGTGATATGTATCAAGTAAAAATGATATGTTTTGAATTTGATACTTACCGTGTTTAGGAGTCATTTTTAAAAAAAAAACAAATAAGTAACATCAGATTTTTTTAATTCCATGTCATAAAACATGTCCGCATAAGCGTGGTAACTGGTTGCAAGCGATTTTCAGTTACCCCAACTACCTAATTTAAATATTTATAAATGTTTGAATACTAAATGTGCACAAAAGAGATGTAAACAACATAAATGCGTACAAACATAAAAGTACATAGCTATTTGATGTCATTTTTTTTGAAAAAATCGTTCACATAAACATGGTGACCGGTTGGTGCCGTATCCAAGTCACACAACTATCTAATTGAAACATTTCAAAAGTTTAACTACCAAATTTACACAAAAAATATACTACGTAAATGTATACAAACTCAAAATATCATACCTATTTCATGGCATTTTTCAAATATTAATATATGTTAGTCATCAACGAGATACTTCTTTAAAGAATGTAGCTTAAGCATATTATGTAGAGCTATCTTTTGGCACTACTAGGGGATAGGAAGTCCCCCGGCACCACCAACCTTGCAACCAACCCTTTGTTGTTCTCAATGTTGCAAGAACTTGTCTCCTCCAATTAGAAAATGAGTTTTAATCACTCATCACATTTATCTTTTTCTTCACGGAGCTCAAAATTCTATTAAAGGTGTTTTGGGAAATTTTTATATAAATTCACATCTCCTGACTACTTAAAAATTATGTGAACGTGCAATTACACAAATTTGCATATACGTGTATGTATATTTATGTGATGCATGATTTCATGCACTTAAAATGTATGAATGTGCATGAAGTTTATATATCATTTTTTTAATGTTAATTAAAACATGTTTATAAAAAAAATTCAAAAAAATTATTTTTAAGAGTGATACATTGTGGTGCGCTGCATAATAATTTGTACTAATTTGAACACACACACACACACACACACACACACACATATATATATATATATATATAATAATAATAATAATAATAATAATAATAATAATAATAATACAAACCAGTTAGTACCACGTGTTGTTTACACAATGCATGAAAATTTTCATTTTCCCGCCTCTTTTTCCTAATTAAATACCTTAACTTAATTACATTAAATGTTGATTTTAATTTCTTTATTAATGAACTAAGAATAAAATAGATATTGCAATATATTAAATTAATACTTATCTAAAATAAATATCTATCATTATTATCCTTAATGATAATAATTAAATTTAAATGTAGAAATTTGGTTAAAATTTTATGTTAATTATTTTGCTGACAATATATAAAATTTAACTAATTAGAAAACCAAACTTAGAATTAGATGATAAAACTTCAATTGTGAATATGATGAATTTTGATTATTGATTTTCAGAGATGTTTATCTATAAATTTAAATTTAATTATATTATTTTCAAAATATATATACTCATTTGTGTAATGAAAGCTTTTTGTTTCTCACATCGATATTTCACATTTGAACTTAATAGGAATTAAGAGAAACATTTTTTGCAAGCGAATATTACGCTTTTTAGTGATATAATATAATAACAAATTTTTTCATGTGATTCAGTTTCTATCCGTTAGATTAAAAAATTGTAATCTATGTGATCAGTATAGATGTTTATGCACAATTAACTCTTCTTAATTACTTATAAATTTTAATTAATTAATATAAAATGCACGTATCAAATCTTTATTTCATCATGACTAAAATGATATTTGAATTTACAATAGTTTGCATTTATTTGATAAACTAGTATTTTCATATGTAATATTTAAAAAGATTTTGCTCACAATAAAATTTAATGTATCTTATTAATAGTATATAGTAGTTATCTATACATTATACTTTTAATAATATAACTTATTTAATTTACTCATTTAATTGATATTTAACTTTAAATAGAAAACAAAATTAAATTTATTGATGAAAATCAATCCAATTAAATGATTTCACTTTAACCCCCTCCTAATTTAACATCAAATTTACCTAAATTAATTTATTTTATATGACATTATTAAAAATTATCAAGAATAAATAATAATAATAATAATAATAATAATAATAATAATAATAATAATAATAATACACATTTAACATTAATTAACCCAAAATAAGTGATTGTATTAGTCTATTTGTTATAATTAAAACAGAACATTTTATGTCACATCTCATCTCTTGATGCACAACAATTTTAATTTTTCTTACTTTTTTTTCTTCCTAATTTAGCACATTAAATAAAATAATTAAATTAGTTATCTTCAGTTTCTTCACAAAAATATTTTTTTCTTTTCTCAATAAATAAATTATAAATTACGTAATTAAACATATTATGGTAATTTTTGTCTAAAATAAAAATATCTAACATTATCATTCCTAATAACTATTATTAAATTAAATATGTAAAAATTCATCGCAAAATGTCGAAATTACAATTGTTGTGTTAAGAACATATAAAATTTAAACCAGATAATTTGAAGTTTACAATAAATGATTAAAATCTAAAATTATTTAACATTTTTTAGTTCTTATGATTTTTAAAGTTCTATTATAATTTTTTCAATGTAGTCACACATCTTAAAACAAATAAAGTTTCTTTATTCATATAATTTTGATAACTTATATTTAAAAAAAAATACCAACAATGAAATTTTTTGCTCATCAAATATAGACTTTAAACTTCTATATTATAAATGATTAACTATTTTAACAAATATAAATATCTAATATTGTCAATTGTCACTTGTCAATCATAAATTTGTTTTTAATATGAAAAAAATTAATACTTAAAATAGTTTATCTAAATATAGTTATAGTTCTGGTTTTTTTAAATTGAAACTGATATTAAAAATATCACAACTAACTAAGTATTTGTTTTCTTTAATTTAACTACGTTTCAATTTTATTATATATAAAGTTTATAATAATTTATTTAAATAAAAATTTTATGAATTTTCTAAACCAACCCATGTAATACATGGGTCTATAACCTAGTATATAATAAAAGAGAACACAATCCACGTAATATGTGAGTTCATAAACTAGTATATATATAAAGATTGAATTCCTTCCATAACTAATATCTGCTTTTTTTCATGTATAATATTTTTCAATCAATTACTAATAATTTGGTTATTTCTTGAAGTAGAAATATTTTAATTAAAATTATTTAGTTAATTATGTCAAAAGTGCATTAAAAAGAGAAGGATGAAAAACAAGGGGTAGTATATAGTATATACCAAACAAGATGCCACATCCCCCCACAGGCTTACATAAACTCACTGACTCACATGGTTTTCCAATGTAAAACGTGTAACATCCATGCCTTTCCCCAAACCACTTTCCACTTTTCTCGTGTGTTAGGTCTATAGCTTTCTTGAAACCCGTGTCACTTGAATATTTAAATTTCGGTAACAATCTCTCAATTCTGTAAAAACACGAGAACGACTTCAAATTGCACAAATATCTACATCAAATACACAAATTTGAAATTAAAATTATAATTTAAACCATTTTTGATTTTCAATGTTAATAAATATCTAACATTAAAATTTGCTCTAAAATTTAGATTCATTAAAGTACACACTAAATGCACAAATTTAAACATTAAATGTACAAATTCATAGATAAAGTAGACCAATTTATCGAGTTTTTAGCCTAATAATAATACTTTAAAAAAATATTTACCAAAACATAGTACTTTATGTTTTATTTACCAAAAGATGGAAGTTTTGTTTTCAACTCAATTTTTTTATAAATGGTTCTTCTTTTTATTTTTTAACTTAGTTCAATTTTCAAAACAACTTTTTCTTACAATTTTTTTTCACTCAATTCTTTTTTTACTCACTTTAAATTTCATCAAGAAAATTTGACATCAATGAAATTTGACATAAAATCATATATTATATACCGGGTGGGGATAAAATGAGGACGGTAAGAACCAATGAAATCGCTGGATTTTGTGAATCAACCAATAGGATTCAATGTGGCAAATTTGTAATTATTAGACTTTTATAACCCTTTTAAAACATGTAGAGGGTAATATGGTAATTTGTGCACCATTATAATTTAGGCAAATATATACCATTAATTAGCTAAGTAGTTATATTCACGGTTTTGTGGTTTGAGAGACGATTCACGGCGGCGCTAGTGGGTTTGTGGTTCACGGCGGCACTCGTGGTTCACGTAGGCTCTGGTGCGTGGCGATTCACGACAACATTGTTGGCTTACGGTTCACGCGGGCTGGTGGTTTGCAAGTCACAGCGGCAGGTTGGTGAATCAAGGGTTTCAGGCGACGGACGGCGGTGAGAGGGGTTTTGGTAGTTGTGGGTGTGGTTCACGGGGACATGCATGGAATAGGTGGGTGTGGTTCACGGTAGAAGGCGAGTAGAAGGCAGAGGGGTTTTGGTAGTTGTAGAAGACGGTTTACGACGGTTCACGGTGTGTAGGAGAGTATACAGTCAGAGATTGGATTGTGAGTGGTTCATGACGGTTCACCATGTGGTTCATGAAGACTTTATAGGTTATCAAATTAGGCATTAACACAATGAATGTTTCATATGAACCATTCAATTTCGTTTACCATTCAATTTCTGATTCACAATTTCGTTTACAATAAAAAACGATGTGGTTCACAATGATTGTTCACCAAGAAAAATTGTGAATCATTCATTGTTAACGACATATTGGATGATGCACATTGTAAATAGTAGGCGTAAATGTAAAGCAACAAACCATCTCGTTTATTTCTATAACAAATAAAAGATTTGAAACGTAGGAAAAAAAATACTTACGTTCATATTCATCCATGATTGTTCAAGTTTTTTGTAAAACTCGAGTATATTCAATTGCGGAATCTTGATAAACAAAACAAGTTATGATATTTATAAATAAAAACAACTAATTTAATAAAAATACGATTTTTTATTTTTTCGATTTGGGTGATCGAAATATATACTTTTATGTTGACTGACATTTGAAGAAATTTGAAACAATTTTCCAAATATATGTTGGAGTGGTGTATAATGGTTGGAGATTTGACAAAGATTTCAAATAGTTATGGATTAGGATTATGTTGAATTGAAAAAATTTGACCGAGATTTGAATAGATTTGTAGAGATTTTTTTAAATAATAAAATTAATCAAGTTACCATATATAATAATCAATTAAATGTCCATAATGCCTTTCAAGGAGAGAGAATAAACTTGCTTATGTGGCGATTTTTTATTGGGTCTTACCATACTCATTTTAAGCACGGTCCTCATTTGATCCACTCCCTTATATACCAACTTTAAAACAATTTAAAAATCACTATACCAAGTTAAAAAAATAAATTTTTAAATAATTATGTATGATTATATAGTTTTATTTGAATTGATAAAATTAGCTTTCTAATATGGACCATTGCATGATTTTTAAATTTAGTTGTTTTAATCGATTAATTGAAAAATATTGTAAGTTGTTTCTATTGTTTAAAATTGAACATTGATTTTTTTTTTAAATTTAGTTTGAGGTGATTATAAAAAGAATCAATTTGAAGAAAAAAATTGCATTTTTTTATATTGAGTAAAGGAAAGGTCATTTAAAAAAAAAGACCAATTTTGGATTTAAAAAATGGGAATAAAAAAAAAACTAGGTGTAAACCATCTTGCTTTAATAGGCTTAAAACTAAAAACTACTATCGTTTTTAGTAAATAAAATTAAAACTACTACTATTTGGGAAATTATTATACGAAATACAAAGTCTAGTAAAAAAACTCCCAATTTATCACGAGATGCGTAAATATTTATATGAAATGCATAAATTTATCATATTTATAAATTTTAGCATCAAATGCATAATTTAATACATTAAATGCACAAATTTTAGAGTGATTTTTACGTTCTCATGGAATTGAGAGGTTATTACCGGAACCCTATAAACATGTTTTAATTAACATTATAAATATCATATGTAAATTTTACATACACTCACATCTCCTAACTCCTTAAAAATGATGAGAACATACATTTATATAAATTTACATATATGTGAACGTACACTTATATGATGCATGATTACAAATATTTAGAATGTATGAATATGCGTGAAACTTACATATAATCTGTGCAATGTTAATAAAAACATGTTCGTGAAATTTTTTTCAAAAAAGTTAATTTTAAGAGTGATACATTATGGTGCGCTACATTATAAGTGGTACTCAATTGAACCTAAATCTATACACACACATAATGTTCAAGTGAGTACGTACCACCTATTAAGCAGCGCACAAAAATGTATCACTCGTAAAAATACTTTTTTCGAAATTTTTTTATAAACATGTTTTAATTAACATTACAAAGATAGTATATAAATTCACTCGCATTCACACATTCTAATTGTCCGGAATGATGTATCATATAAATGTGTGTTCACATAAAGGCAAATTTATGTAAGTTTACGTTCACATCATTTATAAAGAATTGGCGGATGTGAATGTATATGAAATTCACATATCATCTTTATAGTGTTAATTAAAACATTTTTATGAAAACATTTTTGAAAACATTTTTTAAGTGCGGTAACTTTTGGTGTGCTACATATAATTGTGTTTTTAATAAAAGATTTTTCTAGATCTTACTAGATTAGCGGTCTAATTTCATTATCAACCGAGTTATAAGATCGGACAATATTATATATGTTTACGGCAGACGGTCAGATTATATGTTTGAAATTATATATTGGTTTGATTGTGATTATTATGACATTGATTTGATGTTCAACCTTTTAATTTTTGTACTAATTATTTTAATCTATATGCATTAATAAAAGAAAACGTTTAGCGACACATGTCACTTTCTCGTCTGATCAAAATTTCATTTTCCCGCTCAATTTTCCATATATAACCCCCCTTAGTTAATTATGTAATTTATATTTAAAAATTAAGTAAAACTACAATCTATTACCTAATTTAACTCCTATAAATAATAAACAATTTTTTAAATGATTTTAATATCTTCCATATCTAACTTTTAATTTAGCTAACTAGACACTATTTCGTACATTTAAAAGTTAAATAATGTAGTATTGCTAATGAAATGTTCTATAAATTCTTTTAACAAAACTATATAAATTGTGTTTTATGTAAAACTAAGTTTTTTGAATTTTTATTAGTTAAATACAAATAAATCAAAAAATAAAGAGTTTTATAACGATAACACATATTAGTACTATTCATACTACAATAAAAAAAATTAATTATGTTTGTAACGAAAAATAATAGTGTTTTTGTAGCTTTTTTGGTAGAAAAGTAAACATTTTAATATTTAATTTATATTTGTATAAATTTTTAGCAACAATTAATTTATAAATTAAACATCCACGTAATACGTAGCTAACAACTAGTAATTTATATATTAAATAATGCATTGCACTTTTTCTGAGATTTGAAGAAGAATTAGAAACTAAAAAATAATAAAATCCAAGAGCCAGCCACCTACCACCAAATAAGTCGGGTTAATGGGTTTTCATGTTAAATTTTCTTTTTTACTCAAATGGTTATTACATGCAACTTCTTATAGAAAACTTCTTATAGAAGGGACTAGTTGATGTACGATTGGTACAATGAAATGAAAATAATGAAATTTACATTGTGGGTTTTAGTCATGATGCACTAACAAAAAGATCGATTCCATTCCTATTTCTAATCGATAATGTATTCTCAATTCTTAATCAAAATGTGAAGAATCAAGTAAATTCTATAAGTCGGAAAAAGAAATAAAATCAATTTTTTTGTAATGAATTTCATTCGCATGATTTGAAGGAAAACAATACAAATCTCTGTATTTTCTTTACTTTCAATTGCGTTGTACCAAATGCACCCTAAGTATCTATTACAGGGTTGTTGAAAAAACCTGTCAACATCCGAATAAAATTTCAAAATTCGATTCTAAAACTATTCGAAATTTTGGAATCAGATGCGAGAATAAGATATCCAAAATTCTGAATTCAAATAGTGAAATTCAAAAAAATCCGGAATTTAAATATTCAAAATATTTAAAAATCTGAAAACTTTTTTTAAAATTATGTATCATGATATTGATTATTTTACATAACATCGGATACTTAATTTTATTTAAAGTATCCTTTTGAAATTTAAGTTGATATTATGCATTTATTAATATCCATTTAATCACTAAAACATATATAATTAATTTTACCTCCCCCTTATTTTTTTTGGATAGTTTTTGGTTAGGATGCAATAGCTATGTTTTATTGTTTTCTATACAAGCACATATTCTACATTCCCATAAGCCAAGGGCAGCCAACCCTCTAAGGGCTCCCACCGACCGGTCCCATTAGGGGTGTAAATGAGACGAGACAACTCGTGAGCTACTCGGGATCGACTCGTATAAAACTCGAAATCGATTTGCAGTTAATTGAGCCGAGCTCGAGCTCGAGCTACTCGAGTAGTAATCGAGTCGAGCTTTATTATAATAGCATGCTCGATAGGCTCACGAGCCTAATCGAGCCTAAGTTTACAAGTTTACATTTTTAACTTTCAACTTTGTAACATTATATTTTTATCACTTTTATATAAATCAAACTACATAATCTTAAACCTAAATTTACATTCTTATATTTTTACCATTCTTGTTTGTTGTTGGGGTAAAATTAGATGGAATATTTTGTATCTATATTTCGATTTCCTTTATCCCAAATTTAATTGAGCCGAGTCGAGTCGAGCTCGAGTTTCAAAATTAAGGCTCGATCGAGCTCGAGTTTTATTATCGAGTTCGAGCTCGAGCTTGGTGATACTCGACTGTGCTCAATTACACCCCTAGGTCCCATGACCAACGTGGAAGAGGTAAATCATGTAACTCATGGTTAAGACACATGTGCAGTAGGGCTGTTCAAAAATATCTGAATCCGAGCATCCAATTCGTAAATCTGAAAATTTGATCCGAAAATTCGAATTCGGATAACAATTTCATGATTTTTCGAATATTCAGATTATCCGAAATCCGACTTTTTTTTTTTGAAAAATTTGGGTTTTAGTCTTTTGCATTGGGATCTTGATTACCATTGTGTAACTAACATAAATACATAATGGCCTAATAAAAAAGGCCCATAAACTCTTAAAAGATAAAACTCTACATCGCATGATTCACACTGCTACTGCTTTTCTTCACTTCATGTCTTCACGATTTCAAACTTTCAGTTCATTCTTCACTTCACGATTTCCTTCTTCACTTAATCGCATCGCATCTGCTGCTGCTCATATCCTCATTCTTCACTCGACTTCACTTTAGTCATCTGGTCTCGTCTCCATCTTGATCTAGCCGTTGTTGATGTTGTTTTCACGACTTCAGTCTCAGCTCTTGGCTCTCCATCTCGATCTGGTCTCGTTGGACTTCGACTCTGATTAGTGTAAGTTGTCACTTTGGTCTCGGCTTCTCTCTCTTTCTCGTTTTTTTACTTAGTTTCTTTTTTAGTTAGTTAGTTAATTGCTTTTCTAGATTGTATATTGTAGAATTTTAGTTAGTTCTTACTTCTTAGTTGTTATTTACCAACAGGCAACAACACCTTAAAAGTTAAAATCTATAAATCTACTTGGATGAATGTTTTTCTATATAAATTTGCGGATACTATTCGAATCCGTATCCGAGATTTCGGATATCCGAATATTCAGATGCAGATTCGAATAGTATTTTGAACTATCCGAAATTTTGGATATCTGAATTGAACATCCCTAATGTGCTGTGTGCTGTGTGTAGAGTTTGAATCCTGAACCTCCACTATTGGTTCCATGTCTCCAACCATTAAGCTACCATTGTAAGGACTTCCCATTATCCCATAAGTCTCTAGGAATATGAATACATGCTACTATAAAACTAATCAAAGTAGTGATTCTCCTCAAATTTGTGACCTTGCATTTTGCTCCGGCTACCACCTTCTCCTATAACCCTTAAAAACAAACTATTTTGGATTAAAAATAAAAAATAAATCAACAATCTAAAGCCTAACAAATTGAATCCAAAACCTAAATCAACGATTCGAGGATTAGCAAATCGAGCTTCAAGTGCTTCGAGGATCGACGAAGCTTTATCAGAGGTGGAGGTGTCATCATCAAAGGTTTAAGTAAATTTAACGCTAAACGAGAAACCAAATCGGTCCGCCAAAGAACTTGTCGAAAGCTTCAACAGTCGCCAGAGGACTGTCGGAGGCTTCAACGGTCATCAGATGACTCGTCTGAGATAAAGGTAACAATTTGCAACTAGTAACATACTGGTTTCGTGAGATTTTAATCGATTGGATGTTTTTTTTGTGACAACAAAAATGATCCAACTTTAACGTTTTTTTTTGCGTAAAATTCCCCAAAGTTAAACAACACTCGAGTGTTCCCATTCAAAAAAATTTTATATTTTCTATGTGAAAAAGAATCTTATTTAATTTAAATAGTTCTTTGATAAAAAAAAAAAAAAACATACCAAATGTTTATATCTTGGTTCCGTTTAGTTAACATGTTTTCGGCAAAAATTTTCGTCGAAAACAAAGGTTTCTGGAAAATGGGTTTTGATGTTTTCAGTCTTTAATTTTCAGTTTTTAGTTTTCAAATTTACAGGCAAATTTGAAACACATTCATGAGGTTTTAAACTTTTGTTTTCAAATATAGTCACCTAAATGTATGTTATAAAAAGGGAGTATAAAATGGAAAAAAAAACTATTCATAACAAATCTAAACACATTCTCATCGCTTAAATGTGTTTTTTAAAAACCATCATGTTTTCTATTTTACTAAAAATTTCAAACCGAAAATTCTCGCTTAGTAAAGGCACATTTAGCTTCGTAGTAATCATTAATTTATTTTAACGTATTATATATTTCGCTTTAAGTTCTCTTATTTGTTTTCCTTCTAGAATAACTCTTTGTTGAGGATGCATTCATAATTCCAAACCTTTGTTATTCCAAAGTTTGATTTTTCTAACCTTTATTTTAAAAGGGTCCCATTTTTGTCAAAACATAAGTGCTTGCAACAATTCAAAAGTAGAAATAAAATTAGGGTTGCTATTTGTCTCCATATTACTAGTTGTACCTCTTTTAGAGTGAAGGGAGTACTCCGCTTCCCGAAATCCATCTTTCTGTACACGTCAGCGCTACATCAGCTTTTCTCTCTCCACCTTTCCCCACCTTTCTCCACCTTTCTAACTAGGAAATACTCATCTTTCTTAACATTTCCATCTTTCTTAATTTTTTTAAAATTTTAATTAAGAAAATAATTATTAAAACTAAAATAATTAATTTCATAAGAAAACAATTTTTTTAACATTTTAATTAAGAAAACAATAAATAAAAACTAAAATTACGAATGAACATTAAAAAAAATACAAACTAACCGTCTATATAAAATTAAAATTACGAACGAACGAAATAACAATTACGAAACTAAATAAAAAAACACAAACATTTACGAAACTATAATAAAAAACAACAATAAAAATAAAAAATTATAAAACTAAATTATATATATATATATATATATATATATATATATATATATATATATATATATATATATATATATATATATATATGATGCACGATAGGTTCTTAACGAGGTCTTGTCTACAATGCGCTTGGGGACTACACTTAAGGGACGCTTTCCAGCTCGGCTTTGCCACCTCAGCCCCACATGCCGCCTGGGAACGCCACCCCTGGTGTTTCCGGCCTACGGTAAGCAAATGCGGAGCCTTTCCCTCGAGGCTTCAGGCCCCAGTAGTCTCCCCGAGTAGTCA